>OX424529.1:8714889-9964889 GCA_949152445.1 Cerastis rubricosa | reverse complement strand
TGGTCGTAGCGTGATGTTATATAGTCTACAGCCTTCCTCGATAAATGGGCTATCCAAGACTAAAACATTTTTTCAATTGTGTTCCTGATGTTAGCGCGTTCAAACATACAAATAAAGAGCTTTATAATAATAATAGAGAAGCGACAAAATAATCATTTTCATTAATCGACCTGACTAAACATAATGTATTTCCACAGGTCCAGTTCGTGATGATTTTCACCCATCAGCTACAAGTGCTGTTCCGGCCGTCGTGCCAGTACCCGCGCGTGTTCGTGTACTGGATCGCCATGCACGGCTTCCTCTTCTTGTTCCTGTTCAGCGACTTCTACAAGGCACGCTACTCCAAGTCCGACAGGAAAGCGAGGACCAATGGACTCTGCATGGTACTTAACACCTTTTGTGATTTACTAGCTGAGCTCCGCGGTTATACCCGCCGCTCGGGTCCTCAGGGTCACAGGGTGATGGCAAATAGCCTATACAACCTTGCCCAAGAATTAGGCAATCAAATGCAAAATATTTTTTAAAATCTGACTAGTAGTTAGTAGAACGAACAAAAAAGTGAATAACAATATTTTGCTATGAAAGTCCTAGAACCAGTCTTACCAAGGGCTATCTTAGTGCCCAGTACTAACTAGATTGTGTAGGTCAGATAGGCCGTCGCTCCATGTAAAATACTGGTATTCAGCTGCATCCGGTTAGACTGGAAGCTGGCCCCAACATAGTTGGGAAAAGGCTAGGCAGACTGATGATGAGATACCAAGTTAGAGACTAGAGTAGCATTATCACTGCCGAACTGATTCAACATTTTGGATTGGTTCAGTTTAGCATAACCACGCCCAAATACTGTAATTATCACAATCTGATGTTACCAGGAAAGTCAAATAGCACATTACGCAGTAACGGATCGTACGCTTCCGTATCTAGCAGGAAAAGTACGTGCTTACTTATGAAATTTAACTTTTCAAGATTGTGTTAACCTCGAGTATTGTTCAAAAACGTGGTAAACAACAGTCACTATGTGATTTCCTGGTTTCGATTGGATAACGAATCATTAATGATAAGTAGTTTACTTGGCCGTGAATAAAATAACCATTTTTATAAAGCAGGTGTGGCCCAAAAATGTTAACAGTGATCTAGATGTATTTGATAGATTGATTTGTCTTAACAAATAAGCAATCTTAAGTGTAAACAAAAACTTGGTGCTAGTTTTAACTGCTGTGACTTTTCGAGTAATATTCAGCGTTACAACCGCACTTAAAAAACAGCTTTAGCGTTAGTTCGATTGGTTCTTAATGATCAATTGCCAAAACAAGATTTTTTGCGGTTAGGTAATGTCAACAATGTTTTTGTGCACAAGTACGACAGTCACACATAAGAAGGTGCAATTACCGCATCAGGATTATTTGCGGAACACTTCAGGGCACCGCGTGATCTCAGCAACCTTGTTCAGGCACGTGCGTCACATGAGCGCATGTTGACATGGACTATCACTAGTGTGTATTGACATATGTAAATGTTCGCAGACCGTCATGGACGACAGCAGCAGTTCGCTGAACGGGAAGAACGGGTACAAGCAGGAGGCGGAGGCGCAGGTGCCGAGCTCGTACGCGTCGTCGGGCGCCGACGCCTTCGTGCGGCGCCGGCCCGTGTCCTAGTGAATGTGTGCTAGTGTACAGACCATCTCGAACCTTCCACGTATGTGTCCATCTGCCGCTCGCAAGACTGATGTTCGCGCTCCGAGACTGTGTGATGACGCGAGTGCGTAGTGCGCCGACCGGCCGACCGCGGACCCGCCCCTCGAATAATGTTTCAGACTATATTTCTACAATGAATTTAGATATAAACATTATTACTTCTATAAAGTTTGTTGATGCACAAAGTCACTATTTTGGATCTTGCTTGGATTGTCTAACTGCCTTGTAATTTTTTTAAGTACAAAGTATGGTTATTGAAAGTTTCTATAAACTGTTGAAAATCAAATTCTCAATTGATGTGAAATCTTGTCGCGTTTTTACGATATAATTGTTTTCCTATAGTTACTGAAAGCAAGGATCTGTTATTGCAATCAATAAATTATGACAACAATTAATATTTTTTTGTCACAATAAATATTGGTATTTTCTCAATAGGCGAAAGTGAGATGGGCATTTGTATTATGTATATATTTTTATTATTTTAAAATAAAACTTAGTTATGGATGGTATGATGTGTAACGAGGTGTATTAAAGGTTAACGGATTTTTGTAAATATATTTTTATTACTAGATGCTAAATAATACAATGCATAATTATGTTACCATACATTTGTTAGATATCCAGTGTAGTCTTACTAACAGCAGATCATTTCTCCCTTCTATGCCCTGTGCTCAAGTACACTCATACTTCCGCATGAAACTTATACTTACCGAATTGTTTTATATGTTTTTGATGAATGATAACAATGCAATGTTAACAAATTGATCATAAAATTGTGGTTATGCACAAAGCGTTTTTTGATTGTTTTTGTTGTTACAAAAAGTTTTCCTGTAACGGTTGCGAGGCTGTGCATACTGCAATGGAATTGCAAGGAAATAAGCAGCTGCGTTAGATAATTAAAGTACTGTGTGTGTAAATGTTCAAGGTTTTGAGAAGTAGAGTTACAGAGTAGCTAATTAAGGAAATAGCGAATGTGCACAGTCTCCGACCGCGCCGAGTCATCACTGTAATGTTTAAGTATTATTTTATATCATTTTCTGGTATTACGATGCTTTAAGTGTTGTGCAATATGGAGTGCCGGTTGCTTGGATCGCAGGCGGGCGAGTCCGACACAACAGTCCTGCTCAAGTAATTGCTGCGAATACACTCTTTTGCAAGTTTATTTATTACTTTAATAAAGGATTTTACAATTGATACACGTTTTATTCCTTTACCTTACGAGTACGATAAGAACAGTACGATTCACAGTAAACCATAAATGATATCAGCTCAACTTCGTGTAATGTTTAGACGACATTTTGCACTCATTTACGTTTGCATTAAATAACTAAACAAGTTACCTTGATACTTTTAACTACCTTTTCAATGTACCAAACTATTGTGTATTTTATGTTATAAAAGTTGTTGCCAAGCTAAATAATATACAAGTAGGTATTGTTATAATCTGCACAGAAATCTTGAACACATGACTCACAGAAATGCATAAATATTATTCATTTTGTAATAGGCACTACCAGTGCCTATTACAAAATGAATCATTTTATGGCGTGGAAGGAAGTGCACTTGAAAGCGTAGTTTAATAGACAGAACCTAGGTTTAACAACTTACTGAATTATCCTATATTATCAATGACTAGACATACCTGGTCAATCAAAATATTGCAAAATTGGCCCTTTGACGTCAAATAAAATGACTGCAAGTTGCAAGCTAAGGCACTCCTACACACAACGTGAGCATTCGCCTCATGTGATAGTTCATTACATCAGTGAGTGAGGACTACCTAGCCATCACAGTGCGCAACCACGTAGGTAATGATAGAGTTTGTAACAACAACTTGTTTGTATGGAAAATCAAATCTTGGATTGTTACATTACAGGCGATGCTCCGGTGAGGAAGCGCCTTATTGTTGCATTAAATCCTTGAGCGAAAGATAAGGAGATAACGATTTAATAAGGCGCTTCGACAAGACGTATGTCTATCTTGGCATTACGAAAGCGTCGAGATAGACATAAGACTTTCGAATCGAAGCGTTTATGAATATGGGGCAGTCCACCCATTATGCAGATTTTGACTGCAACGGGTCCAGTCGTTAAAGATCGAGTACGTCCAGTCCGTGAACCGTGTCACAGCACCGTACTTTTAGGGTCACTTAGGGTACCGACCATTAGTCATCATGACCAGTGATCGGCGTAGGTAGACTGTGTTGGGGTCATTGATCCGAAACGTATATATTAATATGGACATTCCTCCGGAATTGGTTGATATAAGTGCAACAATTTATAAAAAGTCGTGGCCATAAAATGGCAAAAAATAAAAGTTATTATTGCTTCGATCGGAATTCGATTGTTTTTATTATTCAACAGATAAATAATAAATTAATTTAGTTTTGATACCTTCCTTTCAATTTTGCATTGAGTATTAATAATATCACTACCAACATCAACAATATTTATTTGAATCCGGAAATACCCGAATTACTTTCCGGAAAAATGGCTTATCCATGTTATTGTTTCTGTGTGCATTTATGAATTTTATGACATAAGTACCAAAAATCAATCTACCTACTCCGATCTCTGGTCGTGACAGTAGTATTTATAAGAACAGAGAACTATTGTAGGGTATTGGCACCAATAAATGAACGATTAAGCGTTTTAACAACTTTAAATAGCTGTTACTCAGCTATTTCATGACATTTTTAAGCATGCTTATTTTTTTTTATTATTCCGTATTCGTCTGGATTTGACGGGTTAAAAAAAGAACCTTCTAGATCTGCTATTTCTTTTTTTAAATTGCAATTTGTAAAAAAATAGGGTATTACCCCAATAGTTGAACACTGAGCCCTTATTATGAACATTTTGTACCCAATAGTTGAACTAACATTTAATTAGTACCTATTAAAATAAATTTTGTATATTTACAAGAAATTAAAACATGATAAGTATTATGAAAGGTTTTTATTAATTTGTCTAATATAAATCAGTCATAAAAAAACAAAAAAAAATTTTTAAGGCATTTTGCTTACAATAATCTGTTCTTAGGTATTCACGAGATCAAGTAATAAAAAACCGTTAGTATATCTACTTTAACTTTTGGATTGAAGAACCACAAAATGAACAAATAAAATTCAATTCAGCGTTCAGCATAATGCACAAAACCCAAAATTTGAACGAATAAAATGTGAACATATTCCATAGTTCAAATTTTGGGCATGCATCCTAAAGCTGAACAGTGCATGATTTGATACTAAAAGAAATCCTTAAAACTAATAAAAAAACCCTAAAATCATGTGTTCAACTTTTGGTAAATAGGCTCATATATTTATCAAAATTCATTTGAGTTGTATTGTTTTGGTCTGTAAGCGTGAGTTTATCAGAAATGATAGCTGTCAAAATATGCCCTTTTCTCCATTAGTTGAACGCCGTTCATCTATTGGATCAAGCAACCAAAATTGAATCCATTTCTTGAACAGTAAATTTCTCGAAAAATACGGTAGATAATGTAAATATCTATCAATATAATCAAAGCCGAATATCACAAGATTTTAGTGTAACCAAATCCACTGAAATATATCATTTATTCTTTCTTTAAGGGGTCAAAATTCTTAAATTCGTAGGGCATTTCCTTAAATAGGTTTCCATATAAAACAGATTTTTTGCGAGCAAGTCTCACGCAACGGCCGGTTGCGACTGCGTCTTTAGTTGTAATTGTCAAAATTGGTATGGAACCGCAAGAAAACATGTTGTCCTAAGCGGGAAAAAATATTGCACACATGTAAGTAGCGGGGTATTTTATATTTTTTAATTTTTCGGTCGATCGTTCATCTATTGGGGGTCGTTCAACTTTTGGTGCCACTACCCTATTCAGAAAAGAGCTAAAAAGGCGAATGAGAACATTACACCACCACATACTTATTAGTTTCTTGACTAGAGTCTACTATACAAGCTAAAGTACGAGTATATACTCAACAACCTGTATAAATTTACTTCAGTTAACTATCCTGCACATAGAAGTGTACCTGCGTCTTCCTAAGTAACCGACAAGATCCCTCTCCCGTAAAGTAATATCAAATAAGTAGATCCATAACGGAGGAAACAGGTTGGCATTAGTTGAAAATTAAAAACTCGTTTGGTATGAAGGTGGTCGTACCTGTTCCGATATTCCTAAACAGGCTCTGTCAGATACCTGGCCAATGACTCCGAAGGGCTAAATAATGATTGGTATTTATGTGCCTACCTTGTTGCAAGTGCAGCAGATAAGATGTTTTATCTGGTTGAGTAGCAATCAAGTAAGTAAGTAAGTATCTCTAACTCATTAACAATTAATTTCGCCAGCACCCAAACTCGTAAACTTGGTAGCAACACCACTTGCCGGCAAAAATAGGCAACTATGATTTTTTATTTAGGGTAAAATTCTTCTGTTTCCTTGTGACCACATGCGACTGCTCCTTAATTACCAAGGTAAATTATCCAGGTTTTTGCTTGTATTAGCCTTTAGCCAATACACAGCCACCGCCACGCATTCTACTACTGACTATTCCACACAGCAAATTGAGTGACTAGATTATAGCAGTCATTAGTTTTATTGATGAATTCATTGAATCTATAAAGTCAAACCTACCTACCTACAACTGGACGTTTTCAGTACGAATTCCAACACCTGTTTATATGTAGTTATGCACCTATAATGATGGTGTCCAAGGACATCTCTAGGTAAGTGGCTATGTTCATGTAGCTGTGTTGCCCAATGGAGCAATCATTTACAAATAATATTATTATGCTAATTTTAGTGGACCCTAGTATTTTGCAAATAGTAACATTACGCCATAAGAAAATTAGTTACTATTACTTGCACCCGTGTCCTTTGCGGGTACCACTATTTTACCGTACCTAAAGGTTGGTTACCCAATCACGTTCCGCTCTGATCAAGCTCTACATATAATAGTCACTATTATGTGACTCTGACTAGGCAGTCTTGGGATACCTAGATAACCTTTAGGATACTTAATTACATTACCCACAATTGTTATAGTCACGCACGCAGCATAGAAATAATAATGCTTATTTTTGAATACTTAGGCAGAGTTTAGGTAGGTACTTTTTTGTACCTACCCATAACATCTATAGGACGGTCATCCAAAAATGGAGGTTACTTAGAGTCTTGGCTGAACACCTGAAAGTACCCCTTAAGAATGATACCTACTTGATTTCTTATAAGTTATAATTTTAGACTTAGAACAAAATATTCACATTATCACAGATTACCGTTATCTTAATCTAAGAAGCTTTAGCTTTTTTGAGCTCTGTATGGTGTCGGACGTAAAGAATAGCACCATCCCATATCTTCCCGTGGGTGTCGTAAGAGGCGACTAAAGGACTTTCCAGAGAATGGGCAGCAGCGTTCTCTGTGCTTTTGTAACAACCGTACTGCGATCGCCAACCCGCCTGCCAAGCGTGGCGATAATGGCAAAACCCCCGTTGTGTCAATGTTGCGACACTTTGGGAGGCGTTTGTCCAGCAGTGGACGACTTTCGGCTGAAATGATGATGATGATGAATCTAAGAAGGAATTTGAAATAAAGAGAAAGAATTTATTTAAGCAAATCTAGATATACTGATGCCTTGTTACCTAGGCTGCGAGAAAAAAAAAATGTGCAATCTGCATGAAAATTCCGATACCTATTGGTACGGTGGTTACTATACTAACACGTTGCAAGATGTGAGCAAATGATCGGCGACACAGCAAGTTCATTTCCAGTATAACATGGCCTCGCTTTGTATAGATTACCTGTACAATGAGAGATCCGCATACATTGGTTGTGTAGGCATAGCTTGATCGGTCGTCGTACATGTTGGCATTCCCTTGAATACCAAGTCCTAGCCATGTTAGTTAGGGACTAGGTACCTACAAAAAAAACAACATCACAATCTTTAAATCAACTCTTAAAATTAGAGCTCTATCTTTTATCTTTTTTGTCTTAATTGGACAGATTGCCAAGCATCGTAATTAGCTGATTTGATCGTTTGAGGAAATATCGACAAAATAACTAAGAGAAACTCACTGCTAAAGGTTAGGACCTAAGTTATTTACAGTAAGTACAGACTGCGACAAAAGTCTTGAATCGTTTCGGTATTTTTTATAATATATCTAAATATTATGTACCTACTGAAAACCTCATTATTGCTAAAGTAAATATACCTACCTACTTGATTAGCCGAATTTAAAGATGCCTCTTTATCAATATCGTCTTTGTAATAGTTACCAGAAGGGATGATTGACGAGCACGATTTAAAGCAAGACAACCATTAAAGCACTGTTTCTTAATAACAAAACAGAAAATCGACTTACTTCGCTGACTGTACCTAGCCAGTGGCGAAGGGTCAAATTTGTGTAAGAAGACGCCGAAGAAAAAAATGAGAATTTTAATTTAGTTTACGTCATCGCATTTTTTAATTTTGATTATCAATCAACTCGAAAACCGCGAAAATTACACACATGACGAAAAACCAGAACTTTACGTCGGTGCCACTTTTAATTTTTCAGTTTTGTTATCAGCGACCCCGAAAACCACGAAAATGACACCCATGATGAAAATACCGAAAATTTTCGAAGGAGCCATCAATTTGATATTTATACTAATATAAACAAAAAATATATACAACCTTTGCTTATAGTTTTCATAGCATTTACCATTCGTGAGTATTAAGTTATGTCTGTCATAAGGATGTATTGTTCTTAGAACTAAAGGCGTGTGCAAAATTCAGCTCAATCGTACATCGGGAAGTAATTTTAATTTAGATTTCTATAGGTACATACAAACATAGCAAGTTAAATAAAATAGCTTGACGTAATAAAAGTAAGTTTAACGTAGATAAGTCAAAAAACTATACAATCTTGTATCCAAATACGTTAAGGACTATTACTTATTCCATCTCGTTCTCCCTTACATACAATATTTTTCTGCCCCTGTCGTAACTCGATTATCTTCGGGTTATTTAGACCCTACAAAACTGGTGCTGCCGCGAAGTCACGTGTCCGCGTCCATACGGATTTAGTTGTGAATTCTGACACCCGAGCACTGCTTATTTGCCGCTACCTGTAGCTTTGTTTGTTGGCATGAAAAATGTTGGAATTTTTGCAATGTTTTAAATCTTATGGTGTATTCAATTTCTGTACCGTGATACTTACAGATGTGTTTATAATTTACTATTTGACTACAGTAGACACTATGTGCAGTGCCTTGCCGGCAGGAATCGGTTTCCTACAATGCAAACAAAGCTTACTAAATAAATGAAAATGCATAATTAAGTATTATAATGCTTATTTTGTTGTGCCTAACAAATGTTACATTACATTAACATAAATTTCAATTTAAGTGCGCAATTAAATTCTAAGAAACATAGTACGGTTATAAATAGTTATTGATGTCCAAATAATGATCGGAAATTCCTAATAATTCATACGATTCATGATTATGATTGAATTACTTAGTTATTAAACTTTTTGCGGGTATGATGTGACGTGTTATGGACTTAGTCTCTACCGTAGCCAACATTCAATGGCTTTGCAAATACTAATCTAAGTATGTTTTAAAGTATCTTTTATTACAAGTTTTGTGACCACACATAAACTACATAGACTATTATTAGATACATACCTATGCCGATATAAAGGTAAGTAGTCACATCCTATTTACCTAAAAACTTGAACACTCACAACTTGAGTTGTGTTTATCACGAATGATTCGATTGAAATTGGATAATTTAGTCTGCAAAATGAAAAAAAAAAAGAAGCAAATCTCAAAAGTAGGTACATAAGTACATTTAGGTACACCGACATTCTTCGATCTCATTCTGAGAAATCCTGAAAATTGACTAGTAGCTAAATACGGCGTGGAAGAAGATACTTACGCCAATCTTAGACCTCAGAAACGTTTAACTAAGGTGAGCTAACGGGTACCTAAATGGGGAATAAGGGATATTGGTCAAATGTGATCGATATTTTAAACAAGGGAAGTAATAGGTACCTACCTACTAATAACTATGAACAAAATTTACGTGTTTTTATGGGATTCACTATGAAATGCAGTAAAACAGCTGATCCCGACATTTTTACCGATATGTGACCACAAATGTTTGAAGAATCTTAAATATTTATTAATGCATTTTTTTTTGCGAGTTCTTGGTTGATCCCGCAGTAAAAGTTGTTTATATTAATGACTACTACCCGCTCCAGAAGTTCTACAAACATAGGTAGTATAAATCGGCCGGGAAAGACTTTAGTAGAACTTCCAGTTTTAGCAGAACCCAGCCTCTTAGGCTGAACTTAAAGACACCATTACCTACAAAAAAAAAATGTTGGAGTTGACTTATAAACTTAGACCATTAGCAATTATCGTGTCACCAATAAAAAAGGGGGGATTGTTGAAATTCACATCAGAACGCAATCCATTTACAAGTCGTTAAAAATAATTTGAACAAAGTGATGTGAAGGTACACATTTAGGTACTAATTAACACATAGGTACGAACAATCGATGCAAGCAATTAATGTTTAATGAAGGAACTTTAAAACATTATACCTAACGTATCCAGTTATAATTAACAAATATTGAAAAGGTACGTCCTTATTGACGATAAGAAAGATGATTATTTCATGAAAGGCATTTGCTGTCCTATATTCGTTGCAAAAATTGACCTGGCGGTGTAGAAACTACATGAATTGACCACACCTACTTATACCTATTATTAATTAATCTTTTCACTTCAGTAGCTCAAACATGTAGGTTTTGCTGCCTGAAATCAGTGAGCAAAATGCGATTTTGCTCACTGAGTGAGACCAAGTCTCTACCAACTTTTTAATTATTTTTTTAGAAAGCCGCGATTATCTTATTCAGACTTGGGTTAATCATACAATTCGAAACATTCACACTCTAACTCTTTCCCATCATTAGAAAGAGAGAGAGAGAGACAAAGACCAGCCCTTTCGAAGTTCCTATTTTGAATTCGATCTCAAAGACAAACACGTTCGGAATTTCGTACTGACTAAAGAAATTTTGAATAATAAAATATCATGGGTGCTATTTCCGAACACGCCATAATTTAAATAAAAGAGCAGGAATAAAATTTGGTGGCTGGCGTAAAGAGGTAAAAAAAATTATTAAAATAATCGTAAAATAAATGAGTGAAACTAGTGACGAGAACAGTACCGCTACCTACAATGTTAATTATTTTGATTCACAATAAATAGTTATTTCAATCTATTCCTGTTTATTATTTTATCTCCTAAAGTGTTCTCGCTGCTGAAGTGAAAAATTATGTGTGTGACGAGAGCAAAGTTTTATGCATCTCGTGCCTTTGTTTCCCTCGCCACACTCAGGATTCAAAATCAGCACTCGCAGCAAAAAAAAGCTTTGCTCTCTTGTTGTACAAGTAACTATTGTACTGAGGAATCTTCCACTAATTTGCTCAGCTGTTTTTCACACACATCTAAGCTCAAAGGCGTCAATCAATCATTGCTTCTACAATTAATGATTATTTAATAAGAAATCTTTTTCATAAATGATATAATAGTACTTAAATCAAAAATTACATTCAGTGAGCAAGTTATGTCAGTAAACCAATACTTGTGTATCTACGACCACCGTCAGCCAACCACTTAGCTATGCTTAAGTAAGCAAACAGTAGGTATTAAGTATATTGACAAAATATCCTACGTAGGCACTACTTCTACGACGTAAAAACATCAAAACGAAAATGTTTTTTTTATTCTTACCTAGAATATCCGAGGATACGGAACTTACACAACATATTGCATATTTTGGCTATATTGTGTTATTAGTTCTACATAAAAATAAATGAAATAATCAATAAAAAAGAACGAAAATAAACTTCCACGAAGAAAAACAAATACTTACCTTGCAACATTTAATTATTTTCTTGGCCTAAAGTTGTTTGTATCTTAATCTAAAATCAATCTTTACCAATATTCTAAAGCTTAAGAGTTTGTTTGTTTGTTTGCTTGAACGCGCTAATCTCAGGAACTGTAGTACTGCTGTACTGCGTGTACAATAGGTTTCTGTTTCACATAATTTAGTTAAGATATTTACTAACCGATACTCCTTTGCACGCGTTTTCACCATAAGATTGGGTTAGTACCTACCTCTTCTCAATGATAACGCATAGGTAACTCGATTCGATAACGCGTAGTTACGCATAATGTTCGTGCGTAATTAATGAAGTACAGGTAAACAATAAATAATCGATTCCTATTATTGACATTTAACTTCGACTAGACGTCAGATTACTTGAGTAATGCGTCGTATCAAGTATAATAAAACCTTTGGAGTGCATTTCGTTCTTGTGATTTGACGGATTGATGATTTTCATAAATAATGCTCTCGGGTTCGGTTTAACTCAGCAACTAGGAGTACGTATAAGTATCTTAAGCTATTTACAGGTGGTAGCCCTGAGTGGAACTTATTTATAAAAGCACTTCCTACGGTCACCGACCCCGTTTTCAGGTTTCTCGCGTGTTGACGTCAGAGGAAGGATATAAAAAGACTTGCCGTGGTATGCTGGATATAAATAAACATGCAATACCTATAATTTGAAATTATTACTTCATATTAATTCATTCTAACATGATATTATTAAATTAAATTTGACTGTATTCTTGACATTTTAGCCACTAATAATAGCATGTTTCTAAATTGTTAATTGTTTATATGTATTTATAATTTTATGGAATGATGCATCCATAGCATATGTAGTACCTACGGAATAATGTGTAAGCTGTGGTTAAATGTCGTTGATTGTGCATTACAGGGTAAAATCTGTAGTAGTTTTAATTTTATAGAAGACTAGCTATTGCTAGCAGCTTCGCCCGCGTGGTGTTCGCCAATTGCCCACGTATGCATTACACCCAATGTTGTCGAAAATAGTCATTTAAATGTTACAGATAATTGTTTTTGCCCGCGGCTTCGCTCGTGCGTAAGTAAAATATAAATAGTTGTGTAAAAATCTGTGCTAGCCAAAGCCTAGGGGAGGCTATACAGACATTGTGTATTTTAAATTTCATTATTTGGACCTAGAAAATAAAGTCAAAATGAAAATCAAAAATACAATTTTCTCATTGTGTTATCAGCGACCCGGAAAACACGAAAACGACACCCATGAAGAAAAAACAGAAAATTTTCCTCGGCACAATCCTGGATTTTCATTTTGACTTCATTTTCATTGTCAGCGGCCCGAAAACCACGAAAACGGCACCCATGAAGGAATAACAGCAAATTTACCTCGGGACCTTCTCGGATTTTCGTTTTGACCTCATTTTCATTGCCAGAGCCTCGGAAACCCACGAAAACGACAACCATGAAAGAAAAGCAGAAAATTTTCCTCGACACCATCTTGGATTATCATTTTGACCTCAATGTCGTTATCAGCGACCCCCCAAAACCACGAAAACGGCACCCATGAAGCCATTGAGTTTTACTACAAAAATAATGAGTGATATTTGCCAAAGATTTTGAACTTTTAATTATTAACAAAGGTCTGCTACGGCATCAACTATGATAATAGTTTAAATTTCAGTACAGTCGCGACGTAAATCATTTTTAAATTGGCTTCAAATGATATGATTTAATCTGGGATTTTTCACGCAAAAGCTAAAAATAGAATTACCTCAAAAACTACTGAATTTCGGTAGAAGATTTGCTGGCTTAATTTGTTTCATTTTAACCCTACTATGACGTCCTGCAAGGAATAGGTCGAGTTACCAGTAACCCTGTATAAATAAATTGTAATGTAACTCGTTGGTGGCCTAATCAATAAATTGATATTGACCCTGCCCTTCGCCATGATATCATGGATATGGAAAATATGGAAATATTTTTACATTGAAAGGGACATTTTATTCATAATTGTTATGGAACGCATGTCGCTCGCCGTTTAATAAACTAGTTTCCCATAAACTAGTTATGTTAAATATACAAGTCGCTTACTATGTAAACACTTCCCATAATCAGTTGGTAAAGTTATCATTAATCTGTGATTGATATAAAAAGACCGTCATTATTAAGGGTGGTCTTGAATCGCCATGGTTTCTAACTTAATACATATTTGTTTTTAAAACACTTTTAACAGAAAATCTTATAGGTTTGGATATTAAGCTTCCAACATAATAGATGACCTTAAAAGAATATAAATAAAATCATGGTAGAAACGGAATGCCTTGCATAATTTTTGCTTCACTGCGTGTAAATAGTACTTATATTCAAAGATTAGGCTAGACTAGATATCTACGTTCGTTGTTTCGACCACTACACACTCATTGGACAGCTCATGTGTTTAGAGCCACGGAGGGGGGCTATATGTTGTGTAAACTTCGGTCACCCATCCAAGGGCAAGGCAAGGCGTTGTTGCTTAACTCCGACGATCTATACGTCTACGCGGCAGACATTTAACGAGCCCCTCGTGTCCAAGCATGCGTTGGTATGTAAATGAAAATGTATGTAGTAAGTACATAGGCATCTACTGATATAATGTCGAGCTGTGATAACGAGATATTAAGAAAACCTGTACTTACTTGATTCAGGGTACTTACGTGATTTAATAGTGTGGGGTTAAGACCCACATTATTAAAAACACACATAGCAAGCATTCTAGACGTATTATTGTGGGAAATAACTTGAGCATGAGGTCCTGTATTTGATTCCCGGGATGAGCAAAGTGACACTGGATTTTTCCATCTGGAATATCTCAGTAGCAGCCACAGAGTCTGGATTTCTGCCCGGTTAGATGGCAATCGGCTCGCCCCCTTTTACTTGAACTTAAATATTACTGGCCGAATGTGGGTGTTTTTTTAGGTACACTTCTGCCTAACTCTTCGGGGATTACAGGCGTGATGTTATGTTATGTAACTTCATGTTATGAAGTCTTTACTAGAAAAATCCAGTCCTGATTAATGCGATTAATTTAAACTAGTTAACATATTAATTAAGGAGCATTATTTAATCTAAATAGAAAATCATAAAATGAAAAGAGGAAGGCCAAAGAAAAGATGGATGGATTGTGTGAAAAATGATATGAAGGAAAAAAGAGTGAATGATAACGTGACGAACAGAGGAGAATGGAGGAAAGAGACGTGTTACGCCGACCCCAAATAAAATGGGACAAGGGCAGGAAGTTGATGAGAAAATCATAAAATAACCCCAATTGTATAATATTATTATGTAGTTACTTATTTGTATGTAAATTTATGCATATTTTCTAAAGTTCCTAACGATACCTTTTTTCTTTTGTTTTGCTACGAATTACGATGAATAAATTTAATAAAGTAACTAAACATGTTTGATGAATGCGACGGTTTTATAAATGCATTTTAATTAGTAGTTTTAATTAGTCGTGTAAATTTACCATGTATTAACTTCCAAGTAATGCACGAAGAAACATTTAATATTACATTACATAGGTAATATAATTAGTTTTCCAGATGTGTTAACTTTACTTTGTTATTGTTTTACAGCACTCAACATTCGAATCTTAAAATTAATGTAGCGTTAATTAAGATTAAAAGTATGTAATAATAAGCAAACAAATGGTTATAGTTCTCACACATATAATTGTACATAATCACTAGAGCATCAAACTTGACTACCGAAATCTCAGTTATACAAGCTGCTTTATCTGGCCTAGCAATACCTAAGCCAGGTAAAGCAGCAGACGACCCCAAAAACTTCCGTCCAATCTCTCTACTGTGTCACACATACAAGCTTTTCGAGAGACGTCTGCTAAACCGTCTTACGAGACCCGAAACTGATCCCAGAGCAAGCTGGTTTCAGACCCGTGAAGTCTTGCAGCAACCAGACCCTTAAACTCGTTCAACACCTTGAAGATGGTTTCGAGGCAGGAATGGTCACAGGCGCTGTGTTCGTGGATCTTTCAGCTGCTTACGATACGGTCAACCTCAAACGGCTGTTGTGGAAGGTGGAGACTTTGATCAACCATCAGATGTTTATTCGCATACTCCGAGAACTTCCACAACTGGCGTTTTCAGGTCCACCTACATTCAGATAAAAGTCGCTGATGAGCACAAAAGAACGGCCTGCCCCAAGGAAGTATCTTGGCACCGCTTCTATTTAATATATACACTAACGATCAACATTCAAGCCCGAACACGTCCCGCTTCCTCTATGCAGACGACCTTGCCCTCACCTCCCAAGCTACCACTTTTGAGGAGGTCGAGGTCCGCTTGTCAGATGCTCTCGGTGTATTATCCATATAGTACCTCGCTAATTCACTCAAACCCAATCCGAGCAAAACACAGTCTTTCATTTTCCACCTTCGAAACCGGCTGGGCGTAGACTTAACGTCGTCTGGGGTGGAGCGCCTATCGAGCACAGCAACTTTCCAAAGTATCTTGGGGTTACTTTGGACAGATCATTGACATTTAGCAAAAACTGCAATACCATCAAGCAGAAGGTGCACACTCGCAACAGTCTCTTACGGCGACTAATTTCTTCGAAGTGGGGTGCTTCACCTCATGTCTTGCGGAGTACAGCGCTGGTGCTATCTTTTTCAGCTGGTGAATTTGCGTGTTCGTGTGGAGCCGTGCACCTTATGCAAAGTTAGTGCATTCAGCTCTGAATGTAACGTGCCGGATCATCACTGTTTGCCTTAAACCGACACCGGTACAAATGCTGTACCCACTGTCAGGGCTAGCGCCACCAGAAGTTTGCCGAACAGTGGCAAGCTCTAATGAAAGAGCCAAAATGGCTTCAGACACACGACACCCCCTGCACCGAAATACCCTCGTGTCGCAAAGGCTGAAAAGCCGAAACAGTTTTTTGAAGTGTGTCACCCCACTCACTGGCGAACGGTCTACGGAGAGACTAACACTGTGGCGAGGTAGTGCATCCATACTTAACCCATTCGTTCCACTGAGAGTCTCCCACCTGGACATGAGTTGCCATGGCTGACTTGGAAGTCTTTAAGTAGACTTCCGACTCATGTTGGTTGCAGCAAGGAAAAGCTACTCATGTGAAGATTTATTAATGACTCTGCCCTAGATTGTAAATCTGGTGCTGTTCCACAAACGATGCGGCACTTAATAAGTTTGTTCATTGCAGGAACTGATGGACGCTACAGAGGGTGCCAAACTGGTGGCTCCGTTCTGGTCCGACACAATTTAGATTGCCCGACGCTAAGAAGAAGAAGTTATACAAGTCTAACATCATAATATCCACGAAGGGTTAAGCAGAGGTGTACCTAACAAGTACGACCACATTTGGCCAGTTATGTTTAAGTCCTATGTAATATATTACTGTATTACTGTATTTATTGTGCCAATATTAATTTTGAATAAACATATTATTATTATTTATTATTAATAGGGGGCGAGCCTGTTGCCATCAACCGGGTACGAATCCAGACTCCCTGGCTGGTACTGAAATATTATTGATGGAAAAACCGAATAACACTTTGCTTGACCGGGGAATCGAATCCAAGAAGTCAAGCTCAGTAGTCACGCTTGCGACCACTTAATCAACGAGGCAGTCATTCTTACAATATTAGCCTTTAATTAAAAATAAGTCTGAATTAAGTTATTGCTTCATGCTAGCCCATGACTTTGTCTTCTGACTCTTCAACTTGACATTCCGTCTATGACTGAACAAATATAGAATCACTTGAAAATTGACCTTTGAGAGCGTATATGTGCAAATAAAGATGGACAAATGTTTGTAATACTATTATTATTGCCTTATGTACGTATGTCATCAAGGGAATTCGACTGAATTGCGGCCGTAACGTTCAACACTCCACTCGTGTCACTAAAAATGACAGACTACAAGTTATTTATGTCAGTTTTATAGGTACTTATACTTACATTGAATTCGCGTAAAGTTGAATCAGAATTGTTTATTTACGGCGACAGTTTATTTTTCTATAGTTAACTTTTTAATCTCTTTTGTGATTAACAAGTTTAATAATAATATAACATCACGCAATAATGCCTGTGATTCCTGAAGGGTTAGGGAAAGGTGTTTCCTAATAGTACCTTCCACATTTTCCGCAAGCATTTTTCCATCAACCGGGTACAAATCCAGACTCCGTGGCTGCTATTGAGAAATTCTTTGAATCCAGAACCTCATGCTAAGCAGTATCGTTTCCGATCAAAAGTTGAATAATATTGATTCAATATTTAAAGCAACAATTAAAGTGTAACAAATAGTCCACAAATGTTACAAAATAATGGTATACTGAAACCTGAATTTATTCAAATACGTGGAGTGCCTTCAAGCATATGGGAAATAACTTAACAATAACTTAATGTTATGAAGTATTTACCAGAATTTAATTATATCTTAGTACCCAACTAAGTAATGACGAAAAGGCAAGGTACGTACAGACGTCATTCGTTTCTGGTCCTGGTGAATCCTTTGTGTGTCCTTGTTCATTGAAAAGTGAATGTAAAAGGAACTCGTTACTTGAAACTAAGAATTTAAATCATGTAAGTGGGTTACCGACAAGTTTATTCTTTTCAACGATGAAAAAGGATTAAAAACTTAATCATGTCAGAAATTCTTAAAGCGAAGGCCCATGGGCCTTCGCTTTGAGAATCGATATGATTGTTTCTTTAATAGATTTAATCCTTTTAAATCAAAATATTGAAAAAAAAAAACGAGTCTTCGCTTTGTTTCCTTGTTTTTATAGAAAATAAATCTTTGTGGGTTTCGCGTATCACATTGGCAACTTAAAATTACCAAGGTGAACCAAGATAGACCTTATTTAAAGATGACAAGTTTTAGATAAAGTAGGTCAACCTTTTTCAATATGTACATAGGTCTATAATTAAAATGGAAATACCGACAACAACAAATACTGGTGGATACATACGTCGACAGAGTTAAATCTCTTTTTAGAATTTGATCTTTTATTTAATAATATCGTGGAAATACCCCAAAGGTAACCACGCATAAGAAAAGAACGAAGTAAATGTCGATGCCTCTTTATTTACGATGTTGTTTATGCTCAGAACTTGATTGCATTCTGGGTTCTATATTTAACTTCATTTAATACTATTTATTACATTTAGTACAGCATAAGCCACTAAACACTAAATTAAGTTCATCATGATCATCATTTCAGCCCAAAAGACGTCCACTGCTGGACATAGGCCTCCCCCAAGTGCCGCCATATTGACATTTTGGGGGGTTTTGCCATAATCGCCACGCTTGGCAGGCGGGTTGGCGATCGCAGTACGGTTGTTACAAAAGCACAGAGAACGCTGCTGCCCATTCTCTGGCAAATCCTTCTTACGACACCCACGGAAAGATATGGGCTATGTATGGTGTCGGAAGTAAAGAATAGCACCATTCCACAAATTAAGTTAAGTATTTTTATTCGGTCTTCTCACATGACCACAACAATTCTGTTAAATTTCTGTCAACAGAAATTCACTATGTTTGTGGGAACAAGTTCATCAGTCAGTTATCTAAGAGTTTACGACGGAAAAGCTGCCAATTTTCCATAAACTGAAAAAAAATGAAAATGAATGGCCTTTACCTTTTAGTTAAAGAATAGTGCAAAAACATGCAGCTGCAACCGATGACGCCGTGGAAATGGCGCGGTTCAGGGCTAACAAAATATAGTATATATAATATTAAGAACAATAAGTTAAAAACACTAGTCTAATACTGGTTTGAATCACGTTAATACGTTCGGATCGCATTCAGCGCAGTTGATTTTTTCTTTTTGAACAGAATATAATATGAACACAATACACATACACAAGTTCATAACTATGTATGACAGGTACTTTAGAGCTTGTCTCGAGTGTGCACATGTTTGATGTAAAGGCGCTAGCATAAACCAGTCAAGTTATATTACTGATTTGATAATATTCCATAGGTATAAACCACTCTATCGAAACAGACGCTAAAGAAAATCTACAAAAACGCAACCAAAACAAGAAAGCAGCATAGCTACGATCCGTACACAATCAAAATTAATTTAACACCTTAAAAAAGTTGATTTTAATCTTTTTTTTTAACTTTGTACCATTATTACAAATAAATGGGTAATAAGGATTTGGTACCAAATTAAAGACTAAAATCATTCATAGACACATTGATGATCGGATTAAAATAATTAATAATTATTCAAAAACAGTTTACAAAAATTTATAACTATGTTTAAAATTAGCTAGGCTATGTTTTGTTTGAACTGGTCTACTGCGCTGAATGACGTAATGTACTGTGTGTGCTTCTTGAATCGCTTTACATTTAAATACCTACCGAATTCACTGACGGTTTGCCACTTTTCACCCTTATGTCCCAAGAAATAAGGTTGAAAAGCACTAGTAGTCAGTAGTAATTTACATACAATTTAATAACACCATACTCAGTTTATGCCAAGAGTAGCCGGCCGGATGAATATTTTAAGTTAACATGTACTCAGTGTAAATTTTACAGTAGCATATGAACAGGAAGTGCACGATTACTGTTATAATTCAATTAACAGGTTGAGCATATTCTAGTCATAATCATATCCTTCTAAATAACATAGATTTTGTTTCAGACATGCTGCGAGTTTTGTCAAAACTTATGCAAGGGTACTGTCTACGAAAGTCTCCAAAATTTTTATACGTAAATACCTAGCTTAGAATCATATCAGTGTTTTAAGACACCCAAGAAATCTTGGGTTTTTTTGTAGTCGTATATCTCTAAGGCGTAGGGTACTGCGAAATTTTATCTATGTACAGTCATAACTGCGCACATTAGGCAATTATTTATTTTTTCCATTATAATACAGCTAAGCGTAATTAAGCACCACAAAAACATCTCAAAGCTTTTATTTCTATGTAGTAACTTTCCGACATGTTGAATTATATAATCAACCATAATTTATTAAGAAAAAAATCTATTTACACTATAGTAGGTATATTGTATGTACTTATAATCACATGTATTCATAAACGGACTGTAAAACATTAAAGTAAATAAGTATTTTTGAGTTGATGCTCTTTGCCTATATTACAACAGACTTGTTGAGATCATATCGAGTACATTACATATAATTATTGATTCGGTAATGTCCGGTGTGGCACTAGGCCCGGACTGTCGTTCGTCGTTCGCCTTGCCTTCACAAGGTGACAGCCGCCGCACACCGTACCGAGTGCTGCGACCTTCCGCCCCCCTTTGATTACAACCTTCGAGCAATTTGCTGAACCTAGAGTCAGCGGCATGTCAACGCCCTCACAAGTGACATCGCGAGTGTTTTGGTTAACTATGCAAATATTACCTTAATTACTTACCTACTACACCTTGACCATGTTCGATGTTTGAAGTACCTACAAGTGCGCAGACAAATATGATTACTATGTGTTTGTGTCCTTTGATAAAAATATTTGCTAATTAATTGTTTATTGTGAGTAGGTACTTATAATTGTTAAAATATTTTTCTATTTCATTATTTACTAATCATCTTGAAGTAATCAAGTATTTTTGCAGTTTACCTTCTATTTAAGTTGGTTCTTGTAGTTTTGAGCAACATGTGGAACTATAGAATTCAAATTAACTTCACAGATAATGTATCATTAAGAAATTATATCCAGGTTCGAACCCCTGCAATAGAAAACAATAACTTATTTACTATTAAAACGAAACCCTTAATTTTTAAGTTTAAACCACTCGTTTCCTTTTTTCTAACGAAAGACATCAACGAAGGATCCTGTTATGAAAGGTGAACTATTCAAATAATAAAAAATTGTGATGTTCATAAAACTACTTAAACAGAGTATTTACATTGTATTTTGATTTGATATTTAGAAACACATCGCCTAGATGTGATAACATGTTCCATTTAATTGTATGAGTCCAAAAATGTACCTACACACAACATTGAGATTTTTATGCATAGAGATTACTCTATACATAGAAAATCTCAATTATGTGTTTTGGCTCTTCAGATCTTTTTATATTCACAATACAAGTAAAGTTCACAAACAAATCTCTTACCAACTTATCATGAAATCAGTGAGTATGATAATGCTGAGTGAAACATAAAATCGCAGCTAGCTACTAAAATAATAAAATGAGATAATTTAGGTGTTCCTCCACGCAGATGGTAAGTTATCCTATATGATAAGATTTCCTTGACTAGCTTTGGCAATGACCAATTGTCGATTTACCCGACTTTGCACGTAGGGAGGATAATGATGTTATTCGTGACGTTTTCGAATAGTAACCACTGCATGTGAGTTTTCGTAGCGTGTAGCGCAGCGGTTTGTCGTAGGTATTGTTTAGGAAAAAGAACGCGAAGGAAATACATAAAAAGCAACCTTCACACTTTATTCAATTATTTTAATTGGTATAATGATGATAGACAATCTGAAATAAACAATCCAACTATCGAAATTCTCAACTATTATGTATTTTGGAATTTGCCTAATTTTTTGTATTAAGCAAGGTCATGCATTGCCAAGTCGGGAAGTGCAGACTAATTGTTTTCTTATTATCATCTACAGCCTGAATTGACCCATCGCTGGCATAGGTCTCTCTTTTTTGTGCATGTAAGTCTCATCCAGGTTTATCCTCTGATGGAAACAATTTCATCAGCCCATCTCGGCGCCGGACATTTCATCTCACAGTCTTTGGACGCGCTACCCGGTGACAACTCTATGTAGTGCACCTGTCATCACCAGAGGTCGGAATTAGGTAGAGTTTTTTTTGTACTTGCATCGAAATTTTGATATTTATATGGATCTTCCCTTGCGTGTGCGCATTGGAATTTTGCAACTTCGGACATCCTCATAATCATGTAAAAGTAAATAACTTTTTTATTTAATAAATCCTTGGATTTCTCTGCTCTTTTAAATTAATTTCGGGATTTGGGGCATATTCACTTTATTCTTTCGCTGTATGCAGTGTAAGTACACAAATAACTCTACCTAATTCCGACCTCTGGTAATCACTGCGCCTATCACTAATGGTGGTATGGTGGTAATGGTACTGTTATACCACTTTAATACTTGATCTACCTCATTATTAATAGTACAAGGCCCTCTTTTGATTACCTTGTTTACTAATAATGTCAAAAGATTATAATTATCAAATTAAAGAACACAAAAAGAGGATTACAAAATCGTGTAATTTTAAATGGTTGAACTAACTTTTACCAAGCGGCATTCCCAATATGTTTTACATACCTACGATAACACTTGAACATAAAAATTTACTTAAAAAATAACAAGGCCTACACTATCTGAAGTCGAAAACTGCGATTTGCTGTTTATTTTCTGCTAAACAGGTTAAGCATTGACGTCAGTTGCAGCATAACATCATTTTATTCCTTTTTAGTCCTCCTTACTTTTTACGACTAAATGATTCGCTTTGAGACTGCGTGACTATAAATAAACTGCGTTGCAGTTCACATTGCAAATGTTGACTGCAGCAATCGCGAACGATGATCTCAAAATATTTTTAAAGTTATACTCACGATTTTCGAAGTTCTGTGTAGAAAAAAACGGGTTAATAAATCTAACAATTAGAACAATTCCTAAGAAGAAGATTACAATTTAAACACACACACGGTTACAGACACCCTAAAAAAACTAAACAATTCCTACGTAAACTAAATTAAAAGTATTAATTAGCGATTAATGCATGCCTTCTGAGAAGTTTTTTATGTTATAATATAAATGTTATTGAGACAATTCAAATAAATCTTTAAAACTATTTGTAAACTTATGGGGCTATAACAGTCTTGATGCACACTTAATTATTTTACTGGCAACACCGAGTCGGAAGCTCCATTAGTTCAGTGGGGTAGTGGCTTGGTAGTGGGGATTAATCTACGCCCACGCAGAAACGATTCCTTGCGAAGATTATTCTGGTTCTTGAGCTCATGGCAAGCAGTCAGTCCTAAAAGGCCGACACATAATTATTGCTAGAAGATATTCCTAGAAATAAGCATTTATAATAAAAGTTTGAAGTTGTACTGTGAAACTAAATTATTGTCAGTCCTAATTAAAACGCATATTTAACGATCCTGCTGTTTCAATTCTGGTTGTTTTTACATCTCAGAATTGGGATTGAACAATAAATACGCCTACAATATTAAGGTTAGTATCTTTTTAATATATTATTATTAGTGATTTGGATTTGAAAATATCAAAGATGAGTCCATGCTTTTGTGCAGTGTAAAGAACGTGGTTGTTGAATGTATTACCTAGTGTATGCACAGTAATAAAGATTTTGAACACAACTTTTACCATGTGAAAAAAAGAGGGTAGGAATTTGCAAAGAAAAAAAAAAATTTTTTTTTTTGTTAATTATGTGTGTTATGTCCTAGTACCGATAATGTTTATTCTACTTATCTACCCTATGACCTTACCCTGTCGTACATATGTATTCTTGCGTATATTGTGAATCTGATGCATCCACGCCAGGGCTACTCTCTGGGGATGTGTGAGTTTTACTAAAAGCTAAGAATTCTTCATGACTGCCAGGGCTACCCTCTGGGGATGTGAGAATTCAAAGCGCATACGTATTGAATTTTGACTGTATTATCCATCCAACCTACTCTTCCCTAACGTGTATTGTTACGTATTTGGTGAAGCTGATATATCCATGCCAGGGCTACTCTCTGGGGATGTGTGAGTTTTACTAAAAGCTAAGAATTCTTCATGACTGCCAGGGCTACCCTCTGGGGATGTGAGAATTCAAAGCGCATACGTATTGAATTTTGACTGTATTATCCATCCAACCTACTCTTCCCTAACGTGTATTGTTACGTATTTGGTGAAGCTGATATATCCATGCCAGGGCTACTCTCTGGGGATGTGTGAGTTTTACTAAAAGCTAAGAATTCTTCATGACTGCCAGGGCTACCCTCTGGGGATGTGAGAATTCAAAGCGCATACGTATTGAATTTTGACTGTATTATCCATCCAACCTACTCTTCCCTAACGTGTATTGTTACGTATTTGGTGAAGCTGATATATCCATGCCAGGGCTACTCTCTGGGGATGTGTGAGTTTTACTAAAAGCTAAGAATTCTTCATGACTGCCAGGGCTACCCTCTGGGGATGTGAGAATTCAAAGCGCATACGTATTGAATTTTGACTGTATTATCCATCCAACCTACTCTTCCCTAACGTGTATTGTTACGTATTTGGTGAAGCTGATATATCCATGCCAGGGCTACTCTCTGGGGATGTGTGAGTTTTACTAAAAGCTAAGAATTCTTCATGACTGCCAGGGCTACCCTCTGGGGATGTGAGAATTCAAAGCGCATACGTATTGAATTTTGACTGTATTATCCATCCAACCTACTCTTCCCTAACGTGTATTGTTACGTATTTGGTGAAGCTGATATATCCATGCCAGGGCTACTCTCTGGGGATGTATGAGTTTTACTAAAAGCTAAGAATTCTTCATGACTGCCAGGGCTACCCTCTGGGGATGTGAGAATTCAAGGCATCTACGTTTTAAATGTTACCGTGTATCCTTATTCATCCTGTATGTATGTATACCTATGGATACATTGTGTCGGGGTGACTCTCTGTGCATGAATCCGTTGGTCATTAAGTGTGATTCCTTTTTGCGAATTATGGGCAAAATATGATTCGGTTTGTTACAAGTTTCAGAAACAATGGACAAAGTTGATCAATATTGTACACCGGAAGCTCCGACGAGCCCCATAGTCTCACGACCAGTCACGGATGCAAAGGAGTCGAGACCCTCACGTGATAGACGTCGAAATAGAAGCAATAGTGTTCTATACCTGCAGCACGAGGACCCCGAGACACCGCGCTATCGATCACCACGTCAAGAGCGATCACGCAGCCGCAGCGGAATTAGGGAATTAGAGGAAAACATAAGTTTGGAGCGGCAAAGATTGGAACTGTTGGAGAACAGACTTGAAAAGGAACGACAATCGCGAGATCCCGCTGAACGACAAACTCGACGAGACTCTAATCTACGAAGGCGATCAAGACCGAGGGATAGTTCCAGAGGTAGATCCCAAGATAGATCCAGGGAGAGATCAAGGTATGACACATCATTATTTTTTGAGGAAATGGTAAAACTGCTTAGGAATAGGTCTGGTGATAATTTTTCCTCTATGAACAATAACGTTATCCCCGAATTTGATCCTCTTTTGAAAGAACAAAACATCAGTTTGGTTAAACAAAGTTGATGAATGCGCGGAAATATATGGATGGAGCTGTAAACAAACTATACATTATGCTCTGCCCAAATTAGTAGGTCAGGCAAAATTATGGTACCAAGGCCTTCCTTCTCTTAAGCGAACCTGGTCTGAATGGAAGCAACTATTGAAAGAATCTTTTCCAGCTACAGAAAATTATGCTGATTTATTAACAGAAATGCTTAATAGAAAGGTGGGTCAAGGGGAATTTCTAGAAATATATTATTTTTCTAAAATTAACTTGCTAAATCGGTGCAAACTATTTGGGAAGCAGGCTATCGACTGTATTATCCACGGGATAGATGACAGGAGTATAAAGTTAGGTGCTCAGGCCGCGAAATTTCAAAAATCTGAAGAGGTATTAGAATTTTTCAAAACTGTTAAAACTCAAACTAGAGAAAACAACAAGTTTAGGAGAAGGAATTTATTTCGATCAAATAATTCTCGAGTGGCAAACAAAAGTAATGAACCTAATTCAGATTCGAATAAAGCTCGGCAAAACCCCGATGGCATAATTTGCTATAATTGTAAGGAAAAGGGTCATGTAAGTTTTAAATGTCCAAAACCTATTATTAAATGTAACTATTGTAAATTTATAGGTCATACCATTACGGAATGCCCAATAAAGAATAAATCCAAATCCGAGCCACAAAAATCCGTTCTTAAAATTGCTACCAACAATACTAATGTACCAACATCTTTGGATTTATCTCAATTAAATGATCCTAATAATAAGTACAAAATGTTAATTAAAATAAATCAGCACCCAATATTGTGTCAAGTGGATTTGGGTAGTGAGGCTACGTTGATCCGCGAAAAGGAAGCAAGACAAATAGGATTGAACTGGCAAACTGGCACTGGGCCTTTACTACGAGGGTTAGGTAATGTGCCACATATGCCAAGAGGAAAGGCATTTATTTCGATAGATGTGCAGGGTGTTATAGAGAACAATGTGGAGGTGTTAGTAGTAGACGACTGTTTGATTAATTACCCAGTGCTCCTAGGACATAGTTTTACAGAAAGACCCACTATTCGCATTATAAAAACTCCAACAGACCTCCAATTTGAAAAGGTAACCCCGAGCGACGACGAGTTGAAAGTTATTCTAAAAACTAGTGGTGCTCTCTGTATTGAAAAAGGAGAAGTTAAGTTTATTCCCGTTAAGTCGATTCCACGATCACAGGCAATATGTATGTAAGTGGTTCAGTTAGAGGGAAGATAGGTAGTGAGTATTACCTGTTACCAGGGGAATACGAGATAAGTCGGGGCGAGTCCGGAGTCTTAATCCAAAATATTGGACCAACTCCTATCATATTTCCGAAAGATAGTCTCATTACAAGGGCTAGGTACGTAAATACAGTAGTCAAAGTGATGAACGTGGCAACAATAGATTCGAATACTGAAATAAAGCATGGCGATCGGTTAACAATAATTGAAGTTAATAATTTAAAAGCTTTAATAGATAAATATAAATGTTGTTTTTCTCATGGTTTGCATGATTTAGGATTCACCGCAGTTACTGAAATGGTTATACAACTAAAAGACTCTGAACCCGTAGTATATAGGCCATATAGATTGTCTTTTTCGGAGCGAGAACATGTGCGTGGTATGATAGATGAAATGATACGGTTCGGTATAGTCAGAGAGTCAAATTCCCCTTATGCTAGCCCTATTGTCCTAGTACAAAAAAAAACCGGTGAAAAACGATTGTGTGTCGACTATCGATCTCTCAATAAAAAAACCAAAAGAGATCACTACCCACTCCCTTTGATCAATGATCTTCTGGATCAGTTATCAGGTCACTCTATTTTCTCCACTCTCGATCTCGCTTCAGGCTACCACCAAATACCGATTGCAGCAGATTCGATAGATAAGACCTCATTCGTTACACCCGATGGACAATACGAGTATACTCGTATGCCGTTTGGTTTAGCCAATGCGCCAGCCGTTTTTCAGCGGGCCATGCACAAAATTTTAGACAAGGCTAAGTTAAAATACGTTATAGTCTATATGGACGACATACTAATTCCCGCTAAATCAATTGAAGAAGGGCTAGCTCGTCTTGAAGAAGTCCTGATAGCACTTCGCGATAGTGGTCTTACTTTGAAATTGGAGAAATGCAATTTTTTCCATGAAAAGATCAATTTTCTTGGTTTCGAAATAAGCAAAGATGGGATAAAGCCTGGGGAACAGAAAATAGAAGCCGTGTCTAAATTTCCTATCCCTTGTAACCAGCACGATATAAGGAGGTTTATAGGCTTAGCTAGTTTTTTCAGGCGTTTTGTCAAAAACTTTGCTTTGATCGCCAGGCCATTAACTAATTTACTTAAAAAGGATACTAATTGGAAATGGACTGAAGTTGAGGCAAATTCTTTCGCAAGTCTTAAACGAGCTCTTACAGAGAGACCAGTTCTGGCACTGTATAATCATAAGGCAGAAACTCAACTGCATACAGATGCTAGTAAACTAGGTCTCGCTGGGATTTTGCTGCAAAAGATTGGTTCTGATCCTTGGCGACCGGTTGCATATTATAGTCGACAGACTACGACTGACGAACAAAAACTCCATTCGTTTGAACTTGAAACGCTAGCCGTAGTCAGCGCTCTTGCAAAATTTCGGGTGTATCTGCTCGGTATTAAATTCACCATCGTTACTGATTGTAACGCACTACGTAGTACATTCATTAAACGGGACCTTCTATCTCGCATATCAAGATGGTGGATTCAATTTCTTGAATATGATTGTGACGTGGAATACCGTTCTGGTGAGAAAATGTCCCACGTTGATGCGCTGAGCAGAAACCCGATCGTAGATGAACAGGAACCAATAATACACACACTTGATGTTCTGACTATAAATACTGACGATTGGATATCTACCGTCCAGTCCGGAGATTCTGAAATTAAACGCATAAAAGCGATTCTAGAAGATCCAGAGACCGCTAAGGTTGCAAGTATACGTAAGGATTTTAAAATTCTCAATGGTCGCGTATTCCGCATCATTGACGAGAATACCTTGCGATGGGTCGTACCCAAAGGCGTACGATGGCAATTACTAAAAACTAACCACGATGATGTTGGACATTTTGGCTTTGAAAAGACTCTAGATAGAATTCGTAGTTACTTTTGGTTCCCCAAAATGAGGAAGTTAATAAAAAAATATGTCTCTGCCTGCCTCGAGTGCGCTCACCACAAGGTACCCTCTGGTGCTAAAGAAGGATTACTGCATCCCATACCGAAGATAGAACTGCCCTTTCACACTATCCATGCGGATCACCTGGGTCCATTTATTCGTAGCAAACATAAAAATTGCTATTTGTTAGTAATAGTTGATTCTTTTACTAAGTATATTAATTTAACACCAGTGCGTAGTACTAAGACGAAAGAAAGCATTAAAGCGTTTAAGATGTTATTCAGTTATTTCGGCACCCCTACTCGACTCATAACGGACAGGGGTACGAGTTTTACTAGTAAAAAATTTAAATCATTCGTAAAATCTTTGGGAATTAAACACATTTTAAATTCTGTGGCTACGCCTCGTGCCAACGGTCAAGTAGAAAGGTACAACCGCACGATTCTGTCGGCATTAAGCACCATGACACATGGTAAAAATCCCAATACGTGGGACGAGTATGTGCAAGATGTACAATTAGGTATTAATACCTCTGTACATAGTATAACAAAGAAAACCCCAACTGAATTGCTGTTTGGGAGAAGGGTTACAAACCCTTCTCTGGGTATATTAAAGGAAGTGATAGAGGATGTAGGTAGCGGCGTCATGGAAAAAACGCTAGACGAAGTAAGGGACGAAGCCGGAGAATTTATAACTAAACATCAAGAAATGAGTAAGAAAAAATTTGATAAAAATAGGAAGCAAACCACCAAATATAAAATAGGAGACTTAGTAAGAATACTTAGAGCCATTACGTCGGGAACAGGGCAATCAAAGAAATTAGAGAGTAAATGTCAGGGCCCATATAGGATTAAAAAGATTTTGCCGAATGATCGATTTGTTGTCGAAGACACCCCACTTACGCGAAAAGGTAGACGATTCGAGAGCGTAGTGTCAACAGATAAAATATTTCCGTGGCTCAGCTACAATGCTCCCAGTTGTAGTTCCAGTAGTGATAGCGAGGATTTGTAACTTCACCAGACTTGTTCTAGAGTAGGCTGTTTTCCTTTGTAAATGATGTTGTGTAATGATAAATACAATTATCATGATTTAGTCAAGATTGGTTATGTCTAATGATGGTTATTTAGTATTGTATCAGGTAGGAGCACATGAGTGCCGCCTGGCATAGTTGATTCAGGTAGGAGCACATGAGTGCCGCCTGGCATTGTTGATTCAGGTAGGAGCACATGAGTGCCGCCTGGCATTGTTGCTTCAGGTAGGAGCACATGAGTGCCGCCTGGCATTGTTGCTTCAGGTAGGAGCACATGAGTGCCGCCTGGCATTGTTGCTTCAGGTAGGAGCACATGAGTGCCGCCTGGCATTGTTGCTTCAGGTAGGAGCACATGAGTGCCGCCTGGCATTGTTGCTTCAGGTAGGAGCACATGAGTGCCGCCTGGCATTGTTGCTTCAGGTAGGAGCACATGAGTGCCGCCTGGCATTGTTGCTTCAGGTAGGAGCACATGAGTGCCGCCTGGCATTGTTGCTTCAGGTAGGAGCACATGAGTGCCGCCTGGCATAGTTGCTTCAGGTAGGAGCACATGAGTGCCGCCTGGCATTGTTGATTCAGGTAGGAGCACATGAGTGCCGCCTGGCATTGTTGATTCAGGTAGGAGCACATGAGTGCCGCCTGGCATTTTTGATACAGGTAGAGCACATGAGTGCCGCCTGGCATTGTTAAACAATCAGGACAGAATATTTTAGAATGGAATATATAGTAGCATATAATCAGCATAGTTTTGTTGATAATGATTATGGTTTAATTGTGTATGTATTAATGTTGTAATATGTTAAGTAATAAGTTGTATTTTTTTGTCATTATTTGATTAGTCTATTATGATTTAAGATTCATTATGTGATTGTTTATTTTTCTGTAACGTATTTCAATTTTGAAACGTCCATAAAGTTGTTATTACAGTTTATGTTAAAAGATTGTTTAACTTTTTTTTTTATGTTTTACTTTTATATTTTATAATGCGATCAATCATAAATAAACGAAGGGACTCGTTTCTTCTGGATGGCCGAATGTAAACTTATGGGGCTATAACAGACTTGATGCACACTTAATTATTTTACTGGCAACACCGAGTCGGAAGCTCCATTAGTTCAGTGGGGTAGTGGCTTGGTAGTGGGGATTAATCTACGCCCACGCAGAAACGATTCCTTGCGAAGATTATTCTGGTTCTTGAGCTCATGGCAAGCAGTCAGTCCTAAAAGGCCGACACATAATTATTGCTAGAAGATATTCCTAGAAATAAGCATTTATAATAAAAGTTTGAAGTTGTACTGTGAAACTAAATTATTGTCAGTCCTAATTAAAACGCATATTTAACGATCCTGCTGTTTCAATTCTGGTTGTTTTTACATATTATATTGAAAACAAATTAAAATTTCGTGATGATGGAAACATTTTGTCGTTTTTAATTAAATAATAACAGCCGCACGGGTCTTATTTGTTAAACCGCGCTTCCCAAGGGCGGTTTGTGGGTAGATGACTATCATTACATACCCAGTTTTCTCCGTGCCTCGGAATTGGTCCTATAGATGTCATTTGTAGATCTTTGACAGTCGTTACAGGTTCAGTGTAGTGGTCAGAAAGTCAGAGAGAAAGTCTGACAGCCAATCTTACCAAGAGGTATCGTATTACCCATTACTAACAGAAGTCGCAACATCTAAAATACTTCTTATTCTTCTTGTCGTATCGATGATACTTCTTTTAACTTCTTTATTATTTGGTTTGGGCATCGGAGGCGTTATTTAGGTCGTCGAGAGTGCAGGTAAACCGACACCTGGCACTCCAGCAGGGGCAGCAGGTGAGGTATTATGCCATATTATGTTTGCAGCGGCCTACTTGGGTAAGCAATCAATTTAATGCTTTCCAGATAGGCCACAGCAGATCAGTATTGGGAGCCAGTTGTTCTTGGGGCTTCACGAAGTTTTGAGGTGGAGGACACCTTTCTTGCCACAGCTTCCTTCGTTCTTTAGGTGGCCTGTCTTAGATTGCATGAGTGGAGCGCAAGAAACTTCAATTTGCGGTTTTTTAGTCTGCCGAGGTAGTTGTGTGGTCGTTATTTCTTGGTGTTGGGAAAAACGCTAGGCAGATAATGATATCTTTTCAAATTAATTTAAGTGTTCTAAGAAATTGAGCAGCTCAAAGAATGTATGATGGTGCTTTATTATTTATTTGTCTAAACTAATATGACAAAGAGGAAAGATTTGATTGTTTGTTGGTTTGCATTGTTTGGGCTCCGAAACTACTGGTCCGATTTGAAAAATTCTTTCAGTGTTATACATAACCCATTTATCGAGGAAAGCTATATATCATCACATTACGAACAATAGGAGTGGAGCAGCAATGAAAAATATTGCGGAAACGGGGAAAATATGACGCCAACGAAGTTGCGCCGGACAGCTAGTTATGTATATTATACGGAAACAATAAAGATTATTCGGCACCAAACACTGTTTCCTATTTAGATCTAATGTCTGGTTTATTATTGTTTCATTTCATAGTGGATTCATTAATTGTATTTAACACCTTCCTTCTGATATAAATAGTCGTTTATGTATTTAATTTAATAATGGATATTAGTAAAGCTTACCTTTATGTTACCTTTACCTTTTTGGTTCTAACTGAAGTAGTTCTGTCATAATGAGCCACCCCACAATCTCTTATTAATTCAAACTAGTCTAACATTCTAAATGTGACTGTAAATATACAGTCGAATTATTCTCATATAAATCCAAAACATATACTTACAGAATTATAATTAATCAGCGTTTACAATTCCAAATCATCACAACTACGTTCTTCGGAAAATGGGAAAACGTTTGATATGGGTTGGTACCTTTTTAAAGAACTACGCTCAGTTATGGTAGGTTTAAATACTTTAAATTGATAATTGTATAATCGTCACAAAGTAAACTCGCCACCGAAATAAGTATGTGTAAATTTGCCACAGCTCTATTTTAATGAAGTAAATTCGTCACATAGTAATTTTTATCGTTACTACTGGGTCCAAGTTTGTGATATAGCAAAAATGATGCTTATGTTGAAGACTTATGATGAATTTACACATATTTTTAATGCATGTGGCAAATTTACTTTCAATGTATGGAGTTGACAAAAGTGTGTCGAGTTTACTTTGTGAGGAATTTACAATAACCCCTTTAAATTTACACTTATCTCTTCTTACAAAATCGTTTGTCCATCAACAATTTCAAATACCTAGTTAGTTTTGGTTCTTAGTGAAATTTAATACTATTGCACCAAATGATATACTTACAATAGATACGTAAATCATTTGCATTGAATAGACACTCCTTTCTAATTTGTTTTAAATTAATGACTAAGTAGAAAAATAATAAAGTTATAAACTAATAGTTATTAGTAGTGTTTCTTTTTGGGGGGTGGTGAGGTTCGCGTCCGTAGGAAGATTACCTAATTATTACCCTACACGTGCCCCCCGGGTGGTGCAAAACGAACCCCAACGCCAGCCTCGGGCGGCGGTCAACTAACCCGACAATACTGTCCTAACAAGCCAGCCTGTGGATATTAGGAAATGAATAACCACGCCCGCAGCCACTAACCAGCGATCGGGAGTTTTGGCTTAATCGCCTGGACCGAGAGGAAGATAAACCTCTATAAAACAATCACCTCAATTCCACGGTGGGATACGCGCCAATGGAATGCATGGCTGATGGGAGACCAGTCGCGAGCGCCAACCTCGACGGACCTGGCAAACGTCGTTGAAGTTAGCCTTATTGAGGGAATGGGCGTCACCCCTCAAGTGACCTCTTATATTGGCCCTACTCGTGGGAATAAAATGAATATAAGCAATGAAAAAGAAATAGAAAATAAAGACCTTGAGAACCCGAAAATGACTCAACAAACACTTCATAAAAGTATGTTCATTCATACTAAAAGCCACTCTCTTGGAACGCTACCAGCTGAAATATCAACACAGTAAATCTTTAAAATAAACCCAAACACAGAAACAACGACACCGAGCACGAATAATGTAAACCCACCATGGCAAAATGACCAGGTCTCCATGAAAAGGAAAGCTGAAGCAAGTCCTGAATTTACGAACAAAAATAATAAATTAACTAAAACAACATATGCAATCACTACACAAAATAGATTCCAGATTTTAGAAACCGTAAATAACTCTGAACCTCCTAAAACCACCAAATCCAGAACCCATATTTGTCACAGGGGTCATAGATACTCATATAAAGAAATTAAAAGAACTCCTTGCCACAATTGCTGATACTGATAAATATACGATGACTACTTTAAGATCCGGTCACATAGTAAAAGTAATGCCAACAGATATAGACACATATAAAAGCATAAGAGCAAATTTTATAGAAAAAGACGTAAGTTACTATACATACAAACTTAAAAGCGAAAGAGCTTATCGAGTAGTCCTACGTGGTATACACTCATCAGAAGACACCAACCAAATAAAAAAAGAACTTCTCGAACTGGGGCATAAAGTCAGACATATTACAAACATAAAAGCACAAAACTAGCTATGCCAGTATTTTACGTAGACCTAGAGCCAAAACACAACAATAAAGATATCTTCAAAATAAATAAATTGACCCACGTTAAAATAACATTTGCAGCACCGTAGAAAAAGCTAGATGTTCTGCAGTGCAAAAGATGCCAAAGATTCGGACACGCCAAGAATCAGTGGAATAGACCATTTCGATGAGTTAAATGTGGAGAAGAACATTCTACGTCAAGCTGCTTAAAAAAGCCTGACAAAGCTATAAAGGCTGCACAAAATACAAGCAATATAAGGACCTACTAACGAAACACACGACCAAAAATAAAATAAATATAAAATCACCAATGCAGAAATATTACAACAACCGAATAACAATCACAATGCACCTGCGCAAGAAAGTAACCTATACAAAAATTATATGCACACAAAATACAATAGGACATATGCACAAGCAACAAAGTCAGAAGGACTAAAACTGACATCAAGGATCCAAACAACTTTGCTGAAGTACTGGACGTGATGTTTGACAAATTTCAGAACGTAATGAATATTATGTTAGACAACATGATAGATCGTATGATTCAATTAGTCACAAGCCTTATGAAACACCCCTGAACTTAAGGATAATTACTTGGAATGCCAATGGACTGACAGAACGCAGACAGGAACTTGACATTTTCCTGAAAATTGAAAGAGTTGATGTGGCTCTAATCTCAGAAACTCGGTTTACTCAAAAAAGCAATTTCAGTTTGCAATACTACAAGGTATACACTACAGACCATCCTTCCGGTAACTCACATGGAGGAACTGCGATTATTATTAAGGAAAACATCAAACACTATCTTCTTCAAGAATATCAAACTGAGAAGATACAACTGCCACTTCAGTCGAATCCAAGATAATAAAACAGAAACAACCCTATCGGCAATATATTGCCCACCAAGGCGCACCATTACAACAAATGATTTCACGACATACTTCACAACACTGGGCAATAGATACATTTGCGGAGGTGATTGGAACGCAAAACATATGTACTGGGGCTCTAGACTAACCTTACCTCGAGGTCGTCAACTATATGCAGCCATTAATGACTTAAACCTTCATTGCGCTTCGCATGGTGCACCCACATATTGGCCTGCCGACCCAAACAAGGTGCCAGACTTGCTGGATTTCTTTATAATGAAGAACATCCCTCCTAGCCAAATAAACATCGAGAAATGTACGGATTTGTCGTCAGATCATACACCGGTTATAATCAACGTCCACTGTAAAGCCGTACTGATTGAGTCCCCACAAAGGCTATATAACCGTAAAACCAACGGGGACAGCTACAGAGCCAAAACAACGGAATCCATAAATTTAAACTCACCACTAAATACTGTGGACAGCGTCGAAACAACTATTGAATCACTCAACAAGTTTATCCACCAAGCGGTCAAGGAATCAACTCCCTCACTGAGACAGAAAATCACAACTAACTCATCCTACTCCAAACTGATAAAGTAACGAGCAGCTCCAAAACCAACTAGTCAATCTTACTCCGAACAAAAATACTAACTACTCACAGTGGAAAGCAACAAAAAAGTTTAAAAGGCCAAAGCTTCATATACCACCAATAAAAGCACTGCGGGTAAGTGGGCCAGAACAGATATCGAAAAGGCTCAGGTATACGCTGAACATCTAAAAACTGTGTTTCAAGCTCTACCTAACAAGCACCCCGAGCAAGATAAGGAAGTGCGTAAACACCTTGACGCACCACTGCACATGTGCATGCCTTTTGAAAGTGCAAGCCCCAAAGAAGTATTGAGAGAAATTTTAAATTTGCAGGAAGGTAAGGCGCCAGGTTATGATTTAATTGATGCGCAGCTACTAAAGCATCTCCCTTAAAAGGGCGTCATCCAAATCACTGTAATATTTAATGCCTGCCTAAGACTCAACACTATCCCGCCCAGTGGAAAATCGCGCAGATTATTATAGTACCTAAACCAGGCAAACCGCTTCATGAAGTTAGTTCGTACAGACCGATAAGCCTTCTCCCAGTGCTATGTAAACTACTAGAGAAAATATTGCTCAACAGGATGCGCAGGTACCTATCGGAAGTCATCCCTATGCACCAATTTGGGTTCCGAGAAAAGCATGGAACTATTGAACAGATCCATCGTATAACGGACACTATAAGTCGCACACTGGAATGCAAAGAATACTGCTCCGCCGTATTATTAGGCATCAGTCAGGCCTTTGATAGAGTGTAGCATGACGGACTCCTATACAAGATTAAACAACTGCTTCCTCATTCTTTCTTCTTAATACTAAAATCATACCTGCACAAGAGATGCTTTGAGGTGAAATTCAATAATGAGACCGCTCCTTTATATGAAATACTTTCAGGAGTTCCACAGGGAAGCATATTGGGCCCCGTACTATACCTGCTATTTACTGCTGACCTTCCCACGCAGGCTGATACATTAACTGCCACATATGCTGACGACACACCCCTACTATCTGTCCATGAAGACCCAGCCATAGCATCGGCCAAACTACAAGACCATGTCGATAAGGTGGAGGAATGGCTAGACAAATGACGCATTAAGGCAAATCAAAGTAAATCCATCCACGTGACCTTCACACTCAGAAAGCAGACCTGTCCCCCAATAAAGCTCTACAAAGAGGATATTCCCCAAGCTGAGGACGCCAAATATCTCGGAATGCATCTGGATAGAAGGCTTACCTGGAGAAAGCACATCTGGACTAAACGCAAACAGCTGGACACAAAGTTCAGAATGATGTACTGATACTGATGATGTACTGATGGGCTGATAGGTCGGAAGTCAAGGCTGTCACATGAAAGTAAAATGGCAGTATATAAGACCATACTAAAACCTATATGGACCTACGGGATTCAATTGTGGGGTACTGCTAGTCACAGCAACATCGAAATTCTCGAAATATTCCAAAGCAAGACATTGAGAGCCATGTTAGACATACCCTACTACGTGAGCAACAAAAATATACATCATGATCTAAATATCAGTACCGTCAAACAAGAGATTGCTAAACACAATAAAAGCTACCAGGATAGAATATCAACGCACGTCAATCAACTGGCCTTAAAGCTTCAGGGTACAGGAAGTACCTCCCACAGCCGACTGAAGCGGCATAGTGTCCCTACGCTAACCATGAGGTTCAATTAATAAATATCACGAAAGGAATTTAGGAAAATAAATCGTTCTGCCAATGATGCCATGGATGGAACACCAATACCGATGAATACCAGGCGATTGGCTTATTGTGTCAACACAGATTGCCAAGTAACAGAAAGTAACAGAAAAAAAAGTAGTGTTTCTATCCAAGTTCACCATCTTCCTGCACTTGTCCCACGTTACTTGGGGTCTGCTCTATACGTTTGTTTCCACTCAATTTACCAAGTATATCAGTTTTAAAATAATTCGTCAAAATCAAAATTATTCAGATACACTCATAATTTTTCAGATACGTCCTCTATGCATATGCATAGAGGACGTATCTGAAAAATTATGAGTGTTATGTATATGCTCTTTATTATGTATATAACATATTTAATTAATTAATATCAGATTTAATTTATAATATTCCGTAGTTATCAAATAGACAGGAGAGGTGCTTCAATATTTGGCTCTGTGTCAGCAGTGATTGTTATTTCAGTATCAATTACATTAATTTATTATTTGCACGTTTCTGTGATAAATTGATAATTTAACAACTGGTTTTCATTCTCTTTCTGTTTACCTCAAAAAGCAAGTTAATATTTTTTAAACACAGCGTAAACAGGACTAACTTGTATTTCCTCAATTGATTTGTTTGGGTGTTAAAATTAAAAAATCACCTTCGGACATGGATTTTAGTATTTTATATTATTTCCTTAATTTTCTAGATGACGTACTCGAACGATTCGCTTTTTTTTTATTTTTCCGAAACGGCTCTTAAAATTTTGTGTTAACTATTTTTTTTTTCAAATTAATTAACTTGCATTTGGCCGCAACTCGCCTGATGTGTAGCGATGATGCGGCCTAGGGTGGTTCACACTTGCCCCTGAAGAAACCGACAGTTCCCTCGAACTTTGGAGAGATCTAATAAATGATAACGATGTGATTTTAGGAACAATCTGGATTTCTGAAACAAAAAAAAATACGGAAATCTTAACAACTGTTGTCACGGTCTTCCCTAGCTTTTTTAATGATTGACCTACGTACAACGTACCTAAGTAAGTATTTGACTATAAGCTACTGATGCCACTATCACGTGAAATGATAACAAAAACTAAATGAATCGGTTGAGCAGTTCTCAGTTATAGTGCAGTAACTGACGGCTAGACATATAATACCAACATGATAATACCAATAAGACTCAAATAACCAGCAAAAAGAAACAGAGCTCTTAATGAAAAACAGCAAATCATGACTAGTATCATCATCTGCCTAGCCTTTTTCCCAAACTTTGTTGGGGTCGGCTTCCAGTCTAACCGGATGCAGCTGAGTACCAGTATTTTACATGAAGCGACTGCCTATCTGACCTCCACAACCAAGTAACTGGGTAATACGATACCCCTTGGTAAGACTGGATGTCAGACTTTTAGCTTCTGACTACTCGTAACGACTGTCAAAGATCTAAATATGACAGCCGGGACCAACGGCTTAACGTGCTTTCCGAGGCACGGAGGAAACTCGATATGTAATTATGGTCACCCATCCACAGACCAACCTCGGCAAGCACGGCTTAACCTTAATGATCGACCTGGGCGGCTGTTATTATTTAGCCACGAGCTCCTCAAATCATGACTAGCAAAAAAAAACAAAATTAAATTAAATAATTCACATATCCGTCGAAACGCGTGAACTTAGCATTCTTAAATCACCAGTATTGCAAATGCTCGCAAAGTTCAACATTCCAAGGTTATATTCCATCCAGGTCACGTTACTCTTACGTTACTATCCGAAACTGGTCTAAAACATGTCTCTAACAATATATCTTAGGTTGAGCATTTTGTCATTAATCATTTAAACATGTTTTATGTAGGTTCATTATCGTTTTTATGGTATTTGACGACTACTCAGTGGCGTAGCGCAGGTTTTTTGCTGCCCAGGGCTTACCGGAAATTCGCCACTCCCTCAATTTTCACCATTAGTCAAGAAAAGTAGCAAAAAGTGAATATTTATAGCATTTTATATAATTAAGTTTTTTTTTTTAAACTTGTAGTTTTTTTTTATCGTGTGGTTACTGCCTAACTTCAAATCAGAGTTTTAGTTTAGTTTTAGTTTTAGTGTCGGTATATATGACTTAGATAAAGTTAGCACAGAAATCACACCGTTTTGAAATATTCAGACATACCAGCGCAAAAAAGGGGACGGCCGCAAATAAAAAAAAAAACCGTTTATATATGTATACCTAATATATCTTAAAATAAGAGACTGTAGCCTGACCTTGAATGTTAAAATAATAAAAAAAAAGTTCTTTAAACTCTCGATCAGAAAGAAGTAAAAGGGTTTGGTTTATTAATTTTATGCGTACTGTAGATACATAAAGTAAAATTCAAGTTAAATAACACAAATCAGAGTATTTGTGCTTGTTTACACTTAACACTTGTCTATTACATTTAAATAATGAAGTATCTAATCGCTGGAATATTGCATACCTACATATATTATACTCAAGATCGATTTGTGGTTTACAAGATTTTAAGATAATTTACTTGCAGGTGTCACAAGTCAGTGTGGTTCTAAGCTTAGAAATGGGAGAAATACGAATGAACATGACCACAAAGCACAAATATGTTAATTCCTGTATGACCGCATATGTCTCTCGATTTGTGGTCGGGGAACTAAATGTTTTGAATCTATTAATTCCTGTGTTTTTAACTCCAGTGTTGTTACCACCCTTAAAAATTTCACAAGTGCCTAAAATAATAATGTGGAACTACTGATAACAATTTCAACATTAGTTCCATTATTTTCAGGTTCTTTTAAAATGCAACTAGTGATAAAAAAAATCAATCAGTAGTTCCATCATGGAACTGTTAATGGTACTACTGACAACGAACCCAACTCGGTACTAAGTTGAATGTCTTATTGTTAGGCAAAGACTTTGGTCTTTGCCTAACACCATGCATCTGCATCTGTTTTCAGCTTGAACTCTATATTGTGTTACTCTGACAAATATAATAATAATAGGCCTCGCGTAAATATTTGACACTGAGATATAAATAGCTGTAAGTTCGCATGATGATGAACAAACGGTTATTGCTGATCCTTCTTTACTAACCTTACGTGCATGTGTAGAAAAGATAGGAAAAAAATAGAAAGGATTGTGTGAGGAATGATATGAAAGGGAAAGGAGAAAATGATGATGTGAGAGAGATACATGTGTAAAGGGTTATTGTTTGCCTGCGCAGTGTACGGACATCTAGCCATTACTGTCGGAGATATGTGAATAAGTAAATGCAAAATTAAATGCATCTAGATAACACCTCTGAGACACATACCTCCGCTCGCGGTATGTGCTTAGTCATAGCCTATCTGCAATCTCGACTTACACAGACATACAACACGTACGAAGTACATGTTATTCTTAATTGTTTACAATTATGGCATTATTTAAAGCTTATATACCTTGGTTATAATCCGGCTCTTTCGGGAGACGATACTTATGAAAATGTAATAATAATGTTATTATAAAATGCGCAATAATTAAGCAGAGGGAATCATCATAAAGAGTGGCAGCAAACTAGTAAAAAGAAATAGCAGTTTATAATCCATTCAATTTATTATTGTTATTTTTTGCGCTGTTTTGTTGATCCATAAAGGAGTAGCCTTGTAACTAGGTAGGTTATTCTTTTATTTTACAACCAGATGCGCTAAATATAGGCTAACTTGATGTAGGAAATACTTTGGAAAATATCAATGACCTCATCGACTTAAATACATTATTAGGTCTTATTCATTTTATTAATAAAAAGTTGCTTGCTATTTCGAATACTTGTACGTAATAATACTTAAACATCAAGCAGTTCCCACTGAATTTACCCAAGAAAAACATTTTCTTTTTTTATTAAGAGATGCCAATGCCGAATCCTGAATACTTCAGAAGGACAATTTATTACTTCTGTACTAATATTATAAAGCTAAAGACTTTGTTTGTTCGGTACAAAACGCATATCTCAGGAACTATGGGTTCAAATTGAAAAAAAACATTTAGTTTTGGATAGCCCATTTATTGAGGGAGGCTTTAAGGCTATATAACATCACGCTACAACCAATAGGAGCGGAGCATTCATGAAAAATATTGCAGAAAACGGGGAAAATGTGACGAAGACGAAAATGCGCGGGTCAGCTAGTAAAAGCGTAAAAGCGTCCGTGAAGCTCCTTGCTCTACCATACCTCCCTGCAATCATTAGTATCAAATACTACAGGCTTGCGCCAGGTCTTTTTAGTCAAGAAGAGCGGGGTAAGGGCCTTGTCCACTGAGACCACATCTCAGGAAGTATTCCCTGAGACTGCATACCTCATAGTTGTGCCAAGGTCTTATATTATTATTTTCAGTGATATTCTTTGGTTAACCTACATAATATAACCTAATATCGTATGAAATAAAAATCAATTCTTTGGAAAATCTAACGTGATAAGTGATTTTAATTCGTAAAAAAATGTGTTGTTCTCCTAGACCGCTCTATACATCTCTCTATCCATCGCTCTATCTAACTCATTAGTTTAATACATAATGAGATTTTTAAAATGTATGTACTATGCTTTTACCGCAGTACATATCGTTCATTGTTTTAGGTTCTTGAACTTTACTCATTAATGCTGAGAAACTTCATCATCATCAGCCTATAATGTTCCCACTGCTGGGACACAGGCCTCCTCTCTATGAGAGGGTGTGGGCTGTAATCCACCACGCGGGATTACGCACGCGCCCAGTACGGGTTGGTATATGTCACATGTCTTCGAATTTTTAGTTCTAGGACATGCCGGTTTCCTCACGATGTTTTCCTTCACCGTTAGTGGAACACTTAGTTGAAATAAATAGAGAATAGAGGCAAACAGCAATTTATATAGGAATATTGTAATCACCTTTAGACACGTGTTAACCTCACGGCAATACTATACAATTAGCATACATATAGTCATCTGGTTTTATTCGATTCGCAATTATGGAACAATAATAACGGATAATAATGGACTTTGATGGACGCGTCGATATTGCCCAGTAATCACCTTATAGAACCTTTTCAGTTGTGTGTTGTGTTTAGTTTCATGAAAATAGGGGATAATACTGGGTAAAGAAAACGAAATTCTATTTTGTCCGTCAGACAGGTAATACAAAAATATAAGACACGTATTTTTTGTTTTATCAAAATATTTAAAAAATACTTAGTTAAAACTCATTAAAGTTGGAGAATGGGGGCTCACTACGTCACAAGTAGGTATAAAATGACCTACAAGTGACGTCATGCGCTCCGTAATTTTATGGCCACGTGAAAAAAGAAAAAAGTACGTGTCCAATACTTTTCAGTAATCTACCCGACAGACAAAGAAAAAATAATAGTGATCATCCCCTATTGTCTGCACTTGTTTGTGTTTTTAATGGTTTTTAGCCCGATTAAGTACTAATAAAAATACTTATGTATGTAAAAATACTCTATGTATTATTATTGGCACACATGATATGTTCTATTAGTTATGCGTAACATTAGAAATGTCGGAAACAATTTTCCCGTACTTTAGTGTTTTTAGCTCTTAGTAAGTACGGAAGTGACTTCCAATTTCATTTACGACGTAGGTACTACCGCGCCCTGACGGTCGACCACTTTTCAACCTTATTTCTTAGGAAATAAGGGTGAAAAGTGGTCGACCGTCAGTGAACGCGGTAGTTTAGAGGTTCTTCATTTTTTATAGTCACTGAACAAAAGAAAAAATTGTGACATATTTTTTTTTTCAATAGAATCCGTAAGTTTTCCGTTTTTGCTATTTGGCAATGGAACCCTAAAAACCGTCTTAAAAGAATCTATTTAGAGTCAGCGAGCGATCTGACTGAAATTTCTAACTCGCAGTGTGGTGACCAGCCCCCGTGTTCATAAACGCTTCGATTCGATGTCGATCGACAAGTCGTATGTCTGTCTTTTTTAGGGTTCCGTAGCCGAATGCCAAAAAAAAGAACCCTTATAGATTCGTCATGTCTGTCTGTCTGTCTGTCTGTCTGTCTGTCTGTCCGTCTGTCCGTCCGTATGTCACAGCCACTTTTTTCCGAAACTATAAGAACTATACTGTTGAAACTTGGTAAGTGGATGTATTCTGTGAACCGCATTAAGATTTTCACACAAAAATAGAAAAAATACATTAATTTTGATACATAGAACTGAAAACCAATTTTTTTTTTCATCATACCCATACGTGTGGGTTATCTATGGATAGGTCTTCAAAAATGATATTGAGGTTTCTAATATCATTTTTGAGACATGGGACTTTTTCATCAAACTGCAGCAATAACTTTGTTTTTCACTAACATACTATGAAAAACCAATTTAGTTTTGCGGTTGAGTGGAAGTTTACTAACTAATGAATGACAGTTCAAAATATTGTTTGGGGCTATGGAACCCTGTGTGCGAGTAAGACTCGCACTTGGCCGGTTATTTTTTTGACATTATGAAAGCGACCGATATAGACATAAGACTTGTCGATCGACATCGAATCGAAGCGTTTGTGAATACGGGGGCAGAGCTCATTCTCACGGCAAAGAGAACCTATTCTAATATTTATACCCACCACGCTACCTGAGTGATATGTATGTATACAAAATGGTTTGCATATTAATTCCTATACGTACTTAGGAACCGGCTGAAACGGCCACCAACTGCATACGTCATGACCATACTGATCAGGTTCACGTATATTTTGTTCTTGCTTTGTTTTCCACTCAGTAAAATGTATTTTTTTTATTATTTGGGGCGGGAATAACAAGGTTTTGTAAGTCAATATAAATAAAGATCGCACAATCTTAACTTATCTTGAGTTCCGTACCACTGTACGGAATGAAGTCTAAGGTGAGTCTTAAAATAAAATATATATTAAGTATAAGGTTTCACTCGCGTCCGTTCGTGTCGGATACAATTCAGCCGATTTTGCGACAACTACGTTTTTATTATAATCAACTTTGAAAAAAAACATTTTCGATCGTGATAAATCGTTGCTTAAGTAACAACACCACGCAAGTTAATAGAAAATACTTAAGTGATGTGTAGTGAATCCTTAGGTTGGCTTTTCATTACACATCTCTGGAGTATTTAACAAAGTCCTAGGATTTATTATCATCCCTGAAGTATTCCTGAGATCATCACTTTTTGTCTCTCCTGAAAACTTGTTATATTTAAGTTGCACGGTTTTGGCGGTCAGTTAAGCTTGCTGCAAAATGAATCTACACGTGATGTAAATTCCAAGTGAAAATCTTCAATTCAAGATGTAACTAACCAATGTGTAGTATTAACTCAGGTCAACATCTAGGCTGCAAGTGTTAAAGATCCCAAATTTCACATACCTAACCCACATTTTTTCAAAAGATTAGCGCGAATATTTCAAAATATATGATGACAGCATGATTTGCATGATTTGGATCCTTTCTTAACAAGTGTGTCGTCGGCCAGAAGGTGCCTGCCCCTTAGCTTTTTTAATTAAGTTTGGTATAGTTTTTTTTATTTTTTATTATTAAGATTTATTATGTGAAGGTCATCATGTGGTTAAATATAAGTTCATTAGATTTAAGAGCTAGTGTCTATAATGATACTAATAAGATATGTGTTTTAGTTTAAGGTTTCACGTTGTCCTATTTTGTCTTTATTGTGGGCGCTGTGTTGTTCACAATCCATTTTTTTTACATTCTGTTTTTTAAAAGAGAAGACTTGTCATTGGCTGGCAGTCTCACGTACTATTTTTAATCTGTTTTTTTAGCTGTTAGTCTTCCATAGTTTATGAATAAATAAATAAATATGGAAAGAAAAAAAATACGCACAACAATTACCTAACTAGAATGTCATCAAAATAATTTTATTCAACGTTTCATTGTTTTCCATGTCTCAGATGGCCCAGGTTTTAAAGTTTGACCCTCCTATTATTTGCTCAAGTTTCTTACAGAACTAGGAAGCATAGACTATAGAGTTCATCGTCACCATGATTAAATAAAAAGACAATTGGTGATAGCCCAATTGTCTTTTTATTTAATCATGGTATTATACCTTATAGCCATGATGAGGGACGGCGTCCTACGAATTGCAGGCAGGGTACCAATATAATGTGCAGAACAAATAATTATTTACATGCAATATTTAATTGGGATAAAAAAACGTGAAGATTGAAATGGGGTCACTAACCTGCATTAGTAAGTACCTACCAATTTCAATATTTAATTTGTCCATTAAGAGCGTTTATACCCTACGGCATTTCATACAAACTTTCAAGTCGTTATTTTCCGAAATGACTGAACAGATTTTAATAAAACTTCCTACGCATAAGCAGTATACATAGGTCTAAAAAGTTACTAAAACACATTTTCGAATTGTCTTTTAAAAATGAAGATAATTGGAAATTTCTGTTTCTATACATAACTAAAAATCGGTATAATTTAGCTGTAACATTATTTTTTGAAAATGTTTTTAGTAACTTTCTAGACCTATGTATACTGCTTATGCGTAGGAAGTTTCATTAATATCTGTTCAGTCATTTCGGAAAATAACGACTTGAAAGTTTGTATGAAATGCCGTAGGGTATAAACGCTCTTACTTAATGCATTCTACTAAATTTGTAAAATCAAATTAGTATTCATACTGTACACGTTTAGTCGATGACTTAATTAACTTCTGTCACTAAGCCATTTTCATACATTTACATGATAATTGACAAATATATTTGATAGTGTCACTAAGTTGATCTAGTTGATAGTAATTAGCATGCGCCTTTTTAAATCTTGGAATAGAATTACCAGATACTTTATTTAAATAAGTTTTAGTTCCATAAAATAATTTTAAAATGAACTCAGCATAAAGGTTATAGTAAAATCTTTATGGTACAGTTTTAAATATGTAATAAATAGTACCTACTTCATATTATATACCACTCCTTATATTTTAAAAGTCGCTGGGTAGTAAAACAGTCAATACTGTGCCGGAAAACCGCCTAATCTCTTTTCAAAATTGCACGTTTATCAATAACTTACCATACAAATATAGAAATACCCATCAAATTATAAAGGCTACTACAACTGTCCCGCGCAACTTCCTCTACGTCACATTTTCCCCTTTTCGCAACATTTTTCATTGCTGCTCCGCTCCTTTTGGTTGTAGCGTGATAATATAAAGCCTATAATCGCCTTCCTCGATAAATGGGTTATCTAACACTGAACGAATTTTTCAAATCGTAGCAGTAGTTCCTAAGATTAGCGCGTTCAAGGAAACAAACAAACTCTTCAGCTTTATTATTAGTATAGATTAGGCATATAATAAACAACAGTTAATTTGTAACCAACTTTCTTAAAATAGATTAAATATCAGATTTTTTTACTGCCGGTCGGAATACCCTCAAAATAAACAGGTTTAATAGATTAAAGATACAGCAGTGGACTCGTTTTATTGTTGTTGTTCATTGAAAAGAGAATGTAGGTAAAACCTGATAATTTATTATCTTGAGGACTAAAATATGTATCAAAACCAATAAGTATTATTTGAAGGTCCTTTATCAAAACTTCTACACAAATTAGGTAGCAAAGTTTCTAGTCTGCCTGGTTGGTTATCTATGGAAGGGTCTGCAACGTTTACACGGCTTAACCTTAATTAACCAGTATGCAACTTCAGCATGAACTGAACTGAAAAAGCATACTGGCAAACTTTTTTTAAATTTAAGTCATGTGACTTTGTAGAATGTATGAGATGCGGTCGAAATCGCGGGAAAAGCGTCGATACAATTTATTTATCGTATCGTTGTGTTAGTTACCAGTTTGTTTATTTTTCCATAAAGTTATTTTTAAGTTCCCCAGGGTTCTTTGATCTCGCTAATATGTCGGGTTTCTGTTTCAGTGTTAATTAAAAATCCACATAGGATTTATGTCCAAGCAAATTGAAAGGTAAGTGCGCGATTATCGCGAGGTTTGGAATTAAGGGGCTGGATGGCCAACGTAAGCAATTTAAATATTTGTCTTTGATCATAAATGTCACTGACGCAAAAGTGTTTATTCACCTTTTGTGTGATATCTGATTATCCGTACATGTGTTGTGTTGTGTCATTTGAAGATAAACCTATATGGATTGTGTTGAAATTGCTTCCGTTATGTGTTCTTAGTACCTACCTACTAGGTATTTATACCTACGCTAATAACCATATAAAAGGGGAAAACCTCAGTGTCGACATAATCACTTATGAAGCTTATTACCAATCTATATATGAGAGTAATGTCACTGTGTTTGTATAGGCAAGGAGAATTGTTATAGACCAATAAATAGAACAATGTATGATAAACTGCTAACACTATCGCAGTCACTACCAGGTCACTTTTACCTACAATTCAAATGACGTAATAAATAACAACACATTTCAACAATTCACTATAAAAAATGGAATTATTGCTTACACTTCAGGGCAGAGTTTTCCGTTTCTGCGTTCATACCTTTTTTGGTTATGTTAATATGTCAGTTTAATAACAATTAAGCCAATTATAGCCAAGGATACTCAGCTAAAAAAAAATGCGCTTGGCGGGACCGACCGGCACGCGTACGGGCTATGTCACATTGACCCCGTTTTCGCAACATTTTTCATTGCTGCTCCGCTCCTATTTGTCGTAGTGTGATGATATAGCCTTCCTCGATAAATGGGCTATCTAACACTGAAAGAATTTTTCAAATCGGATCAGTAGTTCCTGAGATAAGCGCGTTCAAGCAAACAAACTAACAAACAAACTCTTCAGCTTTATAATATAAGTATAGATATTCATTGAAATCGAATGATGCAAAGGGCAATTTTGCTTTAAATTAAATATTTGTGATGGATAACGTATTTATTTGGATATAAGAAATAATATAATGTTTATAAAAAATTGTGCGTGGAGTCCCTCCGCGCGGAGAAGTGAAACGTCGTAATGTTGAAATGAGTGCTTTCATACCCCCTCCATGGTAGCGTTAAACGTTTAACGCAACTTTGATCACCCATCCACATACTGACCTCGGCTACCGTCGCTTAACCTTGATCATCCATCTACATACTGACCTCGGCTACCATTGCTTAACCTTGATCACCCATCCACATACTGACCTGGGCAACCGTCGCTTAACCTTGATCACCCATCCACATACTGACCTCGGCTACCGTTGCTTTACGTTAATCACCCATCCACATACTGACCTGGGCAACCTTCGCTTAACCTTGATCACCCATCCACAAAATATAATTTAGGCTATAGCACAAACAGAACCACGCTCGCGCTGGCCTGTAACAGGTATACTACGGCGTTCGAGTGCCACGCATTCACTCTCGCTCTGTCTCTTTCTATTACCCCTCCATGGTAGCGTTAAACGTTGAATGCGACCTTGTTGGAAGTTGCAGTTTCACTTCAAAAACACCTTCAAAAATAATGCATTATTTTAGAACAAATTTGGTTAGCATAAAAAGGTTATAGTGAGTCAACCTTAATAGATAGAAATATGCTGTCGCGGATTTTTTTTTAGAACTTTTAAGGGAAACAATTCTGTCATACATGATTTTTGCGAAACTTGAACCGTTTACGCAGCGCACGCAGCGGTAGCTTTCAAAAGGAAAATAAAACCCCCGATTTTGAAACATTATTCATTGCTGCTCCGCTCCTTTTTGTCATAGCGTAATAATATATAGCCTAGCCTAGCCTTGCTCGATAAATGTGCTATCTAACATCGAAAGAATTTTTCAAATCGGATCAGTAGTTCCTGAGATTAGCGCGTTCAAGCAAGCAAACAAACAAACAAACAAACTCTTCAGCTTTATAATATTATTATAGATGCTCGATAAATGGGCTATCTAACATCGAAAGAATTTTTCAAATCGGATGAGTAGTTCCTGAGATTAGTGCGTTCAAGCAAGCAAACAAACAAACAAACAAACTCTTCGGCTTTATAATATTAGTATAGATTATTTTAAAATCATTTGGTTATACAATATTTGAATGTTACAGCGTTAGTACTTAAGTATGGGAGGACAGCTGTTTACAGTGTAACTACGCCTTAATACAATCCTGTCACCACGAGTAGTTCAATTGACATTCGTGAATTAAAAGCTGAACCAACAATGCCAAAAAAAGCTAATCAACTTTAGACCAGTATTCACACTTCACAGTTGTTCTTACTGTTTTAAAGACACTGATAACTTATTAAATTGGAATATGTGATTCATCATCATCATCATTTTAGCCCAAAAGACGTCCACTGCTGGACATAGGCCTCCCCCAAGCGTCGCAACATTGAAATTTTGGGGGGTTTTGCCATAATCGCCACGCTTGGCAGGCGGGTTGGCGATCGCAGTACGGTTGTTACAATAGCACAGAGAACGCTGCTGCCCATTCTCTGGCAAGTCCCTTAGTCGCCTCTTACGACACCCACGGGAAGATATGGGATGGTGCTATTCTTTACGTCCGACACCATACAGAGGAAATAAGTGATTACGACAGATTAGTATGCAAAATTTGGGCGACGTAGGGTTCGTCGCCCGAATTAACGTCTTAATCTTTTTTTAATAAGCACGGTATCGGCGTGTGTCGCGCACGGGTTTGGACAGGTCAGTGGCTAAACTTGTTAAATGTTTGGTCATCAAACATTGAAAATGTGAATGGTTGTTATTATAATAACCGAATTTTTATAGTGGTAAAAGGTACCCATATGAATGGACTTGAATGGAAAAAAACCTTTACTAGAACAGTTATTTAACACAGGTAAAATACTGAATAATATATTGAAAATAGTAGATACTGTAAGCAAGATACTGATTTTTTGGAATGTCTATAGGATAGAAACTAATACATACACTCGCATGCTTAGTCATGAACTGAACTAAGTCTGACTTAAACACGACTACATTCCGCCCAGTTTGTTTAACTCTGATTAAAGTGACATTTCTGTATCATTACATATTTACATTATTTACAAACTACAAATATATCTAAAATAATAATAAAATATGTACAAATATCAAAATTACAGGGCGTCAAAAAATTCGTCCACATCGCTGTCAACAGGAAAAGTGCCCAGAACGCTGGCCGCATTGCCACGTTGGATGGCAATGCTGATTCTTTGGGCAAAAAAAAGGCCAGCCTTCTGGTCACGTGAAGAGTCGACCAACCGTTTAGCGATATCTCGATACAGAAGGTGGGCACTCGGGCCCCATGGCCCTAGTGTTTCAACCCCAAACGGCTCAAACACATAATTACCAATTAAGTTATTGTATTTGCGCCGTTTAAGGTTTTCAGCACCTGCAGCAGCAGCCCCAGCGCAGCTCACCGTGCTAGGAAGATGGGATGGCGCAAGGGTGTTGACGCAAGTCGCATCCCACACCAAAGGCCTACCCAACTTCCATGGCATTATGGTCATGCCATCTGGTCTCTTTCCATCGACGCGTGCCAAGCCATTGGGTTCTAAGACAGCTGGCACCCCGGCGGTGGCAAGAGCACGACGAATAAGATCATTAATGCTAGCGTGCCGCGCTATCCGACCTGCACTCTTACTGCAGGAAAGGCCATGGTGTCCGAGGCCGTCGACTGCTTCACCACATCGACAGCGATGTGGAGCCCCGCAAGGAGCGCCCAATCGCAGACATGTAGCGAGCCGGAATGTTGTGTCACCTAGCATAGTGCCTATGTTAGGTGACGGTAGTGCCTGAAGCCAGAGACCCGACTCCCACTCACCCACAGCCAGCAGGCGGGCACGCTCAGCAGTATTGGTAGACGTATTAATAAGTTTATTCCGTACCAACCTGCATAGCGGCTCATCCCACTGTCTCTGGGAAAATGGGTTCTCGGGCCGATCCGTGTCCGGGCAAGCCACTTTCCAGGCGTCCTCTGCGTCCGCCAAGCACGGCACTTCCGAATCAACCAGGGACATTTATGACATCTTTAACATTGATCAAATATGACATCTTTAACATTTATCGAAGCAGAATGCAACTATGGGTTTGACAAAGATAGAGGAGGTACCTTATTCGAAGATCCGCCAATAGCGGCCATGAAGTTCTAGGAATACGATTTGGTGGGTGTTTTCAACTGTTGTCATGACAACAACGGTCAACTTAGTTTAAAAATGGATCGGGAAGGCTTTTAGATTATGGGTGTAAGTGTACAACCAAGTTATCAACTTTGAAAGTGCTGTGCTTACAGCGAAGCGAAAAACTTAAAAAAAAACAGACTTATTTCAGTTTTTGGCTTATGATATGACTTCTACAAGGTGCAGCATTTTAATAAAAAAAAGTAAAAAAAAAAAAACAAAAAAAAACGTATTAATAACAGACAAAACATGGTGTTCATTGATCTAGAGAAAGCGTATGATAGGGTACCTCGGGAAGTGTTGTGGTGGGCCTTGAAAGAGAAAAGTATGCCTGGGAAGTATGTAGAGTTAATTCGTGCTATGTACAGCCAATCTTGTACCTACGTCCGGTCAGCTGCTGCCAACACCGACGAGTTCAGTGTGGCTGTAGGCTTGCATCAAGGGTCGGCTTTGAGTCCTTACCTCTTCCTGTTGATTATGGACGCTTTGACGTCGGACATACAGGAAGAGGCACCCTGGTGCATGCTGTTCGCCGACGACATTGTTCTCGTTAGTGAAGATGGACCAGAGATCCAGAGCAGATTGGAGAAATGGCAACAGAAGCTGGAGAATGTTGGCCTGAAAATCAGCAGAACTAAAACCGAATACATGTTCTGCGATTTCGGCGGTCTCTCCAGTCCTGGCGTCATAGCGCTAGATGGCGTGTTTCTTCCTGTCTGCTCCGACTTTCGGTATCTCGGTTCACTCGTGCAAAGCGATGGCGAAATAGATCGTAGTGTTAAGCACAGAATAAACATTGGATGGATGAAATGGCGGCAGGTCACGGGAACTATCTGCGACTCCCGCATTCCCCTTAAACTTAAAGGGAAGATTTATAAAACAATGGTTAGGCCTGCTGTCTTGTATGGGTCAGAATGTTGGGCCACAAAAGGGATGAATGAAAGGCACTTGCATGTGGCTGACATGAGAATGCTAAGGGGGATGTGTGGTGTTACGCGAATGGATAGAATAAGGAATGAGTACATTAGAGGAAGTCTGAAAGTGGCGCCGGTGACTGAAAAGATGCGTGGAAATAGGTTGTCGTGGTATGGGCATGTGATACGGAGGAACGAGGAAAATGTCGTGAGAAAAGTTTTGAGTATGAATGTGGATGGGTATAAGGGTAGAGGAAGACCAAAGAAACGATGGATGGACTGTATGAAAAATGATATGGCAAGAAAGGAGGTATCTCATGAGATGACAAGTAATAGAGAGGTATGGAAGAAGAAGACGTACTGCGCCGACCCGAAATAAATTGGGATAAGGGCAAGAGAATGATAAACTATAAAATAAGAAAAAAAAAATGCAAATTGACATCACAGCGTTCAGGACAATATGCCTATGTATATTCTATAATGGACCATAATTCCTAAACTGCAGATAGAGCCTCAAAGATTCACTAATATTTTGATATGGCTATGTACAAAATAGCTAGGCACCAAATACCAATATAAATAATCTCAATCGCTGGCTATAAAAGAACATTGTGTACATACATAAATAATATGTGGGTTTACTTGTATGAGTAATATAACTCTGCAAACGATCGATTCATCATTTTCCTAAACGTTTTATCGTTTTACGAAACCACATTATGTACAGACGCGTTAAGCAAATGCAATTATGTTTTGATCAATGTATGGAATATTTTTGATCAGTGTTTGTTTTGAGTAACGCTCACTGTTACTTACTGGTACTGTAAGCCGACATCATCCCACTACTGGCCAAAGGCATCTGCCCCTGAATTCCAGTTCGTTCGATAGAAGACTTATGTGGCCCATTGGTTTTATTGGTTTGGTCTAGCTCGTCCCCCATCTTCTACGAGGTCTGCCTCGTCACCTTATGACTATGTCAGGGCGCCACATAGTGATTATTTTGGCCCAAAGCTCATTGGGCATACGACAGACGTGGCCAGCCCAGTCCCACTTCGGAGCGCTTATTGTAAATCTTGTAAAACAAGACGAGGCAGACACTAAAATAGAACTCTAAAGGTGAATTGTATGTTTTTATATTCTGTTATGTTTTGATATTCATTGTTTGTTCGTTTTTCCGATTCAAGTCGTGTCGAATAATAACAGGATAACAAAGATATAATTATTTAAGAGCCTTTGGCTTGCAACATTTTAGCAATAAAAACCAAGAACTGGTATTTAACCGACTCGTCTATAATGTCACTACATCACACCCGTAATTCTTAAAGGGTAGAACAGAGGTGTAGGTACCTACCTTCCTTACCTTGAGTACAACAGATAGTTAAATTCCCATATAATAGGGGGCGAACCTATTGCCATCAATCAGACACAAATCCAGACTCCGAAAGCCTTACTGAGAAATTCCTGATCCCCAAAAACACTTTACCTCGTCTATCAACTTTAACTAACAACCAAAGCTAAAAACCAACATGGTTTCAGCCATTCAATTCTAAGTAGCATAACCAACTAATCAAAATAACACATTCCCAACAACTTTAAAAAGTGGAATAGTGTTATTTATAACATTATAGCAAACAACTCTCTAATAAACCTTAAAACGTCAACAACTGAATTCATTACTATATAATTTATGCATCGATTCATCGTTAGTGTTACCTACTATCATCAATTGTGGTAAAATTCCGTTACTACGTATATCCTGCTGTATTTGTGGAAAATCCTTATTCTACCAACACGATGTTTTCCATCAAGAAACAATGCAAATGAAGGAAGTTAGAAGCATATTTGTGGTCACCAACGCCTGTGACGTTAATTATTAATAAATATAAAAAGCCACTCAAACAAGTTCGTATTAGTTTCATGGTTGAGTCAGCGACCTGGTGTTTTTCCGAATCATTGTATTAAGTACAAAAAAATAACAATTTTGCTTTAAAAAATCGGAATATCCGAAGGAAGTAGTTTCGATACTGTAATTATAAACTGCTGATGCAATGGAGAATTATCTGAATTATTTGCAAAAAAACCCTCGTTAAGTAACTGCCAATCCAGAAATATTCCATAGTAAACAAATCTATTTTTGCAAAGGTATTTGAACCAGGTTCATTTTATTTCTTTCCCACAGGCGCCAGGGCTATGACGTCAATGCCAGGTAACCAGATTAAAGGTCCGTTCGCATTGGGTTCGTCCAACACGCATTGATGGCACGTATGTTACTTACACATGTAGTATGGAATTTATCATTCACAATAAAATATGCTGCAAAAATACGACATCAGTTCATCCTCTCTAAGTGTTTCAAAAGTCTTCCTTTGTTCTGAATAATGAAGCTGCCAGTACTATACGGTTTCAAAACTGTAATTGAGTCGGCGTCTACTCTGTTCCGTCGCCACCGAGCTTCCGCCGCTAAGCCGCTACGCCGCGCCTGCGCCGCTACTACGCGCCTACGCCACTTAGACGCGCCCACGCCGCTACGACGCGCCTACGCCGCTACGCTGTGACTACGCCGCTACGCCGCGCTTACGCTGCGTAGCAGCGCTGCGTGAAAATACATTCGAATTTCTTTATCTACTTTATTTTGACCATTATTGTGTTGCAATTACGTAGTTTTACTGCATACATATTCATTTTTCAAAAGCACAGTCTACTTAATAGGCCAACACACATCGATGGTGTAACAGGTACCTGTGTAGCAGGTTATTTTTACAATTTCTTAGTTGCTTCTTTCCACTGACTTGACGAGTATTTCATATCATAACTTTATTGTAGTCAGTGCTAATCTCTTTAAAAGTACAAACAAAACAGTGTTTAATAACACGTGTCTATCATATGTACTTTGTTATTGGCAGTATCAAATCAAGTTGTATTTGAGTCAAACATTTACCACTAGGTTCACGACCTACAATAACTCATTTTAGATTCTTGTCATAAATTAACGTTAGTTACAGTTAGATTCATTAAAGGAAGCGTTTGAAATAATTTGAGTGGCGTTTGAAAAAAATTACATAAATTAATCCAGCTATTTATAAATTGTAATTCGCCATTCCATACTCATTATCTACAGTAACATGAAACAGGTTGGAAAAAACTGTACGGTCAGCAACGAAAGTTGCTATACATGTCCAAAATTATAAGACGTCTTAGTTTTAGAACGATCCATATTAACAGTCTGAAGTAAGAGATATAACAATATTTTCATCAATGGTTACACAAATTCGCAAAACTATATTACATCAGATCACACTGATCAGCACAAAACTTGGTGAAATATTGATAAGTGTTAACCGACTTCTGATGCCGACTGTACCTAGTTCAAGGTGACGATATTTTTTGGCGTCGACAGAAAATAATCATAGCCCATAAATTATATCTCTAAACCAGTTTCCGCTAAGAGATGTTTGTGGTTTACTAGACCAACCATAATTTAACTATGATAAAAACAATAATATTTGTACTGTCTATGATTTGCATTGATAATGAAGTAGTCGCTTGGAACCCAAATATCGCTGAATTATTACTCTGAACGAAATCAGGTTTCCGCCTTCACGCAGAGCGGCAACTAAAAGAAAGGATCTAAATACTGAGTTTTTTAAATAAATTATTTATACCATCATCACGGTTTTTTTTAAACATCTTATTTCATCATTGTATTTCATTATTCATACACACATATTTAGATCTTACAACCACATTTACATAGGTAAACTCGTCGCGAGAACAAATAAGTAATTCACGCAAAGTGCCCGCACACATGGACAGATTCATACATAAATCCTTGTGTAGGTACGTGTGTTATTAGTATATTATATCTATAAGTATGTACATACAATATACATTAATGAGCAGGGCTCCTCAGAGTTCCGTTGTCGGCCGTGATGATAATCGCCGCATATATGTCACGGCTTGTTTCTTTCAATTTATGGGTAGTGCCGACGATGCCGTGAGGACAAAATATACCTAAAAATCTGATTTGTAAGAAAAACAATAATTCATGTTTATAGGAGAGGCTTTCTTGCCAGGACTGGGATGTTAGTCTAGTCTGTCAGATTAAATAGATTTGGAATGCAGAACATTTGTAGTGGTTTCAGGGGCATGTGTACAGGCCCAAACATAGTCATCATCAAATCTGCACTTTATTGATGATTGAAAAAACTAACGTAATTTCGGGTGACTGAACTTTAGAGTTTTGGGCATGTTGAAAATTAGTATAGGTACAAATTACTAGCAAGTTTCTTCAATGTACCAATTATGTTAATCATTACAAATACGAAGGCATGCTAGTACCTACTGAGCACATGGGTCAGTGCTCAGTACATGATGAATGCTTGAGCCTTCTCTACTTAAAAAGCTGCCATGATTGAGTGGGACAATTTACTTCTATTGTTACTAGCGACCGGACAATCGGGTCCCACATTTTCCTATCTTTCAAGAACTAACCATATTAGAGCCCCTATACATTAAGTTATAATATTTCATAGTAAATAGGTTGGGTGGTTTCACATTTATTTATAAGAGAATCATCGTAGGTTAAACTTTCTATTCATAGACGGTAATTTTTAAGAATAATTTCCGGAATCATTCTATTTAACAAATGTACCTATTGATACCTTTTTCTTTAAAGCACTTTCAAAGCTCTTTAAATTCAAGAGAGAAAGAAAATAAAAGGTGATGATGAAATTCAAGAAAGAACTGAAAGTGCCTAAACACTTAAACTCAACGTGATGTTGGTAATTTTCCATCCTGGATAAAGTAATACAATATCAATTACAGAGGCATTATAATATTGATGTTTACGGAAGTAGACGTCAAAATATGCCAACGAAACAATTAAAAATCAATTAGCTCATCATAAGGTTAATCAACTTAACAATCGGGCAAATTATTTATTTTACACTCTCGACCAGATCTTCATTTAGACTTTGAGAAGCAAAGGAACATCTTTATTCGTTATTCTAGCAACATCTAGAAACTAATATACCTAGTCTGAATTTAACAGAATTTTGCAATTTCTTCTCTAGGAGTTCAAAGTTTCGACTAGGTACAGCTACGCTTCAAAGGTAAAAGGTAAAGGCAATACCAGACGAACTAATTATGTATTCCTAATAGATTATGTTCACCACAGTTCAAATATCGTTGTCATTAAAATGTTTGCGGTTCGGCGAGGACCAAGTTAACATGCTCTTGGAAGCACGGGCACGGAGGCCTCGCGGTGTAAACAGATAACCGCCGATCGAGTGATCACCTACTTGAGATTGGCCTCGTTGATTGACAAATGTGTTTATACGCGACACTGTTAGCTACGAAACCTTTCGAACACCCCACTGAAAATCGTATACATTGGTATCGAAATTTTAAAAAATATGAAGTATTAATTTCACTTCATAACCATTTTGCATGAAAGCAATATTCAATTATTTGAACGAAAAAGGAAACTTTTCATTATTTTTCGAAATTATTTTCGGCCTGAATTATTTATATATTCTACTTCGATCATTTATTGATGAGCTAATTCTTGTAGCGTTATAATGAAAAGGCACGTACTTACCTACATTTTAATTTATTATTAAAAAAGTATTAATTTATACAGATTTTTAAAGAACTATATAAAATAAAAACACTTAAGACGAAAAATAAATAGAAAAGTTTGCATATGAATGGAATATGATAAATTTCCTTACACAATAATAGACGTAGTAGATAGGTTAAATTTTACATACATGTGTATGTGAAAATATAATAAAATAATTGTTTTAGTAATAAAACACAACAACGCAATAAATGCAACATTTTCAACGCTAATTATCGTTATAAAACAATAATAGTAAATTTTATTTACCCTGTGAAGCCTACAAAAAGTAGCTACGCAAGTAAGAGCATGCGAAAAAAGTGACACAATCATACTAATCGGACTAAAAACTGGTACTAAAGTGTTAATTTTTTTGTTATACATTCATAACTTTGTATATAGTTACCGTTGTTGTGATAATATAACTATAGGATGTTCCATGTTATGACTGATGTCACCATACGTACCTGAAGTCTACCTTAGTTATACATTGTCCATCAAAACTGAACGGTGACTTCTAAAAAATAGTAGACGTACTTAGTTATTTTTTATTCGAAAATGATATTATACACGAATACAATTAAGAACCACAAGTATAAAAAAACCGGCCAAGTGCGAGTCGGACTCGCGCACGAAGGGTTCCGTACCATTATTTGTAAAAACGAAAAAAAAAACCTTTTTTGTATGGGAGCCCCCCCTTAAATATTTTTTTTCTGTTTTTAATATTTTTTGTTATAGCATCAACAGAAATACACAATCTGTAGAAATTTCAACTCGCTAACTATCACGGTTCATGAGATACAGCCTGGTGACAGACGGACGGACGGACGGACGGACAGCAGACCCTTTGGGTAAGGAACCCTAAAAAGATTAACAAAACTCCATAATATATTTTTCCAGAAAGAAACGGAACTAGTAGTTACGGACAACCTGTAATTCAAAGCGGCATATTTTGCGAGAAAGTACCTAAGAGCAATCATAATTATTTTTAACTTATTCCAAGTATTTTCGTTGGCAATCAGACAAGCACGATTTTCCTAATTCAAAAAGGATATGATGGAATAATACTTCATTGTGTAAACCTACACCCCTACTTACTACTACCTAATGACCACTGGGTTCACCTTCTCATGACCAGACAACGGCGAAGCAAAAGGATGATTATGATTTTGACCGGTATGTATGTTCATTTGTTCCCTCATAACTTCTGAACTGCTTATTTCCCTACTCAGTCTTGAGGTATCTAGATCAGAGTCTAAGGTCTCAGTTGAAAATATTGTTCATTTCACTGTAACTTCAACGGGATTTTGGAACTAAAAGATAAAATTGTTAACCCTGTGATTTAACCAGTCATCATCATCATCATCATTTCAGCCCGAAAGACGTCCACTGCTGGACATAGGCCTCCCCGCAGAAGAGGGGGGGGTTGCCATAATCGCCACGCTTGGCAGGCGGGTTGGCGATCGCAGTACGGTTGTTACAAAAACACAGAGTACGCTGCTACCCATTCTCTGGTAAGTCCCTTATAGTCGCCTCTTACGACACCCACGGGAAGATATGGGATGGTGCTATTCTTTACGTCCGACACCACACAGAACCTTGACCTTGAAAATTTAACCAGTACCTTGTCCGAATCTTACTACGTACATTGGATTTGGCCTTTCAGAACAGGCAAAGTTATCTAGTGAGACCGTTTTAGACGACGTTACCGATTTGTCTGACTAGTGCAGACTAATACTATACTATACTATGTAAAATAAAAATATTTTGATTTTAATAGGAAAAAAACCACCAATAAGGAAACAACCACACTTTTTTAAATCTTTATTTCAATTTTAAAGTTCATCCAATGTTAAAACCAAAATGGTTGAAAAACATCCTTCTGTACCATAAAAAAAAACCTCAAATCCATATAGGAAAGGTTAGCTTATTAGCAAGTCAGATTGCCATCATCAAAAAAATGTCATGGTAAGTCTTAAGCCGTGTCCTAATTTAAGCTATTGTCGCGCGAACACGCGACTGTCGTCGCCTTTTATTCAGTGAACCTAAGCTTCACTGATGGAATGATGGAAGATGATGAAAAAGTATTTATTTTTGAACAAGAAAGCCTTAACAACTAGTGATTGGAGCCTCCTTTTAAGCAAATAAGCCTGCGTTAGGGAACTCTGCTCTTCCATGCTTAAATATAGGGCGACTGGTAATTAGTGACCGATACTTAAACACGTATACTCATGATAACAAACAACTTTCCCAAAGAAACATTTATACTCATAATAATACAACAGCCGTATGAAATTCGCGCGCGAGCGCCTATAGCCTATCAGCGTGTGATAAAAGTGAATAGGTATAAAAAAAAACCGGCCAAGTGCGAGTCGGACTCGCGCACGAAGGGTTCCTTACCATTATTTATAAAAACGAGCAAAAATTTCACTTTTTTGTATGGGACCACCCTAATTTTTTTTTTTTAGTATTTGTTGTTAGAGCATCAACAGAAATACATAATCTGTAGAAATTTCAACTGGCTATCTATCACGGTTCATGAGATACAGCCTGGTGACAGACGGACGGACGGACGGACAGCGAAGTCTCAGTAATAGGGTCCCGTTTGACCCTTTGGGTACGGAACCCTAAAAAGGAAGTTAAATTGTTTGTTATCATGAGTATAATCACGTGTTTAAGTATCGGTCACTAATTACCAGACACCCTATATGTATAGGAGGTAGATGATGGAGGAATAGATGTATTATAGACGTAATAATGCAAATTTTCGGAAAATATTTGATTTCGCCTGCCATCCCCAAAGGCCTAAGCAGAGGTGTAACCAATGGTACATCCACATTTCGCCAGTTATGTTTAAATCCCATGTAATAGTGGGCGAGCCTTTTGCCATCCGGGCACGAACACAGACTCCGTGGCAAAAACCCAACAACACTTTCATCCACAAATCTACAGGAATAATTGGTTTGAGCAGCTACTGCGGACAGAACTGAGTATCTGAGACGAAAATCCTACAATATTGTCAAGGCATGTCAACTACTGTGATTTGGATTTGAAATTGGTTGACTGGATAATCGACAGCTAATCGCATCACTAGATTTGCGGATATTTGTGACACTTGAATAATAATGTTAGAAATAAAATTTTGCCTAAGCATACGGATGCAAGCATTCATTCTAATCCTAACTATAATATAATATTAATGCCAAAGTAAGTTTGTTTGTTTGTTACCTCTTCACGCATAAACCACTGACCCGATCATCCTGAAATTTTGCATATACGTTGTCAGGTGTACAGAAACGGACATAGAGTATCTTTCATCCCGAAAAAAAGTACTAATCCTGAGGAAAACAACAATAACGTTCTTATCATAATAGATGGCGCCACGTGGCCGAAACGGTCATTCTCGAATTCTAAATTTACGCGAGCCATGCTGCTGGCAAAAGCTAGTATCACATTATAGTTGAAACTACGAAGCTATAACTATTAATACGAAATCTTCTATGAAGTAAACACCCTACTTAGTTGAGCTCAATATTAATTCAAACAAGACAATATTTGTGATGATCTTGAGGAGCCGGACTTTGAAGTTCAACAAAAACTTGGAGGTCAAAATCCCAGCAGAAGTCATGAACTGAGTTTACACAAAACGAACGAAAAATCAACTTATATGAAAAAAGAACCTCTTGATAACACCAGAAGTGCGCATAACAATACCTATACGGAAATTTTTGTGGGCGAATCAGTGTCCAAATTTTGATTGCGTTGAAAACTCGTCTCGGTAATATTTGACAAGTTTTATGGACATACAATCTTGGGCCTGGAAACCTAAGCATACCATATTAAAAAGAAATATCTCAATCTACCACATTTAAAAGACTTATCGACGGTATCTCGGATTGTTGACTTATTTAATCATCAAGTCGACGCCGCGAATACACTAAGCCGCTTAAAATATCGGATCTCTCTGTAATAAATCACAGACATTAAACCGATTTATCTGGTAAAATCAGATAGAAATAATGGTAAGTAACTCAATAGTGAACAAATCTAAAAAAAACCACGTGGTTTTGGTAGCGTATTGAAATTTAAAGTGACTGACGGAATTTTTCAGTAGGTAGGTACATTAACGGTATTCATCAAAAACACCCACCTACCTAGTATAATTAAAAACTACGAATAAAGTAACCACTGAATAACCTTTGGTCCGGTCAGTACCTATTTGTATAATAAACGGCGAGCAAATGAACACGATACATACATTACATGCTCCTGAATTGTTAGGTGTCGCCTCTAGCTGAAGACAGCTTGAAATAGACGTATTTTCTTCTTCTTTTCCCTTTATATCTGAATGATATTTTTTGATACGCGGTCTGATATTTTTGTTTATGAGGTAGGTATAATAATTCGTTATATCTGGCGTATTTTTATATAGCTGCAATAAAAGGTCGCAGGGGTCCGAAATGTCGGAAAATGCACTGTGTTGTTTTTTTTTTGTATTCATTCTATGAATTTCTAAAATATGTACCTTATTAAAAAATGTACTGTCTACTGCTAAATTGTAAGGTTTGTACTTTATGCTCAAGTTACAGCATTCCATAGCATTTTGTGTTAAGCTAGCCGGTTCAGGCGCATTTAACAATTTTTACCAGAGAAATAATATTAAACCAAAATTACTGGGAAACTTATGCTTACACGAATAATTACAGTGTGAAAATGATAATGAATACATCTATGATGTAAACAGAGAACCCGTGATAAATCAGCTATGTTCACACCTCTGCCTTAGCAACTACTTCGTATTTACTGTACCTACTTAGCACCAACACATTATCCACGAATAATGCTCAAGCAGCCATTCTGGAATGGGAAGCCAAAGAGTCGATACCGAACTAAGCTAACAAAAAATGTGTTCTTCTTCGAAGGAATTTAAGAAGAAAGAATAACCTAACTCCTTATCAATGCCCAATATAAGTGCAATATTAGTAAGTGATCAAAACGATGACATGAGGAGTCAAGTTGAAGGCGTGTGAAGTGCGATGTGATAAAAGCGCGCGGGGGCAGCGCGCGCCGCCAGTACCTCTCTCACCTGTCCGCCGTGCGCAGGCGCTTGTCCGCGCCGCGACCCGACCGCGATACTCTGGCACGCACACCCCCCGCGCCCCCTCTCATACACACGTTTATCTGGACAGGACATCAGCTGTCCGCTTCTGACATATAGTGAATGTGCACTTGGACAGCCCGGCCTGGAGGACTTACTTCCGAAAACAGACCTCGCCGGTCTGACAGATCGATCACTCAGGTGAGGCTAATCATATTATTTAAACGAGTTGCGTCGTCCGCTGAATCATGTGATGAACCCAAAGAAGCAATTCATCCCACATTGAGTTTCCGACTTCTCAACCTTCTGCTTAGCTTTTACACAAAAATTTAAATGATCAATAATTTGTTATCGCTATAAAATGTAATTGACAAACTGAAGATAAGTTTAAAATCACCATCTATTGACGCACGTTCTTAAACCGTGGCTGTTTAAAGTTATCTGCGAGTGATTTATGTTAATTAAAAACATGAATATTTAAGATAAATCGATCTCATTGTGAAATTTCAGTTAAACAATAACAGGAATTGCCCTTGAGCATCTGTTTCACTGACATTTTATTTCTTGACTGAACTAACGAAATATGTCAAGTTCACAATAATTCCCGCGTTTTCGTAAGTATTGCAAACGATGCTACTGAGAGGCACTAATTGGTCTCAGAGAGACTCATGTTCCCAATCAGGGGTCAAATCATAGGGATCAAACGACAACCATCTAAATTGACAAATTTAGATGGGGAACGTTACACAGGCCTACTTTACCTGTGTGTATGTGTAGATAACAGGAAAGATACTTAAGGGAATAAGTACTTTATCAACAGTGGACAACACTCGCTTCTTCGGCGGGCTTTTGTCAACATATCATAGTACTCCAATTGCATGGCACCACAGACATTAACTTAACTGTGAACTGAATCGTAGAAAACATGCAACAGACGCAACAGTCGACTCAGAAAGGAGCTCGGTTTTGAAGCCAAGGATCCACCAAGGCGTTCTGGTGGCGTTAGTATGCCCAGCGCGTGTGGCGGCGCAAAGCGGTAGGCGCGTGACGTAAGGTCACCGCGCCTGGCCACTGACATGACACGAGATTAACATGCTCCCTAGCCAGTAGCGGCTCGCTTTCGACCGACGAGCTCGCAACGCAACCACCGTGACATCCACCATCACCATATCCTCACGATCTCACTATCGCGAACGTGGATGCCCGATAAATAGTGCACGCTAATCGCTATCGAAATCTATAAATCTTGATAACGAACTTACACATTGATCACGTTCTAAACATTTTTAAAAGATAAAATGACTAATACAATTCGCCGATACGACTCGGCCTTCCCGTAACATAATGTTTATCACGTGAGCAAAATAAAAAATAGAAATAACGTGTTTGACCATAATGACGCTACGTGTCACAATGTGCATATTTAGGAATCAATTAATTCCTTCGTAGTAGGTAACGCATCAAATAAAGCAGTAATATTTCTACAAACTTTGCAACAAATGTAGTAGTAATGTAGATTAATATCAAAAGTGTAGGTAATTACATGGGTAGGTGTTATGGGTTCTTTGTTGCATGTACCTATGTACGGTAGGCTAGGAGAGAGCGATTGAATTTACACATAATGTGGAATGAAATGGTGTGTGCTGAAATTGAGAAAACAATAAAAAAAACAAAGCGCGCAGTGCCTACATAATTATGGCATCTGAACATTCAATTACGAAGGCTATAAACTGAACAAGGAAAGATAACATCGGAAATCTATGAAGGTTAAAAAACCAACTAAGCACAAATAAAGAACCGCTAATAAAACTTGTTTAATGTAAGTATTTCTGACGTCAGGACCCCTACCAGTACTGCGGCAAACTTATTTATAAACCACTTTTTTAAACTTCACTTGAGGTCTGAGAAGTCTGCTGCATATAATTAAACTCGATTAACCTTTGAATTAAATTTAGACCAAAACTTTTTGAATTTCTTTCTAGAGCCGTTAGTTCTTTCAACTTTTACTAAATAAATACCGCTACAATCCAGCTAAATATTAAGTTGCATTTGACTGCAGAATATTAATATGAAGCATTTAAGATTGACATATCATTGTTTTATCTTGCACCTCTATCAAAGTACCATGCTCATTACTTTCTCCTTATAACAATGTTTAAATAATTGAGTGACTGTAACAACAATATTCAATCGTTAAATCCATAATAGGAAATTGGGATCAAAACAAAGGCCTGCTTGTATTCACTTCGCATTTCCTTTTCGTACATTATACAACGATCGGTGTCATTGCCAATCTGTAGCTCATGCTGAATTGAATATAGGTATGATCTTAACCCTACCACTGAAATATGTATCTGATAGATACATATTTCAGTACCTACCACGATTACTTATAAAATTATTGGATTTAAGTCGTTTAAGACAGGATATCAAGGCCCTATCGAATTCCTACTTAAAAATCTTTAATATATAAATAAGGCCACTTGACTTTTTGTAGTGACTTCCTGTTTTAAATTTAATTTTGCTACATATTATTGTTTTATTTTTTGTTGGTTTTGCAGACGATTGCAATGTGATTTATTTTGGGTTAGATCTACCATCAATAGACGGACCCATATTTAAACAATTCTTTGGTCTTCATTATTCAATGACTTGCATCAAACAACCTCAAAATTAAATTTGAAAAAACCAAATACGCTCACTTCAAACATAGACAACCTAAATAGGTATTTCTTTGGTATGCATATGAAATTAGATATACTGTTAACGTTATTGGAAAATATATAACTACAAGATTTTTAGATTCACACTCAGACCAAAAACATAACTGGAAAAAGCACATTGAACAGTTTTGTAAAAAAAAACTTAGCATATTAGCAGCTCTAGAATACCTACGTAAAATAGTTATTTTTTATTTTAGTTTATAGTGAACTGTTAGTAACAGTTATTCTTTCGTTTATTTTCTTTCTTACTATAATTGCACGCCCAAAGGGAATATCGTAGAGATACTTTTTTAATTTTTTACCATATTTAGTTGTGACCCACCTACAACAACAATAATTATTTACCTAAGATTCTATTCGATTCCGAGTTGCTCTCCTTGTGTCAATGCATAACTACTTGATTCCGTTTACCAAAAGGAATTCATGTTTGCATTCAAACGACCAAATGCGTGAAGGAAGTAGATAATAATAGCTGACTTTATCTATTCCATTGCAATGGTTAATTATCTCCTTCAGTTTTTATCATATTGGTAATTCATGACTTCTTCGTTTTTTGCTTTTCAACCATCTCTATAGTAATGTGACCACTATAATTAATAGTAACTACAATCAATCAATTCTCAAGTTTGTAAAAATATGTATTGTGCTCGATATCCAATTAAAATATAAAACTTACGTAGCCTATGAACATTATTTAACAAGAACAACGACTTTTTACTACTCTAAATTATACCAGCACAATAATCGTGTGCGTTGAGATTTATAATTAATCAAAGGAGTTTCCATTTTCCCACTTGTCTGAAAAACAATGGAATCACGTTAAAGTGAAACAAAGGAAACTTGGTAGTTGGACTAGTTAGTTATAGCAAGTTGCATGACATTTGCCTCGTCACATTTTTTTACCTTGCCAGACTTACCTCCTTCAACCATTAAATCGCTATGATACCTGAACAAAAATGAATTTAAAAAATAAAAACCGGCCAAGTGCGAGTTGGACTCGCGCACGAAGGGTTCCGTACCATTATTAATAAAAACGAACAAAAAAATCATTTTTTTGTATGAGAGCCCCCCTTAAATATTTATTTTATTCTGTTTTTAGTATTTGTTGTTATAGCATCAACAGAAATACATAATCTGTAGAAATTACAACTGGCTAACTATCACGGTTCCTGAGATACAGGCTGGTGACAGACGGACGGACGGACGGACAGCGAAGTCTCAGTAAGAGGGTCCGGTTTGACCCTTTGGGTACGGAACCCTAAAAATTGGGTCAAGTTTATTCCAAAGTTCAAACCATTGCTCATTGACAATGCTAGTCATTCCTTTTTATTGCGTCATAAAATAAAATCAATGTCCTTTGTAAATAAGGGTCTGCTGTTCATTTTTATTATATATACATATTTACAATACATACATACTAGTGAGATAATACAATGTCAACAAACATAAAGATTGTTTTAGAATCAAATCGAAGACTAAGAATAAAAAAATAGTAAGTACATGCTGTACCTACATAATTAAAATTCTGTAACAGCGTAGTTGTATAATCATGAACAGCTAAGATGTAGTTTGATAGTTTGTAAGAACAAGGCGTTGACTGGTTAGCTAAGTACCTTCCCGTCTTCGTACGATGCTAATGTAGGAACCGGTAATGTGAAAATAACCTGGTAATCTGCACCATAATGAGACAAATCCTGTTTGATTTGTGCGATCCTGCGGTGTTTGAACAAGATATCTTTTTCGAGAATATTGTCCGCTAAGGACACGAGATAGATTTATAATTGATTTAAAAGATAACTTTAGTAGTTGTGAATCAAAGAACCTCTAAATTAATTAAAGATTTAAATTATTGTACATTAAAACAGTAAGCCATTTGAATGACCATGCCGAAACACGCTTTTTTACCTAAATATTTTAAAGCTTTTTCCAGATTATTTTAAGGCAAACATTAAAACAATTACCATCGCGTAGCATCGCAAATGAAATGGTTCATGTTTTTTTATTATGGCTAAACTAGAAACGCGTTTGTTTATTTCTTACTGAATTAATATTATGAACAAATTATAAGAAAAGATGAATGACCTATGTTTGCTGCCGGTTAGCATGGTAATAGCGGTCATTGACCCACCTACATTTAATCATAACTTTCATAATCATAATTTATTTGATAACATAGGTAAAAAAAAAGTACAGATCTTATATTTGATGAGCAGAACGCTATGACATGCCAGGAAGTGTACAAATATGGTGTGCAAATCTAGCTGAGGCTTATCAAATTAATTGTGCGTATTTATGGTATTACATTAGAAATTAGTTGAACAATTACATATTATTTAATGCTCCAATTATGTCATACCTAAATGAGGAATTCTATTCTATTTTTAATTATGGCAAGCAGAGCCGATGTCGACTATTCTGCCAATGTCGAAAGTGACTTGGAAAAGCAAGTGTGTATGCAGAAAGTGTTACAAGAGAAGAATTTAGAAGAAAAAAACAAAAAAACTTTGACGATACATTGGACTTAATGTAGATCTTGAGGGGTTAGTACTGGACTGAAACAAACAAAAAGTATATAATTAAATAAATAATATAGGTGTTAAAACATTAAAATATACGTAGGCCATATCCACACACAGAATAGGGGAATACAAATATTATAATTTTATATTATTGTGACGGATGAAAATCATCAACGCCACAAGCAGTTCAGGAGTGGAATATGTTAAAAGAGAGGGGAAAAAAAATTAGGAATTATTAAAATGTCAAAAATCTATGTCAAAATAATTAAAATGTCGAAGTTATATAATGTCAATATTAGTTGTCACATTTTATCTCAAAAATCAATATTTAATTCTAAATTAATTCGTCATTTAGCTATTCGTCAATAGTGTAATGAATGACGTATATCAATTAAGAAAAACATCTTTTTTTATTGTATAAAATTTAATTATTTTATGGAAACTCGGAATTTTATTATAATTGTTGACATCCATAATTGCAATCATGGAAATAAAGAAATAAAGATTGATTGATATTTATTGATATCCTTAATCGCAATCATGGAAATAAAGAAAGAAAGATTGATTGATATTTATTGACATCCTTAATTGCAATCATGGAAATAAAGACTTTTTCATCCCACCATCTCGGAAAGAGTATTTTTAATCTTCAATATCTGAGTGGAAAAGCCGTTTTTATTCTCTAGAGGATAAAGTAAATTGAATTTAGAACATCGTGTGCACTAAGTTTGTGAATTAAAAAAAACATTAAACCTATTTACTGCTACCTCTATGGTGCCGAATATATCATACAACTTTTTTTAATTTGTTAAAAACTCAGACTCGGAACCTTCTTGGTGTTCTTTTTTCAATTTGCTTTGTACGCGGTTATTTACGCGGCATTTTTTCACGTCATTGTTAATTATACCGTAATATTATTTTGTTATAATTTAAAGATTATTCTGTAATACTTACCTGTCATAATGTAGTAATTAATACCTAAACTGAAATAAAAGTGTACCTATCTTGTGAATGTAAACGTTTTTTTTTTTTTGCATTTAGTCATTTCCTCGCTGAGGTGGAATGAAAAGTTACGTGTTGCACTCGAGTGCAAAGATTTTTCACCTCGTGCTCTTTTGATTCCCTCGCTAACGCTCAGGATTCTAATTTTGAATCACTCGCTGCGCTCGTGATTCAATTTTAGATTCCTTCGCTTGCTCGGTCATCAAAATTGAACACGCGGTTAAAAAGCAACTTTGCACTCTTGTATAACAAATAACTATAAACGTCCTGAATTGACATCTATCGTGATCCTCAACATTTTTACGAATGAAAACTAAATAATTTTTTCATTGTTTTGGTTCGTGTAAAGAGATATTAAGGGAAGGGCAGTGACCGATATTGCCATGCTAAATGGCAGCAACTATAAGATTCTAACACGATATAATTAAAATATTATTCTAAGCTAAAACTAAGACTATGTCGAGATTGAAATGTAAATAAACATATTGATGTTTGGATTGAGTAAACGAGTGTATAACAACTACAATCTCTAAGAGATCTAGTTATGTATAATATAATCCGTAAACCAAAACAGAGATTTTTCAATATCTTTGGCAAGATTTCCTAAAACATGTCTAGCACATTTTCAGGCATCTCATAATGAGTAGACGCCCGCTGTCTGCCTCGTTATAGAATTGGCCAATCATTACTCAATACTTGATTGAATCAATCGGCACACAATCACACATGCACATAATAAAGATTAAAATTCAATGTCGATTTCGTGGTCTTGTCTTTTTAATTTCACTGCAGTGAGTAGATTCGACCTTACAGGAGGGTACTGGACAGAGAGTACACAGGAGGGAATTTACGCCGCAAGCTGATTACAGACGTTGTTGACATTGACATTCAAAAACTTCTACACTTACGAGTACAGTGCTACTGAGCGTTACGTAATGCGTGTGTCTCCTCTGCTCATGCCGCAATGCATCAAACTTGTGCTCACATATAATTCAGTCGATTTTAATCAATCAAATATTAATCGAGTAGAATAGAATAAAACTTTATTGTACACCAAAAATTAAACATAACGGGCTTACAAAACTAATAATTTTATGGTTACAACGGCGGGTAATGTGATGATTATACATATATACCTTATACAAAAATATGTCATCCAAGTAAACGAAATTGCGTATAAAATTTACGACTAACTTCTCGTTGCAATGTAAAATTGATTCATATAAATAATATTCAGATTAATTGACAAATATAAATAATAGATGTTCTTAATTAAAATCCAAGGACGAATTGTGCTAGTGGTCATTATATGTATGTACATGTATACAGACATACCTACAGATTAAAGTGAATCTTAAATATTATGACTTAAATACACCATTTAGATGAATACGAGAACTAAATTAGTAAACTAAGTCGGGACTGAACGTAATTAATGTGAAATACAAAGTTCGTCATCGGATTTTCGTTTTGGAAGTTATTTGGGTAATATTTCATCATAGAGGACCATAGACGCCACGTTTTATTTAATAACATCAAATTAACACCAACTTTATCTACCCACTTATTTAAGGTAAATATTGTTTTTGAGTTACCAACTTATCAATACTATTACAATATCAATTCAACTGTTCGGAAATTCCAATAATAAAAATAAAAAAAAAACATTAAAACACCTCCCACATTTCGTCCTAATAATTGTTTTTGCATATCACGCTATCACGATATCTATGACACGCTAATGTATGCTCGTTACACTCTTGTGTCAATTGGAAATTCAAACTAACTTTAATGGATAATGTTCACATTGGCGGATGGCAAGTTCCCATATGTTAATTGATATAATAAATACTAAGGTAGACGTACAAAATCTCATTACTTATAATCTTACGTGTATTCTCAACATTGTACCACTCTATGTGTGAACTTGACGTTCTAGTGAAGATAGACACGTACCAACAGTTTTGGTCCGTTTATGGTTTTAAGCAGTTCAATTTGAATACGGCTTGGAGCGTTACGTTCAGCAAGGATAGTCATTAAATGGTGGACGGAGTGTTAGAGCACGTCCACATCGACCTCGCGTGTTCGGCTCACGCCTGCAAATGTTTACATTTGCGCCGGCGACGTCCATCGCACCGCAGCGACCAACGATTAGTTGCAAAATGATCGCAGCCGAATTGAGTTCAGGGTCGAATGTGTTGCCTCCGGGTGTTGCGCAAACGCAACGCACCGTGGCCATTTCACCAACAAAGAACACATTATTTTTTTTCTTTTGGATTACTCCCTATATGAAACTTTAAATTAGTTTTCCTCTGCGCAATTAATTAATTATAAAAAGTAATTTAGGTTCTTCTGGAAAAGCCTTCAAGCTATCTTCTAGCGTTAACGATGCTTCTCGCCTTGACTTAGTCCAGCTCAGCTTATGTTTCGTAGCCCTTCTTACCAACTTCATTCGAAACTACGAGTTCAAGTCGACCATATAATAGTGACTCTATAGTATGTAGTGTCTGGCTGACAAGAATGTCTGTTGTGCATGTCGCATCTCAACGATAACGATAATCACTGCACATTCACTTCCATTACGTGACTATTTATTTGTCCTCCCTTGTGATCAGAAAACTTGAGTAGGCAATTGTGCATAACATGAGTATCCACTAACAATTACTTATGTCTGTATTTGCCTTTTCAACATTTTAATTGATTACCCACTTGATTATCCTAGCAGAAAGGTTTGCCAAAATTTTCCATGTAGTCAGTGCCGTGTCGTATTTATGTTTTGCAATCTAATCATTATAATGTGCGTATGTACGTACAAGTATAATACGCGCGATCCCTTCTAATTTCGTCAATGGCGGTATATTTCGTGTCGAGTGTTTTGTCAGTTTTGTTGTAATAAGTTACCGCAATTGAATAACGTGTAGTACCCGTAGTGTGTAGCAGGCGCCGCGGGAGACACAGTGTCCGCTCCACTTTCTGCATGCACCGGTTACGTGCGCCGCGCCAGACTTTCCACCACCTCTCACACATTATTTGGGTTTTCGTAACGACCACCAAACTTGGAAAACGTTTCGCTCGCCTTGATCATTTTTCTCAAAATATCGTATTAAAACCTTGACTCAACATCATTCATGCTGCCGACAACCTCCACGGCTATAGTGAACTATCGAATCTTGCCGAATTACGGAATCGGTCGCTGACTCTACGCGTAGTGGGACTTAATGCTGTATGTAAGAGGCACAAGGCCTAATCATCGATTAAGTCATGAACCTATCATTCCCTTTAATATTAACATCTTATTCATGATGTGCTGATTACTTTGATCTCATGTTAATACGTCAGCTTTGTTTAACGACAACTTTCAAGAAGACAAACAACTCGAATAAAGCTCTGCAAAATTTGTACGGGCAAGATACATAGATTAGTTTTTTCTGATAACTTAAGATCTGTTCTGGTCAGTCCGTGATTTTCCACACTATTTTATCGAAAGCATAAACAAATATAATGATGATGAATTAAACACTATAATCTCGAACCGTCATCGCTGACGTACCATGGTATTTAATGTATAATTTGTAAGAAAAACCTAATGACTTGCAATATAGAGTTAAAGTAAGGCCGATAATAAAAAACTTCCACTGTTCTACATGGAGTATCATGGATCATTATTTGCTTGTAAGTTATGGGCACTATACGCTTGAACGTCCATAGGTACATATTATATTTGTATGAGTGGACGTTCAACTACCTAGGACAAGAATGGCCTTCTAATATTGGGATAAATATTATCGAGCCAGCTAGTATCATTAGTACATTATCAAACATCAAAAAAGGGTGAAGAAGCTAACGAGTCTAACAAAATTATTCTCTAATTTCTAATAAAATCAGAAGAAAATTCCTGTTTTGGTTTGTTGACAAAATGCTCCAGTCAGGATATCTATTGTGTGCATGGTTCTACAGCTTGTACCAGCTAAAACACTAGGAAGTGGCGAAGGGCGGGCGTTTTGGGGGACTGTCTGTTGTAATTTTGACGTTCAAAAAGTGCTGATTATCAGCCTAATTTGAATAAATGACTTGATTTTGATTTTGATTTTGACCATAAAGATGTGGTCATATTTCAGGATGTGATTCAGACCATGAAACTTAACAATCTTCTCCATGGGACCAGCTTCGTAATCGCGAAAAAAATTCGCTGTATAATGCATAGTTACTTAATTTGAGAACTGCTAAGGATTAGTTAGGAGTGTAGATTTATCCTTTTATAGTGAACACAACGTAGTGGGCGATAAAAAGTGGGCGGAGAGGTTAACGCGTGTCAAAAACAAAAATCAATATAATCCATCAGCAGGCACTCGACCTTTGGAGATAACGTTTTCCGATTAGCTCTACTCGTTTGTGTTGCTTACAACTGTACGATTACAATACAGATAGGACATCATGTACACTTGAATATGCGGCGAATGTTAAACATCACATCCGAACATTGGCGACCATCTTCAGTTGAAATGGCAAGAATGCAAAAATTCCTCCACCAACAACAGTCGGAATTCTTACGACTTCGTAGAATTTTACCGAATATTGGCACAAATATCAAAAGTTAAGTTCAAAACTACTTTTTTGGACGAGAAATGGTCACTGCCATCTCGTCGCCTGAAATGGAACATAATTATGATTCAGGGTTATCCACGTTTACCGATTTTGCAGAACATACTGTTTACGCACGCTACTGCCCGCCGGGACATCACAGCCCTGCCTTATTTGGCAAGTACATGTGATTGCCGAAGATTGATAACTGGCTGGATGATACTGGTGAACGTTATATTCAATGGAAAAAGCAGAGGACATACTTAAATACTTGTTTCGCCATTATTGTTGGAGTGCATGATGTCATGTCTTTATTGCGTCGACGTGTAGGTCTATATCTGATCTAGAATTGAAACTTAGTGCATTATTTTACGTTATTTACTAAAAACTACTTTATTTATGGTGATAGTAAAGATTGTATTTTATCAACTGCGTATTTTATTTGGCTCTGTAGCAGACGAAAGCCTTGGACTTTATTATATTCGATAGTAAAATCATGCATCATCTGTTTAGGCCTTTTCCCAATTATGTTGGGGGTCGACTACCAGTCAAAGCGGATACGGATACATACCAGTTGTTTACTCGAAATGACTGTTACCTGACCTCCACCAACTACTGGGCAACACTGTCATTGTAAAGACGGACGAATTGTTTCGGACTTTTGACTACAGATAAAACAATCACCGATCGTTCAACGCGACGACCAACCATTGATATATAAAAATATATCAATGCGACCAACGCACGGAATCGTGTGTGGACAGAAAGGTCGCCAATCTACAAATTGTCCCCCCAAAAAGTACGGCTTAACCTCGCAAGTCAACTTATGCGCAGTGATTGTTACTGTCGCATGGCTCGAAGCAACAGAACTTATATTTAAAAATAATATATTTGTTATTATAATTCTATTACAGCGTGATTCCTGAAACTTAAAGTATTGGCAATAATTTATAGTGAATATTCGACCAGTACTTAGTCGGTCGCTGTCAACATTTAAATAAAACCCATCCTATTTGTATATGTTATTTAATATTTATGTAATCAACTGACAACAATGGAAACACACAATGTCTAATCATGTAAAGTTTAGTGCGAACAAAGAAAATTACCATTTCGGTAGTTGACCAATAATTTCCGAGGTTAGGTTGCCAATTGAATGATAGGCAATTTTATACTTACCACTAGCTTATTTTATAATTGAAAATAACTTATTCAAATCGTAATTGACACAAGAATGATTTATGAGTATAAGCGCATTTTAAGTGTAAAAATTGATTGGCTTTTAGAGATATTTTTTTTTTATGAAATTAGATACATTGATAAATTTTCCTTGGATACAAATAGCCTACCTAAATTTAGTTTTTTTTTTAAACTTGCTCTGTTTAGAGTGAACTAAAACACTTCTCATAAACCCAAAAAACAAATTAACTACTTTTAGTGCACGTAATGTCGGTACTTGGGGCCATAGACAGCCTTCATGCGTGGCCCAAAGTGGTGTTAAACTGCTCATGTCGACACGTGCTTTCGGCCACTGCGATGACCTCGCGCCCTTTGGGGCCCCGCACTGCTTGCTACAGTTTCCAAGCCGTGTAGCGTTTGCGTAGCACCCTAGAGCGCGCGTAGTACCTACTGTAACCGGAGCGTGAAGTATTGTATTGTATTAATGTTCATGACAGAATTATATAGAACGCATACTTAGTAGACTAATACAATATTTACAATACGCGATCGTGCGTGATACTCTCATTGCCGCGAGTAGAATACCTATGGCAAAGGCAAATGTATTGTTTCTTTTTTTTTCTCTTAGTCTGGCTGATATTAGATCATAAAATATTCTTATGTTTGTTTTAAGAAATAAAATTACTCCTTTATCATTTAGAACAGAAATAGATGCATTACACAAAAAATATTTTGATGCTAGATCCTTCGTAGACTCGCAGCACCGGCCTATGATTTACCAAAATCTTCCCGTACATACAATAGCCGCTATTGAATAGCGGAAATAAAATGGCTCAATACGTATAATTGATGGCTATAATATTATAATGCCTACATACGCGATGCGTTTAAATGAATATCATTATTAATTAGGTATGTATCAGCTGCATACGGAAGCATCATTTCCTCGGGGAATAATAAGATCTACGTTTAAATAATATGACATTGAGTCAAGCGTGAGGCCAATGCTGTATCATAAATTCATATTATAACAAAATATTTAATCACGTGAATTTAACTTATGTATTAATATCTTAGGATTCAAAGCGAAGCTAAATAATTATGTTAATTTGATAACCCACGACGTGCCTGTTTTTTGTGAAGCTACAAAATCACAGACGAGGACGTTAGCGCATGTAGATTATTTTATTTTTATTAAATTTGAGACAAAGAACTAACACAATAATTGTATAAGCAGGTTTTTAGATCTTAATGCATAAAATAGCCAAGAAATATTAAAATATTTTTGAAACGAAATGGTTTTTTGCCTTATTTCATGGTTAGTGCTTACGAATTAATCTCGTTAAATATGAGCCCCCTTTGAAACAATAATGCGGTCGCGAACCGCGCACATGTGAGACAAACCATCGCGACTCTCGTGCTCCGAGTACCCAATCTATCTTGATCTACGGCAGATAAAGGAACTAGACTCAAATCTATTGCATCTGACATGCCGTTGCTCTTTGTCTCCGCAATCAGCGCCACCACAAACTCTCAAGTTACACAGGACGCGCTGAAATGCTTTCACGTTTCTAGAGTGATGCATCGATACATTTCAATGAAAGTTATTTTTGATTACAAAGCAGAGTTTCGACGGCGGCTAGCGTGCAGACGCGCCGCCAATGTCAATGTCGAGCGATCGCAACTGATACAGCAACCAGCAACACAACTATTTGAATACAATTGCTGCAGATTAAAACATCACACATTACTTATTCAGTCAACGTTACCACATATTATGTGTATTGCAACTTACAGCTGGGCTTTATTACTTAGATTTTATTGAGCATTCACAGAATTTTCCTGAAGGCTTTAGTGCATCCACCAATGTACAATGTAACAATGAGTGACCAGTACATAGTTTATAAACTAAAGTAACTATTTAGAAAACAATTAACGTAAAAAGCGATTGGTCCTCGTCGTAAATGAAAATATTATCTACATGCATTGTATTAAAACGAGTTGTAGAAATAATAACGAATTTATTTGATACGTAAATTGACTCTAGGGTCATTTAGATCAAAGTATAGATAAACCAAGCAGTTTAATTCACATCGTTTATTTCGACTCTTGCATTAGTACGAGCGTGTATACCTACTTACACTTACCTGGCTAGTACCATCAGGCCAGTCTCATTTAGTATTCTCAGAACTACCAATAACTATTATTTATATCATCATCTGTCTAGCCTTTTTCCAATGTAACTGGATGCAGCTGAGTACCATTACATATTCTGTATATATATTCATGTACAATATTCTGTGATATGACACAAGCTTTCGACCATGTCCGTCACGATATACTTCTTAAAAAATTAGAAGCTTATGGCGTTAGAGGTAATGTTTCAAGTCTAATCCAATCATACTTAAATAACAGAAAAGAGTTCACAGAAATACCTGTAATAAATAAAAGGACTAAACATGAAATAATCCATAAATCAACGGAACGTATTGTGAAATTTGGCGTTCCTCAAGGTACTGTTGTTGGTCCAGTATTATTTATAGTTTATATTAATGACCTACCCAAAAGTGTTGATCACCCAATGACATTATTTGCCGATGATAGCACCATCACAATTGCATGTAATAATAGAAATACATACGAAGCTGACATTAACAATTCTATAGAATCTATGATAAAATGGTTGGATAATAACAATCTTAGAATTAATATTGACAAAACAAACATTATGCATTTTGCCCAAAGATCGACCATTCCTAATGTGAATGCTAACTAATGTGATAAACATATAAACAAAGTTGACACAACCAAATTTCTAAAATAAATTAGCAATGCCGCATATGCACTATTTAAATTAGCCCCAATGCTAAATGTTGACGCAATGTGAACAGCTTATCACGGCTTAGTATCATCTAATTTAAGATACGGAGTTATTTTCTGGGGAAACTCCACAAACAAGGACGTTATTTTTAAAACACAGAAGAGATGTCTAAGAACTATGTTCAGACTCCTTGTCACTGACAGTTGTACACACACTGACAGTTGTAAACCACTCTTTAAAAAATATAAGATTTTGACCCTTCCATCTATGTAGGTACATTTTTGAAACCATTATGTTTTTCAAAATGAACCCAAATCTATTTCCCCTAGTGTCAGATCAAGTAACTCGAAATAGACGCGACAATGGCAAACTTGGCATCCCGAGATCTCGAACAGCGTTACTACGTAAGAGTGTATTCTGTATGGCGCCAATCCTTTACAATAAATTGCCAAAATATTGGAGAGAGGATACAGGTACAAAGTTAAGATATAGGTTGAAAAAGGTTTTGTTAGAGAAAGCTTATTACAGCACTAACGAGTTCTTGACTGATAAACTAACATAACTCTGACTGATTTAAGATACATTTGGACTATTCTCATTATTATTAGTAATTAGATTTTGACTTGTAGGTATGACATTTTTTGAATTATTCATATTTTTGTATTTGACATTAAACTATGATTATTTATGTAACAAACCAATTTTGTCAATACACAGTTCAGAACTTATTTGACCGCTAATAATTGTTGTGAAGTAGTGCATGTATGGCTCAATAGCATTGTGATGATCTAGACTTAATCAATTATATTTTGTACGCCATTAAGGCAAAACATGACAGTGCCTCAATTGAACATTATTTAACATCTTGCATTTATGTGTGTATACTCATGTTTTAACAAAATAAATATCTTGTATTACTTTACATGGAGGGACTGCCGGTCTGACCTCCACAACCCAGTTAGTACTGGGTAATACGATACCCCTTGGCAGACTGGTTGTCACACTTTCAGACCACTGACTACCTGTAACGACTGTCAAAGATCTACAATTGACATTTATATGGCTGATGGGCATTCCCCTTTTCGAGCTCGCAGCTGAATTCTACAGTCGGTTGATTATTCTGAAAATGTAACATGTCAGAGGCGGATGCAAGAAAAATATTCGCTCGCTGCACTCGCTCTTGCATATGGTTATTTTCTTCTTGTAAAATTCATCATTAAACTACAACAACTCCACGAAGATTTTTCCACAACCTAATCTGAGGGCTGGATCCGCGGCTGCTTCAATCACATATTAAACAAACCTATTGTATATACATGCAACATCAAATCGAGTAACAATGGCCAATGTTAGGTACTGATAACGATAAAATATGTATAACCGGTGTAACTGAGCGAATTAGAAAGAACAAAGAGTGTATGCGGTCATTTAGATTCAATACTCTATCATGGGTTTTATTCACAATGGTTGAATGGTACAAGAAATCACACGCACTCTATTTACAGTATAATGGATGTCTAGACATTAAAAATTCAACAATTTCATCACATGTACCCTGCACTTAAATACAGACAGACATACCCTTTTAATAACCTATAATATACTAAGTAATAATTAAATAATGATGTCTGAATTGCCGTAGCTCAATCACGAATAAACGGATGACAGTAGATGTGACTTGGCTGGTAAACGGATTGATTTAAAGTTAAGTGCAATTTTTTGTTATAATCCGGGTATCGACTTTATATTTATTTCTGTAATAATAAATACATTAATCTCATAAACATGGCTGGCTGTCAATTGTACGCACTGTGACATCACTAGAATGCCAATAGCACGGTATTCCCCACAACCGTCAACGCACAATTGTTTCCAGCTTCGTGAGTAATTGTGAAGCACGCTCACTTAATAGGCCATTGTTTCCAAAATGATCTGAATTCAGATGATCAACGAGCAACTGGTTAATATGGGTGATGTCCCGCAAGAAGCAAATGACTCACGTTTCTTAAAACTGGCTAGGCTTTACTCGCAGGGAAACACTATTGCCAAAATTATTATGTGCATATTTAGCGCGACATTTACTTACTTATTTTACGATGCACGTGAAATCTCACAAATAGTGCGATTTTATTGCTGTATTTCTGTATGGAGGCATCTATTGGACTCGGTTACAAATAGTGCAGTCATTAGTTTCAACACTGGCACTTAGCTTCATCGCCAGTCTTGTAATCTTAACGTAAGCGAGCACAATCCATTTTCCTTGTGAATACAATCGACCGGTAACGTCTTTGTATTGATGTCATCTTCACTTCTTTCACAGAACTCCTATTATGCTATCGCTTCTTTGTTGTTCGAAGGCGATTTACACTACAATAACTGCATTAAACACTGAACACAGTAAGAATGTAAATATAATTACAATTCCAAGTACGTGTATTCCCACGCGAGGACCATGACGGTAACGGCCAGCAAGATACTCGTACACTCAGGGCTCAGGGTTCCTCTAGTATTTAGTCACTACAGTCAGTCCTACACAAATTAAAGGCTTAACCACCCCTTATTTGTCCAAATATAGTTGGGAACATAACGACAATTTTTTTATGACTTTAAATCATGCTTTAATAACTTTGCCATCTAACTTTAGAAATTTAAAATGTCTCGTAATTCAAAGAATCGCAGTTTACGCTAAACCAGTCATACAAGGTGTAAACAGACTCTTCACGAAGCCGGCAACCAAGCATGCTGTACATCAAACTGAGTAACCCTACGCAAAAATGATTGCTGGCAAATGCTTTTCTTTTTGGAGTGAAAAATCTCGTTTTGCGGTAAAACTCAATGAAACGTACTCAAAACATTTTGCTGATGGATGCAGTAACTAGTAAACATGTAATAAAGGCATTTAAAGTAAAGTTCTAACCATAAAAACCAGCTTGTGTAAAGTTGTGCAAAGATACCCAGTAAACATAAAAATCTACCGCCATGTCTAAAAAAGATTGCATGCGAAATAATAACACCGCTGTATTTGAATGCTAAACCAGTCATTCAAGTTCGGATTGCTTCCTATGTGTGAGAGATTACTTGGAAACGAACGTTTTATTATACTTAGTGCTTAATACCAAAACCAGTTTAATACAAAATATGATTAAACTAGCAAATGACCCATGATAAGGAGAGGTTTGCCACAGTGCACTTGCGAGCACTTCGCCGAGCCGCTGCTCAGGATTACATAACTCGACGTGCAGCCAATGACCCACTTAGGCACCAGGCGATTGCTCCGTCTAATGACAACAACAAATTATATTACCTCTATACTCTATTCTAAAAATACGTAGAGCCTCTATGGGCATGTCAATCTGAAGACGACCTAACAATGATTTCAAAAATAGAATATTATCTTACATTCTTTGCCCATAGACTTGTCCAGTTAGTTGAAAAGCAGCTCAAAAAAACTCATTCACTGTTTTGATGTTACAATCGTTCATTCATAGACACAGCCTTGAATTTGGATGCGCGGCCTTCACCGACAAAAGTGGTTGAGTAGGTACTTAAGTAACTAGGTATTTGCAACTTACACCGGATGAAGAAAAATAACAACACAATTAGGGCGATCTAAAGAATGTTGACTAAGGGTATAAATAAACTACTAAACTAACGTACGCAAGTATGTAGATTATGTTAGTAGAAAACTGATCAAAATTGCAGTCGTTTTTTAGAATATCGCGACCCTAACTAGACCACATACTAACAAATATATAGGTCGACTATTCAACCTTTTTTGAAGTTAGCCTAAAAATAAGTCGTGTTTGATAAATTAAAGTAAAGTTTTTTTTTTATTTATATCATTTATCCCGTACATAGGACATGAAAAATTCTGGGGCAACAGCCAGTTGGTACATAAACAAACAGCTTGGACCGTCATCGGCGATCTGCAGCAACGCGCTCTGTTAGCCGCGGAGCGTCGCGTGTGTTGCAACCGACGCATTCTTCTTACAACACCTCCACCTACTTACCTACACAATACTAACTTATAATACCGCCTTATCATAATAATATCATATTGCCCATATAATCAGATTATCCACTCGTTAAGTATTAACGTTATTGGAGAGGATTATTGACATAATTACTCAAGTCATGTCAAAAAAACGATTCATCATAATTAGGTATGTTAAGTATGTTATCTTCAGATGTATTAGTGACTTATTGGAATAAATCTGTGCTAATTAGTTTTATTGGTGTTTAATAAGTTGTTTTACGCGAGATAAAATATATCTCACACTGATATTAAATAATGCTGTTGTTTAAAGATAAGACTCTTAGGACTATTACAGACTACTGCTAAATCCACTTTTATTCCGAAATTTTACCAAATTTCTTAATTTTCTGATAATTCCAACCATGTTCTGGATTTTTTCCGACCTAATTTCACTATCACGTCTGATCACATGACTGTTGAATTATTGATAGAGCATCTATCGAACAGAGCCTTTACGTTTACTATCTCTGATATAGGTAGTAATTGCGATCAAAGTTCGTAGGAATTCCATATACTAGGTAAAATTTATATCCACCGTTTAAGATAACTTCATAAGAGATAGCTTTACACGATTTTCTATTACCCATAACAAAATCGAATTATCCACTGTTTTCTTTTTTAATATTTCCATATTTTATCTACCAGATCTACCAGATAGCTTATAGTGCATACCGTTAGATCACAATACTCACAGGAAACTAGATCGGGCTCAGAAATAGTTACGATTCGGTTACCTTGTTTATTGGAAAACAAGCGCTTTCTCGCGACCTCGTCCCCATGGATACCTGATTTCCCATACAGTCTGCAACCCCCAACTGATCTCAACCAGGGGCTGATTTTACAAAAAAGAGACATACTTTTTTCGCATTTTTTTTTATAAATATAAGTATATACATTTATTTGTAAATGTCCTTTATCTTAACAACGTTCAAAAAATTAAATTTGAGTTCAATGTCATGATAAACCGAATAGTTCAATATCACGGAAGTAAGAAGTAATATTATGTAAATGCTATGTAACGTACAATAAAATAGCAGTACCTAGTAGATAAGTAATACAAATTGATATACCTAAACATCAAACGGGTGTCTATAGCCAACGCAATTTAAAAATGGCTTGCAAAAAATATTCAAACACTTTTAGCGTCCAATGTCATTCACACTGGTTTCGACACTCGGCATATTTTTATTTCTATTATAATATTTACTCTACCTACCGTAGATAATTATCTACGTCATTGACTTGCAGTAGATGTCATTAAACAAACTGCCAATTTGAGTAATTTAGGCCGTTCTTATTTGGTTGCTTAAATTCTTACAACACGCTTTTACTAATGTGTAATCTAGCCAATCTATGTAGGTACCTAGCAATGTATTGACATTAATGATCCTTGACGGAATATGCTGAGTTCTATGCGAATATAACACATTGTGAATTATACTTTTGTTTAAAAAACACATAGGTAGGGATGGGAAGTAGTCGATTTTATGCATTGCTTTTTTGTTTTTTTGGAGCGAGTATGCCATGGTTTTACGGACACTGAAACTGAATATTCATTTACGATTTGTCGCGCCGCGCGCTCTAATGTGAATGCAGGCGTCTAGAGTAGATATTCTGTCACTACTTGATGTAACTTTTTTATATTTGGACTGTACAGAAAATAATCTCATAGAAAACATTATTTTTAACTGCTGATACACCGTCAGATAAGTTTTTTTTAACGTTGCACCACTAGGAATTTCGCCTGTATCGTGGGTGCGTTTATAAACATTTAGACACATACACAAAGAGCCAGACCCGGAAACTACCTGTAGGCAAATAATATATATTCCGTGCGTGAATCGAACCCGCAACGCGCAGCGCAGCAGCCAATCGCTCGGCCACTGCGCCAACCATGCCGTCATTGCCAGCACTCTAAACCAAACATCTAAACCAAAGTACCACAGTACTTATTACACTAGTAGTAGGTACCTAGACACCTATAAAAGAATGTCAATTAAAACTAATTTAATCTAACAAGCTATGGATTCTGAAAATTACACAACACCACACCAGTAACCTACTATACGTACCTACTTAAACCACTAAAAACACATTTTTATTTAATCAAAACTAGTTTGTTTTCTCTCCAACTTATTAATGTTATCTTACATTTATTGTGAAATGTTGTATTCGTATACAGATAATAATGACTGGTGTTATCGCTATGAAATAACTCTGTGACGTTGACTATCTCACGTTTTCACGATACAGAGCGGCTATGCCTCTCATCGGTGCATAGTTTCAAAGTCTACATTATCTTATCATTAAGAATCATGTAGACAGACTAAGTAGGTCATGAAAAATATCACCTGAATATACAAGCCCGCGTAATATGAAACAAAATCTCAACTAGAACGAGACGACCACCATCTGACTATCATAATGAAGGTCGTAACACAACGTGATTTGGAACATAAGCATTGCGTTTTCGTACCAAACTTGAACACGGCATCGGCATAGACACGGTAACTGCTAACAACGTGTACCTAGTCGTTAATTACACGATATTGACCATCGAGATTCCTTGAAACAATGAATAACGTCATTATCGACATTGCAGTGAACATAACCATGCAAATTGACTGATGAATAATTACTTTCAAGATTTTGAAATAATTTGTTTGAATTTGAATCTAACCGGTTGGTAAGTCTTGGATTTGCCCATGTGCCATATTATTTACATACACAAACTTACTAAAATCACGTTTTTAATACCCTGTTTTACCAGCTTTGACCGTTAGATAAATAAACCGATACATAATTTATTTTATTTGAATATAAATGTAACATAAGTAGAGGACGAAAGACATCTGCTGTAATTTTATTAGCGCAGGAGGGAGTTGTAGAGGTTTATCGAGAAAAACTGGTTAGCTAGGTACTATGTTGCCTGCACTTGCAGGCAATTGGCATAGCAACCACCATTAGCTTTGCTATCTGTGAAGATATGAAATATTTAATGTTGTAGTTGTAGCTTCAAGAAGTATTAATTCTTACGGTTTTGCTTGTATAAAACTTATATTTAGATACCTAGATACCAATAAAATTGTTTCACAATTTCCTGTCATATTCAAAACATTTATTTTCCTCTTTTCAGATAAGCTAAGCGAAGAGAAGACAAAATTGCCTCGAAAATTGTAGTTTAAGGTGAGTAAACATACCTACCCGTTTAGAAAAATGTTGATTCATAGAGTCGTACTTACAGACTTAAGTATTACGAAAACTATAATGATTATTTTCCTGCAAAACTACCTTTAAGTAAAGCCTTTAGAACACGAGGCCAGTAAAGCAACCCAGTAATATTAGGTACGCGTTAATTAGCAACTTGTTACTGGCCTCGCAATAACGTTCATTTTGAAGACAGTTCAGTGTGAACACCGTGAACTGTATGTTATGATAAGCCAATGATAAGCATGCTGACAAAAACTAGGTACTTATTTTAAACTCGAGAGGCCTGTGACGAGTCCATCGCTGACTATCTCTATATTTTTATTTCTTTGATAAGAGTAGGCATAACATAGATATGTTTGCCGAGCGCCCACTCAATAAATTAGGCCATCGATGTTTTATAAAATCTGGAAAACTCTCGTAATGTAGCGAGTTCAGGTTTTCAGTCTGCAAATGGATACCTACGGGCGATCGATTCGTGAATCATTGAAAAAGTTTATCAATGATCTGAATTGTTCGCGCCTTTTTATAGTGAGTATCGAATACCTGTTCAGGTAGATACCTACTTTAATTTCATTCATAGTATTGCGTAAGATGCTTAACGGTCTATTGTACTGGTTGACTGTTTCACGTCACGTCGGTTGGTAACCTGACTATGGATAATGGTGATTACGAATTTGCCGAAACTGAAGAGAGCTTCACCACAGGCGTCATATAAGTACATGAATCATGTTAGATGTGTAGCTTGACCTTGACCTTGACCTTGACCCTGCAAATGTAGGACTTTCTGTATAATGGACCAATAAACCTGAAGAATGCCAATTGGTCAATAGTTAACAAACAAACATAGGCATGTCACCTGCAATAGCTATGTAGGTATGTACTACGTACCTAGGTAGGTAATTTAGTAAGTGGCTACCTATTTATGTATCTATCTACTAATAAATGGGTACCGATGTACCCACACTTATTTGTCGTAGGTGATTGAGGCTTTCTTTGAGTACGTTGTTAATACTATAAGTGCGCATGTGATGGTGTGATGGTGTACTTGGTCACGGATTACGCGAATTTTAACTACAGTTTTTGGTGTGGATAGGAAAAAAAACCTTCTACCCAGGCACCAATATTTTTGTGTTTCCGACTTGACTACGAGCCGATGCGTGAAATAGGAAACATAAAAAAGTTAAACTAGCACGCCATCCATCTTATCAAGCAGTTTTTCAGTGTAAAGTACCTACATGCATTGAAAAATTAACAACAAAAATTGAGAAAGTTACAGTATTTTATTTGGTCACACGTGTGAAAATATGTCACACTTGTTCCCACAGATTAATAATTTGTGTCTCATGAATTAAAATGTCATCAGGAATCCTGGATCTCACAATAGACTGCGTTCGTTTATTTGTTAACTTTTAGGTTTTTGAAACAAATACCTTCGATTTGTCTAGATTTTCTATGAAAATATTTTGAGACTATGTTTAAACTTTTGATCTAAATATTTAATTTTCTCACAGAATTTTCTTAACAAATAATGGTATTTCTCCGTAATGGTTTTTAGGTAAAGACCACGAAAATATTTATAGAAGTATACGTTTACTAACTTGGACACTATTGGCAGGTTCTAAAGTAAATTATTTTCATCAAGTTCTTACGTCAGAATTTTCCTGTTCTCACTGTCACCCTACAGTTGCGCCATCTGTTGTGGTTGTTTTAGGCAGTTTTCTGTTCATCAGCGCTGCCAATCGCGGGGAAAAACCCCGTTTTTCAGGAAAAACTGTTTAACGTATGATTGGAGAAAAATTTGCTGATCTTCTATTTTGGATAGAGAAATGGTGATCTATGGGAAGTTCAGTGTTTATTTAATACAGTCATGAGTCACAACTGCCGGACTGTTAAAACTTTGCAGTGTTGGTAAATATCAAAGGTTGGATAGCGAATTGGAAAAAAAATAACTGACTTATATAGCTCTTTGAGCTCTCTCTAAATTAATCAAATAGGATTTGGAGGATTTGGAGGATTTTTCGTTCTGTATGGTGTCGGACGCTAAGAATAGCACCATCCCATATCTTCCCGTGGGTGTCGTAAGAGGCGACTAAGGGACTTGCCAGAGAATGGGCAGCAGCGTTCTCTGTGCTTTTTGCAACAACCGTACTGCGATCGCCAACCCGTCTGCCAAGCGTGGCGATTATGGCAAAACCCCCCCTTATGAGCGCAAAAAAAAAATGGCCCCTAGTACCCGGCAGCCCGTCTACCCTCGACTATGGTAGCGGTCGAGGTTACGGCGTGGCAAGGGGTGCGAAGAATCTCCGGAAGGGATCCGGCTGCCTATACCGACGACTTGACCTGGCAACATATAACACGCGAACACTCCGGACCGACGAGAAGATAACGGAACTCGAGGAGGAATTGAGCAGGTTGCGATGGAGTATTGTAGGATTATCTGAAGTCCGAAGAGAGGGGGAGGACACGATGATCCTGAAATCCGGCAACCTACTCTATTTCCGAGAGGGTGACCGGCAGTCCCAGGGTGGTGTTGGGTTTATCGTCCACAAGTCCCTTGTGAATAACGTGGTGAAGATCGAGAGTGTGTCGACCAGGGTGGCGTACCTGATACTCAGAATATCCTCAAGATATTCGCTGAAGGTCATACAGGTCTACGCCCCGACCTCGGCACACCCCGACGACGAAGTGGAGACCATGTATGAGGATATCTCCAAAGCCATGCATGGTTTCAAAACTCACTTTACCGTTGTCATGGGGGACTTCAACGCGAAACTAGGCAAGCGAGACGGAGATGAGCTGCAGGTGGGGCAATTTGGGTTTGGATGTCGGAACCACCGGGGACACCAACTGGCTAGTTTTATGGAGAAGGAGGGCCTCTATATGATGAATTCCTCCTTCAAAAAGCGTGAGCACAGGAAGTGGACCTGGCAGAGCCCCGATGGTGCAACTAAAAATGAGATTGACTTCATCATGTCAACCAAGAAGCAAATGTTCAATGATGTCTCTGTGATCAATTCGGTGAAAACTGGGAGCGATCACCGCATGGTAAGAGGCACATTGAACATCAATATTAAGCTTGAAAGGTCTCGACTGATGAAGTCTACGCTCCGACCAGCACAGATCCAGATCCAAAACCCCGAGAGCTTTCAGCTTGAACTCCAGAATCGTTTCGAGTGCCTAGGAAGCTCAGTGGACGAATGCAACGATGGATTCGTGGAAACTGTCCATACGACAGGGTCTAAGTTCTTCAAGACGCGTCGTACACAGAAGAACAAAAAACTCTCTGATCATACTCTCAAGCTCATGAAGGAACGGCGTGAGATGATCCTGCAGTCTTCAGAAGACGCGTGGGAATACCGGCAGCTCAATAGACAGACCTCTAAATCCTTGAAGAGCGACCTCCGCCGCTTTAATACCGAGCGTATTAAAGACGCCATTGAGCGGAATAAAGGCTCAAAGGTATTTGCAAGAGATCTGGCTATTGGGCAGAGCCAGCTCACGAAACTGAAGACCGACGATGGCAGAATCGTATCCGCCAAACCGGAGCTACTGAGGGAGATCGAGAGTTTTTATGGGCAGTTGTACACGTCAACCAGGAAACCCGTTGTAAATCTAGCGAATGACCCAAGAGCTAGACTGACCCGACACTACACCGAAGACATCCCGGACATCAGCCTGTACGAGATTAGGATGGCTCTGAAACAGCTTAAAAACAACAAGGCACCGGGTGATGATGGAATTACGGCCGAACTTCTGAAGGCGGGTGGAAAACCGGTACTTAAGGCCCTTCAGAAGCTGTTTGATTCCGTCATACTCGAGGGGAAAACGCCACAGGCATGGTGCAGGGGTGTGGTGGTACTCTTCTTCAAAAAGGGCGACAATGCCCGGTTGAAGAACTATAGGCCCATCTCACTTCTAAGCCATGTCTACAAGTTGTTTTCAATAGTCATCACGAATCGTCTCGCGCGCAAGTTTGACGATTTTCAGCCTCCTGAACAAGCCGGATTCCGAAAAGGTTTTAGCACCGTAGACCACATACATACGCTGCGACAGGTTATACAGAAGACCGAAGAGTACAACCTGCCTCTCTGTTTAGCGTTTGTGGACTACGAGAAAGCCTGCGATTCGATCGAGACTTGGGCTGTACTGCAGTCTCTCCAACGGTGCCAAATTGATTATCGGTACATCGAGGTGTTGAAGTGTTTGTACAAAAACGCCACCATGTCAGTCCGACTTCAGGACCAGACCTCGGAACCTATCCTTCTGCAGCGAGGTGTGAGACAGGGAGACGTTATATCTCCGAAACTGTTCACCGCTGCACTGGAAGATATCTTCAAGGTTCTGGACTGGAGTGGGCTAGGCATTAACATCAATGGCGAGTACATCTCTCACCTTCGATTTGCCGACGATATAGTGGTCATGGCTGAGACCATGGAGGACCTCAGTACAATGCTCGATGACCTCAGTAGAGCTTCCGAAAGAGTGGGTCTTAAAATGAACATGGACAAAACCAAGGTCATGTTGAATGCCCATGTAACACCCACTCCTATCAAGATCGGAGACTCTACTATCGAAGTTGTAGACGATTATGTCTACCTGGGACAAACGGTCCAGTTGGGTAGGTCTAACTTCGAGAAAGAGGTCAATCGTCGAATCCGACTCGGCTGGGCAGCGTTCGGGAAGCTGCGTGGTATCTTCTCGTCCAACTTACCGCAGTGTCTCAAGACGAAAGTCTATGACCAGTGTGTGTTGCCAGTGATTACATAAGGGACCGAAACGTGGCCGCTCACAATGGGCCTCATCAGAAGGCTCAAAGTCACCCAAAGGGCAATGGAGAGAGCTATGCTCGGAGTTTCCTTGCGTGATCAAATCAGAAATGAGGACATCCGCAAGAGAACCAAGGTTACCGACGTAGCCCGAAGAATTGCCAAACTTAAGTGGCAGTGGGCAGGGCACATTGCTCGCAGAACAGATGGCCGATGGGGCCGAAAAGTTCTGGAATGGCGACCGCGAACCGGGAGACGATGCGTTGGAAGGCCTCCCACTAGGTGGACCGATGACCTGGTGAAGGTTTCGGGGATCCGCTGGATGCGAGTCGCACGGGACCGATCAATGTGGCGACACTTGGGGGAGGCCTATGTCCAGCAGTGGACGTCTTTCGGCTGAAATGATGATGATGATGATTTGGAGGAACAGGAGGATACAGTAGGCTAGCATAGACTGGCATAACGCGATACTACACTAATTTAATTACGATACTTCAGTAATTAAAATAAATGTCGTAGATTTTTAAATATTTAGATTAATTTGCGGATTCTTTCTAAAGTTTCATTATGTTGTTGGAAACTGAAACGGTAGTCTCTAATTATGCCGAGATATTTAATTGATTCCGTTTTTAGTTAAACAGGACAACTACAAATGAAAGAATGTTTGAATTACATGTGTGGGCTTTCAATTTGAAGCTTGGTTACGTAGTCTGTAGATTACCAAAATAGATAATCATATTTTCTAAGAATTTATGGGGAAGAAATCAAAAAAGAAGCGGGGAATTTTGGGGAATTGACAACATTGACGCGGCGAACTGGTTTTTTTTATTGGCAGCACTGCTGTTCCTGCTACGGCGCTTACGGTTACGGCTGCTACGCTGCTGTCAGTGCGCCAAAGCCCGCATAACCTATTTTCGTTTCGATGAATCAAAAAATATTTAATTGTTAACTACTGGTTAACTAATAATTTAAAAAATATTGTAAATAATGTTTTGAACGGCGTGTTGTGTTTATTATTTACTCGGTCAGTGATAGTTTCTCACTAAACACCTGGCATAATCGGAATTCAACTGTCTTGACATCAGTGGTTATTTCAATTGTTTTAATTATATTCGTATTTAATTTTCAGAATTCGACACAATGGCGCTAATACTACAGTATATTAGCGATTTTCAATACTATATGGACAAATTCGGAGGTAAGTCATGATGAGATCTTGACACTTTTAAATAAAATTGTGTCTGCTATCACTCCATGTAATCGTCTTCCTGAAATTTTATTCTTCTGAATGTGTTCAGTCCAGTAGAATATTACGAAATATCCATCAAAAAATATAATTTAAATTTATTAATAAAATTTCCAATAAACAAAGATGTGTGGTGAAATAAAATTTCACCACACATCTTTGTTTCATAGAAAACATCAGAATAAATATTAACAAATCGGCCAAAATTTTGCTGTTTCGCTCATCATCTATACAGTCTTTTATTAATATAAACAATTTTGAAGTGACTAGATAAATAAATATCTGCCCGTTTACAAGATAATCCTATCTGTGAGGATGAGTATAGTGTGACAAATTTATCTCATGATACTGATCATATCTTATGACCCTGCCAACACACTTCCAGTTATAACATGAGAGTATTTTTAGATGACCCACTAAGCAGCTGGGCATTTTACTCTATGCAGCTGATTTGTCCAATCACAGCAATTACAGACTATCTATAATATAATCTGATTGGATGTTGTAGAAATTCTTTTTTTGATAGTGATATTTTTATCTATAGTTTTCTCAAAATCTCTTTTAACATCAGCTAATACATTTTTAAATTAAAACTACTAGTGTTAAAACAAAATATATTATCTAATAATTTTATTTTTTCTTTCCAGATCCTAGGACGAATCCATGGTTCCTGATGAGTTCCCCTTTTCCTACATTATTAATATGTCTAAGCTATGTCTATCTAGTCAAGGTATTAAACGTTTTTTTGTCTACTTTACTCATAATGATGAATTGCAAGTCACAAGCTAATTATTGTCGTCTTTTTCATTTTTCAGGTCTTGGGACCACGATTTATGGAGAATAGAAAACCATATGAACTAAAAAATGTTCTAATACTATATAACTTTTTACAAGTAGTGTTCAGCGCATGGCTGTTTTATGAGGTAACATTTTAAAACATTTATAATTAAAAAAAAAAACATTTTAGATTATTAACTTTTTGCTGCATTGCACTGTTGTTTTGTGTCTACACTTTTTTTCAGTCTAATGATCAAGTAAAGAGCTGTATGGTAGACATTTTGAATAAAAAAACATATTTTTGTGTTCTGTTTGCACTCCTCTAGTTGCTAATCAGCAATTTAAACGACTCATTCATAAAAGAAATATGGTACACCATTTTTTTTAGATCCCTTATGATAATGTCACAGGTGCTATAAAGAAATGAAAACTTCTTTTTTTTCTTAATTGTGTGTATTTCAGCTGGATGTATGGTAAATATTTTATATGTACTTGACTAACTTACTCCGTGAGTTTTACAATTTCTTTTAGCTTTGATCTCACAATACTGGCTAGTTTTCACATAGCCAGTTTTCAGAAAAGAAAAAAGAAGTGTTTTAATGAACTGTTTTGTTTGATAGACATTTAGTGTTTAAATACTTTGTCTGAAAACTGGAGGCTAACTAAGCTACCAGCAGGCCCAAGATAAGAGTGTTTCCTAGCTTCACTACTTGTTGATGATAGAGCAGAAATAAAAGGCTTAACATTATCATAGAAGAGCTCACCAGATAAACAACCTTGGCAGAGTAAATAATGATAAAATAATGTTTAAATAATTGATAATATATTACTAAGATAATTTTCAGACATTATGGCAAGCCTAAGTAGCTTTCCTTCATTTTTTCTACCTACACTGTGTCTTGTAATAGTTGATAGAAGCTATAACACACACTGAACTAACTTAGTTTTGTACATAATTTCCCAACTAGAATGCTGCCTTAAAAATTGAGTGCCTATCATCTTGATGCTTTTGCTAAAGTTCATTCAGATACAAAAGATTTGTGCCTTTTATAATGTCCAAATTTTTCTTTTTTTGTCATGCTATGCTCAGAGTATGATGGGGGGCTGGCTGAATCATTACAGCTTTAGATGCCAACCTGTGGACTACACAGACAATCCCAAAGCTATTAGAGTAAGTGATCTATAGGCGTCCATACGCCGACGCCCGGGCATTGGGATCAGAGCAAACTAACCCATGCTCACTGTAAATAGCAATCATCATTACAATTATTTTTAGGAATGCTGCAGTATGCATTATGTTAATGTAGTTACATGGTGCAGATGGTAACAGTTAGCTGTAACTTAGTTATTATGCATAGATATAAGTATCCAAATGAGTACGTGTTTGGATTTGTACTGCTACTAACATATAATAAGTAACATTGTAAAGTATCAACATACGCCAACATTATTACGCTAAACTTTGAATGCATTAACATTTGAAGCCGCGTAATGAACATCGCGGCATCGGTGATGTGTGAATTGTATATATAAGGGCCTGGTGTCGGCATATTGTTTCAGATCGGAGCCGCGGGCTGGTTCACAGGCAGGTATAACTTTCAATGTCAGCCGGTCGACCACTCCAAACATCCACAGACAATGAGGGTGAATTATCACTTCCATTTATTACATTAGTCCCAACATCCCAAAGCTACACTATACGTTAATTACGTTATTACTCTACAGCATAGACATCTGTGTGAAAAGCTCTCCTTGCCCTACTATCATGCCTTGATGTTTTTTACTGAAATCTGTTCTTATTTGAGTTACTCTTTTCTCTAATCCGATTTAATCCTACTTCCGCAACCAAACATTCGTGCTAAAACAGTTTTAAGGTACTAAATAAACCATTTTCATATTGAATTAACTACATAAATCACGGAACAGCTTATGTGATAATACATAATGGATAATACGAGATGGCTGATATTTGTGTAGGCATTTTATATTATTCAATGAGTTGCGGGATGTTTTTTTAATTAAACCAGCATCACAAAAGCTGACATGAGAATCAATTTTAAATACCGCCACCCTAATATCTTTTAAAAAACTTAGTTATATTTGGGATGAAATTTACTAAGTATATTTCGATTAAATTATGATGGTTTTAAAAAGAGCTCTCGCGGCCACCCTCGTTGTGCTAAGCATTTTGCTTTTGCCTATAGTGTAGTTGTGTAGCTGTGTTATGAAGGATTCATTACATCATCATCATTCACGCCCATCAAATTAACATCATCAATAATTTTCGTAATTGATCATTATCTATCATGACTCATGACATGATGCATGACCATCAGTATTGATAACTCTTAACACATACAATATATTGTACTCGTAGATCTATAGATTGCTTGCTAATGATTTATTATTGATGAATTTTCCTTTTTCTTTGTTTATTGCTTAAAAATTAAACCAATAAAGAAAAACTTCTACATTAGTAATTTGAATAAAAATAAAATTATATTTAAAACGCTCCATTTCAAAATGTTATAATATGTATTAAATTTTCAGATGGTTCACGCATGTTGGTGGTACTACTTTTCAAAGTTCACAGAATTCTTTGATACGGTAAATTTTTGTTTTAGTTAATACATCCGTAACGTTATCATAACGTGTTTGCGATAACCAACTATCGCAAAACTCAATACTACACGCCAAAAAAAGATCCGTGTCAACCTTGTTGTTGATACTTGTTTACTTTAACACTCACGAGGCGTCCAATGTCCAAGTTAAGTGCAAAATTTGACGATAGCGATAAACTTTTTAGTAAGGGTATCGTTAGAAAAAAATACTTAGTTTGAACGCGAACATAATAGCGCACCCAGTGTCTTAACTACGTAAAGTACTTATGAGTATTTTTCTTTGCCAAAATTGGCTTCAAGTATGCTCACCGTCTGCATCAAAAGTATGAATCTGATTGTGTACAATTATATATTGGACATTATATTAAATTAATAGACGAGTAATAGAGAAGTATGGAAGAACATGACACGCTGCGCCGACCCCAAATGAATTGGGATAAAAGCAAGAGTATGATGATTATGTACAATTATTGTAGAAAATAGCTGCATGATGCATCCGAATTAATTGGAAGCCGACCCCCAACTTGTTGGTAAAAGGCTAGGCAGATGATGAGATTACTTAATAATGCATACTAAAACCATAAAAAATCGTCGTTTTCTTCAGATCTTCTTTGTACTGAGAAAGAAATTTGATCATGTGTCAACACTCCACGTGATTCATCACGGCGTGATGCCGATGTCAGTCTGGTTCGGAGTCAAGTTCACGCCCGGCGGTCACTCCACCTTCTTCGGCTTGCTCAATACCTTCGTGCATATCATTATGTATACCTACTACATGCTGGCAGCTATGGGCCCCCACATGAGGAGATATCTGTGGTGGAAGAAGTACCTCACTACTTTACAAATGGTAAGAAAACATACATTATATTTAAGACTAGCTGTGCTTGCGACCTTCCTCCGCTTGAAATTATTATAAAATAATTACTTCTCTGTTTGAATCAGATTTTGTTAAAAATTTCAAGGGTTTTCATTTATTGCACGGAAGCCTAATGCCTAAGGTACTCCTTATAAAATCAGCTATCGCCCAGTAAAAGTTCCGTCAAAGTTGGTCCAGCCGTTACGGAGATTAGCCAGAACAAACAGACAGACAGACAGTAATTAAAAACAAATGTTGTTTTATTAGTATAGTAAAATACATTCATATGCATTCAGTAAAAAGCTGATATTTTGAAATTACATAAGTACAGACCCTTAATTTTTCCCATTTGGTTTATTCATTGCAGCACACATGGTAAAACGTGTAGCAAGGAACTCTTAATCTTACTGAAAGTAAAATGAAGTATTAAGTGTTATTTCGGTTTTGCTAAGGAATGGGTATCAAATAGTGGAATAGTTATATTACTCAACAATCTGTTTGTTTATCATAGCCCCATTAAGCTTTAACATGCGTCTTTCACCAACCAGTTTACTATCTGCTAATAATATCTGGATTTCGAATTCTCATAGCCTCCTTTGATGGAGGCCTCCTTTCTATTATTACATGAAATGTTAATGTTTGTGGTATGATCATACACACCTTGATATTACATGTAAGTAATTATTCATACATCGACTACTTTGCTGGATTAAGTCGGCGCTGTAAACGCTTGTCCAGCGTCCGTACCATGACGTCTTAAAACATTATTGTTCCATTCCTATTCCAGTGTGAAAAAGAGACGGAGCTATACAGGTCGTCTAGCTCCATCTCTTTCCCACTCTGGAATAGGAATGGAACAATAATGTTTTAAGCGTCATGGTACGGACACAGGTTTTTGATCAGGAATTTCGCAGTAGCAGCCCTAAAGCTGGCTTAATGTATTTCAATAGACTCGTCCCGACGGAACTCAAAAACCACCCCTGCCTAAAACCCGTCGGTGATTACAGGCTTAATATTATATTATTAACATAAACCTAATATTATTTTTCCAGGTGCAGTTCGTAGGTATAATGGTGCACGCGTTCCAGCTGTTGTTCATCGACTGTGACTACCCGCGCGCCTTCGTCTGGTGGATCGGCATGCATGCCGTCATGTTCTTCTTCCTTTTCAAAGACTTTTACAACCAGTCCTACTCTATTAGGCCTAAGGTATATTATCACATATTTGCTTGGTTTAACACCTAAATAAACTTCCCTTTACTTTTTTTTATTCAATTTGATGAGCTACTAAACAGAAGTCTATTATATTAAAATGAATGTTACAGTGGATTAATTCACTTATATGGACTAATATGAAGCCTTTTTGGACGCTTCTATATTCCCGAGTGTTTAAGACTCTACTCTCTACTTTTGCAAAATGCGCGGTTTCTGTGAATCTCTATGTGTGGAATAATAAATTAAACGTTTATTTTCATTAACAGGTTCGCGCCAGGTCTCCCCAACCAGAGACGACAGAAATAAAAGACATCACGTACAAAAACGGCTCACTGAAGAACGGCTTCAGCAACGGTCACACGAACGGCACGATCCCGCGCGCGCGCACCGTGCTGCCGGCCGGCAACTGACGGCGGACGAGGCGCCCTCCTTAGCATTCCGTAGTACTCTGTGATTCATAGCCTGAAATTATCACGGGACGTTAACATTTCTTATTTAATGCGTGGACCTTCGGGGTAACGGTGTCGGATGTATGTGAGCGACGCGCGAGCGCGGGTCCGGCCTCTCGCCACGTCGCCTCGCCAATAATAACCCTAGAAGTAGTGGTACATGTGATTTGTCTAGTGTACATACAGTTAGGCGGTATCAATGGTGTAAATTTTATTTTATTGATGTAAATGTATAGCTAGATTTGTGATCGCATAGCGTTTTATACTTTTATTATTAGAATTAGACAATATTTTGCTTTTAGAGTTTAGAAAATCTCTGAAAGAATACAGTCATAATATTTACAGAAACATACATGGTGCTTATTTAATTTAAATATGTTTGTTATGATGATGAGCTTGTAAACGTTAAAACTAACATTGTTACAATTGTAGAATCATAATCATGTTTCATTCACGGTAAATATCGTGAATTCAATGCGGTTTAGATTCTACACATTTATAAAAAAAATACTATATTTGATTCAAAATGTATTGGAGTTATATAAAAACCTTTGGATAAAGATTTTTAATATACTGTATATTAATCTGGCATATGTTGCCAGCATTTTCTACTAAGTATGTAATACATAATTTATGTGCATTCATAAAATATTGGTGCTGTTTAGTTGTGGCACATCCATATACTGCTTTGGATAAATCCAGAATACTTAAAGTTAATGCCAGCTACGTATTCTTATGTAAACAATAAAGTTAGTTTCGATCACAATAGCTCAGATTGTATAGTCCGATTCTGATAATATATATTTAAAGGAACCCCATGTTTAGTTTTTAAGTATTGATCAGTATTTTTACAAGCTCATGATTATCAAAACCACTGTTCACAATATTAGATCAAAGATCGGTTTTATGCCTATCGGCAAATGCCACAATTATATATAACGTGTAAATTAATATCAACACCGCTTTTGTGTATTTATAACACATTTAAAGGTGTTCATTGTTCCGATACAACATTTTTCGTTGTAAAAAATTGACGTGATTATTTTTCTATTTTAAGTACAACTGTATTTTAATTTCAACCGAATGTTCAATTTAGGTTTAGATTACTGTGACACTAAAGTGGTTGTGTTGGTTATTTATTTTGTTTAATTTATCTTTTATTTAAACCAAAATTATGTATATAGGATCAAATCGATAACGGGTTTAATAGCAGTAGCTTTGGAACTTCCTTTTAGTCTTCCGTTTTGTTTTGTACTTACCAAAATTAAAGGTGCTTTTTGTACTCCGAATATTATTCTGCATTTTTTAGCAGCCAAGCAGCTGAAGCTCACCATTTTGTAAATATAAATTTTGTTGTTTCATTAATCATATAGAAATCAATTTATGTACCTATTGTAATTTTTATACAAAAATATGCAGTTAAAATATAAGTGTAATATTACTGCAATGTTTTAGTTTACGCAAATCCCTTCATTTCCGTGCTACACAAGTAATACGAATGTCATTTTGCCTTTCCTGTTTCCTGGTGGCGTATCATCTACAATGACGAGTCTTTTAAGACGTCATCGTCGTCACTGCTTTAGCAGTATTGTTTTAATTTGACTTCAGTGTGAGAAAGTGATAAGAAGCTAGACGTTTTGTATACCTCTTTATCGTTCCCATATTGAAGTGACATTTGTATAGCAATCATCATCATTTCAGCCCAAAAGACGTCCACTGCTGGACATAGGCCTCCCCCAAGTGTCGCCACATTGACATTTTGAGGGGTTTTGCCATAATCGCCACGCTTGGCAGACGGGTTGGCGATCGCAGTACGGTTGTTACAAAAGCACAGGAACGCTGCTGCCCATTCTCTGACAAGTCCTTAGTCGCCTCTCACGACACCCACGGGAAGATATGGGATGGTGCTATTCTTTACGTCCGAGACCATGTATAGCAATATTTTTATATAATTTTTAATCAAGTTCTTGAAAACTGCTCTAGCAATTTCGATGAAAGTTACAATATCGGGGTTCACGGGAGCGAAAAACTTGATCTTAGAGTAGCTAGGTCTCATATCTGAGAAAAAATGTTTTTACGCCACTAAGATTGGTCGATAAGGTACTTATTATTATATCAACATTAACTTAAAACTTGGCTTCGTAAACTTCTGGACACTTGGTATAAGCCAAATCTGCGTTTTCTCTCGCAAAATAATGAGAATCACCATTATAATAAACAAAATTTTTATTTTAATAATAAAATTACAAAAATACAGTATAAAACGTAACAAATCGACACAATGCAATTATATCTTAGTGTATAAAAATAGGCTAGCTTATCAATTCATACGTAGGAATTACAGCCCAAACTATTTGTTCATTGAGCTTTATGAATTCAATAACATAGCAACCTGGCAGTAAGGACTATTTCATAATAAAACAAATTCTCATATTAAAACCTTTGCAATAATTAGGTAACCTAATTTTTGCCAGACCAAGAAAAATGATTCAGATTTTTTTTAATGATATTGAACTTTATCTGTGGTACAATAAAGTGGTAAGTTGTATGGATATCGACGCATTAATCAAACTGTTCTCCAGGTAGTTTTAAAAGTGCTTGGGCTCGTTTAAACCTTATAAAGGGTTGAACCTTATCTGGCAACGAAGAATCGCATTTTTCCATGCTTCTATCCTATTCCGTCGCTCGGGATAGTCATTTGTTAAAGTGAAAAAAAACAGCGGCAGTGCTATTGCACGCGGCAGCACGTCAGAAAAGGATAGAAGCATGGAAAAATGCGATATCGTGCTGATAGATCAGGCGCAACCCTAATACTGAAAATAAGGCCAATTATTCAATATCATCATCTACTCTGATGACAACAAAATAGGACAACATTTTGAAGTCAAATTATTTTCTGTTCCTTTCAATAAAATAAATTTAAAGAATTATTAAAAAAATATTATCAAATCAATAAATAACTGTATCAACTTATTACTTATCTAAATTATAATTTAGGAACATAGTTTATGAAACTTATCATAAATATGATATGATATTTAGTTGAATTACAGTCAAGTGATTAAATTGTTTCTTGGTAGTTTTTAAGTACAGTACTGTCCTATATAAAAATAAATAAGTTATTTTGCAGACATAGCACACCGGAATCCTAAATTTCCTGCAGAACTATCTTCAGTATTGTGAGACCGTGAAGAGCATCTATAACGGTAGCAGTAGGACAGGTGGCACAAATATGACCCTCCCTTTTTCACTTTTTCTTTAGGCTGCAGAAGGAATTACAAAAATGAACCTTCAGCTAGTGATTAAGAGTTCTTATTCATAAAAAGTTAATTTTAAAAAGGTAAAATGAAAAAGATTATAATAAAAATGCTTATTTAAAAAAAATACATACATTTTTTCCAGCCCATGAGTCTTCAGTCCACTCCCAAACATTGCCAGCCATGTTATATAGACCAAAATCATTAGGAGGAAACATGTTCACAGGGCAAGTACCAACATAACCATCTTTAGCTGAATTGTGAGTTGGGAATGTCCCCTGCCAAATGTTGGCCCTAAAAAAAAAAATATGTCAGTGACCTTCCCTTAACCATTTTTAAGGCCAGTCAAGGTGACAGCAGTTTCAGAACTTTCACAGTTTGTTGATATGACAGCAGCAACCCAAAAACAACCTTATTTTAATGGAAATAAAGATCACTGTTATTTGACAGAGTTGTTGATAGAGCAACCAAAAAGTAACTTTATGAAGGTGATTATAAAGATCACACTTTAATTTTGACAGTGATGCCCAATCAGAAGCAACCAACTGTGAAAGAACAAGTAGAACACATGCTACAAAATCAATTAATAAAAAAACATATACTGACATATGCTTCCTGCCAGGAAACAGTTTGTCTCCCCAAGGATATGTGGTATCTTGATGGCCTCCCCGACAAGCTGCTTCCCATTCAGCCTCTGTTGGCAGGCGAGTACCTTTCCACTTACAGTAGGCTTTAGCATCATTCCAAGAGACATGAGTTACTGGATGGTCCATTAATTCTGAAATCACAGGTAAATTATATTGAGTAATCGCAAAACGGCAGATTTTAGTGTTAAGATACCACTACAGAAAAAATCGCTAAATAAGTCCAAAATTGTCTGGCATGCACAATGCAATGCAATCTAAATAAATTAAGCAGAACAACAGTGTGGAATTATGTACCTGCTATGTCAGAATCTGGTCCATATGGGTGCCTCCAGTCTGCACCAAGCACCTTGTACCACCAGACAGCTTGTACAGCACGAAAGTCAATCAATTGTTCTTTAAATGTACTATTCAAAAATGCTGAGAACACAAAACTATCTCCAAATTGTTCAGCTTCAGTCTTATAATTGGTTTTATTTATGAAGTTAGCAAAATCCTTATTTGAGACTTCATACTTGTCTAAATAAAAACTTTTTAGTTTCACTATTCTTTTTGGGCCTTCTTGATCACTCTCTATTGCTATATCATCTGTTCCCACCTGATATTCATTGGCAGGCACTAGTATCATTCCATCTGATCCACTTTTTTCATCAATTATGTTATATTTATTAGTACCATCATGACTAACAGGACATTGATCTAGATCATTGTATGCATCATTAAAAATATTTTCTTTGGCTAAGTTAGCCCCTTCTGCACGATTAAGGCTACAGCCACATTTAGATTCTTTGGAAGTTATAACAGGTTGTAGAATACAGAATAGTATTAGAAATATCATGACTTTTAAGTTCAATCAGGTTTATTGATAAGAACTGGTTACAACAGAAAACTTGTACTGAAAACAGCGTTCATGAAACCGGCAAAATTAGAGGTACAGAAAAAGTCTGGAAAAAATACACTAAACCATGTTATGAATAATGAAGCAAGCACTCTTCCCTTTATGAATGGTATAAATATATTCATATAAATTTTTACAACCCCAGAGACAGAAGACAGACAGTAAATTGTGATTGGAATATTGGAATAACTTGACAAGTGATAGTAGTGCACGAATGCAGTGACAGTGACAGCAAACTGACAGCACCTGCAGACACAGCACCTCTGTCTACGCACAGCCCCCACAGAGTAGAGTAACCGCGCACATCTTCTTTTTTTTGGAAACACTATTTTAGATGCACATGCTGATAAAATTCCATGTAAAAAAGAAAAATGTTAATCGAAGACGAAAACTATATCCTCGATGTACAAATGCAATTAGTTAGGAAATCTCTATAGAGAGTGCATTAGAAAAGCTGCGTAGTTAACTAAGCGAATTAAGCGTTTGAAACAGTTTTAAGTTCTTTTTCTTTTGTAAGTTTTTTCTCATCACTTAATGGTTTTGTAGTGTGAATTCACTTTCTTTCTTCTTGCAAAATATTTTATCCAGTTTGTTACAGAACTGGAAGTCTCCGGGACCGGACGGACTACATAACTTCTGGCTTCAATGGCTGAGTAGTTCACACACTCGCCTGGCATCTCAATTCCAGTCATGCTTAGAGTCTGGGTCGCTACCAGAGTTTGTTACCCACCTGCTCCATAAGTCAGATAGTCCTGCGGAACCGAAGAATTATAGACCGATCACGTGTTCACAAACACATTGATAGTAATTCTATTATGTCAGCCTCTCAAAATGGTTGTAGGAGCGGGTCCCGCGGTACTAAGGAGCTACTAGCAGAATGATGATGATGGAATGATGGAGGATGATGATGATGTAGTGATGTTGACTAATGTCAACAGGTTCGTCGATCCCGCAAGGAGCTGTCGACATATTGGATAGATTATAAGAAGGCCTATGACTCTGTGCCACATACATGGCTCATGAGGGTGCTGGAGAGCTGTACAAGATAGATGCAACTCTACGCGCCTTTCTTGAGTCGTTTCGTGTATGGGGCAATGGAGGACGGTCCTTCAAGTTCACACACTATAAAAAACGTTTTTTTTTTTTTTGTAAAACTTAAAACTAAACAATAAATATTGTGTGACTCCCGGCTGCACCAAATAGGCCCAGTTCAGCAAAATGCCGGACTAGTGCCCGACGCTGGTTTTCAACTGAATCTAAATGACGAGTGTACGGATAGGTGAGTCCATACACTTCTGACCGCAGACCGGATCAGCATCACCCTCAATCATCAGTGATGAGATTGTACATCCCGCGGCAGTGCGGGGGTCGAGTCTTTTTATACGCGATGGTGTGCAGCCGACTGCAGCCTCAGAGAATATTTTTTGAAAGCTGAGGTGGGTATGCACCTAGGTGTGGTAGCAGTGGACTCACCCCGCTGTCCATGGCTAAAGAGAACTGGCACAAACCTGTAGTACCTACTACCGATGATCGCAAGGAAGTATGGCAAGGCAAGGAGCTCCACGGGCGCTTCTACCAGGCTCTTCATGGGCCCGATGTAGATTTTCTAGCATCCGTGTCCTGGGTACGTTTCGGCGATCTCTTGGAGGATACTGAAGGTTTTATCTGTGCGATTATGGACGCAGTTATCATCATCATCATTAGCCTATAATGTTCCCACTGCTGGGACCCAGGCCTCCTCTTTATGAGAGGGAGTAGGCTGTAATCTGTTGTGTTTGGGGTCTGACTGGGTACTGGTGATGATGAGGATGGTTCTTAAGAATGAGACGACTCTTGCAATTTAATAAATAACCTTTATTACTGGGCTCAGTGCCCGACTCTCACACGAAGTGTCCCCGTGCATGACAGTTCCTTTTCTTATTAATATCCATCGACTAACAGACTAAAAAGCATAGACTAATATACTACATAATCCACCACGCGGGCCCAGTGCGAGTTGGTAGATGTCACATGTCTTCGAATTTTTAGTTCTAGGACATGCCGGTTTCCTCACGATGTTTTCCTTGACCGTTTTGGGAGCAGCGGTGATGAAATAAATTACACAAAGTAATGCGCCTACCTGGGTTTGAACCCACGGCTTACTGCTCGTAAGTCGGGGCCGCCACCACTGGGTCACCGCTGCTCTCTACGACGAAGTTATGCTGACGAACAACTACCGGAAACATATTATGAAGGACAGGACGGTGGACGTGTGTCGGGTATGCCACCCTCCCGGTGAGTCCATCAGACATATTATTTCTGGTTGTTCTCGTCTGGCTAACGGCGAGTACTTGCACAGGCACAACCAAGTGGCCAGGATTATTCAGTACCTAAGTACCTACGTGCCCGACCCAGTTTCGAGAAAGACCATGTCACGCTGTACGGGATCGGTCTATTATTACTCACAGCACTATTGTCGCCAATAAGCCTGACATAGTGGTGGTAGATCAATCAGCGCGCCGCGTTAAGATAGTCGATGTTACCATCCTGCATGACGAAAACCTCGTGAAAGTTGAGAAAGAGAAACAAATAAAATATCTCGACTTGGCTCACGAGGTTGTCGATATGTGGAATGTGGACTCGGCTATCATTGTGCCGATTGTCGTTAACTTACGGCCAATGGCCTGATGGCTAAAAGCCTCGACGAACATCTGTCGAAGCTCTCAGTTGGCAGTTGGATCAAGAGCCAGATTCAGAAAGCAGAACTCGTCGATACGGCCCGCATTGTGAGGAGGTTCCTGTCTCAGCAGCCCTAACCACCGGTAGCTTGGACCCTGCTCCCGACACCGGCAGAAAGCTGTTTTTTTATATTTTTAAATGTTTGTTTGTTATATTTTTTTCAAGAAATATGTAAAACAATAAAAAAATGAGATGATAAATGAATAAAGGAATATTTTATCTAAGTAATGTAGGTATATAGTGTTAATAATTTCCACGAAAATGTTTCATTTGGAATTAAATTAATACATTAATAGAGCATTTTTTTTACATTTGTTTAGCATAATTTCCGGATGTTTCACAATTAGGTGAACCATGGGTAGGTAAATTATTATAAATAATTCTTAGTTCATCAATTAGGTTAACTACAGGTAGGTATATTATTTTGTAAATATCCATGGTTCATTTATTAGGTGAACCAAGGGTACAAAAAGTTAACAATCCCTGTGTGTGTGTGTCCTTTAATTGATATGTTACTATTATGTGGAGAAGGAAAACACATAATCGGCTGTGGCAAGCTTTAGGGGAGGCATATGCTGGAAAGCAAGACAATCTTCGCCAAACTGGTGTCTAAAAGTAAAGTTTAAAATTCATAAAATATGTATTTGTAAGATTGTTGAATAAAGGCTATTGTATTGTATAGGTAGACCTCTAATGATACTCTAAATCCGTGGTCGTCAAACGGCCCCCGGGCCGCATGCGGCCCGTCGCTGGTATTTGTGCGGCCCGCGACGAACCATAATAATTTTATAAATGATACAGATTTATGAAAAAGTAGATTTAAAAAAATCAAAATGAAAATCGCCTTCCAGTCATTTAGAAGACACCATGAGGATTGCTTGTAGTCCCAAAGACGTCAACATAGAAGAAATAATTTAAAAAATACAACATCTTAATTCGTAAAGTTCACCTATGTAAATTTTAATTTTTCATTAGGTTATTCTTAATGTAACTGTTGTCCTTTCTAATAAAAATCTCAAATACATATTTTTATTTACATTCACTTGCACCTGCGTTTCTAGTTTATACATGCAATTCACAAGTGTGCGGCCCTCAGTATTATCGCAAATTGTCCTATGTGGCCCTTGACCAAAAAAGTGTGACGACCGCTGCTCTAAATAGTTAAACATTGCGCGCGCTCTGCCCTCTATCTTGAAACTGGTTCATGATATAAATAAAAAAAGTTTAAACAAAGTTGTAGAGAACTTAATCCTCTACAATATTTATAATAAATACAAATAGCATAAAACCAATAGGAAACGAGATATCTTATAAGATATATATAGATCTTTGACAGTCGTTACAAGTAGTCAGAAGCCAAAAGTCTGACATCCAGTCTTACTAAGAGGTATCGTATTACCTACCCAGTTACTGGGTTGTGGGGGTTAGATAGGCAGTCGCTTCATGTAAAATACTGGTACTCAGCCGCATCCGGTTAGATTGGAAGCCGACCCCAAGATAGTTTGGGAAAAGGCTAGGCAGATGATGATGGACATATATATAAATTACGTGTCACGTTGTGTGTCGGGGATGGACTCCTAAACTATTTAACTGATTTTGATCACATTTGCACACCGTGTGCAGTTTGATCCAACTGGAAAGATAGGATAGCTTACATCTCAATTTATAGTCGCAATATTATTTTATTGCAAATTAAGTCACAATTATCTGTTAGCTTCAAATGATTCTAACAGATGGTGGTATCTGTTGACTGGATTGAGTAAGTATGCAATAACTGGCGCTGTATAGGAGCGGAGCAGCAATGAAAAATATTGCAGTTCGAAACAGGGAAAATGTGACGCAGACGTTGCGCGGGACAGCTAGTTTGCAATAAATGTGTAAAAAGTCGATTCTGTAGTCGCGGACACCCTAAGATAAGTAGGTTTTGAGACCAGTTTTAGGGTGCCAAAATAAAGGTTTATACAAGTTTATAGCTCTCTCTTCCGAGATATTTAACCTCATTTGACTAATTTTCTTGGGACTACTAGGAAAATAATGGCATAAGCAGGTACAAATACACAATAGATAGGTGTTACAAGTGACTTGAAATATTAATTAAAACTGGTTGACAAGTGGTGTTGCTAGTGAGCCCCAAACTAGTGAGCTAAAGCTGTGTAGTTTGAGCGTTATGTGATCTGGAGGATGTGATGCAGCGGTGTTGGAGAAAATAACTAATTCGGTTTTGCTGTCTTGTTTGTTTGCCACTAGTGACAATCCCTCTTCCCCGTAGCAGTACACTCTTTACCAGTTTTTTCTGTGAAATATTAGGGTCGTAATATCTGTGGACGTGGTGACTGCGGGGTTCAATATGTACCTAATATATGTTAACGATAAAAAGTGTGGGACCAAGTACACTGCCCTGGGGAACACCAAAGTTCATAGTAAGTTGGTCTCAGTTTCTTAAGAACTAGACCAGTCGAGACCGTTTCAAATGCCTTTGCAAGATCGAGAAACATCGCAAAACACTTTTCGTTTTTCTCAGTGTGCAGCAAGACAGTTTTACCGACCACCAAATTTACTCGTATCAGTGAAATTTTTCAATATAGGTTCGAATTTACGTTATAGTAGTAGTTTTCAAGGTTTTCGGAGGCGCCGGTGACAATTTTGAAGCCAAAATAATAATTATTGCTCGTAGCCTCAAAAAAAAAATACAAATTATCCTTACGTATAGGTACACTTACGTTACAATGTATCTAACATTAATACACAACAAAAATTTAGGTTGGATCCTGGAACTAAAAATCTGGTAAAAAAAAGTCTAGAAAAGAAACTAACCCTGGTGCCTTTAGTCAAGTTAATTTAATTACTTGAACTTAAATAATTACTTATGCATTTTTTTAATGAAATAGGCAAGAATTTAAACGAAGTAAGAATCGACAAAGAAAGCAAAGCTAAGAATTCTAACTTTTGCAATTCTAACTTCAAGCTATTACTAAGCTACTATTTAAAATCGTATCTTAAACTAAGATATTACGCAAGTAAACACTTGACTTGTTATAGTACTGGTGGAAGACACAATTTTGTGATTTTTGGAAAATGTTTTTTTTTGCTAAAATATTTTTCCATAATCATAGGAATTAAGTGAGAATTTATTGAAAAATAGGGAAAAAAATAAAACAGAATATGGACATAAATGTGTTTATTCAAACAAAGTATAATCAATTAATTTATCTAAAAATTAATCTATAAAAAAATGAAAAGACGAGAAAATAAAATGTGAACTTCAATCCTACCCTCAGTACTGTCCTATGAAACGGGGGCGGTGGTATTCTGAAAAAAAGAAACTTTAATTGTATATAGATACATATGGGGTGATTGGTAATTAGTGATCAATACTTAAACACGTGGTTGAACTCATGATAACAAACAACTTTCCCAAAGAAACTTTTACAGCCATCTGATATTCGGGGTTGCGAGCTGTGCGGGTGCTCTGCCTACCCACTGTTGCACGGTACGACAGTAAAGAGACAGAACGGCGTCACGCGGCTAACAGCTGATAGGTCACAGGCCCACGCGCGCGCGAATTCCATATAGCTGTAGTGTTATTGTGATAAAAGCGAATGAGTATAAAAAAAAAATGTTTCTTTGGGAAAGTTGTTTGTTATCATGAGTACAATCACGTATTTAAGTATCGGTCACTAAATACCAGTCACCCTATATGTTATAATAATTAATTATGTATAATAAATATGTAAGTATGTTCCGCTGGGTCTACACGCTAGTCGCGATAAACCACACATTTAAACCTTATTGGCTTGTGATGGGCTTGCAAGCACTTTCATAGATTAATATACTTAATTATATATAAATGCGAGCACTTTCTGCCGATAAATTTGGGGCAGCCGATTCCATCGAGGATTCGACTGTCTGTTTTTGGGGCCTAAATCAAAAGGAAACTTCGGCCAGTGCTTGCAATGTATCCAAAGCATCCATAAAGTTATCGGTTTGTAATAAGCAGCAAGTGAAAGAGTGTGGAGCCGTTCTCAATGGACAAAACAATTAAAGCTGGACTAGTTTTTGAAATTTGAACGAAGTGCATTAACTTTTTGAACGCCAGAGCATAAATAGCCAGACGCGTGCCCTCCACACCACGCTACAAATTGACCGGTACTTACAAATAAAAAAAAGGATTTCAAGATTTCAAAAGTATTGTTAACTTATTTCTTGATAAGACATTTAATATTTAAGATATCACATTTTAAAAATATATAAATAAACACACACAAAAGTAATGATTTCAATTGCTTATTTTTGTTATAGTACATTTTTTGTCACATATTTGTGTCGTGGACGTACAGGGCATGCGCTTGCGTGTCACGTATATGTGACAATGGCGTTCAAAAGGTTTGGTTTAAAGAACTTTATTCCCATTAAGACATTACATGAGAACATTAAAGGTTAAGGCAAGGCATGCTTAGATAATCACTAAAACTGAAATTAAATTAGTAAAATTAAACTTATGGCTAACATTAAACTTTATAACATTTTAGGTACTAATTAAGGTCCTCACCTTCATGATCTTTCAAATTAGGTATTATTGGCATAGGTTATAAATAATTACTTATAAACTGTCGTTCAGACACAAATAATGTCAGAAAATAAAGACAAATTGAATGTCGTCGTTGCCATTATTCTTCTGTTCCCAATTGTGACGTTTTTTATGTACTTAAATGTGGTGATAACTGAGCATTTTTCAGAAATGTTAATCGCCAGATGCACTAAAAAAAAGAAATTCGTTAGCAAACATGCCTAAGTTTGGCATTCATTTCGAAGTCAAACCCTTCTGATGGTTTTGAATTTTTTAAGTCTTTCTACAACAAAAGTTTGGCCCAAACAGTCGTCGATAAAAACGCCGAAATACACTCCCGGACAAAAGTCACTTTGCGAATTTTTGAATAAAGTTCAAACACTTTTTAAATTGAATTAGGTATTTACTAACGACCCGCCCCGTGGTCTAAAACCTATCCCCCATCTTATCGTATCGCCGACAATGTGGCTCCTATTAATTATTTATTATTTCTATTTTCTATCCAGCCGTCATTTTTACTTGATGTTATATGTTTGAGGAGCTCGTAGCTAATTATAACAGCTGCTCGGGTGGATCTTTATGTTAATCGGCGCTTGCTTAGGTTGGTTCGTGGATGCGTGGCCACCCATTACAGACCGAGTTTCCTCCGTGCTTCGGAAAGCACGAAAAGCAGTATTTCCCGGCTGGTATTTGTAACGGGTTGTGGAGGTCAGATAGGCAGTCACTCCATGTAAAATACTGGTCTTCAACTTCATCCAGTTAGACAGAAAGCCAACTCCAACAAATTTCAACATAGTTGGCAAAAGACCCAAGTGATAGCCAGTTCGTCGACTTAAAGTTTTAAAGTCGACGAACTGGCCATCACTTGGGTAGCATTTAGTTTTTTTTTTTGATTCATTAATATTATAATTATTTAGACCTTTTTAAGTGAAAATGCAAGGTGGCTCAATTTAGTAGTCTGGGAGTGTATTTCCGAGGGCCATACATTGTGAAAATTGACAAAATGAAACTTGCTTTTTACTTTAAGTGCCTTCAAATTGGAGGCGCCCAAGCAACACAGATTGGCTGAATAATCTTTGTATAACAGCATTTATTTAAACTTCAAGCTGACCTAGTTGACTGCTTAATGTCTGGATAAGTGGTTACACAGATAATAAACACCTATTAGTATGCTGTTAAACAAAATCTTAGGGTTCTGTTTAGCTACATGAAAATCCAAGCACTTTCAAATTTTGGAGGGTATATTAACTTACAGGGTGTATGTAAGAGTCTTGCGATATTTTTAACCACATCTATCAGCGGAATAGGTACATTTTATTGGACACGGAGAAAAATTCATTTGGCGAAAATCAATTCAGTCTCATCCAAAGAGCTAAAACAGCCCTACGACTCTTCAATTTCCAGTTATTTTCTGTTTGAAAATCCTCAATTCAATATTGTTGCTATTAAAGCCGTATAAAATGGTAGTCGTGGGCTTAAAACTCTTTAAGTTAGTTGATAAAGCTTACTCCTTTTCAGTTAAGAAGACTGTTGCTTAACAAAACTTAAAAATACTTATCTCAAATATATAGCTACTGAATAATTATGATTAAAGTGCATTCCAAAGGAAGACAGCCTGGACAAAGAAAGACTATTTGAGAAAACCAGAGCGGCGAGAAGGACAGCGTAGAAGACGATTATTGGTAGAACGAAGATTGTTACTGTACGCAGAGCATAAATATTGAAAGTGAGTAGTCACATAAGAAGGAGAAGTAGTCTTATTAAGAAAAGAAAATAGGGTAGTTAAAGCTCTCAACGCTCTGCACTGTCGGATAGACAACCATTTTAAAAGTAACCGATATGCGGTGACATGGTCATACTTACGAAGATTAAATACGAATCGAATGCAGTTATTAAAAAGTCGGTCAAGTTTATTGAGGAGATCTACATTCAGGTCGTAGTAGCACACATGACCATAGTCAATTATGGGGAAGATTATGGACTGCACATTGACTGAACATTACCTTAATGTGTGTGATGGGAGAATACTTTTTAGCCGATATAGCGACCGCAAAGTTCCGGTGACTCTCTTGCTAACAATCGCGACCTGCTTACGCCAGTCAAGGCAAGTGTCAACATGCAAACCCAGATCCTTGACGTCGGAGCTAAACGGAATGACTGTGCCGTCAAAGGTAACTGGTGGCACCGTTAAGCCATTCAGTCTTCTTAGGCTATGGGGGCTTTACAATAATAGCCTGGCACTTGGTTGGGTTAACTGCCACCCCAAAACGATCAGACCAATTTTTGACAAAACTTAAATCCCTGTTTAGCTCATCGATCGCACCGGACAAGCTGTCAACACTTGCCTGACAGTAGAGCTGTAAGTCGTTAGCGTAAAGATGATACACACACTGAAGCTGGGTAGTTATGAGATCTATAAAAATAGAGAACAAAAGTGGAGATAAAATACCACCTTGAGGCACGCCAGCATCAAGATCACACCAGCTGGAGTTAGAGTCACCAACAAGAACTGACTGCTGACGCCCCTGAAGATAGGAAGAAAACCATTCCAATACCTCGGGAGAGACCATGAGATAGGAGAGGATGGATTAAAGGACTTCATGACTGACGGTATTGAAAGCATTGGAAAAATCGATTATCACCAAAACCGAAACTTTAGTGTCTTCCATTCCCCGCCTTATATCGTCAGATACTTTAAGAAGGGCTAATACGGTACTGTGGCCGGGCCTGAACCCGGATTGCTTAATGAATTATAGTAGCCCAAAAACTATTTAATACTACATTTTGCTAACCCGTAAGCTTTAATAGCAATGTAATAAAGCTTTAAACTGCTTATTGGTACATTTTCATACTGTTATCTGGCTTCTGTGTTGCTTGGGCGTAAAGACGCGCTTCAGTGGCGCTACCACAGAGAAGCGCCTCAGTGGCTCGACTATGGCGCACACAGTACAGTACTTTTATATATATGATGGCGCAGTAAGCGCATGTCTGCAATACTACAGTAAAGGGCTTTGGGTAAGTTTGTATGGACCAGTGGCATGATGCTAACGTATAGTGGAATATATGATAATAATGACTCCTAAAAGAATTTTGCCGAAATTTTATATCGGAGCTGAAATGTCTGATGTCAAAGTTGTGTTGTTCCTACTAACAGTTGCATACTATTATGTATTTTATCAAAAATTCCTATCGTTTGCCGTATATCATTACTTCCCAGAATTTGATCCTTAGCAGCGACACTATCGAATGGTGTAATGATACAGGTTGTTTTTTTCCAAAATCAACGGGTTCGATTCCTGGCTAGGAATATAGATTTTTCAAAAAACCAATGATATAGCTTTAGTTTTTATCTAAATCGGGCTCGTGACTCGTTTGAGTGTTTTTCGCTATTCCTCATAGTTTCGGATTTGCCCTTCCACTCACTTGAAAAATTCATCCTTTATATCTCGGGTCCGATGCATTTTGGAAATAATTGTTCATGGAAGAAAATGAATGTCTTATTGTGTTGTTACTAATGAAATATTTTTCATAAGTGGCCGCAGACTTAAAAAATCATGCCACTTATACCCAAACCCCTTTTAGTGATGTTCGTCTCAAGACTCAGTTATGCGATAGATTTTTTCGAAGAGACAGCATTGCTCTCGTTGATTTTATTACATCGAAAGAAGAAAAAGCAAACTAGCACATATAAGAGACCGTTCCTTACCTTTATTCTGTCAGAATAATTAATTAAAGTGAATATTACAAGATATAGGTACGCCAATGCAGTTATCAAATATTCAAAAATTTTAGTTTACCGAATTATTTCAACTTACAGGCGGTTAAATTCAACGAGAAGGCACCGTTTCAGAAACATTATTTCAACAAAAGAAAGGCAAAAAAAATGTATTAAAAAGTAAATATTACCTAAAGATTAATAAGTTCATGTTACTTCACTATACAAAAATGACGTGCGCATGTATAGGGGTGCTGCAACTGCGCTTTTAGATATTGTATGAAAGTTAGTAGTTGCGCGTCTATCGTGCCGCAGTGGTGCCCCTGCAGCGCTTCTTCACGCCTCTAATCTGGATGCTCGCTAACGATTAATAAACAAAGGATGTATATATATTTTCCTTTTAACATTTCTGAAAAAACACCCAACTAGAAAACATAGACAAGTAGCTTTACTCACAACAGTAACGGCACGATATCGTCTTGGTTCATTCTACCGTAATATTTCGCAATTCCATCTACATGCCCCATGCCAACCACGGCCAGAACTCGAGGATTCTGCACTATAGAAATGATAAACAAAATAAATAATAATTAGGCTTTATGTCTACTAAAACTCAGACAAGCGGAAAAGCGCGGCTGCGGAGACGTTCAAGTTACAAGATTCGACCAATCCCAAGAGACGAGAGATGCGATTTTAACCAATTTGGTTGGTCAATTTCCGCATGTTTCCTCTGCGTTCCGCTCGTCTCCGCTTTCGTCTAGCTGTGGACATTTTCCAGCTGACATGATGATGATAAGATTTTGGGAAGTAGTCTTTCAAATCCAAACTGTTGGCGCTTCTTTAGCTTTCTGCAACTGAGGTGACTTTACTGGTAAGAATCGGCTGAGGTGGCAGTCAAACGTTATTTAAAATGGGGAAATTTCAAAGATTTTGAAGTATGTTTTGGTTGTATGTTTATGCATTATTTACTACAACAAAAATCACTGCCCTAAATTGATGAGCAGAGAGGTGTGATGAGTTGACTGGTACCTAGGACCTACTGAATAATTTTTTTAGGTTTCAGTATATTATCTACCATCATCATTATCTTTACTTTTTAATAAAACCGTTTAAATTTAACATTTTTTTACATATTTTTAGTCTTAAAAATTAAATACTTACCAGAACGAACACATTCTTGTAGAGAATATGCAAGACACTTATCACGCTCGTCAACAAACACATGGAATATTTTTTTAAAGGCGGGAACATCTTTAGTGATTTCCTCAAACTGTGCTTGTACAAAGTCTCTGTCTTTATATCTTTCTAACTGATTTTTGCTATACGTACAGGAAAAACAATAAAAGCAGTTATAATTTTTTATAACAAAAACATCTAACGTAACAAAAGATTATACTTATACGAAAATACCTACTCCAATGGTTTAGGATTCGATGACGTCAGATGGTACAGGACTTGTCCCAATTCATAAACGCTTAGAGACTGGAAAGCTCTTGCTATAGTTATTTGAATTGGCCGATCGCCAAGGAACAATTTGCACCCGGGTATTTTTTTCATCTGAAAATCAGAATGTAAATAGACGATTAGGCAGAAATTGCCTACGTAACCCACCTACATAGGTAATAAGACTATTACGTTCCCACTGCTGGGACATACACCTCCTTTCAGGGTGACCTGCGAAATTCAACATACAGCCTGACACTGACTGGCAAATTGATAAATTCAGTTCTGACGGCGCAGCTGTCACGTACAGATCGACTCCGCGTTAAATAACCACGTAAAAATAGTAACTTGATTGCAATCGTGATTTTTTCATACGGAATAGTCTTAACTAGAAGCAGTGACCCACAGTCGTGAATACAGGGATTAGTTTTACCATTTATCATACTAATTACCGACCGAGACCGTAGTTGTGAGTGAACATAATCAAAGTGATTTGAAAAACATTTTGATAGCAAATCGTCAATTAGACTTCAACTACTGATATAAATTATATCAATATAAGTGCAGCGCATGTGCAACAATCGCCTTTCACCCAAAAATAGTTTATTTAATTGTGCCAATTAAAACGTCATTTTTTTATAAAGTGGCGGTGTAACTAAAACAAAGAGAAAAAAGCTCTAATAACGAGTTTTTGGTTGTACGTTTGGAACGCCTATTTGACCATCATTGAGAGTGGACGATTTGGCAGAGTGGCCTGGGACGCTACCTCTCCGAAGCGTTAACCCGAGTTCGATTCCAGCCAACGGCGACGTCTTTTTGCGACTCAATAATTGTTGTGCACATATCATTATTATATTACACAAAACAGTGGCCAAAACTTCTGGTTTGAACATCAAATTCTTATCCAACGCGCGTCTTACAACTCTCTCCATCGCTTTGTGAACGAACATTTAGTTTCAAACTCAAACCTTCGTTCAAGAAGATGTTCACTTGTAAGAGTTGTGAAGTTAAAGCTAGAGATGGCGTTACATGTAGCCTCTGTGCGGGGCAATTTGACTTCCCTTGCGCGGGTATCAGGGCTTTAAATACCGTTAAAAATTTCGTAACGTTACCTTCATTTGACAGAGTTACCGTTAATATTAAAATAACGTTAATAGATTTAACGTTATTTTTGAAACATTTTATCGTTAATCTTTATAACCGTTAATTGTTTAATAACGTTACTTTTATCGTTATTTTTAAACAGTTAAACTTCTGCCAACTTCCTCGCATGCGAGTAGGGATGGGACATAGTAAATAATAATCATAATCATCATAAATCTGTGGCTCGAGTGTCAAAATGACGAGACAAGTTTTTCACACTTTTTACTTTAATTAATATAAAATAATGCAGAACACTGATTAAACCAAAAAATAATTAAAAGGAAAAAAAAAAAGTTATTTAATACACAAAACCGGATCTAATTAAACAAAAATGCAATAATCTTATGAAAATGAAACGTCATATTTGTCATCAATGCTGACGAGACGCAGAGCCTGACTAAACGAAGCACACCCACCATCTCTGGGCTCGTCGCTGAGCTCCGCCTCGCAGCCACATCTGTGGGCGCTGAGTCGCCGGTCGCTGCAGTTGCGTCGAGTTCCAGCGACGAGTTTTTCTCCCCGCCGTCGACGCCATCACCACCACGACGACGAGGAAGGGGACGGCCACCAGCGGTCCTGAGACCTCGAAGCCAACAGGCCCCGAACAGGGTCCCCGCTGCCGGTGGAAATGTGTCACGCATGCGATGGACTCAGTCCATTAATGAGAACGTCATGCGCTCATATTATGGGGCTACTCAGAGGGGAAGCAACTTGACTGCGTACCGTGGTCGGATGCTCTTTCTATTTCAGGTGCTTGAACCAGCTGTCAGCGTGTCGGCGCAGCGACTATCGGATCAGGTGCGGGTCATCCAACGTAACCATATGTTGGATGACACTGTACTTGATCGACTACGCCTCGACTCACGGAGTAACCTAATTACACCTGTTTCGCAAATGATCGCGGCGCAGATGCAGAATGTATCCAGTGCTTCGCCGCGATTCGATCGCGGTGGTGAAGAAGATGTTGACGAAGTTATAACCGTGAGTACCCAGTGCAATGCACAATTGAGGAGCGCTTTGGAGGGTGCATTCCGGGAGTATCGCTCTACACCACCTGAACTTAGACCACGTTTACCTCGTTTGCCCATGCACAAGAAAAACAAGGCGCTGGTGTGTACTCTAGATTCGCAGCTTTCAAACTGCTTTGACAACAGTGAAAGCCTTGCTGATACCCACTCAATATTATACTGCACAGCCGTAGTCGTGTAGCTCATGTCAAATTTCCTGACAGTGAACGAGCTAAACGACCAAAATTAGCTGTACCAGCTTGGCAGTGCAGGATTGAGCGGCGTATCGGTGAGGCTAGAGTACTCATCGGCAATTTAATCAATACTCGCCCTAGAGTGACGCCCCCAAGACGTAGCTCGTGCAGTCCGTCCGTTACCTAACTGGAAATCTCCAGGACTGGATGGACTGCACAACTTCTGAATCAAATGGTTCCAAAGATCGCAAGCTCGCTTGGCGTCCCAGTTTCAATCAGCCTTATAGTCAGGGTCGCTGCCCCAGTTCCTGACGACAGGCATTGCCCACCTGCTCCATAAATCAGGTAGTACTGCGGAGCCCAAAAATTATAGACCTATCACTTGCTTACCAACGGTCTATAAAGTTCTTTCATCCATTTTGAGAGCTAAAATTAACCAACATATTGAGAGCAATTCCATCATGTCTCCCTCTCAGAATGGATGTAGGAACGGTTCCCGTGGTACTAAGGAGCTGCTCCTCATTGATATGGCCATTAGCCAACAGGTGTGCCGCTCCCAAAGGCATCTGTCTACATGTTGGATAGTTTTTTTTTGTTGGAGTTGTACAAGAAAGATAACTTTACGCGCCTTCCTTGAGTCGTGTATAGGGCAATGGAGGACGGTCCTTCGCTATCCAGGATGTCGACAGATGCAGGGGAACAGCAAACCGATAGGGATAGAGCGTGGTATATTTTAGGGTGATAGTCTGAGTCCATTGTGGTTTTGTCTAGCCTTGCACCCTCTTAGCACACTGCTGGAAGGTTCAGGTCTAGGCTATCGGTTGAGGAGAGGTGGTCAGGTCATATCTCACCTTCTTTACATGGATGATCTGAAAATGTTTGCCCCCAACAATTTGCAACTGATGAAGCTACTGAAGGTAACTGAAACTTTCATTAGCGCCATCAGGATGGAATTTGGTGTGGACAAATGTGCAGTCATGCATGTGAAGCGAGGGGGAGATTACGGAATCCGTGGGAACTCAACTCTCGGATTCCGTACACCTTAGATCCCTCTCCTCAATAGAAACCTACAAGTATTTGGGTATGTCGGAAGCATTAGGCATCAATACTGCTGACATGAAACAATCGTTGAAGGAGCGTTTCTTTGGCCGCCTGAATAAGGTGCTAAGCAGTCTTCTGTCAGGAGGAAACAAGGTGCGCGCCTTCAACGGTTGGGTCATGCCGGTTTTGATGTATTCTTTCGGCATACTCAAATGGCTTCAGACAGAACTTGATGCCCTAGATAGGAAGGTCTGCGTACTGCTGACCGCAAATCGGATTCATCACCCACGGTCGTCGATGATGAGACAGTATATCCCGCGGAAGTGTGGGGTCGTGGCTTCTTAAATGCTAAGATCCTGCACAACCGTGAGGTATGCAGTCTCAGGGAATACTTCCTAGAAGCCGACGTGGGGATGCACCGAGATGTGGTCTCAGTAGACAAGGGCCTTACCCCGATCTTCTTGGCTAACGAGAACTGCCGTAAGTCTGTAGTATTAGACACTAATGACCGCAGGGAGGTATGGCAGAGCAAGGAACTTCAAGTACGTTTTTACTGGGCTTTACATGGGCCCGATGTAGACTTCTTAGCGTCTGTATCCTGGCTGCGTTTTGGTGACCTCTTCGGGGAAACTGAAGGTTTTGTCTGTACAATAATGGACGAGGTTATGCTGACGAATAACTACCGGAAACACATAGTAAAGGATGGCACGGTTGACATATGTTGGGCATGCCACCGTCCGGGAAAATCGATCCGACACATTATTTCTGGGTGTTCTCGTTTGGCTAATGGAGAGTAGTTGCATAGACACAACCTTGTTGCCAGGATTATCCACCAGCAACTTGCTTTGAAAAACAACCTTGTGGAATTAGAAGTGCCATACTATAAGTATGTGGCCGACCCAGTTCTCGATAATTGTAATATCACGTTGTATTGGGATCGATCTATCGTCACTGACAGGACTATTGTTGCCAATAAGCCTGACATTGTGTTGATAGATCGATTGAAGCGTCGCGCAATGATTGTTGATATCACGACCCCGCATTACGAGAACCTCGTGAAAGCAGAGAAAGATAAGCAATTCAAGTATCTAGATCTGGCTCGCGAGGTTGTCGACATGTGGGACTTGACAACAGCAACCATTGTGCCGATAGTCGTGTCGGCCAATGGCTTAATAGCCAAAACCTACGACCAACATCTGCGGAGTCTTTCGCTTGACAGCTGGATCAAGCCCTTGATCCAGCTGTCAAGAGCCCTGACCACCGGTAGCCGGGACCCTGTTCCCGATGCTGGTGGGCTACTATTTTTTTATATTTTTTAATGTTTTTTTTTTAAATATAATTATGTAAAAATATTATAACTACGTAATGAAAATGAATAAAGGAAATCATAATTATAGTATTTAAAAGAATTAAATCAACTTACTTATAATTATTACTCTGATTCTTCGTAACTTGGCAAAATTATGTTATCCAAGTCATTTTCCTGTCGCACTTTTCTAATAACGTTGAGTAAATTGACATAAGTTACTCTACGTTTTTCTTCTGGCATACGATCCAGTTCGAAAGCGACCAGTGTTGCGAACGCCGCATTTCGTGGGTCGCTAGGTCGTGGTTGGTCTTGGTTAAAATCCAACGGAGGTAAATTGGAGACGTTACAGCTTAATTCATTTACGTCCCATATGCTTCGTTGGTACATGATTGCACTCGTTTATAACTTAGTCTTCTTTAAAAAACAAATATGTGCTTAGTCGCTAATTGTAAAAACTATTTAAATTAAAGGACTAGATAGGTAGTAGTGTACACACAGCGACACATCAAGCTTTACATTTGCAATATAACATGGCCTCGTTTTTTATAATTTCCCGTACAATGCGATTTTGTCGCCGTGCGTACTACTAAACATAAGTAAAATAAGCCTTGATTTCAATATGCGATGCTGCCCTCCCGCTCGGCCTCCACCACGCCGCGCTAACAACCTTGAATGTGACCGGGTTGCAGCTAAATTAACGGTAAAAGTAACGTTATTCTCGTATTTTACGTTAATTGTATTTAACGTTAAATTACTGGTAATGTTATCAATTAACGTTATATTTTGTAACGTTAATTAGGTATCACATTAGAATTAACGTTAAGTAATGGTTATTATTTTGTTAGTTGGTAACGTTAACAAGCCCTGGCGGGTATAACGGAGATTGGATGGAGAAAGCTTGTGGACCGTAAAGCATCATGGAAATGTGCTAACTGCAAATCCTCAGCAGCAGCCAGTCCCCGCATCGATTCCCTCAAGGTGTCACCTGCCGACTCAGACACCATCTTAACTGAGCTGAAACGGTTGTCAACCCAAATGGAGGCATTGCCAGTTCTGGTTGAAGCCATAAAAGCAATCCAAACCGAGCTCGTTGAGTTGAAAGCCATCAGGTCGGAATTCTCCGAAATGAAGGCATCCATTGTGTTGGTCGGTGACGATATGAATGCCTTAACATGCAAGGTATCGTCACTGGAGCAGGAAATTGAGGCTATGAAGAAGACAAGGGAAGAGGTATCTGTTTTGCAAGGTCGCGTGATGAAACTTGAAAACCAGCTATGTGAGAGTGACCAGAGATCCCGAATGAATAACATTGAGATCAAAGGGGTACCTATGACCAGCGACGAAAACCTGTTCACATTAGTGGCCAAAATCGGAGATGTCATCAACTGTCATATCCCAAAGGAACAGATCAATTACATAGCCAGAGTGCCAATGCGCAACGACAAGCAAAACAAAAATATAATTTGTTCCGTGCATAACAGCTACATGAAAAATGATTTTGTAGCTGCCGCGAAAAAGCATAAAACCCTAAAGACGGGTGACCTGGGACTGCGTGGTGAGAACAGGATCTATGTTAACGATCATTTAACTTTTGAAAACAAAATCCTACTTAATAAGACCAAAGCCAGAGCTAAGGAACGTGGTTTTGATCATGTTTGGGTCAGAGGATGCAAAATAATGCTGCGGAAAAATGACACTTCACCAAAATATCAAATTAAATCTGAGCAGGATCTAAATAAGTTTTTATACTAATGATGTCGATTCAACACTCTGGCGAGTTATTTGTTTACATTGGTTCATTGAGATTAAGAAACACATGTACTTGTTTTTTCTACGCATTCCTGTCTCACCGGCCCTTTTTTCGCTTATCGCTTGGTGTCTCATTTTTACTATACAATTTTAATTGCTATGTTTCTACTCCTATGGATACTTTTCGCTTGTTGATTCAACAATACCAAATTTTTTGTGGCTATATTTTTTATTATCTTTTCTACTTTTGCAGTAACCTAACCGTACCGTATGTTCTTGCCGTTAAAGTGCTTTTTTGCATACTCATAGAAATAGATCTATCGTTTGGAAATATTATTTGTTGTAACGAAATGAATGTACCTTATATTTTTACTATTCATATTATGCGTCTGATTTTTATTATATTTTATGATGGCTCCCCTTAGTATTTACTACCAAAACGTGCGGGGACTACGAACTAAAACGGAAACTTTCTTTAGAAATGTATGTATCAATAGTTTCGATGTTGTGTGCCTGACTGAGACATGGCTAATCGACGGAATATCTGAGTCTGAACTGTTTGACGACAGATATCTCGTATGGAGAAGGGACCGTGACTATGCCAGCACTAATCAAGGTTTAGGAGGGGGTGTCCTAATTGCGGTTCGACGTGAACTAGTGGTGGACTCTCGCAGTGACTGGTGCTCGAGTGCTGAGGACTTGTGGGTTACGCTAACACTATTGCGTAAGAAACCAAGAGCTTCATATAAAATGCACATATGCGTTGCTTACATCTGCCGCCAGAACCTGGGTAACTCTTTAGCAGTCCAGTTAGGTAATTTCTCAGAGAACCTATCAGATATTGTCTTTAAGCATTCTGCTGACAAGTTTGTGATCCTGGGAGACTTTAATCAACCCAATATAACGTGGCAGCCGGCTGCCGACGGTCACTCTTTATATCCCACTGGGCTGTGTGGAGACGCGCAAACTAACCTTATTGACAATTTTAATATGTGTAGCCTTGTTCAGTACAATTGTCACTTAAACAAGAACAATAAGATCCTGGATCTGGTGCTATCTAATGACCACGTTATTGTCGCACGTTGTGGGGATCCACTGGTGCCTGAAGATTCGCATCACGGGGCCTTGTGTGTTACTGCGGACTTTGTTGAATTGCACAGTCTTCCAGTTCGTCCTTACGTAAAATTTTTATATCATTTGGCTGACTATAATGCAATTGATGACGAACTTAATTTGGTGGATTGGCAGAAAGACTTGAATTGTCGACCTTTAGAAGAGGCCGTGCAATATTTTTATTCTATTATTGATAGGTTGCGTAATACTCACATACCGAGAAAAACAGTCCTTTCCCAATCGAAGTATCCGCCTTGGTATAAAAGCCCGTTGGTCAAAATTATTAAAGAAAAGGCTAAATGTCATGCTAAATTTAAAAAATATGGAAACCTTTCGGATTATCAAAGTTTTGTCTTATTACGACAACGTGCTAAAGACTCAGAAAAAGTAATGTTTGACGACTACATGAAAAAAATTGAAACAGATATATGTAAGAACCCTCGAGCCTTTTGGAGTTACGTTAAATCTAAAAAACATTCCAACTCGTATCCGTCAGTACTACACTTTGGGCAGCTCTCCTCTGGTGACGGTGACGTAATCTGTGATATGTTTGCTGACTATTTTCAGTCCAACTTTCTTGCAAGCACTAGTACAGTCGATAGTGGTTTTTCTCGTGATTTGGGTCACAGTAGTGCGATGCAGAGCACATCAGATATCAGTACTATTGAAATTAATGAGCATGAGGTCCATAGGCTACTGAAACAAGTCGATGTTAATAAATCCGCAGGACCAGACAATATTCCGCCGTTATTCATAATTAACTGTGCCAAGAGCCTATCTGTCCCGCTCTCGATCCTGTTCAAAAGATCACTTGATATTGGAGTGGTACCCACGATCTGGAAGTCGGCCTACATAACGCCGATACACAAAAAAGGACCTAAAACGTCTGTTGACAATTATAGGCCGATCTCTAAATTGTGTGTGTTTGCTAAAATACTGGAGAAAATAGTCCATAAACAAGTTTATTCGGCTCTTCAACATGGTTTTAGTGAACATCAGCACGGTTTCCTAAGGGGTCGGTCTACCACGTCTAATCTGATTCTCTGCAGTGAATTCCTGTCGGAGTCTATGTCACATCGATCCCAGGTCGATGTTATTTATACCGATTACAGTAAATGTTTTGACAGAATAGATCATGTAATCTTAATGCGTAAACTCTTGGCGATGGGTATCAGAGGTAACCTCTACAGGTGGTTCATGTCATACGTTGACGGTAGATGCCAGACTGTGGTGCTGAATGGTTACTCGTCTAGAGCTATGCGTATTCCCTCGGGAGTTCCCCAGGGATCGTTATTGGGGCCTCTCCTGTTCAATATTTTCATCAACGACGTAATTTCCTGTTTTCAGCACTGTAAAATATTGTTGTATGCAGATGACATGAAGATCATGAAACAGGTTACTACTCAGGCGGATGCTCTCTTACTTCAGGTGGATCTAAACGCCTTTCAAACTTACTGCAAATTAAATAAGCTGGACTTAAACGTCTCCAAATGCTATGTGTGTACTTTCACTCGCAAACCACACCCTTTACATTTCCCCTACAAATTAGCGGATACCGTTATTGAAAGGGTCAGTGTAATCAGGGACCTCGGGGTTACTTTTGACTCGAAGCTTATTTTCGACACCCATATTAATAATATTGTCAGCAAAGCGTCGAAAGCTCTAGGTTTCATTTGTAGGGTCTCATCTGAGTTCAGAAGCATCAAAACTATCAAAATTTTATACTGCTCATTCGTTCGTAGTCACCTGGAGTATGCCTCTCAAGTCTGGAACCCTAAATATAATATCTATATCGCACGATTAGAGGGCATACAGAGAAAGTTCTTAAGGTACATTCAATTTCGTTCCAAAACTTATCTACCAAACTATTTTAAACGATGCAAAAGGTTTCATATTCTTCCTTTATATGAACGGAGAAAAATCTCCGATTTGGCCTTTCTAATTAAACTTGCAAACGGATCCAATGATGTCCCTGAGTTACTGAGCAAGATTGGGCTGCGTGTACCTTGTTCGTTTCTGCGTAAATCTCGTTTTTTGCACATACCAACGACAAGGACTAATTACAGACAAAACTCGTACATGATTAGGGCGAGCCGTGTGTACAATGCTGCTTGCCAGGAGGTTGAGATCGACATGTTTAATACAAGCGTGTCTAAATTGAAGAAAACTCTTTGCACCCACTTCTTCGACAACACGTAACCATTGTATTGTGTCAATATGTGTTCTTTTTTCTTTGATGTTTTTGTGTGTACTAATCTTTAGCACTGTTTTTTAGTTTAATTCTTTTTGTCTTAATTAACGATTGTATACTTAGCTAATTGTGAAAACTTGTAATTGGCCATATTATTGTTATTAACAAAACTATTTTGTCTGCCTAGCTGTAAGTTTTCCGAAAATAATAAAATAAATAAAAATAAAATAAAAAATAAAACGTTAGAAAATTTTAATTTCGCAGTCTACCCTGTCGCTTCCACCTCATAGGTGAAACATGTGGTCTGGTCATGGCTATCTTCCCGCTAGATGGCGCATAAGTCAAGATTTTTAGTGTATTTGTTTTATTTTTAATTGGAACATTAATAAGCCGCAGAAGTAGTTTGAGCATAACTCAGACAGTCTTGCTCGCTTTCGTAATGCCAAAACAAGATAGACATAGGACTTATCGAATCGAAATCTAATCCGAGCGTTTGTGAATACGCGGCTGATCGCTTACTCGTTGCAAAGACAGCCTTTAGATGGCGTACATTTAAAATATTTTGTAGGAATAAGTTTTAACTGACTTCAAAATACAGCACTGACCTCTTGATACGCTCGGCGGAACTCTCCACCAGGAGCGACACCCAATTCCTTTGCGATATCAGCATAGGTTTTCAGAAGCATAGCATGCAACATGCCAGACACAAAGCTTTGACCTTTCACCGCTTGTCTGTTTCAATTCAATAAGGATTACATATGTTTTTAGAAAACAAAATAAACGTTGATGGCTTCTGCAAGTGGTTTCTTCCGAATATAAGAGCTATTTTCAAATGTGCATCATCATTAGCTTTAATGTTCTCACTGCGGGGACACAGGCCTCCTCTCTATTCTCTATGAGAGGGAGTGGGCTGTAATCCACCACGCGGGCCCAGTGCGGTTTGGTAGATTTCACATGTTTTCGAATTTTTAGTTCTAGGACATGCCGGTTTCCTCACGATATTTGAGGGCAGCGGTGATAAAATAATTTACACAAAGTAATGCGCCCGCCTGGATTCGAACCCACGGCTTACTGCTCGTAGGTCGGGGCTGCCATCACTGGGTCACCGCTGCTCTCAAGTGAGCACGGATTGCCAATTGCGTGTTAATCCTATAGCCATCAAGGCATAATTTAAAAATTCACCCTGGTCTACAACAAGGTGGTGACTAGAGTTTTTACTAAATATACTTTGCAATCATCCATAACGAGGGATATCCCATTTTGTGGGGGGTACGAAGAACAGATAGTGATGGGAAGGAAATACAATTGCGTTAGCGGGGACGCACTTGGTCACTTGGGCAGGTGGTAACCATTTTCGCGTCGGTGATCCTACCTCCCTGTATAGTTCAGAAGAAATAGAACTCACTTTAACTTTTCGGCATCAAATTTTTTTGCGTCTTCTAAAAACTTCTTGTCGTCCAACTCTAGCAGTGATACTCGTTGGCGACATAATTCAACTAGAATAGCATTCGGATTTAACAGTTGCACGATCTGGACATAAAAATTGTGTAATTACTCTTACCGAAATAAATAAGAAATAATTGAATGGAAGTAGGTAACCAACAAATTAGAGGTTTTCTTAGTCGATCTAGTCAGTTTGGTCGCCAAAGAGTAGCGTTCATAACTAAGCCCAGTCGATCGTTGTCACCCGTAAAATAATAATAATGACTATAGATCTGGCTCGCGAGGTTGTCGACATGTGTGATGTAGGTAAGTACAGCAGTCGTCATTATGCCGATAGTCGTGTCGGCCAATGGCTTAATTTGCCAAAAGCCTCGACCAACGTCTGAGTAGGCTTGCCCTTGGCAGCTGGATCAAGAGCTTGATTCAGAAAGCAGTACTTCTGGACACGGCGCATATTGTTAGGTTCCTAAGAGTCCTGACCACCGCTAGCTCGGACCCTGTTCCCAATCCGGTGGGCTACTATATATATTGTTAAAGCCTCTTTGGACAGAGCACTATAGTAATACTGGTAGCTGTCTAGCATGTTACAGCTGCAGTGACATAATTTATGAAGTGTTGTTGTGTCAGTGTGGTGTTTTGTCTAGTAGTGGTGTCTAATTAAAAATAACTCTGTTTACGACTTTAATACATCTTATACATTTTCCTGATAAAAGTCTTTCACTGGAAAAGGTACCTGCTTTAGGTTATGGGCCCAGCATAACCAGGATACCCAAGATAAAACCCGAAAAATAAAACAAAAGTTTTTGTTTTTTCGGCGCTGTCAAAATGGAAAATTTTACCACCACCAAGATTCAGATCGGTCAGCTCATGGGTAGCCAGAATTGGGCTACATGGAAGTACAAGGTCTCCATCATGCTGCGAGGCACAGAAGGTGCCATGGAGGCGGCAGAAGGAAAACTTAGAAAGCCAATTTTAGGAACCGGCGATGGTGCACTGATGGCCTATAATGCAGAATTATTAAAATATAGGAAGGCAGACAGCAACGCTCTACTTATCATAACAAGCAACATGACCGAAGAGAATCTAATGAAAGTCATGCGATTTGAAACAGCAAACGAAGTATGGCAGGAACTTCACCGCTTGTTTGACGGTCAATCAGAAGACAGGGCATACACATTATGCATGCAATTCTTTAGCTTCAAAAACAATTCTGCGGATGACGCATCAACTATGATGTCGAAACTTAAAAACATTTGGAACAATTTGAATGCTGACATTTTGAAGACCGATCCTAACATGAAGTTGCCGGAAATGTTCTTGATCTGTAAAATTTTAGATTCCCTCAATGAAAAATTTTTCAGTTTCAAATCAAGTTGGATGCTGCTAAACAAACAAGAGAGGACAATTGAATCACTGACAGCACAACTGTGCGGGTATGAGAGGGCGCTAGGTGGTCATATTGAAGAGACTCAGGAAGTGCTCGTCTCTACATCAAAGGTGCAGCATAAATCGCAGTCAAGAGACGAGAACATAAGATGCAGGTACTGCTCAAAAATAGGCCACCGCATTAAAAATTGCAAGCAGTGGATTAATGATGGCAGACCGAAGAAACCTACACAGTCCTCGTCCAAGCAGCAGCAAGTGCAGAATATAACGCTGATGATTTACACTTGCTCTGAAGAAAACGACACAGAAAATTGGTATGTAGATAATGGTGCTACGACTCACGTCACCAATAGGGGAGACATATTTACATATTTTGAGGACTTTGGATCGAACCACACCGTTACAACGGCAGATGGAACTGTAGTTCCTGCAAAAGGGAAAGGGTCTGTGGTAGTTCAAACCAAAGTTAACGGCAAAACTATGAATTTAACTCTGAGTGATGTCTGGTATGTACCGAAGCTTACCAAGAATTTGATATCTATATTGGCTGCACAAGATAAACTGCAAAATAGTACATTTATTTCCACCATGAAAGAGTGCAGGTTGGAATTAAACGGTCAGATTTTAGTAGTTGGAAACAGGAACCAGAGTGGAGGACTGTATAAGTTACAAATGAAGACAGTTCTGCCAAGCAAACCTGTAGAGGTTAATGCTGTTAACCCATCGAGCTTACTCCAGTTATATCATGAAAGATTTGGTCACCAGAACAAGAAATACATCAAAGATATTGTCAAGAGGGAACTGGGGATTAATCTAAATGATAAAAATGATATACAGTGCGAAAGCTGCATTTATGGAAAGGCACAGCGTCTTAAATTTGGCAAAAGAGAAAGAGCTAGTATGCCTGGAGAACTGGTTCATGCCGATGTATGTGGACCATTCCCTGAAAGTTACTCGAAATGCCGCTACTGTCTTCTTTTAAAGGATGACTTCTGCTCGTTTCGTCATGTTTATTTCATTCGAAACAAAAATGATGTAAAAGACAAGATTATTCAATTTCTTAAAGAAGCCAAAAATGCTGGACATACAGTCAAAACGCTATTGAGCGACAATGGCGGGGAGTTTAATAATAAAGCGGTTCGGGCAGTACTGAACAGGCAGGGAATAATCCAGCGGCTCACGATGCCATACACGCCCGAACAAAATGGATGCGCAGAAAGAGAGAACAGGACTCTTGTGGAAACAGCTCGTTCATATATGCACGCAGGAGACGAGTTTCCACAGGCCCTGTGGGCAGAGCTTATTAATACAGCTGCATACGTCCTCAATCGCACGGGACCCACAAGAGAAGAAGGGAAAGTACCGTATGAGCTGTGGCATAAGAAGAAGCCTAAGATTTCACACTTGCGCGTGATAGGGAGTGAATGTTTCTTTCACATTCCTAAACAAAAAAGAAAAAAGCTAAATAAGAAGGCTCTAAAAGGCAGACTTATTGGATACGATAACGATGACGGATATCGCATCTGGAATGGCAAACAGACCGAAAGATCTAGAGATGTCATTTTTTGTCCAACCATGGAATTGAGAATCCCAATGGCCTTAGGACCTGGTCCTCAGGAAGCTGATCATTTACCAGTAAGCGATGCGATAGAGGGAGATTCTGATTTGATAGGACAGGAGACAGAGGGAGTGATCTTGCCGGAAGATGATTTGCCGCAACATAAAGCTTATAGCGAAAATGATGATCATGTACATAATGAAGTTTTGGGAGATAGCAACGAAACCAGAGAGGATGAAAGTGCTTACGAAGAGTTCGTTGACGCTGACGAAGAGTTAGAGATAGTCGAACCACCGTTGTTAGATGCGAGATCTCGATACAACTTACGCGATCGAACTTGCCTCACACGTCCGAAGAAGTTCGAAGACTATGTAGGCTTCATAGGCACAGAATGTTTTCCCGAAACATACACAGAAGCCATTGAAAGGGATGACAGCGCAGAGTGAGTCAAGGCAATGACGAGTGAAATGAATTCTCGTAAGAGAAACTGTACAAGACGGACTTGTGGATGTACAAAAGACCGGCACTGCTACTCAATTGGCAGATATTATGACCAAGGCAGTTCCTAGGCCAAGACTTGTTAAAATCCGGGATGCCCTGGGTATACAATGCCATACAGCTAAGGGAAAGTGTTAAAGCCTCTTTGGACAGAGCACTATAGTAATACTGGTAGCTGTCTAGCATGTTACAGCTGCAGTGACATAATTTATGAAGTGTTGTTGTGTCAGTGTGGTGTTTTGTCTAGTAGTGGTGTCTAATTAAAAATAACTCTGTTTACGACTTTAATACATCTTATACATTTTCCTGATAAAAGTCTTTCACTGGAAAAGGTACCTGCTTTATATATATGTATATTTTTTTTATATACATATTGTAAAAATATTAAATAAATGAAATGACTATTTATTAGTATACCCCTAGTCCAATGTGTTTTAGAAAATGGTTAGGAACCTGGGAAACATCTTCCACTGATTTTTTGCTGAAATGTACAGTTCCCAGGAGCACTACGGTAGCTTGTTGATCGTTTTGTAAAAAAGTAGCGGATTTTGGTAAATTAACATTACCAGTGCAATAATTTCTTGCAAGTATTGAGCATGCCGCTGAAAATATTAAAAAACGAAATTAGTTAAATTTCATAAGCTTAGTCTGGATAATTGAGGAGCTCATGGCTAAATAATAACAGCCGCGCGGGTCCACGTCAACATTAAGAAGCGCTTGCCAGGATCGGACTGTGGATGGGTGACTTTCCATTACGTACCGAGTCCTTCGTGCCACAGATAACACGTTAAGCCGTTTGTCACAGCTGTCGTTTGAAGATGTTTTTCAAAATCAAAATATTTTATTTTACATAGGCCTACATGGGCACTTATAAAACGTCGACAGAAGAGGCACGGTCCGGGTTGGTCGTTTCCTATGGAGAAGAACCGGCAAGAAACTCAATGGTTACTCTTTTAAAATCATTTGGTTCTACAATATTTGGATGTTACAGCGTTAGTACCTAAGTATGAGAGGACAGCCTAGGCCCGACAATAAGTCATCGCTTACTACAAAAGGTAGAAAAAGATGATAGTGAAAAAACCGGCCAAGCGCGAGTCGGATCTGCGCACGAAGTGCTCCACACCACTCCCTATAAAAACGAGCAAAAAAATCACTTTTTTGTATGGGAGCCACTTAAATATTTATTGTATTCTGTTTTTAGTATTTGTTGTTATAGCATCAAGAGAAATACATAATCTGTGAAAATTTCAACTGCATATCTATCATGGTTCATGAGATACAGCCTGGTGACAGACGGACGGACGGACGGACGGACGGGATAGTCGTTACAGGTAGTCAGTGGCCCGAAAGTCTGATAATCAGTATTTCAAAGAGGTTTCGTACGTATTACGCAGTTACTCGGATGTGGAGGTCAGATAAGGCAGTCAAAAAATGTAAAATACTGGACTATTCAGATACATCCGGTAAAACTGGAAGTCGAACCCAAGATAGTCGAAAAAAGGCTAGACAGCTATGAAATTGACTCTGGCCAAAATCTATTAAATACGTTTGGCTTACGGATGATCTTCTGCTGCTCTTGTTGAAATCGTTTTGGATTAAAAATCACTGGAACTTCAAATGATTTGCTCAGAAATCGCCTAATCTGGAGGCATGTTTGGTATTTCATATTAATGAACTTAAGTTCTGATTAAACAATTTTGTCGCATTATTACGAATGCTTAATTAGAATTTCACGTTAACATAATATTGATGACTATTACTCCAAAATGTCCATTTTTATTAAATTTTATCTGAAATGATTTTTTCTGTCCGATTAGATACTACTGACAAACACTTTCTTTAATTTGTCACCAAGCCAGTTACAATGAGTAGGTATAGGAAAACCAATAATACTCTTTTGAAGATTTTCCAATAAAACTATGCCAATACCTTCACCATATCGCATCGGTCAGATAACAGGACAGCTTTAACAATTAGCGTCTTACTCAAGCATAGACGCAATGGCCGGTCCTGCAACCAGCGGATTCCCCTGACATTCACAAAGGGCCGTTCTGTCTTCTTCATTATCTAGCTCGAAAAAACACCAATAGCAGTGTTTGGTTATTTAATATATAAAAATCTCGGTCGTGTCAGTGTTTGTTATTCAAATTCCGTCGAAACGGCTTGACCAATTTTTGTGTTTCTTTTTGTGTATCTATGGTAAGGAGTGAAATTCCCTGCCGGAGTCTGTGTTTCCCGATAGCTACAATCTAGGGGTCTATAAGTCATGAGTGAATAGGTTTCTTCTAGGCAAGCGTGATTCACCGTCGACCACATCATTGCTTACCATCAAGTGACTTAGTGGTCAAGCGCCAGCCTATTGATAATAATAATAACTGCTGGCAACACTAAAGTTAACGTCATCCAATTTCTTTCTGTGATTATTTTCAATTTTTATTTTTTTTAACAGTACTTTTTCAACAATTCTGATATTTTATCTCTTTTTTAAACTCTACTGGTTTTGCAATAAACTTAAGCACACAACACAATGAAGCATAAATATTTTTATAGATGGAAAAGAAAAACTGGTCCCTAAAATGACAGAATGTGACATATGTCATTAACGAAAACTAAAATGTTATGATGAAAATAAATGGATGATAATGTTGACCCGAGCAGCAGCTAAACTTGCACACCTACCACCTCCGGACTCGTCGCTTCGCTCCGCCTCGCCGCCGCCGGAAACCAGCCCCACCGGGATTGCTGTGACATCGGCTGTGGCAGTTGCGTCGAGCGACAGTGACGAGTACTTCTCTCCGCCGACGACGCCACCACCTGCTCGTCGACGGGGAGGACGCCGGCCGCCGGATGGTTTAGGACCTCGAGGCCCACTGGCCTCTGATAGGGTCCCAGCTCCCGGCGGAAGTGTGCAGCGCATGCGATGGACGCAAGCCATCAATGAAAATGTCATGCGCTCATACTATGGGGCTACAAAAGGAGGAAACAACCTGACCGCGTACCGTGTTCGGATGCTCTCTGTTCCAGGTGCTTGAGCCAGCTGTCAACGTATCGGCGCAACGACTGTCGGATCAGGTGCGAGTCATCCAGCGTAATCGTATGTTGGATGACACTGTACTTGATCGCCTGCGAACTGAAATGCAGAGTAGCCATGTCACTGCTCCGTCGGTGCAAGCTGTGGCACCACAACAGCCTAACATAACACAAAATAGCACTAACGACGTGAATAGTGACATGGCTACTAATGTAAGTACCCCGTGCAGTGAGGAAATGAGGAGTGCTTTGGAGGGTGCGATTCGAGAATATCGGTACATGTCGCCTGAACTTAGACCACGCTTACCTCGTTTGGCCATGCATAACAGAAATAGGGCGCTGGTGGCTGTTCTGGATTCGCAGTTGTCAAACTATTTTGATAATTGCGATGACCTCACTGATGCTCACTCAATCCTGTATTGTGCGGCTGTAGCGGCATGTCGTGTAGCTTATGTCAAATTTTCTGATGACAGAGCTACACGACCTAAACCTGCCGTACCGGCTTGGCAATGCAGGATTGAGCGACGTATTAGTGGGGCCAGAAAACTCATCGGCAATCTAATCTGCTTCAGGGAGGGCAACAATCGCCCTCGAGTGATGCGCTTTGTGAGGCGGGCATTTGCGGGTACTGATATTAGTCCTCGAGACTATATGTCCCGTATCACAGAGCGCATCGACTTTCTGAAGCAGAAAGTGTATGCATGGGCAAACCGTATCCGTAGGTATAAGCGGCGGGTGGAACGATACACTCTGAATCGCACATTCCAAAGAGATGAAAGGTGGGTTTATAGGAGTTGGGAGCGACCGGACCAAGGTGTGGCTGACACGCGCCTGCCGGATGATGACGCCATGTGTTCGTTCTGGCGCAGAATCTGGTCGGTGCCTGTCAGCCATACCGAGTGTGAATGGACTCGGGAAGTCGAGCGAGTGTGCGATCCAGTTCCAGAAATGGGGGCAATTTCTATCAGCCCCCAAGATGTAGCTCGTGCAGTCCGTCCGTTACCTAACTGGAAATCTCCAGGGCCGGACGGACTGCACAACTTTTGGATTAAGTGGATCCAAAGGTCGCACGCTCGCTTGGCGGCCCTATTCCAGTCAGCCTTAGAGTCAGGGTCGCTGCCCGAGTTCCTGACTACTGGAATAACTCACCTGCTCCATAAATCGGGTAGTACTGCGGAGCCCAAAAACTATAGACCGATAACCTGTCTCCCGACAGTGTATAAAGTTCTTACATCCATTTTGAGAGCTTAAATTAGCTAACACATTGATGACAATTCGATCATGTCCGCTTCTCAAAATGGATGTAGGAACGGGTCCCGCGGTACTAAGGAGCTGCTCCTCATTGATATGGCCATTAACCAACAGGTTCGGCGTTCCCGAAGGGATCTGTCGACATGTTGGATAAACTTTAAGAAGGCCTACGACTCGGTGCCACATACATGGCTCATGAGGGTGCTAGAATTGTATAAAGTTGATGCAACTCTGCGCAACTTCCTGATGTCATGTATGGGGCAATGGAGGACAGTCCTTCGCTATTCAGGATGTCGACATAACCAGAGGAATAGCGAACCGATACGGATAGAGCGAGGTATTTTTCAGGGCGATAGTTTGAGTCCGCTTTGGTTCTGCTTAGCCTTGAATCCTCTAAGCACGCTGCTGGAGGATTCAGGTCTAGGCTTTCGGTTGAGGAGAGGTGGTCAGGTTATATCTCACCTTCTTTACATGGATGACCTGAAACTCTTTGCCCCCAACAATTTGCAACTGATGGAGCTACTGAAGGTAACATAAACTTTCAGTAGCGCCATCAGGATGAAACTTGGTGTAGACAAATGTGCGGTCATGCATGTAAAGCGAGGTGGGATTGTGGAGTCTGTGGGAACCCAGCTCTCAGATTCCATAAATCTTAGATCCTTCTCAGCAACCGAAACCTACAAGTATTTGGGTATGTCGGAAGCGCTGGGCATCAATGCTGTTGACATGAAGCAATCGTTGAAGGAGCGTTTCTTTGGCCGCCTGAGAAAAGTATTTAATAGTCTTTTATCAGGCGGAAATAAGGTGCGTGCCTTCAATAGTTGGGTCATGCCAGTTTTGATGTACTCTTTCGGCGTACTCAAATGGACTCAAACAGAACTAGACGCCCTGGATAGGAAGGTCCGTACATTGTTGACGGCATATCGAATGCATCACCCATGTTCTTCGGTTATGGTTATGAGACTGTATATCCCGCGAAGTTGTGGAGGTCGAGGCTTTTTAAATGCCAAGACACTACACAAGCGAGATATGCAGTCGTAGGGAATATTTCCTAGAAGCCGACGTGGGGATGCATCGAGATGTGGTCGCGATGGACAAGGCCCTCACCTCGCTCTCCTTGGCTAAAGAGAACTGGCGCAACCTGCAGTGCTTGACACTAATGACCGCAGGGAAGTATGGCAGAGTAAGGAGCTTCACGGACGCTTCTTCAGTGCCCTGCATGGACCTGATGTAGACCATGCAGCGTCCGTAGCCTGGCTACGTTCCGGGGAACTCTTTGGAGAAACCGAAGGTTTTGTTTGTGCAATTATGGATGAAGTTATGATGACGAATAACTACCGGAAATTTATTGTGAAGGATGGCACGGTTGACATATGTCGGGCATGCCACCGTCCGGGCGAATCGATCCGTCACATTATCTCCGGGTGTTCTCGTCTAGCTAACGGAGAATACTTGCATAGACACAACCTTGTAGCTGTAGTCTGAAATACAGCTTTGTGGAATCGGAAGTGCCGTACTATAGGTATGTGTCCGACCCAGTTCTCGAAAATGGCAATATCACACTGTATTGGGATCAATCCATCATCACTGACAGGACTATTGTGGCTAATAAGCCTGATATAGTGGTGATGGATCGATCAGACCGGCGCGCAATGATTGTTGACATAACGGTTCCACATGACGAGAACCTCGTGAAGGCCGAGAAAGATAAACAAATCAAGTATATTGACTTGGCTCGCGAGGTTGTCGACATGTGGCCTGTTGACTCAGCGATCATTGTGCCGATAGGCGTATCAGCCAATGGCCTAATTGCCAAGAGCCTTGACCAATATCTGATGAGGCTCTCGTTAGGCAGCTGGATCAAGGGCTTGATTCAGAAAGCGGTACTCCTGGACACGGCTCATATTGTTAGGAGGTTCCTCTCTCTGGAGCCTTGACCGCCGGTAGCTTGGACCCTATTCCTGATACCGGTGGGCTACCATTTTTTTTATTTTTTTTTAATGTTTTTTTTTTAGTATTGATTTTATATAGGAATATTTAAAAATGTAAAAAATAAGATATAAAAATGAATAAACGACATAATAATAATAAAAAAAACAATATTCCTAGCCAGGAATCGACCTAATCTTGAAGTGTGAAAGTTAAATTTTTGTACGCTTTGGTGTCACCTAACGCCATCTACCGTCGAATAGCAAAATTAAATTATTTCATCATATTTACAAAATTCTCGTGTCACAATGTTAGTGACCATACTCCTCCGAAACGGCTGATCTGATTTGTATGAAATTTTGTAAGCATATCGGATAGGTCTGAGAATCGGGCAACATCTATTGTGTCACTGACTCTGGCAGGGCCACCATCACGGATTTTAATTTTGAAAACACAAAAAAATTGTCGCTAATTTGTCGAAATTTGTCGCCAAATATCAGAATTTGTCGGTCACTGGTTCAAAAGATATAAGGGTTTATAGGTGGCCGATCTGGAGAGAGTCTCCCCAGCAGGGCCACATTTATATCTCAAAAACTATGGCACCTAGCAAAGATCTGTTTTCTCCCATATTTTGTCGCCAATTCGTCGTAACTTGTCGCCAAGTTACAGATTTAATCGGGTCTTAGTCTAGGAGATATAATGAGTTCAATTAGTAAGGTATAGTCCAAGAGCTAGATCGAAGAGTTCACGAAAAATTGCCAAGAAAAAAAGAATCTATTAATATGTGTAATATACTTCTACTTTTATCGGTCTAAAGTCCTTAGAAATGTCCGAGAGAGATAAATTCTTAATTAAATTCATGTTTTTATGTTTTAAATTGCTAGGTTAGAGTGGCTTAAACTTCTTTTGAAAACATTAAACCTTACTCTTGGTCTATTAGGTGTCAAGATGTACAGTCGCATGCAACTGTTTTACCAGTTTACAATGTTAAGCTCTGATTAACGTTAGAATAATAAAAAACAACCGTACCTTCAGTAAAATGTTTAAAATACTTAAACGTTGAAAACGTATTGTCAATTGTTATCAAATTTTATTATATGTAATATAAATTTTATTATATCTCGCTCTTTTCTCCGTTTTTGTATTTTCGGAATACCTAGAGATTAAAGACAATACTCGAGTTCGTAACTATTCATAATAAGTCCCACTTTAATTAAACTGGCTGACTTAAACTTACGTGACGGGCAACTCGTACAAGCGCATCTATCTCTTTCTTACTTACCGTAAATGAAACGGAGCGCAGCGATCTATCTGCCTGCGACTAAGTGGTAAGTGCACATTGTGTTAGATAAATAATTACGTATATTTATTGTAGATTTGTTTATAGGTAATGAATATAGCTTCCCTATTATGGGTTGAAATTATAGAATAAGTTTATATTTATTTAATTCGAAACAAACATTCCTCCATAAGACGTCATAGACACTGTCTAGAAACTACATAAAGTATTTTGTACTCGCTTGTACCACTGTATGGGGAAATTGAATTCTTTAATATCTTTTTAATTACACACCGACTAAATCTGTAACTTGGCGACAAATTACGACGAATTGGCGACAAAATATGGGAGAAAACAGATCTTCGCTAGGTGCCCTAGTTTTAGAGATATAAATGTGGCCCTGCTGGGGAGACTCTCTCCAGATCGGCCACCTATAAACCCCTATATCTTTTGAACCAGTGACCGACATATTCTAATATTTGGCGACTGATTCCGAGTAATTGGCGACAAAATATGGGAGAAAACAGATCTTTGCTAGGTGCCATAGTTTTTTAGATATAAATGTGGCCCTGCTGGGGAGACTCTCTCCAGATCGGCCACCTATAAACCCTTATATCTTTTGAACCAGTGACCGACAAATTCTGACATTTGGCGACAAATTTCGACAAATTAGCGACAATTTTTTTGTGTTTTCAAAATTAAAATCCCTGATGGTGGCCCTGCCAGAGTCAGTGACACACATCTATTTTTCATATCCATAAAAAAAACCCCGCGAACGAAGTCGCAAGCAGCAATAGTAATATAATTTTTTAAATGGATTTACTTAATTTCGATGTATTATTATTGCATTCACGTTTTTATTTCAACTGTATTTAAAGGTGAAGGTTCTATAAAGTTACACAATTAATAATATAGGTAGAAATTTGTTTTCAGCCATAAGTCTGGTGTGGCGTGATTTTATTTTGCGTCGAACGAAGGTTGGTTTCAGAAATAAAATACATATTATTCTTAGTATAGGTTATTCATTTATTTATAAAGTGTGAACAATGTTTATGTTATTTTATTACTGAGCTACAAAGCATAATTCGTGAAAAAAAAACAATGTACTGTTTATTTATTTTTACAAACACAATCCAATGTTAACAGAGTCTATATAAGTACGTTAATACTAATATTAAAACTGGCTTATTCTTTAAGACGGATGGAAACTTTATTTATAATTTTCTATCACAGTCCTTTCCATGTTTTTTTTTTTATATATATTAATTGAACCAATACAACTAGTTAAAAATTGGTCAATCGCTCGTTGAACACTTTAGAATTTTTATGGCAAGGTTTCTAACCGTCTTTGTGTAATAGTCGTTTTTGAGATTTAACCTTTTAAACGCCATTGTCTCATATACGTGACAAGCAAGCGTGTGCCCTGTACGCCAACGACACAAATATGTGACAAAAAATGTGGTGCACTCGAACACGAAATAAGCAATTTACATCATTGTTTTTGTGTGTGTTTATTTATAAAGCTTTAAAATGTGATCTATATATCTTAAATATTAAATGTATTATTAAGAAATAAGTTACCAACACTTTTGAAATCCCGTTTTTTATTTGTAAGTATTTGCGGTAAATTTGTGGCTGGGCGTGGAGGGCACGCGCGTGCCTTTATGCTCTGGCGTTGAAAAGGTTAATATAAATATTTATCATTTTCCCTCGTGTATAGAAGTGGTTAAGTTATGATAGCTCAAATCAAAGTTCGGAGCGGTCAGCGGCCATAACGATTATGCGAAAGGTTTAAAACATATAGACAACAAAACAGAAAACGACAATCCCTTAATAATATACCCAATATGAATAGCGTTGAAATTATTTAATAAAAACTTAGAATTAAACCTAAATATTTCACAACAATAACTAAAAAGTCGAAAATGCATAGAGTAGAGTGCTCTTAAATGGGTTGGGTTTGGTCAAGTTCATACACAGTTTTTTAAAGTAATCTTAAATTATAAGCTCCAAACCCTGCATGGTTATTTATGACTTATGAGTTATAAACTGAAGCAAAGTAAAGTAATTACATTAAAAGAAAATGACATCATATTCAGAAAACAAACAGATTGAAGATTTGGATTCGGACCTAAAGTAAGACTCGACGATCACCAGTATTATTAGAATGACTGCATTCGAATAATTACGAGTTGGTTTCAAAATCTACAAATTACCGGTTTGAGAAATGGGACTTCTATACTTGATGACCTGATTTTCTTCACGTTTATGCAGCATGTATCAGAGATACCAAATACAAACGATACCTTCAATCTAAACCACTTTCTCAATGGTACAATTATCAAAATTGCAAAAAGAAAACTGTGACAGTCAGCCCCAAAAAGATATAAGGAACCATTTTAGTGTCTGCAACAGCATTGTAGCTTTACATTGTTTCTCCAATGAAATCTCCAAGAAACAATGTAAAGCTACAAAATATAGTACACTTTCATTTCACCAAAACCTCCAACTTAGTCCGGATAAATAAGAATAGGGTTATAAATAACCCTACGACAAATACCAAATGTATGGAACATTTGGGTTGAGTAGGTATTAAAATTTTGTATGGGCTAATATTTTTTTTTGCGAGCACGATATTAGTCCCATGGAGAAAGTACACTGTACACTCACACAAAATGTTATTGAAAAACAATCACGGTATAATCTCATTCCCATCCGAGTTTTTAATGTGCAAATTGAGTTTTCATATTCCCTAAGTGCAAAAGCAACATTGGGTAGTTCCCACAATCATCACAGCAATTCTAATTCTTAAAAATCTTAATCTAGCAATGAAATGGTCTTATTTTAAGGTAAAACAATATTCATCAATCCTACTATTAATAAGTATATCATTACATACGATAATATGTAGGTATGTTATATTTTTGATAAATATATGGCCGAATATGTTTTTTTGAGGACCCTCAACTTATACTCTCCCTTCCAACGCATTGTATTTAGGTTTTCTTTTCATTGCAAGATCTTACGCTTAAACATTCACAGAATCGATCAACATCAATCATCCTCTCGTTATTTTAGTCTTCAGATAGGAATCGAGAATCCTGGAAGAAAAACTCATCATTAATCAATGGTAACCACCTAGCAGGAATTATTATTTCAGAAATTACCGTAAAATGGGGTGAATAGGGACACGGGGGTGAATCGGGACGAAACTTTGAAAGGCATTTTCACGTTATTTAAATATACGGTAGCCTAAAATACTCTATTGTTTATTAAATTAAAACAGAAACGATCCCAATAGCTTTTTAGTTACGAATGATATATTATGTATTCAATGGTGAAATCTCATCCAAAGTTTTGTTCCTATTCTCCCTCGCATCCTTATTCACCGTGTTTTACCGGTACTTTCGGCAAAAATGGAATTTATGATCGATAGGGAAAAAATGCCTCAAAGAAGATTTAGAATGCATAATATCTATATTATAGTAAAAGCCCTAACTACGGTAAACCCTAACGACACGATGCGGTGTCGCAGCGTGACACGTTGACGTCAAGTTCTAATGCACGGTACGGCAACGTTGCCGCCAAATACAAATCGCCAATTTATTTTGATTTTCATTAGATTCGAATTTGGAGTCGCCAAATACACGGTAACGTAAATTTGCAAGTCACGTCAACGTGACGCGCCGCAACACCGCACCGTTTCACGTTAACGACGTCGTGACGTGTAGTGATATTGACAAGCCCTTAGCGACTAATTCGTAAAGATGGCGACTTGAAAAAAGGCATCCAACTTGGATGTAGCGCTTGCCGGTCGCCTTAAGATTTACCAATATACGGGCTTTTACAGTAAGTAACATAACAGCGTTCACACCCGTTTTCTAGAACAAAAATCAATGACGTGTTATATTACTTTTTAGCTAATTGTGTTGTTGTAGCGTGTGTTGATTCTTATTCCAAGAGGCAGAGGTAGGTTAATCGTTTTAATAATTTATTATGAAACATTAATTAATGATGTAATGAGATATTTGATTAACATTAAACAATACTTACATATACAGCAGGCCAAGATTCAGTCGTCAAGGAAACCAGCGCCGAGGCCTGAGCTTGTACCCGGCGTAAATAAGAGCGCCTACACACGCCACACGGATTGTCACGCGGATCACACGCGTGGACATAGACGGCGGCGGTACTCTATTCAAAGCAAAAAACATTAAATTGAAAGCTGTTACAGAGCACAAAATGGTAAGATGAAATGAGTAAATTTAGTCCTGACCGTTTTCGGTCACCAACCAATCTTGGTGGAGATTAGCCATCGGCGCAGTGCACAAGTCTGTGCGCTGGCACAGGTGCACTCTATGTTGCTTTACTCTCATAGTCCGATGGGACGGCAATCCGTCATGACCGGAGAGAAATCAGGCGCAGGACGAACGGCTTAACATGCTTTCCGAAGCTCGGGGGTGTCATACTGCAAACTTCCAAACTCCGGGCTAGTACTGAGAAATTCCTAATGGAAAAACCCAAATGCACTTTTTGGAACCCGGGAATCGAACCCAAGATCCCTCAGCAGTCGCGCTTGCGACCACGAGACCAATACGCCAGTTGAAGAAGTGAGAATGTATGTATCGTAATAAGTTTCTACCTACTACCGTTTTTGGAATGTAGGCTTAGGTTATGTACTATCAAAATAGATTAATAAATTAACACATTGGACTTGTAATCAGTAGTCAAGTCAATTTTACTCCCGTAATGCAAATATTCGTTGCTTTGCTGGTTATAATAATCTCTTTTATATACAGTACCCAAAAAGTTCTAAACTAAAAATATTGTATACTTACTGAAGTAATGGTGGAATGTCTTGGGGTTTTATTTTACCCCAATGTTCCACGATACCAGCCACGTGGCCGATGCCGACGACGCCAACAATACGGCAAGGTTCCCGACCTAGAAAATGCAAAACACTTAAACATTGAATAATTATTAAAGCACTTGGTAAAGACCCTCTCATAAAGAGGAGGCCTGTGTCCCAGCAGTGGGACCATTGAGGCTGATTATGCTTGGTAAAGACTTAGTTTTTAAAGACACAAAGTATTAAGGAAAATTATCATTTGTAGAAGAAGCCATTTAATAACTATGAGATTATCGAATTAAAAAAATCAAAATCAAACCATATATTTCAAATAGGCCAGTTACAGGCATTATTGAATTGTCTAAACAAAGTTAATAATACTGACGCGGTTGCACAGCAGCCACCTGCAGTGAATGGCAGAGATACATGTCTCTCTCGACGACAAACACTCGCTTCAAAGCAGGAAATTCTTCTGCCATTTCTTCCAACATGTCCTCTAACATTTTCTTTTGTTTACACTTCTCTACTTCCTCCAGGCTGTAAAAATATAAACAGACTTTTTTTATTGTACTCGGTCATTATTTTATAAAAAAAATAGATTTTGCCCGCGCTTATGCTTCGCCCACCTTCGCCAAAAATAAGGTTTGGTCGGACACTTTCGGTAACCTTACCAGTTAGTGTCATGAAACTAGTAATAAAAACCGGACAAGTGCGGGTCGGAGTAGCCCACCGAGGGTTCCGTACAAATTCATTTTTGTCATGCGCGTAATCTATACCAATATTATGAAGCTGAAGAGTTTGTTTGTTTGTTTGCTTGAACGCGCTAATCTTAGGAACTACGGGTCCAATTTGAAAAATTCGAAAAACTCTTTAAGAGTTAGATATTTTATCGTGGACACGCTACGACCGAGGATACGACATGGGAGCGGAGCAGCAATGAAAAATTTTGCGAACACGGGGAAAATATCACGCAGACGAAGTCGCGCGGGACAGCTAGTAAAATTATAAAAAATAATCATTTGTGTTTTGAGTTTTTCCCCTATACTTGCAATATAAGACGATATTACTTGCCAAAATTTTATAGTTCTAGTTCAACGGGAAGTACCCTATACATTTTGATTCCCTTGGAGAGTGTCGAAATATATATTTTTTGCGGCATAAACGGCCGTATCTTTTTTTACGATAACTTAGAAGCTTGATTTTTTCATAGTTTGGAGGGATTGTCGATTTACATATATGGTTTTAATTTCAACTCGATACCTCAACGCGTTCCCGAGATAAAGGGTCTTGAAAGACGGACAGACAGACAACAAAGTGATCCTATAAGTGTTCTGTTTTTACTTTTGAGGTACGGAACCCTAACAATGGAAGGGAATAACTGACCTTATTGTCTGGTTGGATGTTAGCAAATGCCAGATGAACCTGATGGTCTGGCCCCAAGAGAGGGATGCTATGGCCCGGTGTAGGGTGATGTCTATCGCCCTGTCTCCCAACTGTACAATACAGCTGGGAATTTTCTTGGCCTGAAAAAATTAAACATATTTTAGCGAAGAATGCGATAAATACTAGCATTATTACGAGAATGCAAAGTATGCCTTGGTTCAATCAGAATAAAGATTATTTTGTTGTATAATTATGTCCAGGTGCTAGTGCTATCATTTTATTATGGACGTGTTTTGTTTACAAAGACGCTGTTTGATGTATCACATAATAAACTTCCGAATTCTTCCAAGAGACATAAAAATTCAAACATAGGGCATGTCTTTAATTTGCGAGAAATGTTTTTATAATATTTCTACGTCATAATAGGCCGTAGTAGACAATTTACAACTGGTTTTCTTCACGTCCGACGTTTACAATTGATATCAGTGGCCCGCACTGATTAACTGCATTTACAATATCGCAATATTTTTCCGGCATTTCTCCAGGAAGCCTGTGAAAAGGCTGCTAGCTTTCTGGGAGGACCTGGGATGTTTGGAGTAACCAGAGGATTTTCATACTTACAATGGCCAAATAAAGAGGCTAAGTGCGGAAACAGCCCAGCCAATATTGCAGTTAGGTTAGCTAACCTAACTGCTATATTTTTAAGAGTTTATTTGGTATTTTGTTAAACTTACCTCAGCCATAGCGCGTCGAAATTCCCCGCCAGGCGCCATACCCAATTCTCTTGTTATATGAGCCGACATGTTTAATAACAATATGTACATCAATCCATTGAACACTCCATTCTGAGCCATTGTTGCTCTGTAACAACAAACAAAAATGTTAACTAAGATACTTGAAAGAAGAATCCATGAAACAACAAAATCGACAGCATTGGGCATTCTACAATGCACTGTTGGCTTTATTGTTTGTCCAGCTTGGTATATTTGTATCTGTTTTTCATGTCACATGTTTTTAAAACTTTGTGGAAACTTGGATAAAAAAGTAACAAACCTGATCTTTTTAATATTAATGTTCTTAGCTTCTCTAAGTATAACTTCTTCATCTAATAACAGAATATTTGTCCTTTGTTCACATAACTCTACCATCACAATATGCGGATTCACTTCTTGTATTACCTGAAATTACAAAAACATATAATTTAATCAGTCCGTCCATTGCCTAACGGAAAATCTCCAGGGCCGGATGGGCTGCACAACTTCTGGATTAAATGGTTTCTGGAGTCGCACGCTCGCCTGTCCACCCTGTTCCAGTCAGCCTTAGAGTCAGGGTCGCAACCCATCTGCTCCATAAATCGGGTACTGTGCAGCCTAAAAAATTATAGACCTTACCTGTCTCCCGACAGTGTATAAAGTTCATTACATATATCTTTAGTTTATAAATCCATTTTGAGAGCTAAAATTAGCAAACACATTGACGACAATTGCATCATGTCCGCTTCTCAAAATGGACGTAGGGACGGGTCACGCGGTACTAAGGAGCGGATCCTCATTGATATAGCCATTTACCAACAAGTTCGCCGTTCGCCGTTCCCGAAGGGATCTGTCGACATGTTGGATAGATTATAAGAACAACTATGACTCTGTGCCACATACATGGCTCATGAGTATGCTAGAGTTATATAAAGTTGATGCAACTCGGTGCACCTTCCCGACGTCGTGTATGGGGCAATGGAGGACAGACCTTCGCTATCCAGGATGTCAGCATATCGAGTGGAATAGCGAACCGTTTAGAAAAGAGCGTGGTATTTTTCAGGGCGATAGATTGAGCCCACTTTGGTTCTGCTTAGCCTAGAATCCTCTAAGCACAGATTCAGGAGGATTCAGGTCTGGCCTTTCCATTTGGAGCAGTGGTCAGGTTATATCTCACCTTCTTTACATGGATGACCTAAAACTCTTTGCCCCCAACAATTTGCAACTGATGGAGCTACTGAATGTACCTGAAACTTTCAGTAGAGCCATCAGAATGGAATTTGGTGTGGACAAATGTGCGGTCTTGCATGTAAAGCGATGGAGATTGTGGAACCCAGCTCTCAGATTCCATAAATCGTAGATCCCTCTCACCAACCGAAACCTACAAGTATTTTGGTATGTCGGAATCGCTGGGCATCAATATTGCTGACATGAAGCAATCGTTGAGGGTGCTCTTCTTTAGCCGCCTGAGAAAAGTATTTAATTTCATATAATAGTCTTTTATCAGGCGGAAATAAGGTCTTCAACGGTTGGATCACGGCGGTTTTGATGTACTCTTTCGGCATACTCAAATGGACTCAAACAGAACTAGATGGCCTGGATAGGAAGGTCCGTACATTGTTGACGGCATATCGAATGGATCACCCACGTTCACCCACATTTTGTTCTTCGGTTATGAGACTGTATATCCCGCGGAGTTGTGGAGGTCGAGGCTTTCACAATTGCGAGATTTGCAGTCTCAGGGAATATTTCCTAGAAGCCGACGGAGGATGCATCGACATATGGTCGCAATGGACTTGGCCTCACCCCGCTCTCCTTGGCTTAAGATAATTGCCGCAAACCGGTAGTGCTTGATACTAACGACCACAGGTAATTATGGTGGTGGTCGATCGATCAGAGCGGCGCGCAATGATTTTTGACATAACGGTTCCGCATGACGAGAACCTCGTGAAAGCCGAGAAAGATAAGCAAATTAAGTATCTTATATAGTACTCGGCTCGCGAGGTTGTCGACATGTGGGATGTATACTCAGCGATCATTCTGCCAATAGTCGTATCAGCCAATGGCCTAATTGCCAAGAGCTTCGACCAATACCTGATTAAGAACTCGTTAGGTGGCTGGATCAATGGCTTGATTCATAAAGCGGTACTCTTGGACACGGCTCGTATTGTTAGGAGGTTCCTTTCTCTGGACCCCTAACCACCAGTAGCTTGGACCCTGTTCCCCATACCAATGGGCTACTATGTTTTTTTTATTTTATTTTATGTAGGCATATTTAAAAAAATTAAAAGTTAAATAGAATAATGAATAAACGAGATGGTAATTACGATATAAATAAAAATGCTAAAATCCACAATCAACAGTATTCCCCGAATGAAAATGGAAATTGAAATCTGAACTAAATTTGATAAAACACCTCATATCACAATAAACTACACATACCCTTGACACATCATCCTGCGACTGTATGCTGAAGTGAGCAGTACCCACTAGATACACCTTTCCCCCATCTGGCGCATCCAGTACTGTCACCGTACTTGGAAGACCGTCATCCATAGGCAAGTCAGAAACACCTGAGGACCAGACAGATTTATTTTAACATGTTGATTGCCACATCACACGACGTCGCGTGTAGAGCGGTGGCCGTTCACGCGACGCTTCATAATGGTGGCTTACAATTTTGTATGAGCAATAAAATAGTGACCATCTAAGTATGTCCAGCATATTGGCTTGTCAATAAACATATTTATTATTAATAGATTTTTAATGGGAAACTCATGCATGAGATTAAAAACTCAAAATTAAAGAATAATTGACAGTGTTTTTAAACAAAAAATTTAAGCAAGTTTTATGAAAATGATCTTTAGTTTTGCAAACTGCATACAAACTCCATTGTTTAGGTTTTTGTCTCTTGATTTTTTTTTTAATGTCTCCCATTTTATTCTCTATTTTCCTGTGTTGGGCTATGTTTAGGTGTGTTAAGTTCAAATTCAAATTAATTTACCATCCTCCATATCACATTCTGGATTGGAATCAACAACTTGAATGTCCGATGGTGTTTCTTTCTTTTGGTCAGGTGTAGATGTGACAAAACTATCTGAAAATAAAATTGTTAAGTTAGACATAAAAGTGAACTTTACACTATTTACAACTAATCTGAATCATCATTACTTTGGTCCGCTGAAATTAGAATATTTCAAGAGAATAACTTTCTTTTAGCACTTTTATTTAATATCATGTTTTGTTTGATTAATCTTGGATTTATCAGTCAACCTTATCATAAGCCTTTTCGTAGCAGTAATATCAACTTTGCTTGAATAAGTATCAGTACACAATTTATTTCTCTCGGCCACTGCTAATGCATCCAATTTTTTAATGAAAAGAACACAAACCTGACGTATGTGGCAACATTGCACCAAAAGTATTCACTGGGGCATCACCTCCACCATCCTCAGCCTTTATGAACACCTTACACTCGTTGACTATATCACACTTGACCCCAGATACTTGAGGTTTCACATACAACTTATCCTCTCCTAAATTACTATGTGTCACCAGCCTTTCATTATTCAGCAGACGATCAGCAGCATCCATCTTATTATTGAATTACTGTAATTGCAAACGCCATAACTGATTAAAATGGTGCAATGAAACAGCTGCAATGCACATTCAATGGAACATAAATTCAAGAAAATAAATAACATGAAATGTTCGCAAAAGAAATACAATATTTATTTGTTTAGCTGCAAAAATATAGAAGACAACATTCGTGAAAATTATCTACAGGTAACGTGGATAATACCATACCAATCAAATTATGCCACCTCAATTTTTTTTAAGTGAAAGTACATATTTGCTGCACTTTAATTACTCCACTATTATAACACTTACCCTAGTTAAATGTCCAAAGTATGTGAAATGCGTTATGAATATTTATTCTCCGAGTTCTTATTTTTGAAATAATATTTTATTTTGATTTGTTGAACATTTTTACTATTTTTCACAAAACCTAGTGATACCACATAAAAACACAAAGTCACAAAATAACTTAAAACTAGTGTGTAGTGTGTAATCGAGTTAATGAGTTAAGACGACAAAACTCGACTAAATTCTTGCAAGCGAGCAGCCTAACAGCTTCTGCTTCTAGACTTTATTCCTCCCTCTCCTAAATGGATAACGAGAAAAATATAACAATTTGGGTTCAGAAAAAGTAGTGAGAGAATAAGAACATCTATATGACATCTATTCGAGATATAGAATCAAATATTTGTGAGTAAAACAACAGGAACAACACTATCACTATTACGTCACTTCAGTCAGACATATTCGAAATTCGATTTTTCCTTCGGGTTCGTAGGATTCCACTTTGCAGGTCCTATAAATTGTTAAATAAAACTCAAAATGAGCGCCTGGAGAACAGCCGGTCTTAAGTAAGTCCCATTATCGCATAAATACTATGTTTTAAATCTCAGTTGTGATGAATGAAATATAAATAAAGGTTATGTTATTCTAGTTACATAAACTACTCCAACATCGCTGCAAAGATGCTCCGGCGAGCCTTGAAACCCGAATTGCGTGCTGAAGCGTTAAAGCGTGATGATTCCAATGTCCGTATTACTCCATGGCTTAACGGCAGGCCCGCACGTAAGTATTGAAATAAGAAATTATCAGTACTTAGTCAGACAGTATTGGTTCAATTGGATCAATGGACTCTTTTTGGTACTTCATGTATGGCCAACACGTTCTAACTATATTTGGAAATAATAAACATAATGTATGAGTATATCAATCTATATAAAAAATAAACACATCAGCTGATTTTAACAACCTGAAATAAATAAAAGAAAATAGTTGGAAGCGTAGATAGCCACTGCCATACAACTTGTTAAAAAGAACAAGCTTAAGTATATATACAAGTTCTAAAGTAGAACATACTGGGCACTGGCAGCACTTCTGTGCAGGCTTCTATATTTCAAGTGTGTAAAATGAAATTATCAATTGATTTTTCAGATGAAAGGGACTAAACAGGATGATCTAAATTAGGTTTGTCTTACAAGCAACCAAGGTTTACAATGCTTGCCCATCCAATTTCATTATTAAATGAAATTGGTTTGATGAAACACTAATATAGACATCTAGTGATAAATAACCAATAGTTTAGTAATAGATTGCAACTGTGTGAGTTTTTGACACTAACAATGAATTATCAGCCCGATTTTAGCAAGTCAATAACATCTGCATTTGTTTTGTCCGATTCAACATAAGAGGAATTGTTTTTGCCTTATTTATTTTTGTGTTATTGAAAGTTTTTGGCACATTGTAAGCCAATGTATCCTTGATGCTGATCCTGACTAACAGGGCCTTATCCATTTCCAGATCTGCAAGCCGCTGCCAAGTAGAGAGAATGGGATCCTTCACCAGCATGCATGATTATCAGCAAAACAAATTAGTTTAATGTAAAATTTGTCAATAAATTATTGTTATTCATGTGCTAGTTTATTTTCTCTGATTACTATCTAAACAGGTGCTCAAATTACCAGAAAAAACTACGGGTTTTAGTGAAGAAAACAAAACATTTCATTTCAATAATTCTTTTAATCTTGTAACTTTTGTTTGTATATTGGCAGCCTCTACTTCAGATATTACATTTTTGCCCAGAGGTGCTTCTGGATCAACTTCTTTTAGACTAAAGTCTCTCCTAATATCACATTGCTTCCTTAGTTTTTCTAAGCCATTCCAAGCTATCATGACACCATTGTCTGTGCACACAGCAGGAGGTGGACGATAAGTCTTGTAGCCCATCTTACTTCCAATATGTTCAATCGATTGATATATAAAATTGTTACAAGCAACTCCACCAGACACTACAATAGCCTTATTGTCTGGGTTTATTAATATATTTTTATCACAATACATCATGGCTCTGTGAGTTCTGTGTGCTATATGTTCTGCAACAGCAAGCTGGAATGCTGCACACAGGTCATTCACTTCTGGTATTATTTCATTACCCATCACATTGTGCTCGGCTTCTTTTTTTACCAACTTGCGAACCAAAGAATCTTTTAACCCGCTGAAACTGAAGTTACAATCTCTCAACCTTGATAAAGGCAAGGGGAATTCAAATTGGTCTGGTTTTGTACTTTTCTGTGCTGCCAACTCCACTGCTAGACCTCCACATATTTGTGAGTATTCAAGAATATTCTTTAATTTCATTCTTCTAGCAACTTTATCCAATACTTCACCAGGGGCATTGTCTAGGCTTTTTCCAAGTAATAAGAAATCATTTATGTCTTTTACAAGTGACAGCAAGCAATGTCCTCCAGATATCAGCAAAACCAGAAAAGGAAACTGGACTTCATGATACATTCTTGCTACTAAAGCATGGGCTTCCATGTGATGAACAGGTATTATGGGCTTTTTGTGTATTCTTGAGAGATACTTAGCATATTTTGCTCCAACCTGAAGGCTCAAAAGCAAACCAGGTTTCGTAGTTACGGCGATAGCATCCATATCCTCAATAGTTTTGCCAGCTTTATCTAGGGCCTCTGCTACAGCTTTGTCTATGTTATTTCGATGTAACTCGTGCGCAAAAGCTGGGTTAACACCGCCGTATCTTGTATGGAGTGCAGTTTGAGAATACAAAGATTCTCCCAGTAAGTGACCTGTGCCATCAATAACAGCACAACCGGTATCATCGCACGAGGTTTCGATTCCTAGTATCACAGTATTTCGGGAATACGATAACGTTTTGCAACTATATGCCTGTACAACATGGGCTCTTGCAATTCTTTTGACACATCTCTGAAAGAATAGCATGTTTTATTGCTTTTCGATAGACTGACTGATTAAATTACGTAATATTCTTGTTTCAACAACCAAAATAGATTTTCAAATGAAATCAAAACATCGTACATAATCGTAATCTCCACATTTCACAAGGAATGAAAACAATGACATTGACTTGACACTGTGTGCTGTGACAAGTTGTCAAAGTGTTATATATTCAATTCAATTTTTTAAGGTTATGGCTCCATCGATTAACATTCGATGATTTTGCCAATGTCAAGGTACGAGATGTCAATGGTCGAATAACTATTTGAAGACTATTGCTCAGTTTTTGTAGCGATGTCGTCCGTTATCGTTCATGCTACAAAGGACAAAACATTTTTTAGTTAGTACATAAAATACGGCACAAATAAGTGTTAAAACATCCAAGTAATATATTAAAAAAAGGAAAAATGTAAAATAGTTATAACTGGATTTTATTAATATTAATAAATTTGTAAAGAATTTTAATTGCAGGGGAGTGAGCTAGAGATAGAAGGAAAGGAATGTTACCTGGGCGGGGGATATCAGCAGGAAGTAATTTGTAAAGGGGAACAGTTAAACGAGGACAGGAAAAAAACAAGTGCTCTAGAGTACCCTCCTCTAGACCGCATTCACACAAAGAATTGTCTCTTACGTGGATTTTTGTCAAAAAAACTGGTGTGCAAACGAAGCCAAGTCGAAGTCGGATTATGACAGAGGTAGCCAGCTTATTGGAGAATTTAAGTTTGCTAAACCAACATTTCGAAGGAATAAGAGGTTGGATGGAGCCATAAAATTTTCCCTTCAATAATCGAGTTTTTTGCCAGTGAGTATTCCAACAATTCATCATCTCGGGCTTAACAAGGCAGCGTAAATCTCGAGTATAACAGGACGTATGAGATTCGATCCCATTCAGGGTAGCCGACTTTGCAATGGAGTCCGCGTTCTCGTTTCCAACGATTCCAGAATGTCCGGGGATCCAAGCCATTGCGATGTCTAAGCCTAAACAGTGACATCTATACAAAATTTGTTTAATCTGTAAGGTTAGGGGGCAATTGTGACGAGAACGAAAAGGAGATTTTACTAAGTCTTGAAGACAACTAAGGGAATCTGAAAAAATTATGGATTTGTTGAGGCCATGAGATTCAACATAGGAGACCGCTTCTAAAAGAGCTATTGCCTCCCCAGTATAAATGGAGCCAAATTTAGAACTACGAAAACTCAGTATTATTCTGAACTTTGGGATCCATACAGCGGAACCAACATTGCTATCATCAGATAGCTTCGAGGCGTCTGTAAATATCGTGAGCCAATCATGCCAGTCCTCTGATAAAATCTTTATGAATTTATCATTAGCAGTAGGGTCATTTTTCGAAATACCAAAGTTAAACATAATTTTAGGTTGAAAGAGTAGCGAATTAAAATTTACTTCAAATAAGGGGTTCATATTTGACTGGACTAAAGAAATGTGCCTATTATTAAATTTACTGTAACTATTAACGAGGAGAGGAGGATTTTTATGGGACCAATAGCGGGAAGATGGGATTAACTCAAAAAGAGTACGAAGAAGAGGAAGAAGGGGATGTGATTTAATTTGGATGACTTTATAAAAAAAATCTGTCACAGAGGTATTGTCTACGTAAATGGAGAGGGGGCTCCAAACACTCTACCTGGAGGGCATTAATAGGGGAGCATTTCATAGCACCCGTGATGATGCGCAAGCATTTGGACTGAATCTTCTCCAGTTTGGCAAGGGCTATTTTGTTGCATGGTTCCAGAAGAAAGCTTCCATAGTCAAAGTGGCTACGAACTATAGCATTATATAGAATTTTCTGGGAAGTGGGATGGGCTCCCCAACGGACTCCAGAAAGCGCACGCAGCACATTAACGCCTTTTTCGCATTTCTTCGAGATGTAATCTAAATGATAGAGACCAGATAATTTGGAGTCAAGGATGAGGCCGAGGAATTTAACTTTATCACTAATCAAAATGGTTTCGTTTTCAACAGATAGGTTTATAGGGGGAATATTACGTTTGCGAGAAAAGATAACTGCATTACATTTGGGGACAGACAGATTTAGGCCATGATCGCTCAGCCACTGATTTAAATAATGAAGGGCAGAGTTTAAGCGTAATGAGGCATCAGAAAAAGAAGGTGAGCTATAGTAAAGAGCAATATCATCAGCGTATTGTAAGATTTTGCAGAAACTGTTAACTGATGACTCCAAATCGTATGTATATAATTATATAAGATAGGGCTTAGGACCGACCCCTGAGGTAGACCCTTCCACACTAGCCGAGATGGAGAGAGGGTGCCCTGATGACGGACAGAAATAGAACGGGACAAAAGAAGATTACAAATGATGTTGACCATCCTCACAGGGATACTCAGCTGTAGCAGCTTTTGCCTGAGTATTGGAAGTTGGACATTATCATAGGCAGACGCTATGTCTAGAAAAACACCAAGAACGTTTTCATTATTGGAAAAAGCAATACGGACATCGGATAAGAAAACACTGAGGCTGTCCAGAGTGCCCATGCCTCTTCTAAAACCGAACTGAGACTGGGCTAAGATCCCTTTGGTTTCTAGAATCCATTCGAGTCGGTTCTTGATGAGATTTTCCATGATTTTAGCCAATACAGAAGAAAGGGCGATAGGACGATAGGAAGCAGAATCTTTTGGGTCTTTCCCAGGTTTCAATATGGGGATAATAATTTGGGATTTCCAGGATTCTGGAACTTGCCCAGTAACGAAAAAGGAATTGATTAGGTCAAGGAAGAGTAATTTACAGTTAGAAGAGGATTTGGAAATAAAGGAATAGGGAATTCCATCGGCGCCCGGAGCAGAATCCCGCAGGTGTTCTAGGGCACATGTCAATTCTGAATAAGAAAAAATTTCATCGAATCTATCGAAGGCATTGGAAGAAGGGGGATCTATAGTTGGAAGGCAATCAAAACTAGGAACAAAAGGAGGGGCTAATTTAGTAATAAAAGCCTCTAACCAGGAACTAGGGTCATTGGTTGTGGATAAGGCAGACTGATTATCACAGGCTCTGCGATAAGCTTTAATTTTTTTCCACACAAAGGAAACTGGCGAGCGTGGAGACAGTGACTCGCAAAACTTGAGCCAGCCAGATCTTTTCTTTTTTGCCAATAACCTGCAGACTCTTGCAGAAGTCTTTTTAAAATGTAGATAGTCAGACATGTCTAAACTAGACGCAAAACTGTTTTCTGTCTCTTTACGTTTGCGAACGCCATCAGAGCACTCAGCATCCCACCAAGGAGGGGAAGGTATTAAGTGGCGGGCAGAGTTCTTCAAGGGGATTGAGGAATCAGCCGCTCTCAACAAACAATCTACAAAATCATTGTAGACAGAAAGGGAATTGGAAGAGTTTATTGAGGGAAAGTTTTGGAGCTCAGAATCTAATTGAGACGAAAAATGAGACCAGTCTGCTTGTGAAAGGAGATATTTTTGAAGAGGTTGAATAGGAGGAGTGCGAGGATGGGAACTTGGAAATGAAATCAGTATAGGAAAATGATCACTCCCGTAAGAATTAGGGAGAACCGACCAGGAGAGTGAAGACACTAAGGAAGGGGAAGAGAAAGAAAGGTCGGGAACACTAATGTTTTGGGAAGGAGAAACCCTACGGGTAGCAGATCCATCATTAAGGATGCAAAGATTACAGTCATCTAAAAGATCTAACAAAAAGCTGGAGGAGGTGTCATTACAGTGAGAGCCCCAAAGGGTGTGACGGCAATTGAAATCACCTAGCACAATCAAGGGGCATGGGATAGAGGAAAGGATAGAGTTAAATTCAGACAAAAGGTTGGCATTAGGATGAGGGATATAGGCAGATACATAGGATATGCCCATGGCTCTAATGGCTACAACATGTAGGCCAGCATCATGACGGGGAAGAGGAATCTCAGAAAAAGTCACAGATCTGCTAACCAGAAGGGCGCAGCCCGCCCAACCGTCCTCTCTGTCGTCCCGAAGACATGAAAAACCAGGAACCCTAAAAGGGGCCCCGGGCTTCAGCCACGTCTCCGACATGGCAAAGACGAATGGTTTATAACGATTTATGAGATAGATCAATTCGTGTTTTTTCCTACGGATTGATCTACAATTCCACTGAAGGACCTTTTCCATTATGGCGTGTCCAGGATTCCAAGAGTTTTTGAACTAAAATTACGACATTGTCCGGTATTGCGTCACTAAATTTAGACAGCATGTTAATAAGGGAGCATACCAATAGCTCTATTAAGTTGTCATTGGGGGTGGGAAGGGGTGTGGATTCAACATATTGGGAATTCAAGGCACAGCCGTTAGGCTGAGAAGAGGGAGGGGTATACACCATTGACCTATGGGCTTGGGTATCATAAGACTTGCCCAGCTCCGGTCGGGGTCTTGGAGATCGATAAACGGTTTTGTTGTAGGAAGATTTTACAGGAGATGCATATGGAGATGAAGTGGGAGTACTAAGAGGGACTGAAAACAGATGGGGCTCAGAAGGAGTTTGTTGAGAAATTTTGTAAACAGAGGGACCAGCAGCAACATTAGAGTACAGCACTTTAGGGCGGGGAAACCTTACCGAAGCCTCACGATAACTTAAATTCTCCTGGGACATAACCATTTTGATGGATTTCTGCCTTGAATGCTCAGGGCACTTGTCATCAGTAGCCTTATGGTTACCACCATCACACAACATACATGTGACTTGTGAATCCTGGACATTGCAGCTATCGCCAGGGTGCGGTTGGGCACATCGATAGCAACGTGGCTTGGATCTGCACTGGTTACTAATATGGCCAAAACGAAGACAGTTACGGCATTGAATAGTGGGAAGATGGTAAACAGAAACCGGAAGGGAAGCATTGTAACAAAATACTTTTTCTGGGAGCAATTGGCCGGAGAAAGTTAGCACAACTGTTGTTGAGGGTGACCAAAAAACAGAACCCTCTTTCCTATTTTTAAAATTCAGCCTCCTAGCCTTGATAACTTCACCACAATTATGAGGGGTCTCTATGCCTAGTACTAGCTCCTCAAGTGTCCAGTCTGTGGGGACATTCCTAACAACTCCCATGCGTGTAACATGGAAGCGTGGGATATTTGTCATATATTATATTTTCTAATAGTATAGGGTTGTTGGCAAATTGGTTGGCATCATTGAATGTGACAAAATCAACAGACATCCTGTTACGGCCCATTGATCTAACACTGCCCTGTACAACACCTTTAAAGCCTTTGGAATGGAGGAATTGAGCAAACTTCAGAGAGTTCAAAGTTAGGCCTTGCTTAGGGTCTGATTCGACCCTGGAGACGAAGACTGTGAAGGGTGCTCTATCGGACTCGCTATAGAGTACTTTGGAGTCACTCTCAAATCCTGGTTTTGTGTAAACAGATTGGATTGAATCAGACGGAGGCTTATTACGTTTCGCGTCTGTAAAAATCTCAGGTCCTCCGGGGCGTTTCCTGGTATCTGACCTTACGCATCCATCATCGGAGTTTTGAGAGCACTCCAAAATCTCCATATCTGGAGGTGTCCCTCCACCCCCGTCAGGGGGTTCTTCGACTCATTTCCTAGGAAATGAGTGCCGATAGACTTAAAATACTAACCTTATAAACTAGATTCCTACACCAGACAACACAAAATAACAGATACAACACCAAAAACTAATTTAGTTACGAAAACAAACTGAGAGGTTAAGAATCGCGTGTTTATTCTCACCAAGACAGTAGCAAAATCCAAGTGTTATATAGTATAGTAGCAACAGTACAGCTTGGCAAAAAAGAGTCTGACGCGGTGACAGTTGGAACTAAAATTCGTACTGGACATTAAAATCTTCCATGGTGTTTGCGTAGCGTCCGAAGGACTGAACCACCCACTTGGAATTGGGATAATATACCTAAAAATAACAAGTATCAAAATCTGTTGAGTTGTAGTATTACGGGTTGCCACAGTTGCGATACTGGCGATCTCATTTATTCCACACTCTTTTTTGCCAAGCTGTAACTCATGTATTTACTGAAAAGAAAGTGAGGAGTCATTCGCTTTTGCGAATGCTTTTAGCAACTATTGCTTCAAAATACTTTCTCATATCTATTTGCATTTTTTGATGAGACGGTACTTTCATTCATACAAGCCTAAATGCTTGGTTTGGTTATATTTCCTTCTACTTGTCATGACGGTAAGGTTTTTTGATGCCATTTTGACCAAGAATGTTGCGTTAAACGTTTAACGCAACCATGGAGGGGGAATAGAAAGAGACAGAGTGAGAGTGAATGCGTGGCACTCGAACGCATGCGCGTAGTCACAGAGTACTTTTTAATATAGGCGCGTAGTATACCTGTTACAGGCCAGCGCGAGCGTGGTTCTCTTTGTGCTATAGCCTAAATTATATTTTGAGGATGGGTGATCAAGGTTAAGCGACGGTTGCCCAGGTCAATATGTGGATGGGTGACCAACGTAAAGCAACGGTAGCCGAGGTCAGTATGTGGATGGGTGATCAAGGTTAAGCGACGGTTGCCCAGGACAGTATGTGGATGGGTGATCAAGGTTAAGCGACGGTTGCCCAGGTCAGTCTGTGAATGGGTGATTAAGGTAAACCATCGGCTGCCAAGGTCAGGCTGTGGATGGGTGATAAGGGTTAAGCAACGGTTACCAAGACCGGTTTTTGGATGGGTGATCAACGTAAAGCAACGGTAGCCAAGGTAGGTCTGCGAATGGGTGATCAAGGTTAAGCGATGGTTGCCCAGGTCAGTACGTGGAAGGGTAATCAAGATTAAGCAACGGTAGCCGAGGTCAGTATTTGGATGGGTGATCAAGGTTAAGCAACGGTAGCCGAGGTCAGTATGTGGATGGGTGATCAAGGTTAAGCGACGGTTGGCCAAGTCAGTATGTGGATGGGTGATCAAGGTTAAGCAACGGTAGCCGAGGTCAGTATGTGGAAGGGTAATCAAGATTAAGCAACGGTAGCCGAGGTCAGTATTTGGATGGGTGATCAAGGTTAAGCAACGGTAGCCGAGGTCAGTATGTGGATGGGTGATCAAGGTTAAGCGACGGTTGGCCAAGTCAGTATGTGGATGGGTGATCAAGGTTAAGCAACGGTAGCCGAGGTCAGTATGTGGATGGGTGATCAAGGTTGCGTTAAACGTTTTACGCTACCAAGGAAGGGGTACGAAAGCACTCATTTACATTACGAAGTTTCACTTCTTCCGCGCGGAGGGATTCCACACACACTTTTTTCAACTTTTGTCTGTTTGTTCCAGCTAATCTCTGGAACGGCTGGACCGATGTTGACGGGACTTTCACTGGCAAATAGCTGATGTAATAAGGAGTAATTTAAGTTACTCTAATTTTTGAAAAATTCAAATCTGATTATAAAAAAATAAATAATATTTTTGTTGAATTCCACGCGGATTAAGTCGCGGGCACAGCTAGTGTCAAATAGTTTAATAAACGAACTGTCAGACATGCAAGCAACATACTTTCAAGTTTGGCCGGGTAATGGCCAAATGACAATTCATCTGGTGACACCTTCAAAAACTAACACATAAAAACAAACAAAACCATTTATCTCATACCCACATCCTTTTTCGTGCCATAAGACAGAACGGGAAGAAAATTAGTCACAGAGTATTTTTTTTTAGCTCTAATTCTATGTGCTTTAGACATTATTCAATGAAAGGCTTGCACTTCGTTCTTGAGCTACGTTCTTGAACGACCCATGCATGCGCATGAAAAATTGTCCCAAAACCCAACCCTAGAACTATAGATAATAAATATTCAACTGTCATTCAGCGTTCTGTCTGTCTAATTGTCTATTCTTTTCTTACGAATGAAAACCTCGAGCAACCTTCAATAAAAAAATATCGGTGTTCGAGTAGGATAGACGCGATTTTTGTTCTATTTTGTTTATCGAACAGTGTGGTGTGTTGCTCCGGCATTTATCTTAGAAAAAAAGGAATTGATATGGTAACTATAAATTATTTTTAAACAAAATGCCGCTTTCCAATAGTAGTCTGAGTCTCACATAAACTGTCATTGAGATAGTTTCTAAATTTTTTAAATCAAAATTCATACATTTCGTCGTAATACTGAATAAAAAGTCAAGGGTCCCGATTTCTATAATTTCTTCTTGACTGTTATAAGTATTGTGTTCAAGAACCATGTGCTGATTGAAATACAATCACGTTATATTTATATAGATGAAGTGAGTACATATTCCAAGGACTTTGGCTATTTATTCACATAGTACTACCATTTACTACTTCAGGACATGTTAATGTGAAGATTTTACTGCGTATTTATTGCAAACTGGATTGTTACATCTGACATTTATTACATAATTTAGGCTGTATTTTTTTTTTCCAAAACTAATCAAAATCCCAGTCAATAACAATTTCATAGATAATGTATAGAATTTCATAACAAAGCCTCAGTTATTTTATAACATAATATTTTGATACCCAGGTAGGGTACCAAAATCACTGTAATTAGTTGCATTCAGTTTAATCTTTTTTTTTTTTTTAAGTACTGTGTGCTGGGAAGGTGGTCTTTGGAATGTATTACTAAAACTTGTTAGAGGGCATTTCTAATTGAAACTTATAATGTAATTCCTACTGGTGATCAACTTTTGAGCAGTGTTTAAAATATATTTAATTTGTTAATTAATGTTTATCCCTTAGGATGACCCACTGACCTATTGTTGTCTTCTTTTTAGATTTCATGACTACAAGAATAAGGTGACAGACAAAATGATAAACCTACACATTTTAAAACAATCTACGATTGTTCATCTATGTTTTGCAATATCTTACTTCACGTCTGGTTTGATTCTGACCTTTATACAAGCCATTTTATACTTTGGACTCAAGCCATTCAATAAATCTTTGTACAGAACGATAAACTATTATCTGTCATATTCATTTTATAGTCGTAAGTATTGTATTGTTGTTTTCTTTAATAGACATGAGACTTATACCATAATCATTAATGCACTTTTAATTGATCGATGAGATGACTAGTAATAGAGAAGTATGGAAGAAGAAGACATGTTGCTCCTACCCCAAATATATTGGCATAATGGCAGGAGAAGAGAATGATGATGACTTTATATTGATCTGTTTCCAGGTTAAACCTTACTCTGTTTGCTTCCAAATGTCAAACATTAGAAGTTGAAATTTTCCTCATATTTAGTGTACCTGATTCCATTACTTATCTGTTTTAACTGCAAAATATTAGTGTCCATGAAAGAAATTGTTTACAAAGTATTCATATGACCAGATGTTCAATGAATATGGGATCTTATTTATTTATAACCATATAAAATAAACTGGACTATCTGCATTTTATTAAAATCAATTTTATTTTCAGAATTAGTGTTTATGTCAGAATGGTGGTCAAATTCAAAGCTATCTATTTACATTAAAAAGGATGAATATGAGAAGTACTATGGTAAAGAACATGGATACCTTATAATGAACCACAGCTATGAAATAGATTGGCTCATGGGATGGCATTTCTGCAACACCATAGGAGTTTTGGGAGTGAGTATTTATTTTAAATATTAATTTCCAACCCCTGTCATACAGCTTGTCCCAGTTCAGGGGTTGAGACTGCACTGATGTAATGTTTAATGAAGTTGTAGAAATAAATGGATTAATTGAATTTAATTAACCTCCCTGTTTGTGAAACATTGTTCAAAACTAGTGTTTGAAAATTGGAACTCAGGCTTCTTTGGTCCTTATTTGTCGGCCAGTCTTAAATTGCAATCGCTCCTGGAGTGGTTGCTAGTTTAATTTTTAACCAGAATCACTGTAACTGCTGAGTGTTGTTGTATGACTGTTGATAAAAGCTCAGCTGAACCAGGTCATATATTAGCTTTTAGTACCTGCAGGTAAAAAGTTTTCTGTCCAAAGAATCTTCTAATTTCTAAAAAAATCTGATTTGTCATGTTTTTTATTATCCATTTATGATTATTAAGTGGGTATATGGGTGTCTCCATGGTCGAAATTCAATAAATATTTTATTTTCCAAATTCATCTAAAATGCACTGACCTTGCGCAGAACAATGATCATTAAAATACCTTCTTAGTTGTTGGGAAATGGCATTGATTACACTATTGGTAAATTTCCATACAATATAAAAAAATACATTGTATATTCTGCAAACCTGTACCACAGCTCAACCAACAATTCGTAAAGTAAAATAGAAATCATTATAGTCGGACATTGGCCCATCGGTTTATTACTGGCGATGCTTTCCGTTATACTTAATAGGACGTCGAAATATTTGGGTCACAAAAATTAATATCGCGGCGTTAAGTTAGTGAAGTACCTACTTTTATCATTCAATGTCAATTTATGTCAAAGTCCCTTTATACTTTTTGAACCAATTTATCTGAGTGGTTTTTCTGAAAATATATTTTGATGATCATTGAGTGTCCACTTTTAAATGCTTGGGTCATTTTTTGTCCGACGACCTTAAAGACCATGCAGATATAGAGAGGGAGTGCAAGGCACTAGCGGTCCGGTGCAACATGTTGGCTCGTAGATTTACTGTGTACCAACCCAGTTAAAATCACTCTTTTGAAGGCCTACTGCCAGAGTCTGTACACGGGCAATCTATGGGTCATTTTCACCAAAAGATCACTGGATGTTAGGATGTTGTTGAGACTGCCTCGCTACTGCAGTGCGTCGGAGATGTTTGCACAAGCTCGTACCGACGGGTTCCATGCGGTTGTGCGAAAGAAAACTGCTTCGCTACACAGGAGAGTGAGAGACAGTTGCAACAGCATCCTGAGAACAGTAGCGAAGAGCCTTATCTCTCCGATTGTTAAAAAATTTGTGCAGAGGGCAATTGGTACTAACATTTGATAATAAGTATTTAAATATTTAGTTACTAACAATCTATGGATCTTTTGTTTCTGAAATAAAATTCATTCATTCATTCATTGATGTTTATTAAGGGGGCGTCCATTAATTATATGAGGCAATTTTTGCGAGTTTTGGACCCCCACTCCCCTCTTGGTGAGATATCGTGAGATTTGACTTGACCCCCTCACCCCGCCTCTAATCTCACGTGAGCTTTATCGAAATTCGTAGTTAAGTGTAAATACGTAATCTGTGTTTGATTGCGTTGGATTGATTTAAAATACATAATTTGCATAATAATTTTCAATTAATATTTATGCAATATTTTTGTGTAGGATTTAGCTTTTTTGGAGAAACATGTTTACACTGCTTCATTCAGGAAAAAAAAATTACGTGATGTTTGCCACTCTGTCACTCGAGAGAGTAGGTGAGATTTGGTTCGACACCCTTCCCCCCCTAAACGCCTCACGTAATTTATTGACGCCTCCTAAGAGGCTTACTCCCGAAGATTCAACGACACTTGATTTTGACGAAGTTACACGTTAAACAGCTTTCTGTCAGTCCAATACATGCATAACTTCGTCCCACAATGTCGTCAATGGTGTTCTGATATGTCAGCGTTTTGCTCTGAGTTTTTGGGCCAAGTTTGGATATGTTAGTCACTTGAGAGCGCATAAAAGAGCATCCCACCAATGCTCTCGACAACCACCCTAGAAAGCCGAAGCGAAATCGGCTAGATGGCATCATCATTAGAAAACTTAAGAGACCTAAAGTCAATACAAGCGTGTTCCACCGTAGGCCGCATTATCGCTTCACATCGGGCGAGTTGCGGCCGAAAGCAAGCCTATTTATAACACTGATTATGGGCGACCAGTGTCCGAATGGTGTTTTACTATGAATTAAAAGACCTGAACATGTGACATTCCCGCCGAACCCAAGTGTTAGATTACAACCTTCTTTTTCACAATAACCTAAAATAGCTGTAGCTCATTGGAGCAAGAAGCCTTTTTATACAGTTTAGCCAGTTGACACAATTATCACAAATCAAACTACTTCAAATTACTAACGACTCTAGATTAATGTCTAACGCCACGATTTATGGTCGTCGGAACCTAATCTAACTACTGATGGATTCGGCGTGACTGATGGTTGTCTGATTAACGACAGACATTAGCTAATCAGTTGATTAGGCAGCCTTAACATCAAATCCATGTTAATAGGACTGGCCAGCGTTCCATATCGATAATATGGTACTATAGGCGCTCCCTCACCGGAGCATTCGCTTGTAATGTAAAAATACAGAATTCGAATTTGTATTCTGTCAAATCGTTGGTCAGTTCGGTTCTCCCCACTCACCAATGTAATGCTCAAATATGAACCGTTCCATTAAAAGAGGATGCTCTCGGTGAGGTAGCGCCTGTATGTGTAAGTGTACTTATCTGAATACCTGTGATCATGGGGGACTGTAAAGTTCATGTAAGGTTGCGAATTTATCAGCGACCTCCCTGTTTGACCTTCGCGTTTTGGCGTCATTAATTACTTGTCAATAGGCGTCTCCGATCAGCATGATCGACTTTCTCCTATAATTCTTATTAAAAAAAAAATGTTTTCTTAATTTTCAATGTCCTCTAAGCATCAGTAATCCATCAAAATAATCCAAGAATTTACATAATCTGTAAACAAATTCATATCCTGGTTACGATCGAACGATAATCACACTCGCCAACGGTCAACGTTCGTTGGTCAGCAAGGTCTTCTAAACAAAGAAACGTTCATGCCTATAATGATAAAATGTAGGGAGAATTCAATTAATTATCAATGCTGCTACTATGATGTAAGAAAGCCTGTCAATATGTCTGAAATAATAAGGCATTACAATGGCACTGCTTATTACTTAAATATATGTGGCATACTGAAACACTGACAGTTCAGTCGGTTTTACCTGACGAGTCTTGATAGGTTTTATTACAAGAATTATCAATATCTAATAAGAAATTATTAACCCATAATATTTTAAGCCATGTCGACTGAATCATGTTTTGTATAAATAATAAAAAGGTATTATCGAGTTATAAATGCGTATAACGTTATGAAATAGGTACTATAAACTCACTCTCGCTACCTAAACGTAACTTGAGAAAAATGATACAAATTAATTGGAAGTTACATCATCGGTTATCAAAAGGTCTTGTGAAATCAAGGGACAATAAACAAACAAACGAAAACCGAATGCTGCAGTACGATACGGTTCAGTAGGGTAAAACTTAATTACGTAGGATTTATTCCGACACCATAAATAAATTTTAATTTAATTAAAATTTATTTACGGTGTCGGAATTTATATTATTCATAATATACTCATAAATATTCGTGCAAGTTTCGTTTATTTATACGTCTATTTATATTTTATTATATTAATATGTAAGACACAACGTGGACGGCAGAGTGACGGAATTCATTTATCCGATGATTGATACAACCATTTTAAAAAGTTAATTTGGGAGACAAAGATACTTTGACCGATGAGACTATCTACTATTTGTCTTCGTGGGATACTTAGTTGCTTTAATTCGTCAGTCACATGCCAGGAACTATACCCAGGACTCCAAAGGACGCAGTCTCCTTAGAGAGACTGACCGGATCCACTACTCTTTGGAAAACAAACTCTATGTTGTCAATTGTTACGACTACGTGATTCCCAAAAATAATCATGTTTGTAATAAACTAGATAAAGATATAAATTAACTACTTCTTTAATCGTTCTGCTATTTGTAAATCTGCCAGAAATCATAAAAAAAACATGGTTATGCATATAATATGTTTTGCAGGCTAAAACAAAAAACTTCCTATTCATTATCATATTTATCACACTATTTTTTTACATACAAGTTTGTAACGAAATCTATAAATAAACTTAAAATGTAATATTATGTAAATATTTGAACGTGCGTGGGCGCAACCACGCACCAACAGTTTCTGCATTCGTAGAACTTAGTAAAGGAAAACGAAATATGTAATAACAAGCAGGATTGCGAACTACGTATTGTGAAACGTAGTCCTGGTTTTAATATGTAAATTTTGTTTCAGAATTGCAAGGCTTACGCGAAAAAATCCATCCAATATCTACCTCCAATTGGTTGGATGTGGAAATTCTCCGAGTTTGTATTTCTAGAACGGTCTTTTGAAAAAGATAAGGAGACCATTAAATATCAGATATCAGAATTGTGTGACTATCCGGATCCTGTGTGGGTGAGTCAACTTTTGATTCATTGAAGGGTAGAGACAGCCTGATAAAAATATATAATCCGAAGTTAATCTATTATTAACATTACGTAACTAAGGTGAACTATTTGAAGTACGTGAGGCAATTGTTTACCTACTAGGTAGGTGTTATTGATTCGGTGAATTTCAAATATCCGTTTACAACATGATCACTAAGGAAGTAAGGACGCAGCTATATGTGATCTTTACGGCTGTAGTCATGAGGTTCCACAAGTATTCTTCTAGAAAATCCGTGAAAATTAACAATAATTCATACATTTCAAGGGAACTGATAGGAGCGATTGTATACCTACCCATGAAAGTTAAGGTTACTGTGATTGATATCAGATAAACCGTTCGATAGATCAGTCTCGGTCATTCTGTGCCTTTGCCATGTTATAGCTATCGCTGATAGTAATCTCAAATAGTAAGATAAGGCCAGGGCTGCACTGTGAGAAAATTCTGTATTAGAATTTCTGCGGCTGAATGAATTTCATTCTATAAATTAGACGCACGAAATCTTTCTCCAGCAAAACTTTATTTAAGCCTCATTCAATACGGAACAAAGTAGGTAAGGTTCAATAGTTGATTCGGTTGATTTTTGTGCGAAAGATCAGCAACGGAATTTACCCTAATAATGTAGCGCCGGCTTTTAAGGATTATAAAAAAAAAATACATGACACATTTATATTAAAACGGTTTTATCCAACTTCCTGCTTTGATTATTTAATTCGATTTTAGCTTCTAATGACTCCTGAAGGAACCCGGTATACAAAGACGAAGCACGAAGCATCATTAAGATTTGCGAAGGAGAAGAATCTGCCGCTTCTTAAGCATCATCTTACGCCTCGTACCAGAGGTTTCACAACAAGCTTACAGTTCTTCAGAGGAAAAATACCCGTTATTTACAACATACAGCTGGCCTTTGAGAAGGATAGTAAGGTAAGACAAACGATTATGCTAATTTTTTATTGAATGTTTTGGTCAAGCATAAAAAAAACGAAGTTTAAAGTTCGCGGAAGCAATTGCGGCTTCCGGACAAGTCGCCAAATTACGGTTATGGGGATTCGCGGAATACGTAGCCGTATGTCAAGATAATATCTATGATTTCCCGGTATGATGAGTTCTTAGTTAAGGATTAGTTTCATATTCTTCCCTATTTTGTCAGTTGGAAAAGACGTGATTTAAGCCATTCGGAAGCAAGCCTTGTACCAACTTATTTTCTAAGTACTCATAAATGCCAATTAAAAAGGTTCGATTGTTTTCCACCTCTCTTGGGACATAAATATTTGCCCTTGCCTCCTCATCTTCACATAACCTGTGCCCGGTTAAGAAAAAAACTGACGTAGCAATAATATAAATCACCAGTTGCGCAACCTAATAATTGGTTCCGAGGTTCTGGTAAGGTGTAAACGCTCTCAATGAGTTATCGCGGTAGACTAAACATTATTTGACGATTGACCAATCGTTTACACGACATTTCATAGAAACATATGCGTATTAACTTTTATCGGTTCAGTCATTTCGGAAAGTAAGGACATGAAAGTTTGTATGAAGTGCCGTACGGCGTAAACGCTCCTAAGCCCCGCACGGGATGACACCTCAAATTCATAATTATTTGTGATCATTAGATATTTAGTTGTCAGCCCCCAAATTGTATAAAGTTGCTGATACTGACGCAAACAGCTCATCATGTATAGAATATTGAGATATACAAAGATATACAATAACAAGATTTACTTATTATTTATGCTCTATCACAATGTTGATGTTGGTTTAGTTGTGGAGTACACAGAAAGAACCACAAATATTATAGTAATAGTTTTAAAGTTATATTAAAATGTAAAATTTACAAGTTAATGTGGTAGCGATCGACAACAATGTGTCGAGGATTAGGTATTCTTAGTAGGTTTACTCATGTAAATCTGGAAACATGTAAGTCAAAAAATAAATTTTGCAATTTTGGTTTCATGACTTGGCCCAATAGTTGCAGTCTTTACATAAAAAAATATTTTTTTCCAAAAATGCATTTTGTCCTACCTGTTATGTGTAATTGTCCCTGCACCTGATACCAACGATATTTGGGGTTTATAATAACTCCTTTATTAGTTTTCTTCCAAAATCTCCCTGCGCTAGTCCGTCCGGAGTTGCACCCAGAAACGGTAACTTTTTTCAATTTGAATATTAAACTAGTCTCTTGTTTATTCCAGGTATAATGGACGGCACGATAATTATTATTTTTTTGGATATATTAGATTCCTCACAAAATCACACTTGTATTTTTACGCCTAGTACATACTTTAGAAAAATTTGAGGCTGTTAGAAGTTTTCGCCCGAGTTCTAACCACTCGCTACAATATTATTGAAAAATCGTTGATGAAAACTTCTCACTTTAAAAAAAGTCTAAATTCGTTAAATTCCAAATACATAGTTTGTAACCGGAAATAGTTATAGGTATTTCACACAACATAATTATCCTATTTTAACATATTATAATTTATTTTAGAGATAACTGACGTATTTTTCTACCGTGTTTTTTATGGATTCGTGTTTTCAAAACTTAATACTGTTTAGAACTAGTCCTCAACTTTGCTGTGTATTAATCACAAAGTAAATTTACAACACATATACAAACGAGAGCCGTTCAAATTTCACTTAGCCGTTCAATTTAGGGCTTATGGCCTTGTGGGCATCTCAATATTCTCAATGTAGACCACAAATAATAGGTACTTACTATCTTAATATTATCATAATATTTAGTCTTATTTTATAATAAAGATATAATGCCAATTAATGATAAATAGCCCTAATTATAAATTTAAGGATTGTATTGTCTAGATACTCGCGAAGTTGATAACAGTTGTAGATTACGGTTAGGTAATGTCAATATTTATTGGTTTTCAGTAGTGGGTGTAATGTCCAATGTATTGAGTTCAGAATGTTGAACTTTGATAAGCTGAGTACCTGTCTCGTGTTTCTTTTTTAGCTTATGCATCATCGTTTGGTTACTGGCTGGTGATAACATGTTACCTACCGCTTTGTGATGGTATAGACTTGTCACGTACTTGGGCAGTAGTGCAATCTTAGAATTCTCAACAAAATTACACGTAATATTTATGAAAACAATGATAAATACAAAGAATCATAGCGTTTTTTGTAGCGCTCAATTGGGAGTTGGAGGTCGGTCAACGATCTATGTTTCCGACTGGAAACTATTATTTAAATGACTGTAAAAACTATTCTTACGAACAACTACTTAAACCCACAATTTTTCAACGACATCAACAGTAAAACATCGAGTCATATTTTGTCCTCAATGAATTAACTGTAAATTTTTTTTCTACCTACTAATATTATAATCGACCATTTAGCTCCACTACACATACTAGCTTTCTGAATAATAATACGCAGAATAGTGCACGGGTTGGGAAGTACCCTTTTAGCAGTTGGGCCAATGGGTTATGCGTTTCCTGATCACGCTCCACGAAACGAGCGCGAACGAAAATATCTGTGCGCTGCGCAATGCGCATACATTAAATTACTAACCCTCGAAATCACATGTCCTTAATACAAATATAAACACCACAAGTTCTACAAAAAAGAATGTGTTAAGGTACCTACAAGGTATTAAAATTTTCTTACGTTTTCAGGTCAGTGTCACCGTATATTATGTTGATTAAAGTATGATTCGCGAAAGTAACAAATATGGCATTACAGAGTTATAATCATTAAAATCTTCAATACAATTCTCTAAGTTCAATTAATCCCGATTGAATGACTCTTTCATAAAATTTTCCGTGAATGGGATTTCACTAACGTATAGGGTTGAATTGATGATTTCAATAATTATAATCCTGTAAATACATACTTACGTGTTACGATCACGAATCATATTTTAATCAACAAACAATCTGATAATTACAAAAAAAAACGTACGTTAATTGGATTTTTGCGGGCTACACTGGCGTATCCACCTTAAAAGCTGTCAGTGCGCTGCATTACTTGACCCATCTACCCCCCTCTTTAGTTTTGTAAGACGGGTCACATAATACAGGGCACTGACCGTACTAACCGAATATCACATCAAATCAACTACATACACAAACATAATTATAGATTTGTAATAAAATCGTGTCTTGTAACTTCGATTTCATCCAAGTTAATTACGTTTTCAGACTCCACCAACGTTAACAAGTTTGTTATACGGCAAGCCGGTGCATGCCCATTTGTACATCGAGCGGATACCGGTCGAGAGAGTGCCGGAGGACGAAGGTGAAGCCGCCAAATGGCTGCATGACCTCTTTGTTGTAAAGGTATGTGGCAATTATTCAGTTTTACATAACATAATATGTACGCTTGTAATCTCCGAAGGGTTAGACAGATGGGTACCCTATAGTACACCCAGATTTCCCCAGTTATTTCAGCCCCTTCATGGGACTTAAAAAAATGTGGTCTTGAGGAACAAGTTAAGTTTTATTTATTTCACTGGAGAGCAGACCGGAAAAGCACTACCATATTATTATGTGGATATATACATGTGCAACTAAGGAGATGGGCACACGAACTAAAACTTACTGCAGGCCCTAATTGGAGGAGAGTAGCTCGTGATAGCGTTCAATGTAAACAGCTAGAAGAGGCCTTTGCCAAGAGGCACACTGAATTGAAAGATTTACTAATACTCTCACAATTATTTACTAACTCACAACAACAGTAACCAATTGAGAATAGCAGGCTGATTAGTAAGTAAAGTAAATACATGTGCACATAAACACCTTTACCTTTTTTTTTAAATGTTATACCACTACCACCACACTAGGAATTTCTCCTGTATCGTGGGTGCGTTTACAAACATTTCAATTCACATACACAAACAGCCAGACCCGGAACAACTACCTGTAGGCCATTCAAATATTTGTTCCGTGCGGGGATCGAACCTGTGACACGCAGCGCAGCAGTCGATTGTTCAACCACTGCGCTAATCGTGCGATCTTTCCCCATAAACGCGGATAAATAAATCGAGAAAGTTGACCTTTGTATGCGGATACGGTGGCGAAATGCATCCAGTACATAGCATATAGGTACTGTAATGAGTACGTCGCCACAGATCACATGTCCTACAAGTCAGTGGCCGCTCTCGCCTTTAACAACCGCAATAACCCATTTCCGCAATGAATTTGCCAGCTAGCTTGTGAAAACCGTGTTTCATTCATCGGCAGATTCATACAAAAGTATCATAAATACGACGTTAAAAAAACTCGCGACGAAGCATTTGTATCTGATTAAGAGTTTGATGTTCACGCGAATATTTTTTAGTCGATTTCAAAGAATTTTGTCACAAATCTTAATGACGTTAAAAATAAATTAATTTTTCTAGGATGTGAGAAAATCGGCAGCCAGCAGCTAGTTTTTGCGGTATTTGGTGTAATCTAAAAAAATACATGTTTTGTACACAAAGCAAAATGTTAATCATCACCTTGAGTTCAACAGATAATCTTTATGATTTATTTCCGCAACGTTAATTCTACACGAGACACTACACAGACCTGTTATGTAAATGTGGAACTGGAAGAAATTAGCCAAAGATATTGCCAAAGATAAATATTTCAGGATTGAGCAGAGGTGTACCAAATCGTACACCCACATTTCGCCAGTTATGTTAAAGTCCCATGTAATAGGAGGCGATTGCCATCAACCGGGCACAAATCCAGACTGTGGCTGCTACTGAGAAATTTCCTGATGGAAAAACTCAATCATAATTTGCTCAACCAGGGAATCGAACACAGGACTTCATGGTCAGAAGTCTTCGCGTTTGCGACCACAAAACCAACGAGGCAGTCTGTATTGGAATAATACATCAATACTCCAATTCACCCGTTTATACAATGCTGCTGATAATAAAATAGGATTTATTTAGTACTAGCTTCGGTCAGAAAATATAACATGGAGATATACTACCGGGATAAAAAGACTATCTGTGTGCCAAATATTATCGAAATCCGTACAGCTATCAAGGCATGAAAATATTACTGACATACAGGGTTACTTTTACATTTATAATACTAAAAATGCAGTCATTTGTGACGTTGAATTAATAAAAAACTTTTCATTACTCATATTCTGAAAGTAGGTCTGAAGTTGCCTGAGGAGTGGGATGAAAGTAATACTTTTCATCCTTAGGGAGAATCGCTTTAAACTGACAGATGTCAAATTATTAAAAAAAAACTAGTTCTATTTTGACATTTTTATTGAACCATGTTCCAACTTTCTATGCAGCCACAATGTAAAATTGAAATAACTTAAAGTTAATTATTGATTAAGGAATATATATTTTTTAAATAATTTTATTATAATTTAGTTTCAACAATTTCTTTAAAATAACATAGAGTTGGGCATAATATTTACCATTTTTTCAATGATGAATATGAAAAATAATGGCGGAATAGCTAGCTGGCCACAGAAAAAAAAACAAAGTTGGTGGGAAAGCGGCAATCCGAAATAAAATGTACTACTTAATTTTTTCTTAAGCTAATTCATGTTTCTATTTTTACTTTCCTTGTATTCGTAATGAAAAGCACAGTGTTTACCTTGGGTTAAAGACTTATTTAGTCCCTCGAATCCTCCTCCTATTGGCGCCCTCACTTCATTCGGGCACCAAACCCCGTCTCGGGACTAAATAAGTTACTTTCACCCCTGGGGTAACAAGTATTAGTACTTATAAATGTGCTATCATGTTTTTGGTAACAGGAAAATTTATATGCAAATTATGCCTCATTCGTGGCATTCAAGTGACGATTATCTCACCTCTTTGCAATTGACACCTTTTTATTCAAGACGATGGTCTTATGACGATTTTTTGAGTCGGAGAATAATACGCAGCTACCTGTTTAATTTTTTTACTTAATTAAGAATTTGTTTAATTCATTAAATTAAAACAGGTTAGTAATGGCATCTTTTGTGGTTAGTTCATACCAAATCTTACCTATAAAATATAATTGTAATTTAAATATTGTAAAGAGCTGATTCCCTTGGCCGTCGTCCGCGTGAAATTGTTATAAAAATACTCTGCTGCTCGCGACTACGTTCGCTTGGAAAGTTTTGATGGGTTTTAGGCGTATGAAAAATAGATGTTGAACGATTCTCAGACCTATCCGTTATGCACACAAAATTTCATACAAATCGGTTCAGCCGTTTCGGAGATTAGCCGGAACAAACGGAGAGACAGACAGACAAATATAAAATGTATTTTTGTTATAAGTACCATATACACTTTCATGTGCTTTCAGTATAAAGCTATAATTTTTTAAATTTTATTTTGTTCAATTTTATTTATTTGTATAATTCTATGTAAGCAGGACTAATTGAACAACAAACACTGTCTGTTCAATCGATGCCCATTAAAGGTTAACAAACAGGTGTTGGATAGGCATGTTAATTAAGATAGATAAATTATGTTACGATCGTTGCAACTCGTGAGCATGCGTCATGTGATTTTTATAAACATTGTCACAAGGTCTAATTTACGAGGACTTATATGCACAATGACATTACATGACATCGTGTTCGATCATGACATTTTTTTTTCCTGATCGTTTTAGAGTTGTTTACTTTACATTACTTACTCCCTAATTATCCAGTTACTTAGGTTTTTGAGTCCTGTCTAGGAGGGTGAGTGGTAGAGCCTTAATAGGTTTGAAGTAGTCATACATTATCTCGTCCCTTTCTACCCGAAGTAACACTACGCTTTGCCTACCCAGGAATTGAACCCAGAAAAATTCGAACTATACACCGGCAGTAAATCATTGTCTATAAACAAAAATCGTTTTTTTTTTTTCAGGACAAAATGCAAGATTCATTTTTCAACACTGGAGACTTCTTCCTCGAATCCGGTGTTGAGCGAAGGGAGCCGTTCACAGTGCCCCCTCCTATTTGGTCGCTGGTGAATGCGCTCGGCTGGGCCGTTGTAACGCTCACTCCGATGCTCTATTACCTCCTCGGTCTTCTGTTCAGCGGAAAACTCGTTTATTTCTCTATAGCCTGTGCTATTTTTGGAGCATGTAAGTATATTATTATGTTTTTATGTAAGTGCATATAATGTTTTGTTATTTGTGTAGCTTAAACTTAAGGGGAAGATTTATAAAACAATGGTTAGACCTGCTGTTTTGAATGGATCAGAATGTTGGGCCACAAAAGGCATGAATGAAAGGCATTTGCATGTGGCTGAGATGAGAATGCTAAGGGGGATGTGTGGTGTTACGCGAATGAATAGAATAAGGAATGTGTACATTAGAGGAAGTCTGAAAGTGGCGCCGGTGACTGGAAAGGTGCGGTTGTCGTGGTATGGGCATGTGATGCGGAGGAATGATGAAAATAAGTTTTTAAACTGACATGGTCACTAACACTATCAACAACACTTGTAACGGGATATTTACCATGTTTATTATTTGTTATGAGTTCCCGATATTTCGGCGCTGTTGCAAACGCCATGATCACGGATAAACGGTGTGGTCACGGTTTATCCGTGATCATGGCGTTTGCAACAGCGCCGAAATATCGGGAACTCATAACAAATAATAAACATGGTAAATATCCCGTTACAAGTGTTGTTGATAATGAGGAAAATGTCGTGAGGAAAGTTTTGAGTACGAATGTGGATGGGTATAAAGGTAGAGGAAGACCAAAGAAACGATGGATGGACTGTGTGAAGGATGATATGGCAACAAAGGAAGTATCTCATGAGATGACAAGTAATAGAGAAGTATGGAAGAAAAAGACATGCTGAGCCGACCCCAAATAAATTGGGATAAGGGCAAGAGAATGATGATGATATTTGTGTAGCTATTATAGGTTCTTAGGTTCCCACAAGGTGGACCGAAAACCTGGTGAGGTCTCTTGCATCAGCTGGATGCCGGAAGCGAAAGATTGATAGTTGTGTCGAAGCATGGAGTTGGAGAGCCGTGTCTAGTCTAAAGTGTTTCTTTAAATTGAATAATGGTGATAAACATCAACTCCAATACAAAACTACTACTGCTTAGTACTTAGTCCTTGGTTTTGAACATGATTGAACATTGTTCGCAGCAAAAGTACATAAGCAAACAATTAAGAGTGGAGAACAAAGTAATCAAATCTAATTAAAATTGCATTGACCATGTGTTTACGCAATTTTATTATCAATGGACTTTATTTACAAACGTAGTTATCTATATATAATTAGAGCAAATGTTTTCAATATTGATGGATTATGAGTAGGTATAATTAATCAATAAAAATAATAAATTTCGGATTGATAAAGCCATTCGTCATATGGCTGGGAAAACGAAAAACATATAAACACACTTTAACACAATTTAGATGCAAATGATTAAAAACTTGCTAAACACGTTTTCACAATTGTTTTTTAATTGCATATTAATAGATTAATTAATTTTTGTTTCAGTTTTCATTCTTCTCCAGAAGTCTATTGGAATGTCTAAAATCAGTCAGGGATCTTCCTATGGAACAGAAAAGAAGTAATATACCTGTTGCAGTATTTTTCTTTAACAACGTATTCTAAACCTAATACCTGTAAACTGTATTATAAATTGAAAAAAGAAGACAAACTAGGTCTTGTCGTTACATACATTGTATGTAAGTACCATGTTGTTTTGATTATTTTGTGATACATGGCAAGCTGAAAATAGTATAAATAAATGACGAAATGAGAGGCATACAGTGTTTGGTGTGAAAAAAAATGTTAAAGTTGTACTTTAAAGTATGATTTTTTGTTTTAGTCTTCATAAACGAAGCACATTTTTCCTAAAATATTTAAGACTACTTGCTTTCTTTGATTTGTTAGAAATTATTACTGTGACTGTTCAGTTTATTCATTGTTATTTTTTGTTACATTAATATTCTTTTGACACGTGTAGGTACGATAAGCGTATGTCTCGATATGTTCCGCGCAAATCTCGTTATCATGTAAAGTTTATATTTACCTAAAATAATATCTTAATTTATAACAGTGATAACTATAATCTGAGGAAGTAATCTATAAATTTAATGTCTTAGATTACCTCATTTTTGTCTTGTTACAACCATAAACCATTACTAATCGGAATTGAGCCGATTAACTTCATTATGGATAAAATTAGGACTGAACTAAGCGAAAATTATAGTAGTGTTTTACAAATAGATCAAGATGAATTATTACAAACTAAAATGCGTTCCGTATTTTCTATTTTTATAAAAAATCATTTGGATATCGTTAAATTCTATTTCTCTTTTATAATAAAATCATGTTTATATTTATATTATTCTAAAAATCTGTGGTGAAGGTACTGAATTACTGATTTCTAGAATAGTAAATGTTTAAAGTGATGCATTGGTCTTATTAGATGTAGGCTGGAGGGAAATATGTACCTACCCAATACCAAATGCATAACATTCATAATGTTGGCACATACCGAACGGCTAATAGTGTGATTCTAGATGAAAAGGTTTTTGTTCATATAAGTACATTTTTTTTGCACAACCTACTAACTTAAAGGAAAAGTAATCACTCAAAAGTAGGTAGTCGATGGTAATTGAATATTAATGCACAAAATATAAATTCAACCAAGCACAAAATGTTGAAAACTTTAGATTTTATGTGCAGTTTTATTTTGGTTCTAAGTGTGAAAGTGTATTAAGATTTAAGTTTTTTTACTATTTTGTGTAATAACTACAAGTTTTTTTGAATAAGTTATAAACTCTTTTAAGTTAAGAGTCCCTCTCTTAACTGGAGGGGAATGTAGAAAATAATTTCGTTTTATATCTAGTACTCAAACATTTTCTGTACAACGTAGTTATAAACCAATTAACCAAATACAATAAATATTCCATCGTATTTGCACCATGCTAAAAAAAATCGTTAACATCTGAAACACGCACAGAAAAATACCAATGGTTACGTGTAAATGTGATTGGACCTTTATTAAATTCCAGGTCTGCGTACAACGTGATTAGAAATTAGCACGCACAGTTAAATGTTACTATTTAAATCCCCCCCCCCCCCAAGTATGTATGTAGCGAGATTCTTGTTAATTAGCTCCACTAGTTCGTACTCAAGGAATTTGTAAAAAAGAAAACATTTTGATCGCGATTAATTTCAATATCGTTTCATCAGTTGTTATTTTTTTGATATTTTGATTAATTAAATAGATCCTACAGGTACTTGCTGCCAATATTTTTGATATATCTGATGTACTTTTGATTGGTGAACAATACCTTGACCTACATGGGGCACCTTGTAAAGAATCACTGTCATTATCATGTTTTTTTTTCATCTAACGATTATTAATTTTTCATACCATACTACATATGGTTAAAACCCACTAAGATAACCAAGTTACATACTTATTCTACTTTTACATGGCCTTTTCAGTATAAATGCATTTATTAGGATTAGAGTAATAGAACAGATAAGTAATAATAGTTTTGTTTTAATTACTAATTTTCTGGAAATTTGTCAAGATTCTGCATTGCTACAAGTTTACTGTGGAAGTAGTGGTAGGTGGCTCACTAGGATATGCTTTAGCCCGCATAGAGTAACTTGATTATGTGATATAGACAGTTTATTATGTCCTTTACAAGATGCATCTGTTGGTATAATTACCTACTGTTTTGTTCCAATTTGAATGCTAGAAGAGAGGCTGCTTTGCTTCTACTAGTTGTAACATAGGTATCTTATAGTTTGTTTAGGAATCATTTTAAATTTAAAATATGTGATTACAAATACTGTTTTCGCAAGTGTTTACGATAAATGGGCAATTAATGGTTTGTACATAAACTTGACCCTACACGTGTGCGACTTTTCATAAATTGTGATATGCCAAATTGACACGATACATTGATCTACAAACAGCACAATACCTGTGTAAAAAGACTTGTATTTATGGTTGGTTATTTTCATTTCAATAGATAACATAGATGTTGTAACTTTGTACGTATGTTTATTATTATTATTAAACTTGTACTACTTATCTTTTATTTTTACTATACCTTTACCTACTGATATCGGTTTCAGACTAGCGTATTTTGTAGCATACATAGGTTAGGTTAGCTGGGGTATTTCTGCGCTTAGCCTCTTTATTGGGCCATTGTATATGAAATCCTCACTCCAACAATCCCTGGTCCTTCCAGAAAGCTAGCAGTCTTTTTAGGCTGCTACAGGCTTCCGGGAGCGATGCCGGCGATTGAACAGTCCGTGCCTGTTGATCTGCTATGGTTCTACACTTCATGAGCACATGCTGTGGTGTTTCTTTTGCCGTCATGAATCCTCTGCACGTGTGCTGTCTGTCACACCTATGGTAAGGTAGGTGTTTGTTTAGGGGGCCAATTATAATACCTATAATCTTGCGAATTTTATCCCTTTTCAGTCTAGTGATGCTACAGGCAAGTCTCTTTGATGCTTCTGGACATCTTCAGACTTCTGGATTTAGCAGACACGCTACCTAAATCATTATAACTGCAATATTAAAAATGTCTGGTTATCTAATTAAATGAAACAATATGACTTAATACTGTCTTTTTTAATTTTAATTCTATTTTTTATTTTGGAATATCCATATTGCTTAATCTAAGAATAAAATCTAGAAGGTACATTTGAACTTTCACCTCTATTGGTTTATTAGTGACAAAAAATCCTGGCACACCAGCCTTTTCTAGGGTTACTTGCTGGTCACTCACCTGAAACAAAATAGTAGTAAAATGGATGGTGTTCTTACATTGGAAGCAAGCTCTAAAACACATAACAAGTAAAAATAGGCATGTCATCAATTGGGTAGCAAAACAAGCATGCACCAGCCCACCTGTAACAAATAGTGTGATAAGTGGTTACCAATATTTATAATAATATAATAGGACATTGTGTTGAAAGATCGATTGGAGCGTCGCGCAATGATTGTTGATATAACGGTCCCGCATGACGAGAACCTCGTGAAAGCAGAGAAAGATAAGCAATTCAAGTATCTAGATCTGGCTCGCGAGGTTGTCGACATGTGGGACGTGACAACAGCAGTCATTGTGCCGCTAGTTGTATCGGCCAATGGCTTAATAGTCAAAAGCTTTGACCAACATCTGCGGAGTCTTTCGCTTGACAGCTGGATCAAGGGCTTGATTCAGAAAGCAGGACACGGCACGAATTGTCAGGAGGTTCCTCTCTCAAGAGCCCTGGCCACCAGTAGCCCGGACCCTGTTCCCGATGCTGGTGGGCTACTATTTATTATATTTTTAAATGTTTTTTTTTAAATAATTTTGTAAAAATATTTAGAAATATAATAACTATGTATTGAAAATGAATAAAGAAAATAATAGTCAAGCGTTTCCCCATCAAGCACTTCACTTTTGTTTGTTGCAATTTTAGGTTTGTTTCCCAGGTTATACAAATTATTATTGGGTTTTCCCAGCAGGAATTTCTTAGTAGCAGCCACGGAGTCTGGATGTGTGCCCGGTTGATGGCAATAGGCTCATCCCCTTTTACATGGGACTTAAAAATAACCAGTGAAATGTGGGTGTACTATTAGGTACACCTCTGCCTAACCCTTCGAGGATTACAGGCGTAGTGTTCCTGTTATGTTATATTTATTTACTTTTTGATCCAATTGTATAACTAATTTCATATCTGTGTGCCTCAGTTCTTCTCTATGCCTAGAATGTAAAAGAGTTTTCTGAAGTTCTTGCTGCTCTGGAGTTGGTGTTGTGTTGATCATGTTTTGAATTTCCACTAAAACAAAATAAATCAGATTTATTCAAACAAAATAAAAACTAACGACTTCAGTATCAAAGTTCAGAGATTATTTTATATGATTGATGAATGATTCAAGAGATGTACAAAAAAAACAGCAACACTTACATGTGTGTTTGTTAATAATTTGTTGCCTTTGTTGAAATAAATGTTTTTCAGTAACATGTTGAATTTCCATAAGTCCCTTTACTATTTCAAAGACTGTTTCATTAAGAAGACAGTTAGCTAAACCGGAGAGTAGCTCACTTGGTACTCTCATTTGGTATTTTCTGTAATGTGAATCAATATGAAGATTTATCAAAAAAAAAAAAGTTGTATTGTATTTAGTAGACCGGTAACTAACGAAAACGTACGGTGGTAATTCCCTGGCCATATCTTGTAGCTGTTCAAGCAAAAAGTACAATTTTCGTTGTAATGCTTCTGGAGTGGGTTCATTGAATTCCATTATTGCTTTTGTTATTATTTCTTTATCGACATTACACTGAACACTATCAAATTTTTAATAACTTCCATGAATAGTACAAACAATGGTACCAAGTTAACATAAATTAACACACACAATAACTAGGAAATAATATCAATTGCAAAAATTGGCCTTGACCTACAGTCAACAATTAGTGATACTGGCCTGGCTGGCAGTGACTGATCTTGTCACTTTGACGGCTAATTGACAGTAAGTGACACTAACAATTTTCAGCATGGAAATAATTAGTACATATAATTATCAGTCTTTCAGTACCTATAAGTTCCAAGCAATTTTTAATACTAATTTTGCTTCGGTCACAGAATGGGGTCTGTGTGTTCATTGATCATAAAGTGTGGTGCCCATTGATCTAGCTGAGATTTAGATGAGAAAGCGAAGGATAATACCTTATCCTTCCTCGGGATGTGCTGTGCTGGGCCTTGTAAGATAAAGCGATGCCTGGGATGAATGGAGAGTTAACCAGTGCTATTTACAGCCAATCTCGTACTCACAGTCAGCTGCTGGCAACACCTCTTCCTGTTGATTATGGGACATACAATAATCATCTATTAGGGTATTATATTTTCAGTGTACAAGAAGGGGCACCCTGGTGCATGCTGTTTGCTGACGACATTGTTCTTGTCGGTAAAGCCTGAGATTCTGAGATCCAGAGCATACCTGTAGGATATAGAAACTCCTTGGAGTTTCTATAGTATTATAAATAATGTTGTTATTTTATCTGTCATTATGACACATCTATTTAGCTGATTAAAACCGTTATTTCAAAAGGTTTTATCTTATTTATCAATTTAATCAGCTAAATATTCTAATAATAATGGACAGATTCTTACGTCCCGAAAAATTGGACATTGATCCATCGGATAGCTCTGCGCCGAGGGATTGGGAGTACTGGAAGAGGACATTCGAAAGTTTCCTGTCATTCTGCGGAAAAGATTTAAAAGATGGTAAAACTACTTTAGATGTACTCATAAATCATGTATCCGCTAGAATTTACTCATTTATCAGTGAGTGTACGACTTACGAAGCAGCATTGAGTACACTGAATAATATATTTATCAAGCCAAAAAGTATAATTTATGCTAGACACATGATGGCAACGAGAAAGCAACAGAGTGAAGAAAACATTGACATCTATATTCAAGCTCTAAAATTAATGGCAAAGGACTGCGGATTTGAAAAAGTTGATGCGGAAACAAATAAAAATTATAGTATAAGAGATGCATTTATTTCTGGTATCAAGTCAAACAAAATTAGACAAAGATTACTTGAAAATCTATCGTTAACACTCGACCAAGCCTACAATCAGGCGATATCGCTAGAAATGGCTGAATTGAGTTCACTGAGCTATAATGTTTCAAATTTGAGTGCTGTTCAAGGCTTGGAAGGGAACAAGAACCCAATAACAGCTTCTACTAAGCGAAAGTGTTTCTTCTGTGGAGGGCGAGTGCATCCTAGAAAGGATTGCCCTGCTGTCGATGCCAACTGCCAGATTTGTGATAGGAAAGGGCACTATGCTAGTGTATGCCGAAGCAAGAAACTTCATACTGTTGCAGGTTTAGATAAACGAGATACTAATACCAACAGCTCAGCATGTATTGTAGCAGCGTCACCGGATTCCCTTAAGAAAGCAACTGTAACAGCCTACATTCAGGGAATTCGAGCTCAAGCATTAATTGACACAGGCAGTTCTATTAGTTTTATGAACGAAGACTTCTTTAAATTGTGTCGTTTAAAGAAGAGACCTTGTAATCAAACAATTTCAATGGCTTCAACTTCATTGACATCTCAAGTAGCGGGACAAACCTGCGTATCAGCTAAAATTGCAGATCATAATTACGAGGGTCTGAATTTACTAATTGTAAAGAACCTGTGTGCTGATCTTATTATTGGTCATGATATACTAGAGAAGCATTCTTCACTAGAGTTCTCTTTTGGAGGACCTAAAGATCCAATTAAAGTATGCAGTGTTGCTGCAGCCTCTGTACCAGCTGTACCCTTGTTTTCGAACGTTTCTCCTGAATGCAAGCCTATTGCTATAAAATCTCGAAGATACAGTGAGGATGATAAGAAGTTTATCGACGATGAAGTTAGAAAACTTTTGGCCGAGGGAATTATTGAGGAGAGTACGTCACCCTGGAGAGCGCAAGTTCTTATTACGAGTAATACTAATCATAAAAAACGTCTAGTTATAGATTATTCTCGAACAATAAATAGATATACACATTTAGATGCATACCCACTTCCAAACATGGAGGAATTGGTGTCACAGATATCAAAATATAGTGTATTTAGCGCTATAGATTTGCAAAGCGCATATCATCAAGTACCAATTCTGCCGAAGGAGCGCCAATTCACTGCATTTGAAGCTTCAGGAAATCTCTACCAATTTCGGCGTATTCCATTCGGTGTCACTAATGGAGTTTCTAGTTTTCAAAGAACCATTGACTGGGTCATTCGTAAAGAAGAGCTTAAAGGAACGTTTGCATACCTAGATGACGTAACAGTATGTGGACAAAACCAGGCGGAACATGATGAAAATCTTCAGAATTTTTTGAAGGCCGCTCAAAAATATGGCCTTACGCTCAACAAAGACAAGAGTAAGTTTTCCCAAGATTCTATTAATATTCTGGGATACAATATCAAGAACCACGTAATTAAGCCAGATGGGGAACGCTTACGGCCATTACTGAGTTTGCCACCACCATGTGATTTGCCATCATTAAGAAGGGCAATAGGAATGTTTGCGCATTACAGTAAATGGATTCCAAATTTCTCTGAAAGAATTCATGCTCTCGCTCATACACAATTATTTCCACTAAACGATGAACTAGTACAAAGTTTTGAAACACTGAAATGTGATATTGTTAAATCTACTATTCACGCTATCTTGACCCAATGGTGCTAGATGTCGGTTTGAGACAGTTGATTCTCGACCGTCTGCTAAACGAACATAAGAATAATCTGGATTTACATGGAGTAACGTCACCTCCTCAACGAGTGGTTGATATTTATTAGTGCGGTTGAATTTTCGCATTAGCACATGTTTAAAATCGAAAAATTTGCCTTATTCTACTGAAGAAATTAAAAATATGACTAATTCGTGTCGGATTTGTTCTGAAATAAAACCAAAATTCTACAGATCTGCCTTGCCAGATCCAATCTTAATAAAAGCTACTTCACCTATGGAGAGATTAAGTATTGATTTTAAAGGTCCAGTACCTTCTAATACAAGAAATAAGTATATATTAACTGTGATCGATGAATACTCACGTTTCCCATTTGCGTTTCCATGTGCCGATATGAGTTCTGCAACGGTTATAAAACATCTAAACGAGATATTTATGCTATTCGGGATGCCATCTTACCTTCATTCAGATCGAGGAACTTCATTCGTATCTGCGGAAGTAAAGAATTTCTTGAATCAAAGAGGGATTGCTTCAAGTAGAACCACTCCATATAATCCAAGAGGGAATGGTCAAGTAGAACGTTTCAACGGGACTCTCTGGAAATCAATACAATTGGCTCTACGTTCACGCAAACTGGCAATTGAAAATTGGGAACAAGTTCTTCCTCAAGCTTTACATTCCATACGGTCCTTGCTGTGCACAGCCACACATTGCACACCTCATGAACGTATGTTTACGCATACCAGGCGATCTACGAATGGAGTTTCTATACCCACTTGGTTGACAGATTCGGACCATGTGCTAATGCGAAAATTCAACCGCACTAATAAATATCAACCACTCGTTGAGGAGGTGACGTTACTCCATGTAAATCCAGATTATTCTTATGTTCGTTTAGCAGACGGTCGAGAATCAACTGTCTCAAACCGACATCTAGCACCATTGGGTCAAGATAGTGAGATCATTCAGGAAACGCATGAGATACTTAATGAGACAAGAGAATCAGTAGAAACAAGTGAAGAAGACTTCTACGATTCTCGAAGTACGAATGATGTAGAAGAGGAGCCGACAGATGAAACAGCTCCAGCTGAGGGACATCAAATAGTCGAAGCAGAACACCCGGTCACTGAAAATTCAGCTACTCAGCGAAGATCGACGAGAGATCGTAGGCTTCCAAGCCGCTACGTGGATTACGTTCTATACTGAAAAGCTGTTCTCTTTTTAGCCTGGAAGAATGTAGTGATATAGAAACTCCTTGGAGTTTCTATAGTATTATAATAATGTTGTTATTTTATCTGTCATTATGACACATCTATTTAGCTGATTAAAACCGTTATTTCAAAAGGTTTTATCTTATTTATCAATACCTATTCGCAAACAATCAAATCGAAACCCGTTTAAAACTTTGTCAGCCCACAAGTCTCATCTCTATTTATTTTTGAGTTGCCATTATTGCCCTCAGCTGTCAGTGCTCTCAGCAGTGCTGTCACTGTCACAAACACTGTTTCTTGTTTCTTTCTATTTGTCATTGTCAGTCTCTTTGTTTGTTTTTTTCAGATTATAAAAAAACTAATTATTAAATATGAATAGTTATTACCATGTATTCCTTCTTCTATTCTTGCATTCTAGTTTGTTGAAAGCAGATACATCAATCAAAGAACCAATATTACGTGTCGACACATTGCTGTGAGTAAAAAATTAAGATATTTTGTATTTATTTAACAGATTACTAACCACATCGTTACATTTGCAGATCTAAAACTGGGACATGTTATATGACACCATTCCCGAAAGAGTGTTCTACGAAACTGGAAGCTTTTGCCGACTCAGCTTCAATGTTTACCAAGTGTTCCATACTACATGCTAGACCTATTAGGATATGTGAAAGATGTCTAGAGCAATATCTGAGCTTCCGTAATAAGTACCAAGAGTTACAAACAGCCATTGTAAATGGAACTTCTTGCAAGTCAATTTATATGTCATGTGACAGACTGGATGCTATCTTGGAATATCATGATAACATATTAAGCATTTGGGATAAAGGTCATTGCTATGGTATGTAGTAATATCTACCATAATTTAATATTATTTATTTTTGCTGCCACTATACTCACTTTACATCCTGCACGCGTAGCATGACCACTGTAGAAACGAGTTTTGTCTACGGAAGAATCAACATAATGACAATGACAATGTGTCAGTTTGTCGATTCTTCCGTCGACATAGCCAGTTTCTACCGCGGTCATGCTGCGCGTGCTGGAAAAAATTACATTTGAATGTGCAATCAGTAGGTAAATGAATAAGGACAAAATCAGGATATTGATTATTAAAGTAACTAGTTTAGGTTATTTAAATATCCCGTTTTTTGTGAGAGTTACCTACTAATTAGTGTAGATGTCTGTTGTAATCATAACTCATTTATCATAGTTTTGAGACTTGATAAATAACTTGCCCCTTTGTTTTTACAGCTTGTTACAATTGGACAACTGATGACCCAGTGTTATCAAATGAAACAACACACTTCAATGAACTATTCAATGGAACCATGAATTGTATACAAAAGTACATTGATCCTTCATCAAACAATACTAAGGATGTCTGTGATAACTGCATGCAGTCTTACCTAAAGCTGGACAATTATTATAAAACACTTAGTGCAGATGCTATTGGAGTTGATAGTATCTGTATGGACGTTGTAGATTCTGTAAGTAATGGTTAAGGCCCTACATAACCAAGGCAAGACACAACATGCCAGGCCAGGCAGGCATATCTATCCTTAGACATTTCCTTACATTTTTTGTAGTCCACTGCAATAAGTTATCAGTTTTCAGTCTCATAAGTCAAAATGCAACACATCACACCTTTTTAGGGTTCCTAACCCAAAGGGTCAAACGGGACCCTATTACTGAGACTTCCCTGTCCATCCGCCTGTCTGACACCAGGTTGTATCTCATTAACCGTGATAGTTAGCCAGTTGAAATTTCTACAGATTATGTATTTTTGTTGCCGCTATAACAACAAATACTTAAAACAGAATCAAATTAATATTTAAGGGCAGCCTTACAAAAAAGTGGGTTTTTATAAATAATGGTACGGGACCCTTCGCTAGTCCTACTCGGCCGGTTTTTTTTCGAATTCTGTATTTTGTATCATCAGTGTACCTAAAACCACTTTTATTTTCATTTACAGATGAATGCTACAAGATCTTTGTGGAGTAAAACTTTGAACTGTTGTAAGATAAGAAAAACTCCTGAAGTTATATTTTTGGTCTGCACTGGTATTATATCTGTGCTACCAATCTTTTATTACTTAGTGCTAAGATATTTCAGCCCTATAAGAGACTTGCCAAATGTATTGAAACGTAAGTACTTGCACACATTATAAGTTAGGGCGAATATTATTGTTTTCCCTGCAAGTTCATTTAAATTAATTATTTGTTTTGTTTCAGAATCAAGATTCAAGCAAACTATTCTCCGATCACTTAGAAAGTCAAATTAAAGACTGTATATTAAATCAAATAAATAAAACTCTCCTTATAACAAATAACAAATTATGTATTTAAAAATTGACCAAAGAAATAAAATTATATTTTTGATAAAACTCGGGTCTAATTGATAAGTACACACATTTTAGGCATTTAAAAATAGGTTTAAGTTGTTCTTGAAGTTCATTTACCGATGTCTTGCTTTCTTATTGTTATTTTTCTTCATACTATTATTACTACTTGTACTACTAGTAGACATTTTGTGTTTGAGTGAGTTAGGGGTCATATCTCCCTTATTCATGATACTCATACTAGAGTCCTTGTCTTTAGGGGTACCGGGTCTGCTATCCAGGCCAACAGCTGACAGCATCTTACTGTCACTGCCAAAGGCTTTTTGTAGCATTCCAGATGAGGTAGCAATCTTTTGTGTCAAACTTTGCTTGGTTGTGGAATGGTTGATAACTTTTTCAATTCCACCGTTAGTGTGCTGTTTCCCAGAAGGCTTAGATGCAATACTTTCAGTAGAACCATGTATAGTGGTGTGGTTCAAACTGCTAACATTCATTCCAGTACTGATTTGTGTGTCCGATGAGTCCTCATTAGTCTGAGATTCAGTCTCACTATTTCTTTCATCTGTAAAAAGTAACATATTTAATTTTTTTTTTAACTATTTATTCCCTTAGATTACATCAGGTTGAACAATATTTTGTTCATGTACCCGCAACTCGCCTCCCAAGTTGTAGTTACATGTAGCTATAGATGACTTGTGAAGTTTGAAATACAAATAAAATGAATAATATTATAATAATTGAGTATTGAATTATTTGAACTTGAGAGTGAAAGTGTTAAAAGATTAGAAACCACAACTTACTTTTAGCTTCAGCAGGGTCCACAAGTCCACTAACTGCCTAAAATATAAAAATTTATTTTAGTACTGTATAGAACAACAATAACATCAAAAAGTTTGTTTACAACTTACAGCCATTGAAGTAATACTGGATTTAGAAAACAATCGTTCAGCTTCTTTGAACTTCCGGTTCCTTTTGTCTGCTTTTGAATTAGTGCTTTTATTAGTGGTGAGGTATCTGTCCCATCCTCTGATAATGTTTCCGTAAAGCTGAGTATCTTCCAAGTATGATCCTTCAAAAGCATAAATCTGGCGTTCCAAGTTTGCAAGGGTCTCCTAGAAAATGTTATAGATGTAACAGAATGACTTATTAAAATCTTTACACTATTTTGTCGTTTTGTTTACTTACAGCCACTTCGGCTTTTCTTTTCACTAATTCTGCCAACTCCGCTCTTGTGTCAGCCACTGACGACTGTTTAGACGCCATGTTGTTTCTTTTTGCTTGAACAGTTTGGGTTTCGGTGTCGGGGGTTTGAGGTGAAACAACCATGTCGTTAGTTGAATTTATCCGTCTTCAAATATCCATAATTTAACAACTAAACACGAGGTAGTACGTTTGTTTTAAGATAAGAAAGTAAATGCTTTTGGTGTTCAATCAATAAGCACAACGCGCATTTGCAATCAAATCACAATGAATGACAGTTTATTTGACGTTTCATATGAGTTTGACGTAGTTTAGTGATGGACGCTATTTTTAACCCCCGACCAAAAAAGAGGGGTGTTATAAGTTTTGTTTTACTATTCCCACAATCCTCCCAAGTTTTAGGCGATTTTATTTGAGTTCATTTTGGACATCGTGCATAGGTCGGGTTCCAGTTTTGTGTTATCTGAGCATTTCTCTTTTTTTTGCCATCTTTTGAAAAAGTCGCCAAAAATAAAAATATCAGTAAATCGCTTTTTTTGTCTTCAAATCAGATAGATTATTTCATGAATATTTTAATTTTTCAAGCGGAATTCTATTTAATTTAGGATTTTTGTAAAAATATTATTAAAATCTAAATGAAGGTAGGTTAAACGCTCCTATTTTGTTACTACTTATTTGGTAAAAAAAAAACGTAATGTCGCAAATTCTGTGGCTAAAATGTTATGTTTCTTAAACTTCATGATACATTTTAAAAAACTGTTGCAAAGAAATAATAAGAAAACTGAAAAAATACTTCCAATTTAGGTGCTTCAATATTTTGTTTTTACTTTTAACTTCGAGTCAATTTAAAGTTTTGATTATATGAAAAATAAACAAAATTTAAAGATTTTGCTTATTGCTTATTAAAACGTTAGGCAAAATTGATTTTCTGTACAAAAAATATTGTTTTTTATTAAATAAATAAATACATAAAAGTGAGTGAGACGGGCGATTTTTGGGACAGTAACAAAAAAGGAAGTAATTGGTAACAAAACAAAAACATAAAGCTGGCTCTATAATGCGTAATAAAAGGATTAAAGATATGAATAAATAAAAAGACGGATTCGTGCTAAATCATAATCAACGTTTAATAAACTATAATTTAAACAGACTCCAACTTATCCGGGTTTTGTTTTTATTTATCTCTAACGTTTAATTTTTTCTGCCGGAGTTAGTGGTCTTTTCTTGTGCTGTTGAATTGTAAACATAGCTTTGTAATTCCGTTTTTGTTACTTAAATTTCCGCTTATACGTTATCTACCCAAAAGTAACAAAAAAAAGTAACGAAACAAGTAATGATTTTTTAAAAATATTTTTGTGGTATTTAATATTGCAGTTATGTCTATTAGTATACACTAAATTTTACCGGAAGTTATTAACTATTGTAATAAGATAAAAAGAGAGAGTAAATATTATCAAATTTCCTTGAAACAGCAATAGCAAAAACCGGAATGAGATTTACTCAAAAACGGGTACATGCGCACACTACAAACTTCGGAACGGCAATTGACACAATACATCAATATAATATATATATATATATAATACATAATATAGCGGCATTTAATGATATCTACAGTGTTGAAATTTCAAAAAAAACATTGCCGAAAGGAAGTTTTTAATATTTCACATGTATAAAATGGGTAACAAAAACTGAAATCCATTTTTGAACCTTTCTCTGGGACAAGTTTAAAATTCATTAAATAACCGTACAAATTTAACCAAATCAGCAAAAAGGCATTACAACGTGGACCTTTTTACCTTCTTATACTATTTCAATCAAAATCTCAGTATAGTTTCTTTGAACCTTATCAAAATAATTGAGTTTGAAATTGCGAGTGGTAGACTGGGACATACGAATTTTCATACATTACAATTTTCGACAGCGTATATTTAGTTGATTTTTTATTTAAACACTATGTATTTATGATTTGGTAAATTATCTTCTGTAAATTTAAGTAACAATTATGCTGCTACGCAAAACAGTATCATCGGAGCAGCAATGAAAAATATTGCGAAAACGGAAAAAATGTGACGCAAACCCGCTTAAGGTTAAGGGTGTATATGTTCTGTGGACGCAGACGAGGTTGCGCGGGACAGCTAGTAATACTTAAGAATTCCGTGACTATGCTGTGGCTGTCAATATTTTTACTGTCAGCTTCAGCTGTCATTGTCATAACCATTGACGCACACATTGACGTTTGCTATCAGGTTGGTTGGATAGTTGGGTCGCTATTGTTTGTTGATTTTGGCTGATTTATGACTGATAGTTATCGTCCGCTGTGATCTGATAAAACTTAATTGCAGCTATAATAATGTTCAATTTAAATAAATTGAATGGAGGAAGCCAGTAGTAGCAGTACGTGTAAAACTTAAAAATGTCTGTAAATTATATACCTCGAGTGACACAGGTATGGTTTGATTTATTTTTTGTATTCTGTATTCGGGGTACAAAGATCACTAATCTTTTATTGCACAATATAGTTATCAACTGTGTAATGAAACTGGAAGACGAATAATTAAGGTGGAAGGCGCCAGGTTAGAATATCATAAGCTACCCAGGCGCTTTTACCATAATAGCAACTTGCGTAAACAAATTGATTGATAGTCAAGTGACTTCAAATTTTTCACATTGTGTTCGCTAGTTAGATATAAAAAAATCTGTGGGTCGACTTATGGTTGCGCGATACACAGCGTACTGCTGCCGAGTGCACCGTCGATGCTGTTTCGTGCAATAGCGTTCCCGCTATGCTTCTCACTCTAGCAAATGACGGTTCTGATTGACGGAAAACGATAGAAGCATGGAAAAGTGCATAACCATGTAGCTAGGATGAGGTTCAACCCTTAGGGTCTGTCTAGTTTGGGACTCACCGATGAATAACTGTTGGTTGCATCTTAAGCTACCCAAATTCCCTCATCCTGTGTTTAAACTTTTCCCCAGTTTACTATATTATCTAGAATAAACTACATATTTATTTGACATGGTCGTGACTTTTGAAATCTCACTTATCTCTCTTTATTAATCATGTTTTTTTTTGCAGCTTGATGCAGTGCAGCTGGATAATCAAGTAGAAGAGCTTTTCAAACAATTAGTATTCCAAGCAACTAAGTTTATAGAGGTAAGGTTGTTTAATCACAATTTTTTCCATTAAGTATAAGTATTTTTTTTATTGAAATAGATATTGACCAATTGTTTTTTTTTGTTTCAGCCACAGTATATTCAGCCAGTACTGCCTGAGCTTGAACTTTTAATAAGAACATGGATTTTCAAGTATTCTGTGTTCAATCAGAAAAGCACTTTTGGACATCAGATGTTATCTTTGAGTTATAAATCAGACAATTTCTCTAGAAGTAAACTATTCTGGTACTATGGCTACACTGTTGGTTTGAAGTACCTTAGAGAAAGAGCTATTTATAGTTTTACATCTAATACAAAAGTTCAAAACGTTGTAAATAAATTAGAGTCATTTCAATTGATAGGGGACATATTAAACTTCTGTAGATTCATACAGACAGGCAAATATCCATTGCTCATAGATTTTATTTTATGTTTAGAGTTGTCTGCTGAGAAATTGACTAGAGAAGATCTTACAGATTTCTCTTGGACAAGAGAACTGTTATGGCACAATTTTATTGTAAGTGCTTTATTTTTATTAATACTAAATTTTGTATCAAGTAAAAATAGTAGAATAACTCTTCTGATTTTCAAATCCTAGTTATTCATCTGATGCGAACCGCAAGGGCTGGTTCGAGGTGGTGTGAGAAAAGTGTGACAGTATAGGATAGTAAAAATCTAAATATTTAATTAAGAAGTTGCAAAAGTTAAATTAAAAGAAAATTAACTCTCAGCTATTATGATTATGAAATGCTGAAACACAATATATTAAATAATTTTCTGGCAATTTAGATTATAGATAAAAATAGCAGTGTTGTTTGAATATTGAAGATGACCACAATACTTTAAAGGAAAAAATAAATAATGCAAACAAATTTTTTCAGGAACTAATAGGCACAACAATAGCATTAATAAACATCTTTGGGCTCAGAAGTAAACTGTCTAGTGTCCTGAAGTATGTGTGGTGGCGCCAACATGTCAGGTCAACTGCCACCTCGAGTGAAGCTGTCATGACATTACACACTGTTTGTGCTTGCTGCAATATCAAGCCAGTTCTACCGCACACTATGGGCTGCCAGCATATATTCTGTTACTATTGTATAGTGGTATGTATCTAGTACCTATTATTAAATAAACAAGTAGCAGGTTATGTAAGATATATTTAATATTTAGGAGCTCATGACTAAATAAATAGTGGCACGGGTCAAGGTTAAACAACGTTTGTCTAGGTTGGTCCGTAGATGGGTGACCACCCATTGCATAATAATATGTAGTTTCCTCCGTGCCTCTGAAAGCAAGTTAAGCCGTTGGTGGCTAATTCGTTTGTAGATTTTATGCAGCCAGTGGCTAGGCAGTCTGACAACCAGTCTTAGCAAGGGTTATAGTTTTATCCAGTACTAACTGGGTTGTGGATGTCAGATAGATATCCTTGTAAAATACTAGCATTCAGCTGTATCAGGTAAGACTGGCTTGGTAGATGATGATGAGTTTTCTCGTATTTAAATGAAAATATCAATTATTAACTTCTTTTATAATTTTTTGGACAAAAATTTGGCTAAATCATTTAATATATTTTTTTTTTAGGCTAACAAGACAGCAGATCCAGACTTTGCGTGCCCAAAATGCTACTTTAATGGGAAGGAAATAAATAAGTTTGTAATGTCTTAATACTTGAAGCAATAGCTTAATACGCTCTAAAGGGGAAGTCGGTGCTGTGATAAATATTATATAGTTTAAGGGTTGCGCAACATCTGTCAGCGCGAATTAGCATTTTTTGAAGCTCCTATCATTTTCTGTCGTTCAGAACCATTATTTGCTAGCGCGAGAAACAGAGCGCAGGTTTGCTTTCGCACGTGGCTGCATAGACGATGCGCTCGGCAGCACACTGTTTGTAGTTGTAGATGTAACGCAACCCTAATTCTTACCTAGGGTATATTATTGTAAGTATATAAGACCATGTATGTTGATTAGTTGGTATATTTTTTTTATTGCATAGTAGTAGATACATAATTTATTTAAATAAATTTTACATTCTTTTTAATTTGGCGATTTTTTTTTTCAACAGCGTAGCCATAATCATTCATCAGTCACATTTTATTTACCACAATACAATTCAAAACATATCCTTCACAGTGTTGTCATTGCTTTTATAATGTAGAATCTAAAAGATGATTATTTAATTAATTAAATTTACATAAGAAGTATATACCTATAAACTGAGAAGAAAACTGAGAAAAAAGATTTAGTGATAAAAAAAAAAACAAATATATGAAAGTAAATAAATGACAATGAGAGCAGTGGTGGCCCAGTGGTGGCAGTCCCGACTTACGAGCAGTAAGCAGGTTCGAGCCAAGGCAGGCGCATTACTTCGTGTAATTTATTTAATCACCGCTGCCCTCAAAAACGGTGAAGGAAAACATCGTAAGGAACCCGGCATGTCCTAGAACTAAATTATTACTATTCGAAGACATGTGACATCTATCAACCCGCACTGGGCCCGCGTGGTGGATTACAGCCCACTCCCTCCCTCTTAGAGAGGAGGCCTGTTTACCAGCATTGGGAACATTATAGGCTGATGATGATTATGAAATGAATGAGTAAAATATTTAACAATGATCATGGTCATCATGCCATTGTATGAATGAGCAACACATGTATACGGACATTGATAATAACAGAACGAGCCAGAGCGCAATAACTGCAAATTAATTTATTTGTAACATTCACGAAAGATGAATGATTGAATTTGGAATGGACAGTGAACACAAAAGCGAATACAAAGTGAATGGTACTTTGCATGACATGAGGCAGCAGTAGCCAGTGCTAGTTGACTCGCCTGTGTCGCAACTTTACAAAACTTTGTTCCTTGCCTAACCACTATAGGTTGTAAGGTCCCGGGTTGAGAAAGAAACCCTCCAGTGGTGTGGAAAAGATGGATGAAAGACTTTTGATAAAATAAAAGGAAGAAAAATATAGAATGGTAGTATATTGTGGTTTCCTGCAGTCATGTGACCTTGACTGATGTTTTAAGGCATCTATTTCTGGGACTAAGTTCTACATTCCGATTATAACCAAGTTTATACAGATGTGAATGAGTGAGAATAACATGAATTAAAAAGTAAAAAAAATTATAAGTAAGATGATGATAGAAGTTCCAGGTATAAAAATGAAATGATGGCACTTTGAAATCAGGACAACAACCTTTGGGACCGGCCTCAATTTTACGATATGTGAAAAATCAAAGAATGCAAAATAAATATAGCGTCTTCAAAGCTTAATAATGAGTCAGTTGAGTGGTGATTTAATGTCAACTCATCTCACTGGTGTGAACAAGGTTTTACACTTTATTTTCAAACGATCTTAGTCTTACATAAGTATATGAATGTATGTAGGTAAGCACATAATTCAACGAGTATGAGTGTGATACCTAATCATTAAACATTTATGATAATTATTAACTAACAAATCTAAAAATCTACCAAATATCAGCTGAATCTCTTTGACAGACATAAATCACATTTTTTGCTCAACATACCTGACCTAACAAGGCTATCAACTTCCGTCCTTAACCAATTCGATTCGTTTCACTAATTTATTTACAATCATAAGCGACCTAAGACCGTTTAGGTCACTAATTTAGGCTTTAATTAACAGGTGGTCAGACCAAATAAGGCATGCATTGGAACCAGCCGTGGTGCCTTTCCGAATTGTGTTCGTATTTCTAATGTTGATTGTCTTTGCTGTTGCGCACGTCGGCGTGGAAGCCAGTCTCCCAGTCAGCGACGTAGTTGACCGTCCGCACGGAACCATCGGGCTCCACCAGAGAGTACTGACCTGCATAAATCAAAATATACATAGGTATTACGGCTGTGCATTTCCGTCGTCCTTCAAAGTGCATAAATGAGAGCTCATGAATAGTACTCTGATAAATGTATTTAGGTTATCATTGGCTTCCATTCTGTTTGCGCCTTGAAATACTCGTGATTGCAAAAATGATTAATATTCTGTAGTAGATTATAAATTTCAACAAAAGACCCGAAATTGTGTAAGTGCTTAGAAACTGCATCATTCAATTTATGAATAGCAGGTGCATAATAAAAGTCCCGGTCTCCGGGCTCCAGTAGGCACTATCTATTCCGGAGCCAAACTGGCCTCTCCTTATGATGGTTTATTTTTGAGTCTATGGCATTCCGACATTCATCCGCCTTTTAACCGACTTCTCTCAGAATAGGGTTCTCCTGTTCGTAACTAAATTGCGCGAGAGAATAAAATATGAAATGTTAGGTAATCTATACAGATACATACCTTTGACGACTTCTCCATCCCTTTCTTCTTTCTGTTGCTTTATGTCACCGGTGTGGGGGTCGTTGACACTGTATTCGAAAGCATACCTTGGGTGGGCGTCCTGCAAGGAGGGTTATCACAATTTAGATGGTGCCGTGAGAAATGTCAGTTGCAAAAAAGGTCGGAACGAGTATTGAATGAACTTTAGTGCCCATTAACTGGGTTAGATACTTAGAGCACACCAACGGAGTAGGGACGGGTTATAGGTAACTAAATTGCCTTAATTGGTTCAATTATAGAGGTTCATTCATAGGATATGCCCGTAAAATGTTTGCTGTTAGGATTATTCTGGTGTGCTTAGTCATGTTAATGACTACCTATTACATAAATTACAAAAAAAATCTCCTCAAGCTACATGAGTGTCGAATACGGTGAGAATCGAACTCACGATCTCTGAATATAAACCATTACAATATCGTTAAGTTAAAAAGTTTGTAGATAGTATACCTTCATAATAGCTACATAAATGGATACCTACAGTATACAAGAATTTACTTACTTACTTGTGGTGATAGTGTAGGTACAGACACTAGCAGGTCAAGCTACCCGAAATTATCAAACTTGCCCAATCAATCTTGAAACTAATTCTTTAAAGATAAAGTTGAAAACCTATTGTAGAAATTAGACTCTGTCTGTACCTATATGATTGTATGGACCGTTACAAAGATCATCAGCTGTGCAAAAATAAATAGCTCCAATAAAGCTGCCACTCAACCAGGATCCTTATCATAATTGATAAGAGGGTGGCAAGACGACAAGACGGTGAAAGTAGTCTAGATGTAAACGGACGAGTTCGTACTAATTGTTATGTAAGTGAATGTACTGATTTAACTCGTCTGACGCAGCAAACGCCCTCGGTTTGACAATAAAAAGTTTGGTAATCCAAGTTAACTGTTCTGAACGACAGCCTTTGTGAAAATTATTTCGAATAATTGCCAGTTATACCTACTTTACACACATTTTAACCCAGTACAAAGACGATTACATAATGTATGTTAATAGAAATTGGTTCAAATCAGGAGAGGTGAAGATTTATAATTATGTAAGTCTCGTAGCAGATGGCGTTCGAAAGTTTCAGCTTACTTCTATGCGAAAAAAGACGTGGTTTTACAAACACATAGTACATGTGTACCTTTGTGTAAAAATACCTTTAACGAAGCCGAAAGGCATTTTTCTCCCCGTTCATTGCGATATTTTTTTTTGTTCCCATGCCTAGCAACCTGCCAGTTACGGAGATATTGGGAGTCAAAGTTACAACTTTTTCACAAGTTATTTTTTAAAAATACGAGTCTTTTACGTTGTTATTTTTGAATTTTTTTAAAATACGAGTCTTTTACGTTGTTATTTTTGAATTTTTTAAATACATTGTGACCAGGGGTCACAATGTATTTCAAGGAAAGTTAAAATTATTCAATAATTGAGCCCTACCGTAAACGTGATTTTCACCCAAAAAAAAGTCGTTTTCCATTAATATTTTTTGCGTAGAGTTACTTATTTACTAAGTTACTTATCTACAGAATGCGTGCTTGACGGCTTCGTGAAGTTTTCATTTACAGCTTGTAGGTATATAAATTTATATATACCTAGATTAAATCTTTTAGACTAGACCATAAACCTTAAGGGACTCACAAACTTTAGTTGACAAACACTCTTGTGTAACTAGTTAACGTTTGTGAGTTTGTAGAGACATTACTTAGGTAAATTCAATAGGTCCTATCTACAATAGAATTTCAATACCTAGGTGCATTGTGTGCAATATCGAATGGTCACTTTACGTAATTGTATCGTGAATAAGTTAGCTCTAGGTTCCAAGTCTTCGTGTTGAAACACTAATGTTTACTTAAGCGGTGCGGATACAATAAATTAAGTTACCTTCACCTATTTTTAGTCAGCTGAGCTAAGAGCACTAAGACCTGTATTGTAATGTATTGAGATCCGCATAGATTGATTAGCGTAGTAGATTGGATTAAGTTAAGAAATGGATTTCTAATCCTTATCATTATTAGGACATCGAAATTAAGGGGCAAAAAAGAAAACCTATTCTACGATTGATCTTGACCTGTAGCCAATCAGTCCTTAGGTAATACAGTTTTCAAGATAGTGTACAAAAAAATGGCTAACAACATAAATGGACAAAATAATGACATAAGTTCTTATGAATTCCGTTCGGCAAAAAATTCAATAACTACGGTTAATAGACAGTTGATACGTATGGCTGCGTTAATTAAATTGAAGCAATTAGATGTTTTACTCGTAATCAATCAAATGACACTGTAATGGGGTTTGTGGACCATTGCTCAACGGTCAACATGTATGAACACATGACACCGGCTGAACGCTAGACAATTTCTCACATTTAATCAGAGTGAGTGAGCAGGTAATCGGTCAAGATTTCGATGTGGTCAGTAGAACCAGTCCTGGATCTAACTCGACAGCCAATCAAATTGATTACGTCACTGATTTAGTTGAAGGGATATGAAGTAACTTATCCATGGTATGCCGCAATGTCCTGAGGCACATACGTTACACACATTTAAGTTTATGTCAATATTTAAAACGTAAATAATTTAGTGAACGGAAAGAAGGACTATAAAAACATCAAATTATTTAAATAATGATAGTTAACACATAATTTTATTACTGTAATGATTTAGACACTAATTGCCGGTTTGAAACAATTAATCATGTAATAAAAAAAATGTTTGAAGAGTCTATTACAAATAATCTAACTATGAGACTATAAAGCGCTTATAAAAAGTAGGGATTATCATGAAGATTCTGAAACCTATAGTAGGTAAGTATCGGTGTTTACAATTGAAACTTTTAAAAGAAAATATTACATCATTAGGTACTCACATAGTTCTCCAAGAATTCGGTGTGGACATTCTTGCCGGCGAGGGGTGCTGCGATCTTGGCAACAGCAGGAGCGGCCACCGCGGTGTAGGCGGGCGCTGACACGTGCGCCACGCCCACGGGAGCACTCGCGTACTGGCTCACTGAGGCCACTGCCGGCGCCGCGTACTGAGCCACAGCCGGTGCCGAGTGCTGGACCACTGCAGGAGATGAATACTGCACCAGCGGAGAAGCGTACTGCGCCGAGTGTTGCGTCACCACTGGCGCGGAGTATTGACTGATGGCTGCACCGGAATGTTGAGAGTACTGACTGAACGCGCCACCGGAATGTTGCGACACGGCCGACGTAAAGTAGCCTGAAGATGGAGCAGAACCGTGGGACACAGATGAAGTGGAGTACTGTGCCACTGCAGGAGCGATGTGAGCGACGGGCGCAGCCGCGGGAACTTGAGTGTATTGGGCGTACTGCGCGACAGCAGGTGCAGCGACGGATGCGTATTGTGCTTGTCCCACAATCTGTGACTGTTGCACTCTCAAAGCGGGCGATGTTGCGTATCCGGTGGGCGGAGCGGCATACACTTGTGACACCACTGGACCTCCAGCCTGAATATTGCTGTATGAGTTAAGAGATGCCTTGGCAGCTGATCCAGCTGAATAAACTGGTTGTGCTAACAAGTTCTGTGTCACATAAGTAGTCTTCGCTGGAGACAAAGAAAATTTGGCTATAAGTGGTGCTGCGGTCACTTTAGCGATGATCGGTGCTTGAGCGTACGTCGCAAGTGGTGTGACGGTTTTTCCTCCAGAAGCAGCCGATGAAAGGCCGGCTGAGGTCGCATAGCCGTGATATTCCTTTGTGTATCCTTGAGCAGCATAGTTGTTGTAGTTGTTGGACGCAAGTGATGAAGTTTGATAAGTGGCAGCTGGTTGAGCTAGGTAGGATACCTGAGGTGCTGCATACGATACTTGAGGTGCTGCATAGGAGACTTGAGGTGCTGCATAGGATACTTGAGGTGCCGCCGACTGGTATGTTATGCCCGTCGAGTAGCCTGCACTTCCACCGGACGAGTATCCTGAGCTGCCTCCCGAAGAATAGCCTGATCCTCCGGAGTATTGGTATGAGGGTGCTGAGACGACCGCCTGCGGGAGGTATGCGTTAGCAGGGGCGTCAACGGCTTTGACGCCAGTCGTAGTGAGCTGCACTCCAGGCGCAGCGTAGGAGTAGCCATTGTCGCAGCCTGATCCTTTTTGAACTTGGCTCAAGTGATAGTTCAGATCAGGGTCGTGATAAGCCAATGCATTCTGCAGTGCTAACACAATAAATATCATCTGAAACAAAAAAAAATCGTATGTTTATTCTTCAATTATTTGTTAAAATTCGGTTTCATAACGAAAAACACAAAAAAACTCATTCTACTTACCGACTTCATTTTTATTTTTTATTATTATTTGCACTCTATATACAATATTGCTTATATTAATATTTTGGCAATGTTCGTATTAAATTATTGAAAGCTTAAAGTGTATTTGCCAAACTTAAGCGTAAATCGAAATGAGAGCAAAGTTGGTCCGCAAAGTCTTATATAGCGATCTCATATGTGTAAGAACGGGTCACACTTTTTCACGTTCGCCGTCAGAGTACGTCGGTGGGCGCGGCACAGCCGCTGCTGGTGGCTAAACCACGGGTTATATACTAATGTATGACTACCACACGTTAGAAACACCATTATGTTACCGTAGTGCCTAGATACGTCTATAAATATCACTTAATTAGGTACGAGAAACGTGAGATACATTCAGATTTTGCTGATTGATTGTCAATGAAATATTGAGTAACTGTTTCAGTTGGCTGACCATTTTTATTTCTAAAGGATTTATGAAGTTGTATCTTAAAATTGAACTACATGCTAAAGATAAACTGTTATATTGGGTTGAGAGTTTAATTGATTTAATAAGATGTTTCTTTTCTTGATAAATAATTTAAACAAGTGAGCGAATTATTATTAAATTGTTCCTACCATGCAATTAAAAAAAAAAAACTAAATTTCCGCGAACTAAGAAACGAACCCAGAACCAAACACTCAGCCGCTTGTCGCTTGTAACACTTAATCGATCATGCAGACATCCACTTAAATGAGCATAATTTCAAATCAATAAATATCATTAAGATGTAACTTGTTACACATGCAATTAGATAAATAAGTATATCATACAATAATTAACTCAAGTTATGATCGCGTTCGGCATTAATCTTAAGCTGATAATAAGTTGCTTCATGACGCGACATTCAAGCTAAATAAGTACGTATGATACTTTGAGCTCATTATTTATCCGACAGTTACGAAATTAATCCCGCAATTAGATGCTAATACCGATGGATTTGTTTGTACGAGTCAATGATATAATTTAGCGAATTAGGAACGGATCCGTAAAAGTATCGATTTTTGAGTGATAGTTATTTGTTACTATACATTTGGTTTGTACTACATATATTCTGCTCTGTATAGTGTCGAACGTAAAGAATAGCTCCATCCCATATCTTCCCGTGGGTGTCATACGAGGCGAGTAAGGAACTCTCCAGAGAATGGGCAGCAGCGTTCTCTGTGCTTTTCTAATAACCGTATTGCGATCGTCAACCCCCCTGCCAAGCGTGGCGATTATGGCAAATATAAGAGGGCTCTTATGTCAATGTGGCGACACTTGGGGGAGGCCTATGTCCAGCAGTGGATGTCATTCGGCTGAAATGATGATGATGACATATATTCTTGAAATGTTACTCTAAGCGATACCTACTATATTACCTACTAATAGACTTATTCCAATATTTCGATTATGTATTAAAAACTTGGCAGTAGTAGTTGGTAATAGTATATTATATAAGGTAGTTACGCACTTGCTGTAACTTTGCTGTCCTTATGACGTCGGTGTCTTCAGGAAAAATATCAAATCACTAACCTGGAACAGCCGTTTCAAATTAGTTACTCGATGTTTTTCACGAGACCGATTCTGTGAAGTTAAGGGTAAGGCAAAGAAAAATGTCCTGGAACAGTGAAATCTTGTAAACTAAGTATCGATTGACTCTAATTAACGCTTGAAAGTTGCGACTTTAAACATAACTACCTTCAGTAGGTACGGAACCTTTTATATTAGAATAATAAAATTTCAGATAAATGTTATCTTTTCAAACAGTCTGCACACTGAGCTCATTTAATAAACACCTGGTGGTGGAGCACACTTTTGTTTACTCTAGCTTCAATAGTCTGAAGTGTTTGATTTTTTACCCCCAACCAAAAAAAGAGGTGTGTTATATTATAAGTTTGAAGTGTATCTGTAGATCTGTGTGTCTGTCTGTGGCATCGTAGCGCCTAAACGGATGAACAGATTTTGATAAAATTGGTTTTGTTTGAAAGGTGTTTTAATCGAGAGTGTTTTTAGGTATGTTTCGAGAAAATCTGCTCAGCCATTTGAAGGTCATCACCTATTTTCTAGATGATGAAGGAAAATAAACTACTTCCACAGGTCTGGTCGATTCTAAATATGAAATCTTGTCACTTGTCACCATGGGCATCGCCAGGGGTTGACTGCACCCGGCATGCCCCTAAAATATTTTTTTTTGTAATTTATAACTTTCCTTGTTTTCGTTAAATAACGAGAAGAGGCGCAACACCAAGAAAAGTGGAAGGAATGGTGACCTCTCCCCATTCCATCCACTTTTCTCGGTGTGCCTATGCCCAGGAGCAGGAGAGTCAGCAGAAAAATAACATAAGTTTTAAAAGCATGAAATTAAAATTAAATTTAAAAAAATTATACATAGGTAACCCGGACCTCGACGAAACCGAAACCTCTAAAAAACCAAAGCGGACCCTAGACGCTACGACGTTAGGATTAATAATTTTCTGGTATTTTACAGGTTTTATGTGTCGGGGGTTTTTATTTTTTTTTACATCTATGACTTAAAATAGTCAATTCAATTCAATTCAATTTTTTTAAGGTTATGGCTCCATCGATCAACATTCGATGATTTTGCCAATGTCAAGGTACGAGATGTCAATGGTCGAATAGTACGAACTATTTGAAGACTATTGCTCAGTTTTTGTAGCGATGTCCTCCGTTATTGTTCATGCTACAAAGGACAAAACATTTTTTGGTTAGTACTTATAAGACGGCACAAATAAGTGTTAAAACATCCAAGTAATATATTTATATAAAAAAAAAATGTAAAATAGTTATAACTGGATTTTATTAATATTAATAAATTTGTAAAGAATTTTAATTGCGGGGGAGTGAGCTAGAGATAGAAGGAAAGGAATGTTAACTGGGCGGGGGATATCAGCAGGAAGTAATTCGTAAAGGGGAACAGTTAAACGAGGACAGGAAAAAAACAAGTGCTCTAGAGTACCCTCTTCTAGACCGCATTCACACAAAGAATTGTCTCTCACGTGAATTTTTGTCAAAAAAACTGGTGTGCAAACGAAGCCAAGTCGGAGTCGGATTATGACAGAGGTAGCCAGTTTATTGGAGAATTTAAGTTTGCTAAACCAACATTTCGAAGGAATAAGAGGTTGGATGGAGCCATAAAATTTTCCCTTCAATAATCGAGTTTTTTGCCAGTGAGTATTCCAACAATTAATCATCTCGGGCTTAACAAGACAGCGTAAATCTCGAGCATAACAGGACGTATGAGATTCGATCCCATTCTGAGTAGCCGACTTTGCAATGGAGTCCGCGTTCTCGTTTCCAACGATTCCAGAATGTCCGGGGATCCAAGCCATTGCGATATCTATGCCTAAACAGTGACATCTATACAAAATTTGTTTAATCTGTAAGGTTAGGGGGCAATTGTGACGAGAACGAAAAGGAGATTTTACTAAGTCTTGAAGACAACTAAGGGAATCCGAAAAAATTATGGATTTGTTCAGGCCATGAGATTCAACATAGGAGACCGCTTCTAAAAGAGCTATTGCCTCCCCAGTATAAATGGAGCCAAATTTAGAACTACGAAAACTCAATATTATTCTGAACTTTGGGATCCATACAGCGGAACCAACATTGCTATCATCAGACAGCTTCGAGGCGTCTGTAAATATCGTGAGCCAATCATGCCAGTCCTCTGATAAAATCTTTATGAATTTATCATTAGCAGTAGGGTCATTTTTCGAAATACCAAAGTTAAACATAATTTTAGGTTGAAAGAGTAGCGAATTAAAATTGCCTGCCAATAACCTGCAGACTCTTGCAGAAGTCTTTTTAAAATGTAGATAGTCAGACATGTCTAAACTAGACGCAAAACTGTTTTCTGTCTCTTTACGTTTGCGAACGCCATCAGAGCACTCAGCATCCCACCAAGGAGGGGAAGGTATTAAGTGGCGGGCAGAGTTCTTCAAGGGGATTGAGGAATCAGCCGCTCTCAACAAACAATCTACAAAATCATTGTAGACAGAAAGGGAATTGGAAGAGTTTATTCAGGGAAAGTTTTGGAGCTCAGAATCTAATTGAGACGAAAAATGAGACCAGTCTGCTTGTGAAAGGAGATATTTTTGAAGAGGTTGAATAGGAGGAGTGCGAGGATGGGAACTTGGAAATGAAATCAGTATAGGAAAATGATCACTCCCGTAAGAATTAGGGAGAACCGACCAGGAGAGTGAAGACACTAAGGAAGGGGAAGAGAAAGAAAGGTCGGGAACACTAATGTTTTGGGAAGGAGAAACCCTACGGGTAGCAGATCCATCATTAAGGATGCAAAGGTTACAGTCATCTAAAAGATCTAACAAAAAGCTGGAGGAGGGGTCATTACAGTGAGAGCCCCAAAGGGTGTGACGGCAATTGAAATCACCTAGCACAATCAAGGGGCATGGAATAGAGGAAAGGATAGAGTTAAATTCAGACAAAAGGTTGGCATTAGGATGAGGAATATAGGCAGATACATAGGATATGCCCATGGCTCTAATAGCTACAACATGTAAGCCAGCATCATGACGGGGAAGAGGAATCTCAGAAAAAGTTATAGATCTGCTAACCAAAAGGGCGCAGCCCGCCCAACCGTCCTCTCTGTCGTCCCGAAGACATGAAAAACCAGGAACCCTAAAAGGGGCCCCAGGCTTCAGCCACGTCTCCGACACGGCAAAGACGACTGGTTTATAACGATTAATGAGATAAATCAATTCGTGTTTTTTCCTACGGATTGATCTACAATTCCACTGAAGGACCTGTTCCATTATGGCGTGTCCAGGATTCCAAGAGTTTTTGAACTAAAATTACGACATTGTCCGGTATTGCGTCACTAAATTTAGACAGCATGTTAATAAGGGAGCATACCAATAGCTCTATTAAGTTGTCATTGGGGGTGGGAAGGGGTGTGGATTCAACATATTGGGAATTCAAGGCACAACCGTTAGGCTGAGAAGAGGGAGGGGTATACACCATTGACCTATGGGCTTGGGTATCATAAGACTTGCCCAGCTCCGGTCGGGGTCTTGGAGAACGATAAACGGTTTTGGTGTAGGAAGATTTTACAGGGGATGCATATGGAGATGAAGTGGGAGTACTAAGAGGGACTGAAAAGAGATGGGGCTCAGAAGGAGTTTGTTGAGAAATTTTGTAAACAGAGGGACCAGCAGCAACATTAGAGTACAGCACTTTGGGGCGGGGAAACCTTACCGAAGCCTCACGATAACTTAAATTCTCCTGGGACATAACCATTTTGATAGATTTCTGTCTTGAATGCTCAGGGCACTTGTCATCAGTAGCCTTATGGTTACCACCATCGCACAACATACATGTGACTTGTGAATCCTGGACATTGCAGCTATCGCCAGGGTGTGGTTGGGCACATCGGTAGCAACGTGGCTTGGATCTGCACTGGTTACTAATATGGCCAAAACGAAGACAGTTACGGCATTGAATAGTGGGAAGATGGTACACAGAAACCGGAAGGGAAGCATTATAACAAAATACTTTTTCTGGGAGCAATTGGCCGGAGAAAGTTAGCACAACTGTTGTTGAGGGTGACCAAAAAACAGAACCCTCTTTTCTATTTTTAAAATTCAGCCTCCTAGCCTTGATAACTTCACCACAATTATGGGGGGTCTCTATGCCTAGTACTAGCTCCTCAAGTGTCCAGTCTGTGGGGACATTCCTAACAACTCCCATGCGTGTAACATGGAAGCGTGGGATATTTGATACATATTTGTTTTCTAATAGTATAGGGTTGTTGGCAAATTGGTTGGCATCATTGAATGTGACAAAATCAACAGACATCCTGTTACGGCCCATTGACTTAACACTGCCCTGTACAACACCTTTAAAGCCTTTGGAATGGAGGAATTGAGCAAACTTCAGAGAGTTCAAAGTTAGGCCTTGCTTAGGGTCTGATTCGACCCTGGAGACAAAGACTGTGAAGGGTGCTCTATCGGACTCGCTATAGAGTACTTTGGAGTCACTCTCAAATCCTGGTTTCGTGTAGACTGATTGGATTGAATCAGACGGAGGCTTATTCCGTTTCGCGTCTGTAAAAATCTCAGTTCCTCCGGGGCGTTTCCTGGTGTCTGACCTTACGAGTCCATCATCGGAGTTTTGAGAGCACTCCAAAATCTCCATACCTGGAGGTGGACCTCCACCCCCGTCAGGGGGTTCTTCGGCACTCATTTCCTAGGAAATGAGTGCCGATAGCCTTAAAATACTAACCTTATATACTAGATTCCTACACCAGACAACACAAAATAACAGATACAACATCAAAAACTAATTTTGTTACGAAAACAAACTGTGAGGTTAAGAATCACGTGTTTATTCTCACCAAGACAGTAGCAAAATCTAAAATAGTCAAATAGACACATTACCGACATTACAACATAATAACGTGTCATGAACTCATGAATAATTTAGACATCTAACACATATTAATTTCAGAGCCTCCGTTTAGAAGACGTTTTGAAATCTCTTGCCTTGCTGATTTGAAAGCGTTCACATTATTACAGCTCAGTAGATAAGATCAGATAAGTTATGTGTAAACACATAACTCAGATAAGTTATGTGTAAACACATAACTTATCATCACGCCTGAAATCCTTGAAGGGTTAGGTAGAGGTGTACCTATTATTTTGGGGCTTGATAATAATTAATAACAAACGAAGTCCCCTTCATTTCGTTTGTTATTAATTCGTTCCGCATGACGAGAACTTTGTGAAAGCCGAGAAAGATAAGCAAATCAAGTATCTTGACTTGGCTCGCGATGTTGTCGACATGTGGGATGTGAGCTCAGCGATCATTGTGCCGATAATCGTTTCAGCCAATGGCTTAATTGCCCTTTCGTTTGATACTAAAAATTATTAAGTCCCACATTTTATAGAGCTGGGCACTAATTCAGATGCTGCTGCTACTGAGAAATACAGCTCATTTTTAGCTTTCAATCACGCTTGCTGCGATGTGAATGATTAATTGATACCAGCTTATTAATTCCTCACTTCTACGACTGCTAAGGAACCCTGCTCAACAAGTACGATGCGACAAGCTTTACTCAGCATAATCAGTTCACGATGTTTTTCGCACTAGAGCGTGCGTTTGTCCGATGGATAGTGTGTAGAATGAATTTTGCATTCGTTCTAATTGCGTCGGTTAGTTCAACACATTTCCCCACACATGTATCTAGTGGCCAGTAAGTAATTTACGTCATTTAAAACGTTGATACGGGTTCGCTTGAGGCTTGCATAAGCCAACAAGCCCCTAAGCTCTTTACTTACAGCTTACATGCTAATGACGAAACACGCACTGGTGGAAGGATTTGAAATAAAATCTTTGGATACAGGCCTGCAACTGTGTCGATGAGAACTCTCATTGTGCTTGCTCGATAAGAATTAAAGATTTCAAGCCGGTAAACATTCAGGTTGTTGTCAATGGCGGTCCTCTCAAGGTGGTGCGAGAATATGTTTACCTCGGGCAAACTGCAGTTTGGTAAGGACAACTTTGAGAGGGAGGCTAACAGAAGAATTCAGCTGGGCTGGTCAGCACTTGCGAAGCTTCGTCGGGTCTTGTCCACGCTTATTACAGAGAGCCTAATGACTAAGGTCTTCAATCAGTGCGTCCTGCCTGTAATAAAATACGGGGCGAAACGTGGGCTCTCACGGTACGGTTGGTCCATAAACTCAAGGTCGCTCAGCGAGCTATGGAGCGGGCTATGGAGTCTCTCTGAGGGATCGCATCCGGAACGAGGTGATCCGACAGTGAACCAGAGTAGTCGACATAGCCCACAGAAAAAGTAAGCGGAAGTGGCAATGGGCCGGCCATATTAGCCGTAGAACCGATAACCGTTGGGGTAGACGTGTTCTTGAGTGGAGACCGCGAATCGGCAAGCGTAAGGTGGAACGCCTTCTGGCTCGGTGGAGTGATGATGTTCGCAGGGTAGCTGGTAGCAACTGGATGAGAGTTGCCGAGAATCGAGTTAAGTGGCGAGCGATTGAAGAGGCCTATGTCCAGCAGTGGACTGGTGTAGATTGATGATGATGGTGAAACATTCAGATGTCCTCAAGATGATTGTTTTCGCTCCCAATCTACCTCATGTTTTGCCTTCTTCAGCCAAAATTTACTAATATTATAAAGTGCTAATGTGTGTAACTTTGTATGTTGGAGGGACTACTGAAACGATTTATCCGATTTTAAAATTTCAGTTAATGATGGCATTCGGTGATAGTGCTTTCCGCACTATTACCGAATGCCATGGGATAATAATGGGTGTAAATAGACCCTTAACGAAGCCACTTGAATGGCACTTATGTTTCCCCCCATTGCGATATATTTTTTGTTAATTTGTGAAACCTAGTTACGGAGATATTGGAATTTGGAGGTCAAAGTTGCAACTTTTTCACAAGTTTCTTTTTATACACATATTTTAAGGTTATAATTTTACTGTAAATACCTCCATGACCCGTTTACTATTCATTGAATCCATCAGCACAATGGTTTGAGTGCATTATATTGAGTTTTACAGTAAAACGTGATTTTTCACCAAAAATAAGTCTTCTCCCAGGATTTTTTTTAAGGTTTCCGTACCTCGACTGGAAAAAACGGAACCCGTATAGGATCACTCTGTTTTCCATACGTCTGTCCGTCTGTCTGTCAAGACCCTTTTTCTCAGGAACGCGTAGCAGATATATATAAAGTCACATAATCAAGCTGTGTGTCAAGCTGGAATTTATATCAAATACTCAGGTCTACGGTCCCTTGGAGCTGTGAAAAAATCAAACTTCTAAGCCTACGGAATCAAAAGATAAAGCCGTTTATACCGCAAATTTTCGACACTCGAAAACCTACAAGTTACTTCCCGTGAACTCAGAATCTTGAAATTTGGTACCAAGCAACGTCTTATAGCACAGATAAAGGAAAAATTGCGAAAACCGTAAATTTTTAGTAACATCATATAATTTTTTTTTAATAATTTTTGTACGGAACCCTCAGTGCGTCCGACTCGCAATTGGCCGGGTTTTTTTTTCCGTAGGGTTACTTAGTTTGATGTACAGATTGCTTGGTTCACGGCTTCGTACAGGGTCCACTAACCTTACACCTTGTATATTTCTCCAATATGGACGAAGTGGCATTGGAACTTATAAGATTCGAACTCATTACTTCGTGCTCAAGATCTTCGAGACCTTCGAGCCAGTTTTAGGTACGTTTTTAAAACCTTTAATAAAAAGTTCTGAGTACTTCTGAGTACCTTTGCTTAAATGACCATTATGGAAATGGTGTAAGGTTCGCTTTAATAAAAACAGGTTAAACGGATATTGCCAAATGGAACGGAATAGCCGAGAATTTGGTAATAGGGCGGAGTAGGGCAGACCTTTGAATATAAAATATGTGACTTTATCTATATCTGCTAAAAGTTAATGGAAACGATCCTTAGATGAAGTTTGATTAGGTTGCTATGGATAATATAGTGCCTATTTCAGACATGCCAATCTAAAGTTATAACCTAGAACTTGATAAATACCAATAATAAATGTCTTAATGGGTATAGCTTTTATAACTGGTTTTCATATATATTTATCTGAATAAAGTTTTCAAAATCTTTTTTTTTTTATTTCACATAGGCTTGTGGCCCATGTGCATTTATAAAACGTCGACAAAAGGTTTTGAAAAATAAACTCAATTTTATTAAGCTTACCTTTGTTTAAGAGATCTCTATTTGATTATACTCGTACTACTATGACTCTAACCTAAAAGTTTGAAAGATAAGCTGCTTGTAGCTTCATACAAAAGACATCAACGCGCACAAAATTAAAAGGCCGTTTCTATGCACCATAATATTATGTTGATATTACAGATACGTGATGTATTCATATCTATTACATAAACTTTCACAACAGTTCAGAAGCCTTAGATTAGAGTAAACGGGAGAAAATTGTGTGCGCGATTATCCACATATTATCTCATTTATTGTGTAATACGTTCAACATGAATCTGTTATATCAAGAGCCCGTAAAGTAAATGCACAAAACATCGCAGTAAACTCAGCAAGCGATCTGGACCTCGATAACGTCCTGGGTGAACGACGAGCGATTTATATCTTGTCACCAAAGAACTGCGAGCTTCTGTGCTACGGAGGATTAAACAACTGGAGAGATCAAATTATGCTGATAAACGAGATGGTATCTGTAAACAAGTTTATAGGCGCAGATTGGGTATAATTATGATAGTTGAAGTTAGAGAGTAGTGATGGTAACCAGGGTAGATTAAACGATGACAATAAACTTGCACGTAGTAACTGAAACAGCATGCCAAAATGCCGAGTAAGAGCATCACGTTCTAGTGCTTTACGATGCTAGAGAAAGGAAACAAATGACACACACCTTTGTCGTTAAACGCAATTCGCATTGCCTGTGGTCGTGAAAGGGGTATTCTGTGTCATTCTTTTTAGGGTTCCGTACCTCGAAACGGAAAAACGGAACCCTTATAGGATCACTTTGTTGTTGTCCGTCCGTCCGTCTGTCTGTCTGTCAAGACCCTTTTCCTCAGCAACGCGTGGAAGAATCAAGCTGGAATTTATAAATACACTACTGTCCCTTGGAGCTGTGATAAAATCAAACTTCTAACCCAATCAAAAGATACAGCCGTTTATGTCGCAAATTTCCGCAAATTTTTGACACTCGCAAGGGAATCAAAACCTACAGGGTACTTTCCGTAAACTCAGAATCTTGAAATTTGATACAAAGCAAAGTTTTAGAGCACAAATAAAGGAAACATTGCGAAAACCGTACATTTTTAGTTACATCATATAATAAAAATACTTTTAATAATTTTTGTACGGAAGAAGTCGGACTCGCGGACCGAGGGTCCGCGAGTCCGACTCGCACACGTCGTTTTTTTTACAAGATATGTAGTTATAACTCCATCAAATGCTTACTCCATGTCACTGCTGGCGGGCACAAACCCATGCCCAGTAGCGCTCCCAAACCTGATTGTTAATCAACAAGTACTCGGCCAGTGTTTGTTTTATTGACTAGTTTTTATCAAGTACACACACATGGCTCCAAATGTAACATATTTTTACGTAACCGCCTAACAACTGGCGCGAGGTTCCCAAAGTAATGGTCGCCTTTATTATCTGTACAAGGTTGATTTACTTATTATATTTGGTATAAATAAAGCATCGAAAAATGCTCTTTATTTAATGAGATTTTAGTGATCGTTTGGCGTGGCCTTGAGACGATCTAAGATTAATGCCTGAAACATAAAACTGATAAAAGTGCATTTGTTTTTGTCGTTACTATGTAATTATGTCTTTATAATGTTTAGTCTATGCTCACACGCTTCTTAAGGTTCTTTATCTTTGTCTCTGGCGCGACTTCTAAGGCCGTGACGCTGTTGTCTCAGTTTAAGATGTGCGGATTATGGGCGGCACAGAAACACAATTTTGTTGATAAATTGCTTATGCAATAATTATTCTGTGTTTTTTGTAGATTTAATTTTGTGGTTCAAACTACGATATGACCCCGAAATTAAAAACCTTGGTGTTATAAAAAAGGCATAATTATATCGTCTTCAAACTTTCGGTTTAGGAACTGTATTGTTAATGTAATAATGCCGGTAAATATTTACCGATAGTGTGATTTTCTGAAATCCACATCATACTCCCTCAACAAGATCTTCAAATAATTGATCAACTCAGTAACTTCAGTTAAGGAAGTGTTCACATGTAAGTTGATGAATTCGTTGAGCTTCAAGCGAGTATTGAGATAAAACTACTTCTGCATTTCAGAATTCGATTAAATTAATTGAAGCAATCGCAAACATTCTGATTTCAGACCCAGCTCAAGTTTAGTTAAGTCGTGTGCCTTATTTTCGTGATGTGAGGTTAAAAAAACCACCTTTTCTTCATAACTTAGGTTTATTTCCCAGGGCATACAAATGTGTCCTAATTGAAGCTTAGTGTGTTCATCTTGAAGCGAGTAAACATCATAGTATACCATCTAGATGTTTAACTAAGTCGGAGATTTTAAAAAATATTAAAAAACTACTTCTTTGTTCAGGAAATCGATAAAATCAATTACAAATATTCTGATGATAAAATGATAGACCCAGCCCAAGTTTAGTTCAGTCGTGGCTTATTTTCGTGGGGTGAGGTTAAAAGGTAACTTTTGTTCATAACCTAGGTATTTCCCAGGGCATGCTAATGTGTCCTAGTTCCTGAACTAGCGCGGACAGGGAGAGACATGTCGTGATTTCAGACAATTAAACATGACTGACATTTTGCCATTTATCTTAACGATACGATGGTATTGTGATTGGAAATGAGTCATATCTTGCATTTATAAAGCGACACTCCCTCACTCTAAGTGGATTTTTGGATTAAAATGCCTGCCTTTCTTCAATTTTTTTTTTGAAATATATCTTAATTTGCAATCTAAAATGATGTAAAGGCACTTCAAAAATTGAGAAATGAATTTGAGAATAAACATAAAAGGCTTGGGGCGTGTTCTAGAGCAATTTTGCAAGATTTCACAACGTTAAAGAGGGGCGGCGTCTCAAATGCATCAAAAGTAATTTTATCTTCACGAATGATAGTGCCTACTTATGTGGGTACACTAAAAGGTTTTTTTGAAAATGATGTGTTAAGTGGCTTATGGGATCAAAAGGAACATGTTTTAGGTAGTATAAAGAGAACTTTATACTTACCTGTTTAAGGTTGACAATGATAGCTTTGCCATACTATACAATAGCAGTTTGACCCTAATAATTCAATAATGAAGATAAAATATGAATAACAGCTTTATTGTTTTGATGGATTCTGAACTCGAGCTCATAAATTGGACCATTATTGTAATACCGTGTTGAATAATTTAATTAAATGTGTATCAGGATATTTAGGTCAAATTCCAGTATCCTATCGACTGCGAATCTATTACAATGACTAGGCAGAGATTTAGCCAAATAGCCATGTGCTCATTATTCCCATGAGCTAATCTTTGGTTCATTACATGTTACTTGGCTTTTGTGTAACCCCGTAATTTGTACTACTTTATTCAAATGTCAGACTAGCCGACGTTATAATGGGCTTCCACTGACGTTTAGCCCTGCGTAAAATATGGGTTAGTTCTAGATAACTAATTTATTAGTATTCATTGATAGAGAGATCCCTTTTTAAGATTAAGACGAATGAATTTATGATTTGTGAGGAACAAGAGGGCTTAAATAAGAGTGGCAATCACTTTCGAATTTTTTTTTATTTCTACAAAACTTCCTGGATGATGCTTTTCAGTAGCTTCGGCAATACAATGCTATACAAAAGCTTGTCGTGAGATTAAACACAAGAACACACAGTTAAATCTCGCTAAGCTTTTATATCATATAATACGTTGGTTTGGTTTAATTTAAAGTTTGTTTTCTTCTTTTTAGACCATTTAAATACAAGCTAGTTTTCAGAATGTCATTTACTATAAATTTTTGTTCTGCATAGAATACGTGTTACACGCCTACGTAGGGTGTGGATTATCCCATTACCTGAACGCGCCCCAGAAGGTGGTAGCCGTAAGGCTGATCCGGGGGTACCGCACGATCTCCGGCGAGGCGGCGAGCCTCTTGGCCGGATTGCCGCCATTGGATCTGGAGGCGATAGTCCTCGCGTGCCTGCACGAATGGCGCGCGGAGGCACTACGCCGGGGGGAAACTCCGCTGCCGCGGCAAATTGTCGCTCAGCGGACAGACCTCCGGCGCGATCTCATGGCGACATGGAGAGAGCGACTGTCGCAACCCCGTGCAGGGCACGCCACAATAGTGGCGATAAGTCCCCTCTTTGAGGAGTGGCTAGAGAGGCGCCACGGCGCCCTCACCTTCCGCCTGACGCAGGTCCTCACCGGACACGGTTGTTTCGGGAGGTTCCTGCACCGAATCGGGCGGGAGGAAACGCCCGGGTGTCACCACTGCGAGGATCGGCCGGAGGACACGGTGGAGCACACTGTGGAGCTATGCCCCGCTTGGGCTGAGCACCGCCGTGTCCTCGTAGCGGCGATTGGCGGCGGCGACCTCTCGCGTCCGGCCCTGGTTCAATCCATGGTCCGGAGCGAGAGGGAATGGGAAGCCGTCGCCTCCTTCTGCGAAGCAGTCATGCTAGCGAAGGAGGTGGCGGAACGTGAGAGGGAGAGAACCTCACGTCCCAGCCGCCGCGGGAGACGCCCCGGGCGTCGGGGGGCAACCAGTGGCCCCCGGCCACCGTAGGCGCGGGCCTGTGGACGGTGAGTAATGGGCTAGCTCACCGTCCGTCCGTCTTATAATAATAATAATAATAATAATAAACGTTTATTTAAGATAACTAAGATCCAATTTGTTAGTAGTACAATAACTTATAACTAGTGTTAGTAATACAACATTAAACTACTCGCCCCCTGCCTGACCCATGAGTCGAAGTATCAATACTTATGTGAGCATTAATACATCGACCAATGTACAGACAGTCAAGTCTACTGGCTATCATACATAAAACGCTGTTGCGACTAGCCCGTACTCTGATCAGCATTGACGCGCACCGCTTGCGCAGAGTAGCGTAGAAGCAATCGATGCGCGCCTCCGCAAACATACGTGATGCACTACAGTGACGGGGCAGCCGCAACATCGTTCTAAGCGCATTATTATATTGTACCCGTAGGGCACTGTACGCTTTTTGAGTATAGACTGCCCACAGGCTGCAGGTGTAAAAAGATGTACAGAAGGCTCTGAAGAGAGTGATTTTTACCTCATTTGTACACCTGGCAAACCTGCGAGCAATCATGTTTGCTCTCACGGACAGTGCCCTACGTTCACGTTCAATGTCCATGTCGTCCTTAAGGTCCTCGGTAATCAGATGACCCAGGTATCTGAACTGACGTACCCTAGCCAACTCATCTCCATTCAACTTTATAGGGGGCACGCTAGTGGGACACTTAGTACCGGCCTTAAAGACAACATACTCACTTTTCTTCACATTATACATCAAGCCATGAACATTTGCATAAGTTTCACAGATTTTCAACAGTTTCCTAATGCCACAAACCGAGGCGCTCAGCAACACCATGTCGTCCGCATAGCTAAGATTATTGACACATATATCATCTATGCGACAACCAACCCGCTGGCTGCTGAGCTCCTCGATTAGGGCATTTATATAAAAATTAAAGAGACGGGGCGAGCTCAAGCCACCCTGTCTCACGCCACATTCCAATTTATATGGTTCCGAGAGGGTGCCCGCCCACCGCACATTATTACTTTGATTGCTATACCAGTACTTTAAAATATTCACAAGTTCAGACGGTAGCCCTACTTCTTGTAACTTTCTCCATAGGATATCGTAACTGACTAAGTCAAAAGCTTTGCTCAAATCGAGGAAACAGGCATACACAGGTGTGCCCCTGTGGGTATAGTACCTGACAGCATGCTTTATGCACAATATGGCACTTTCCGTCGACAGCTGAGGTCTAAAACCAAATTGGTTGTCATGCAGAATTATAGATTCAGCCAATTGTGCATCCAGCAAGCTGTCAAGCACTTTAGCTACCACAGTCGCTAAAGATATTGGCCTATAATTGTTTTTGTCGGAGATGTCTCCCGTTCTATTTTTAACTATGGGCACTACAATAGTTTTCATTAACTGTTCAGGCAAGTAAGAGTGACTTATGCATAACGAGTAAAACATTGCTAGTACTCGTGCAATGTGAGGTCCAGCATGTTGCAGATGCTCAATACTAAGACCATCATGGCCAGGAGACTTTCCTCTTCTCATTTGTCGAATAGCTTGAGCCACAACTTTTGCAGAAATCTTAAGGTTCAGCCCCACACCATGTGACCCAGTACTGAGCATTGACACCGACGGACCTAGTGGTGACCTAACAAAGAAGTGCTCCTTAAATCTATTAGCTATGTGCCTTGGATCTGAATGACCCTCAACACTCACGGGAAGGCCAGGCTTACAGTTCAATTTTTTAGTGTCTTTCCAAAAAGTAGAGAAATTCCTGTCTGTGCACAGTGTCGCTAACCTATCCATTTTAATTTGTTCTTTATGATCTTGACACCACTTTAAGCGTGATTTAAATATTTTTCTACTTTCGCACATCGCATCATATATTATTCCCGTTTTCGGCTTGCCATGTTCAACCCAGTCCTGAAACATCAGCTTAGCCGTCCCGTGAGCTTCACTCACATGCCTGTTCCACCCTATTACACACTTACCTCTGTGTTGCCTATTTCCTCGATAAGTAGCCTTTGCAGATTCACGGAGGGCGGCCACTATATTACAATACATTTCATCCAGTAAATGTTTATGATTCTGGTTACAACATATTTTGTCCCCACACTGAATTAAATCATGCGGAAAATCAATTAATCTCAATTGCTCATGACAATATTCCCTGTATTCCTGTATTTGATTAAAGTTCCTATTGCCCCACCTTACTTCACCATTTACATCTTGTTTATTTGCATCATACAAGTTAGATATAGGAACAATGGCGTCAAATTTACACTCCAGATGTAGAGGAAAGTGATCAGACCACAGTGTATCATAATTGATACTAACATCAATGACAGCATTAAATGCTGATTTTGTGACTAAGCAATGGTCTAACCAGCTTGACGTCCCATGAGCGTCACTTATAAAAGTATAGGAGCCTGAGTCCACACCCAACTTGTCCACATCTACACAAACCAGTTCATGTTCGGCACAAAAATGAGTCAACTCGCCGAAAAATAGTCCACTTGGGTGAGAGTTAAAGTCACCTAGGACAAACACAGATTCAACATCCTCAATGTTCATTATAGCACTCACCAGTCCCAGGCATTCCGTAAAGTCCACTATATTTTCAGCCCTTTCCGTAGGCATGTAAACACTCATCACTATTATGGCCCTATTATTAGATACAATTTTGATAGCATAGATTTTGATTATGACGACAGACCGTGCCGACGGCGCGTTCGTGTTCCACGCGCGCCTCAAGGAGATGTCAGCAAATCGGAAGGGGTCCGAGAGGGCCGATGCCTGCCAGGGCTGCGGGTTGTTCGAAAGAGATACCGTGCCCCTGGAACGCAAAGGGCTAAGAAGGAACATGGATGGGTTTTAGTCAGTCAAGTCTGACACTCCCTTCCGCTCCACCCAGAGCGGAAGAAGTCATTTGATGATTTCCCATCCTAAAAAAAAAAAAAAAGGGTGTGGATTATATTGATTTAAATAAATGTTTATTGCACTGAATACGATTTTCTTTTACATCGAACCCAACTTCAGTATCTACTAGCAATTTTAATTTGATAGCGCGTGTATGTCGTAGTGTAGGAAGGTTGCTTTTGGTAGCAAATGTTGCAACAATATTTAGGTTGACTATCCCTACATTTAGCTTAATCTCTCAAAGCTAGTTTAAGGAACTAGTGTAATTTACTGTAATAAGATACATGAACGTACTAACTACTTCGTCCATATGAAGAAAGCTTGTGCAAACGAAAACCACTCTGTAACGTTACGGAGTTGTGGTATCGGTTTCTGAACTTGTTTGTTATAGACAAATTATTACATGAAGTAACTTTACCTATGAATAGAATGTGTTACACATATGTTAGGTTCTCGTGGGTACGGCAGTTATTGTGTGCTTTTCGTTGTCTTTCCTTTATTTGCATCATTTATAATGCGTGCAGTACAGAAACTTGCACCTATGTAGGTACACAATTATGGGTATGAACTACGTTTGAATTAACTTTTCATTCAAATTTGACCTAGACCTGTATTCAGGTTTACCGAGAGAGTAATAAAACTGTTATTGAAAAACAATTCCAATAAAATACGGAATTTGCATCCTGTTTACATAAAAGTATTTTTTATTAAAATAAGATTACTCATAAGCGGTAGAGGTCTTTTAATTTATTACTTATTCCGCAACACAGTTCGCGTACTTACACGATATCATTATAATATTTTTTAAACTTACTTATTAACTTTAACTCGTCATATCCTGTCAGTGATCGTTAATCGATGATCAATTTACCGATTACCGATTACTTGACTCGATGCCTACAGAGTTCAAATCTTTTGGTAATATATCGAATAAGGTGTTATGAAACGCGAGCTGATCAAAGATAACAAGGATCTCTGGTATCTGGTGACAGATCGGGCGTGCTTCAACTTGACGGTTGAGTAACTCTATCTATAAGATCTGTGAGCGGCCTATATGGATGTTGATTTATATCAAGGGTAGATACAAAACAATGTAAGTACATGGTGAAGCTTTATACTGGTGCTAGACTTATAACGTCAAGTACGCTTGTATTAGTTACAGTTAAAGAGCTTACACAAATTGATAGAATTATCAGAGGAACAGATGATGTCAAAAATGATTTGCTTTGACATAAGCTACCGAAACTTAATGTCAAAAGATTTGGTTTGACATAAGCTACCGAAAACCTAATGTCAAAAATAATTTGATTTGACTTAAGCTACCGAAAACCTTGTGTCTATCCTGTCAAAAGTCGTCCTGTCAGGTCCTCTGTGCTATTTACAGCCCCACCTGTTGCCCCGTTCCCGTTTTCTACTAGAATGGAATTGTTATTCCATTCAAGTAGAATACAAGATAACCTCTGCTACTGAGCATTTTCTAATGGACAATTTAAAATGAATTCTCTCCCGGTAGTTATTTAGCAATCCAGTTAGTACTAGGTTTACCTGTTGTGATCATAAAATACAATATTGTTTGTGAACTGAAGCAGTACTCGCGATCATTGAACAGATAAGCCCATAGTTCCGTTCACTTATTCGCCACCGTGTTTCAATAAAACTTACATTTGATATCGACTCCATAATACCTAAGTGATACAGAAGTAGAACTAAAAAGTTAGAATTGTAAACACGAAGTTATGAGATAATAACCAACACATATGTATTCGCGCCTGCAATTCAATAACCAACACCTTGTTTTGCTGTTTTACAAGGCGAAGTATGAGCACGAGACCAATGCAGCTGTTTAATGAAAAAATACCATATCAAATATTAAAAGCTCACTTACACGAGGTCAGTTTCTCGCCTACCTGTAATATTATAAATGCGAAAGTTTGTGAGAATGTATGGATGTTTGTTACAGTTTCATGCAAAAACTACTGAATGGATCTGGATGAAATTTAGCACAGGGATAGATAATAATATGAAATAGCACAGAGGATTATTTTTATCCCGGTACTAGCACCGGTAATTACGGATAATTACCGGATCCTACGATCCCTCGGGGCAATTACCGAACTAAAGTCAAAGCTACTCGTAGTAGGCCATAATCTAAAATATTAATTTTGCCATAAAGAAAGGCTCTCTGCTCTTGAAAATTGACTGCATTTCTGTAAAACAGAAATCGTATTTCGAGTTCTTGTTCAAATCATCAACTCATTACAGATCGAAGTTCACTGACAGACAACGCATAACATAAAAGGCTGGCTCTTGAAGCATGAAATTGTGCTCAAGTGTTCAATATAATAAACTTGAGAATTATGGAAGAATTAAACGAAATTACGGTTACAAAGGTATATAAGTTCATCATTTTCATCGATGGATAATCCCATAGGTCACGTTTTGTAGTTCTATTAACTGTCTGATATTTAATTTTTTAACTTGAATATAACATGAGTGCTGCATGGACATTCAAATCTAGTTTATCGACAGCTTTGTGTAAATGTGCCTCAATAACGGCCTGCCAACATACTTACATTATTGAACAAAGTGGATTATGAATGTTGTGCAAATGAAGAATATAATGGCTCGTATGAGGTCCGGACTATGATCGATTATATCTCGTACACGATTTGGGCTACTTGCAAACAGTAGTAACTTACATGTGTCAACATTCAACAATAAAGATTATCACGATACATGTGCGTTTCGCACGTGCATGCGTTTAACACTTGTGAGAGAAACAATGTTCTTACATTTGAAGATAATATTTTTGGTACAAACGGCGACAAATCAAGCTATACAAAATCAGTTTATGCAGATCTATCATTGTACGGGGATTCTATATAAATCGAGGCCATGTTATACTGGAAATGTATAGCTTGATGTGTCGCCTTGTGTACGGTAGGCCTCTCGTCAGTGGTAACAAAATAAGTATCATTCTATTGAAAATTTATTCCAGCTTAAGGTCAATGTAAGTCAGTGTTACTAATAAAATGACAAACAAAACTGGAAAAGAAAATAGGAAACAAGGACAAAAGGTGGTCTTATCGCTTAAAGCAATTAATCTTAAACCAAAGCCTGAAAATCTGTCTGAGACTATTGTTATTGCATTATAGGGGTCAGATTGCAGCCGCTACGATAACCTATATTGTGCAGTTAACTAAACGAGACGCTCAGCAAGGCTATTGAGAAACTTCAGACTACATAATATTGTAGACTACCTATTTTTTGTATCATTAATTTTACGAAAACCTTCAGTTAGAAAGATGTAATAAAACAATTTTCTTCAAATCCTATTAATCTTGTTCTGACGTTTCATTGAAATATTGGTAAAGCTGCGGTTGGGTTCGTGGGTTTACAAAGGTGCTTTATGATCTGTCAGTCATCTGAGTACCGGCCGAATGCCAAATAGTTTGATGACTCATATCGTAAGTAATCACGACTAGCCGACAGCGGAGGCAGCGTTGCATGCCGCATTATCAGTTGTTAAATTAGCGCTACGAATCGTTACATTATCGTTTTTGTTTATTGCGCTAACTTGCGGGAAAATGTGGGCAGCATTTAGTCCCGTCGACTTCCTTCTGAATGTTTTAAATAAAAATAAACTTTAATTCGGATAAGCAACATCTATACGGGTTAGTAAACAAAAAGATAACTTGTACATATATATATATATATATACTTGTAAACTTATGTATCTATTTACAAATCAGGTTTTTGTTCAAAATGCATCTTTGAACAACATCACCTAACAAAGGAGAATCGTACCTGCCCGCTATGGTCTTCAGGATGGAGTTGGAGCCGCCCCGCACTCTGCAGAGCAAAGAGGCAGATTTCTGTCTGACGATGGTGTAGAAGCCATCGACGTGTGCTTTTAGCAAATGAAATCCTTTATTCTTAACCTCGGCTCGGTTCTTTCTCTTAAGCTCGGCTCTACTATCTCCAATACTGGAGGATGTGGCGACGAGATAAAACGACGGTGCGCCATCACCAGGTCGACAGTTGAACGGCTGGGAAAGATTTGGGGGGACAGGTGGATTACCAAGAAGACGAAGGTCAGATTGATGAAATGCCTGGTCTTTCCAATCTTTCTCTATGGTGCCGAAACCTGGTCTCTGCAAGTGCAGGATCGCCGTAAAGTCGCCGCAGTGGAGATGTGGTGCTGGAGACGGCTCCTAAAGATTCCGTGGACATCGTTTCGCACCAATGTTTCTATCTTCAAGGAACTTCATATTAAAGACCGGTTTTCGTCTACTGTGCAACTACGAATATTAAAGTTCTTTGGTCACATCACAAGAAATGAGAATTCGATGGAAAGACTGGTGGTTCAAGGCCAGGTGGAAGGCAAGAGATCACGCGGCCGATCACCAACTCGCTGGACTGACCTGATCAAAAAAGCTACTGAGTCCACTATGGTCCAGTGTACTCGCAACGTCTCCAACCGGCAGAAATGGAAGCACATCGCTGAAAAAGCAATCCTCGGGGAAGTCAACGACCTACAGAACATCTCTCCGTGTACCTCGTCTGCGCAACCACGACCACTCTGTCAAGAGTGTTTCGACTAAGAAGAAAAAGAAGACTCTTAACCTTGAGTAACTGGAGTACCTACCTACAATTTATGTTTAAATTACTTACATGGATCGCTGCAAAAATATTGAACGTAATCCACCTGGTGGGCCCAGTGCGGGTTGGTAAAAATCACATGTTATCAAATTTTTGGTTCTAGGACGTGACGGTTTCCTCACGATGACTTCCTTTACTTCATCCTTAAACAACCATTATACATAGATGTGCAAAGAAATATTTCTTGAACTACCTTATAACAACCATGATTAGCAGACGTATCAGTAACTTGTACCGTGTAACAATCATCATATTGTTGCTATAATCCTAATCTTGTTGTTACGTATTATTATATTGGTATTATTCATAGATACGTAACCGAGACCGTAATTGATTAGCTGAAACATAATGCACAGGTGAAGGTAAGACAATCAAACAACAAAAAGCGCGAACAGGTTTCCTTTTTCAATTTACTGAACTGCAAAGAATGCTGGCTGGCATTTGCTAAGGTTACGTTTCATACTTTCGTCAATCTATCGATTGGCGAAATCGAATATCTGATTCTATTCTAGTTCTGAAGATAAATACAGGTGATAATAAACATTATCCATTGTGCACGAAGTATTCAAAGGTTGGTACTACGACAATGAGATACGGGATTAAAGAAATCATTACCATTGTGTAATGGCGTTATCCGGTTGGAGGAGACAAGGCCTGCCATATTTATTGCATTTAATTTTCTTTATCTATGCCACGTTAGTCTTTGTTACATGACCACATGAATTATTATGACGTGTACAATATATGGGATAGGCTAGATATTTAGTTTAGTAAGTAACAGTGGTGAAAGTGTGCTATCGATGGATTGCGAAGTGGTCCACGTTACAGGTGGGCTGTCGTATGTGAAACGTGTATCTGAATACGAGTATTTAGTCTAGGTCCTATGTCCTAATAAACTATTTTAATTGCTGTCCATTTTCCAGGCCAATACCTATGTAAAAAATAACGAAGACATGCTTGCTACAACGCAGTGCAATTTCAAGATTTGCGATCCTTTGAGCCGTTTAGAATTCTATACGTCAGGCCATTTTATGTTTATATTGAGATGGGATTCATCCCATCTCAATACTTATATAATCTATTTATATACTTATATAATCTTATATATAGCACTTTTCTTCCGTTCCAGGGTTAAATATGTAATAAGTTTATAAGACTCTCACTAAAATATCCAACATTTTTGTAAATCATCATTCTCTTGCCCTTATCCCAATTCATTTGGGGTCGGCGCAGCACGTCTTCTTCTTCCATATTTCTCTATTACTTGTCATCTCATGGTATACCTCCTTTCTTGCCATATCATCCTCGACACAGTCCATCCATCGTTTATTTGGTCTTTCTGTCTAAATGTCACATAAAAAGCAATAGACAGACAAAATACACCAAAATAGTTTGAAACACATAGGTCCATATTACATAACAATTTTAGCGCCACAGATATCAGTGTCAAAGAAATTAATGACCTGACGGAAAGGACCTGCGTTTATGAGCGCCAATAGGTAGGCTAGCTGATCTAGATTTAATTGGCAAGTTCTATGTTGCGTCACGCCGATAAAGTTTAGCTACGTATGCAAATTGGACAATAATATTTTACATATAACTCGCTAGGATCGTAAACCAAACAAGTTTTAAATATCTGTTACGTTTCTTCGTTTTATGATTTCTTTAATTGATGTAAGTGGTTTTATATTATGTGTTGCATCAATTGTACAAGTTTCGACGTTTATTATCTTAATTTAATCGGCATGATACATTTTATTTGCACTGGTCATTAAAGGATAGTTAACTGTTATGTATTACGAAAGTAGAATATGAAATTGTTGATCAAAATGCGTACATTTCAATTTTGTTTGCACTTTTCGAGCAAATTACTTTTGATAGGATTTTTATTTGATCATATAACGATTCTTGGTAAAGGTTTTATTACTTTGTTGTATAAGGGAATTGCCTAAAGACGAGGTAAAAGTACAGAACTTTGCAACAATTTGGAAAATTAAATGTATTTTTATTGTCATGATTCATACTTAAGGTCTAATAATTGCGTCTACCTGAATGGGTCCAAAACGAGATTCACGTATAGGTATAATCTGAATTGAAATCCCACGTATTTGGCGATTTGTAATTTCATCCACCTTCTTTTCTCACTGGGTGTCGCAAGTGTGATTGTACAAGAGACGTACAATTCAATTTAGACCAATCCGGCGAGTAGTAATGAACGGTCCAATTAACACCCACAATGACACCTTAGAGACTTACATAATTGGATTTATGTTTCCTTTGATTCATTGGGATCAAGATTTTGATTTATGCTTTGATCTTTTTAGAATTTATAGATTATGTTCCAGCAATAAGGTATGGTTATGTTCTTTACCTAGTTCCGCACATATTTCTCAAAGTAATACTAATAAGAATTTACATGTTCGCTGCATGCATAGATTACTTTATGAGATATGTAAGCAGCATTCATGAACCAACCTTTATGCATAAACTCCAGCAATATTTTAATGGGTTTTGTCAGTGATACTGGGAACTATTTGATTAACAGGCAGTATGGGTTGTAGAAGTATAGATACTTTATTTATTGTTGTATGATTGTTTATGTGTTGTATGATTTTTACATAACATAAAATTACGCCTGTAATTCACGAAGGGATAGGCAGTGGTGTAGGTACCTTAAATATAGTAAATATACCTTTCGCCAGTTATGTTAAAGTCCCATGTAACAGGCCGTGAGCCTATTGCCATTGACCGGGCACAAGGTTCAAATCCAGACTAAAACTGAAACGGTTGAAACTGAAAATTTTCTGATGGATCTACATTTTGCCCAATCTGAAGAATCAAACCCAGGAGCTCATTCGTCGGTTGAGGTGTTCTGAGGTAGCGGATTTTTATTAAATAAAATGGAAAATGCATAATCTCAAACCAAGGTATTTCCTTTAGAATGGTTATTACTGAATTGACTTCATCATCATCATGCCCGCCGCTGCTGGCCGTGCCGGTGGCCAGGACCAAACTCCTCTCTAAAACACCATTGACCCGCGCAATTCGGGTTATTAACGATCCTCACGTCAAGATCGATGTACTTACATGCTCGTTGAGTGAATTCGCAAAACTACTGTTGTTTATTTTATGTTATAGTGTTGATTAGAGTAGGCTCGATATTGTTGTTTTAAAATTTAAATATTATGTTTTTATTAGGAAACTTGGTCTAAAAGCTATGCTAGCCTTTAATTATTGCCATCATTTACATAATTTTAAAACATTTTTAATTATTCTTGCTATTTGTAATTGACATGACATTTCGACATCGCTATTATACTATTGAGTATATAATTTTATTTGGTTTTGGATTTATCAAATTCTATTTTTATTGACAGGACATAATTATTACTGCTATTATAGGACTAGTTTATATTTATAACTTTTTCATTGTTTTATATTGTTAATATTATTTTTGAGACCGAGCTATCGCATTAGGGACATACCTGTAATGATAGTTGTAAGGGAGATTTTAATAAATAAATAAATAAATCATCATCATCATTCCAGCCCAAAAGACGTCCACTGCTGGACATAGGACTAACCCAAGTGTCGCCACTTTAAAATTTGGGGGGGTTTTGCCATAATCGCCACGCTTGACAGGCGTGAATTGACTTACGCCAATATAATTGGTGAGAGTTTCCATGAGTGCTACCTGTTATACGAGTAGCAATACAACGATTAGCAAATCGTGAAGGGAAAAATATTATCTCACGACTTCATTACAGAATAGAGTGGTCTAAACGTAGTTCAGTGGTCGCCGAGTGGTATCGGCTTGGGAAGGTCGTGGGTATCTACCCGCTGCTTGGGTGGAATTAATTACATTTATGTCATTTATTGAAGAAGTCACACGAAAACGTAACACATAACATAACGCCTGTAATCTCCGAAGGGTTAGACAGAGGTGTACCTACACCCACATTTCGCCAGTTATGTTTCATCATCATCATCATCATTTCAGCCGAAAGACGTCCACTGCTGGACATAGGCCTCCCCCAAGTGTCGCCACATTGATCGGTCCCGTGCGACTCGCATCCAGCGGATCCCCGAAACCTTCACCAGGTCATCGGTCCACCTAGTGGGAGGCCTTCCAACGCATCGTCTCCCGGTTCGCGGTCGCCATTCCAGAACTTTTCGGCCCCATCGGCCATCTGTTCTGCGAGCAATATGCCCTGCCCACTGCCACTTAAGTTGGGCAATTCTTCGGGCTACGTCGGTAACCTTGGTTCTCTTGCGGATGTCCTCATTTCTGATTTGATCACGCAAGGAAACTCCGAGCATAGCTCTCTCCATTGCCCTTTGGGTGACTTTGAGCCTTCTGATGAGGCCCATTGTGAGCGGCCACGTTTCGGTCCCGTATGTAATCACTGGCAACACACACTGGTCATAGACTTTCGTCTTGAGACACTGCGGTAAGTTGGACGAGAAGATACCACGCAGCTTCCCGAACGCTGCCCAGCCGAGTTGGATTCGACGATTGACCTCTTTCTCGAAGTTAGACCTACCCAACTGGACCGTTTGTCCCAGGTAGACATAATCGTCTACAACTTCGATAGTAGAGTCTCCGATCTTGATAGGAGTGGGTGTTACATGGGCATTCAACATGACCTTGGTTTTGTCCATGTTCATTTTAAGACCCACTCTTTCGGAAGCTCTACTGAGGTCATCGAGCATTGTACTGAGGTCCTCCATGGTCTCAGCCATGACCACTATATCGTCGGCAAATCGAAGGTGAGAGATGTACTCGCCATTGATGTTGATGCCTAGCCCTCTCCAGTCCAGAACCTTGAAGATATCTTCCAGTGCAGCGGTGAACAGTTTCGGAGATATAACGTCTCCCTGTCTCACACCTCGCTGCAGAAGGATAGGTTCCGAGGTCTGGTCCTGAAGTCGGACTGACATGGTGGCGTTTTTGTACAAACACTTCAACACCTCGATGTACCGATAATCAATTTGGCACCGTTGGAGAGACTGCAGTACAGCCCAAGTCTCGATCGAATCGAAGGCTTTCTCGTAGTCCACAAACGCTAAACAGAGAGGCAGGTTGTACTCTTCGGTCTTCTGTATAACCTGTCGCAACGTATGTATGTGGTCTACGGTGCTAAAACCTTTTCGGAATCCGGCTTGTTCAGGAGGCTGAAAATCGTCAAACCTGCGCGCGAGACGATTCGTGATGACTCTTGAAAACAACTTGTAGATATGGCTTAGAAGTGAGATGGGCCTATAGTTCTTCAACCGGGCGTTGTCGCCCTTTTTGAAGAAGAGTACCACCACACCCCTGCACCATGCCTGTGGCGTTTTCCCCTCGAGTATGACGGAATCAAACAGCTTCTGAAGGGCCTTAAGTACCGGTTTTCCACCCGCCTTCAGAAGTTCGGCCGTAATTCCATCATCACCCGGTGCCTTGTTGTTTTTAAGCTGTTTCAGAGCCATCCTAATCTCGTACAGGCTGATGTCCGGGATGTCTTCGGTGTAGTGTCGGGTCAGTCTAGCTCTTGGGTCATTCGCTAGATTTACAACGGGTTTCCTGGTTGACGTGTACAACTGCCCATAAAAACTCTCGATCTCCCTCAGTAGCTCCGGTTTGGCGGATACGATTCTGCCATCGTCGGTCTTCAGTTTTGTGAGCTGGCTCTGCCCAATAGCCAGATCTCTTGCAAATACCTTTGAGCCTTTATTCCGCTCAATGGCGTCTTTAATACGCTCGGTATTAAAGCGGCGGAGGTCGCTCTTCAAGGATTTAGAGATCTGTCTATTGAGCTGCCGGTATTCCCACGCGTCTTCTGAAGACTGCAGGATCATCTCACGCCGTTCCTTCATGAGCTTGAGAGTATGATCAGAGAGTTTTTTGTTCTTCTGTGTACGACGCGTCTTGAAGAACTTAGACCCTGTCGTATGGACAGTTTCCACGAATCCATCGTTGCATTCGTCCACTGAGCTTCCTAGGCACTCGAAACGATTCTGGAGTTCAAGCTGAAAGCTCTCGGGGTTTTGGATCTGGATCTGTGCTGGTCGGAGCGTAGACTTCATCAGTCGAGACCTTTCAAGCTTAATATTGATGTTCAATGTGCCTCTTACCATGCGGTGATCGCTCCCAGTTTTCACCGAATTGATCACAGAGACATCATTGAACATTTGCTTCTTGGTTGACATGATGAAGTCAATCTCATTTTTAGTTGCACCATCGGGGCTCTGCCAGGTCCACTTCCTGTGCTCACGCTTTTTGAAGAAGGAGTTCATCATATAGAGGCCCTCCTTCTCCATAAAACTAGCCAGTTGGTGTCCCCGGTGGTTCCGACATCCAAACCCAAATTGCCCCACCTGCAGCTCATCTCCGTCTCGCTTGCCCAGTTTCGCGTTGAAGTCCCCCATGACAACGGTAAAGTGAGTTTTGAAACCATGCATGGCTTTGGAGATATCCTCATACATGGTCTCCACTTCGTCGTCGGGGTGTGCCGAGGTCGGGGCGTAGACCTGTATGACCTTCAGCGAATATCTTGAGGATATTCTGAGTATCAGGTACGCCACCCTGGTCGACACACTCTCGATCTTCACCACGTTATTCACAAGGGACTTGTGGACGATAAACCCAACACCACCCTGGGACTGCCGGTCACCCTCTCGGAAATAGAGTAGGTTGCCGAATTTCAGGATCATCGTGTCCTCCCCCTCTCTTCGGACTTCAGATAATCCTACAATACTCCATCGCAACCTGCTCAATTCCTCCTCGAGTTCCGTTATCTTCTCGTCGGTCCGGAGTGTTCGCGTGTTATATGTTGCCAGGTCAAGTCGTCGGTATAGGCAGCCGGATCCCTTCCGGAGATTCTTCGCACCCCTTGCCACGCCGTAACCTCGACCGCTACCATAGTCGAGGGTAGACGGGCTGCCGGGTACTAGGGGCCATTTTTTTTTTGCGCTCATAAGGGGGGGTTTTGCCATAATCGCCACGCTTGGCAGACGGGTTGGCGATCGCAGTACGGTTGTTGCAAAAAGCACAGAGAACGCTGCTGCCCATTCTCTGGCAAGTCCCTTAGTCGCCTCTTACGACACCCACGGGAAGATATGGGATGGCGCTATTCTTAACGTCCGACACCATACAGTACAGTTATGTTTAACTATCATGTAATAGGGGCGACCCTATAATCGGGCCCAAATCCAGCCTCCCTGGCTACTACTGAGAAATTCCAATTACACTTTGCCCGACCCGGGAATCGAACCCTGGACCTCATGCTCAGCAGTCACGTTTGCGACCAATGAGGCAGTCAGTGATGAAAAACATTGTGGGGAAACAGCATGGTCTGGTGCAGTGGTCGTCACACTTTTTTCGTCAAGGGCCACATAGCCCACATAGGACAATGTGCGATAGTACTGAGGGCCGCACACTTGTGATTTGTATGTGTAAACTAGAAACGCTGGTGCAAGCAATGGTGCAAGTGAATGTAAATAAAAATATTTATTTGAGATTTTTATTAGAATGGACAACATTAATAGTAACATAATGAAAAATTAGAATTTAGGTAAACTTTACGAATTAAGATGTTATATTTTTTATATTATTTCTTCTATGTTGACGTCTTTGGGACTACATGCAATCCTCATGGTGTCTTCTCATATATGACTGAAAAGGCGATTACGATTTTTGTTTTTTAAAAACGTCATTTTCATCAATCAGTATTATTTGTAAAATTATTTAACTTTATCGCGGGCCGCACAAATACCAGCGGCGGGCCGCATGCGGCCCGGGGGCTGCAGTTTGACGACCACGGGTCTGGAGGGTTACTATGACGTCTTAAAACATTATTGTTTCATTCTTATTCCAAAATGGGAAAGAGACGGAGCTATACATGTTGTCTTGCTCCATCTCTTTCCCACTCTAGGCCATCTGGAAACAAAAGTTTGAAGTTATGTGACATTCATCAGCCCGCACACTGAGCCCGCTTGGTGGATTGCGTGCCTTTGTTTCATAACGAGAGGTCCTGGACGCCTGGTATCTTGTACCCGGTTCACACCAGTAGGAAAATTATAGACTGATTATGCTGAGTGAAGGCCAATTTTAACTCAAAGGTTTTTTTTTCTGGAGCATTCCTTATTGCACGACAAAGCCACACAACACCGTCTAAACAGAAAACAGAGATGATAAAAAGCTATAGTTTATTGGATTAATAAATTCATCGATGGGTTATAGCGCCCTCTAGCGAGAGTATTGCGACTAAAAACAACTGGACACTGTGGCTGGGTCTGCGTACACTGTAACTGGTTGAAGTGAACGTAATCTAAGTTACATAAAGGTGTAATAATGTTACGAACTTACGCCAGATGTAGCAGCTGTCTGTTTAGTGCATATTTAAAAAACCGGCCAAGTGCGAGTTCGACTCCCGGACGAAGGGTTCCGTACCGTTATTTATAAAAAACGAGCATCTGTTTTTTGCATTTGTTGTTATAGCGGCAACAGAAATACGTAATCTGTAGAAATTTTAACTGGCTAACTATCACGGTTCATGAGATACAGCCTGGTGACAGACGGACGGACGGACGGGCGGACCGTCGGACAGCGAAGTCCCAGTAATAGGGTCCCGTTTGTCCCTTTGGGTACGGAACCCTTTCATCATCTTCCTGCTCTAATCCCATCCTACTTGAGGTCGGCGCGACACGTCTTCTTCCATTCTCCAATCTAGACGCCACGGCACACAAGGCACTCTTTACCTTATTATAAAGTATACAAGATGGAAATGCACAAACGTGGGGAGGGAATAGTGTGGCGGTCTTGTCACAATAAAAAAAAAAAAAAAAGGCAAATACCCAAAATATGCTTGAAGTCATAAACGCACTGTTGGATTCTCAACGCTCGGATCAGCGCCGAATTGTGAAAAATCCTACAATACTTTAGTGAAAACTTAAATTTCAATACATTACAACATTTAGATCTATTCCAAGTCAAGCTAATCCATATTAATATTATAAATGCGAAAGTCACTCTGTTTGTTTGTTACCTTTTCACGACTAAATGGCTGATTGGATCTTAATGAAATTTGGCAAGAAGATAGATTTCAACCTGGGAAAGGACATAGGCTATATATCATCACGCTACGACCAATAGGAGCGGAGCAGCAATGAAAAATGTTGCGAAAATGGGGAAATGTAACGCAGACGAAGTTGCGCGGGATAGCTAGTGTTGATATAATACAACAACATACGTATTAAAATTAGTATAAGGAACTAGGAAACAGTTGACTTACTTACATACAGATCTGCATAATATTACTGTTATCTTCTTTCCGGTTATAGTAGATACTTATTTCGATGTCCCATGAAAAAAAAATTCGTAACAGAATGTAATAAAATAACCATCTTACATTTACAACTTCCATACTAATATTATAAATGCGAAAGTCACTCTGTTTGTTTGTATGTTTGTTTGTTACCTTTTCACGACTAAACGGCTGATCGGATCTTAATGAAATTTGGCAAGAAGATAGATTTTAACCTGTGGAAGGACATCCATACTAATATACTAATATTATAAATGCGAAAGTCACTCTGTTTGTTTGTATGTTTGTTTGTTACCTTTTCACGACTAAACGGCTGATCGGATCTTAATGAAATTTGGCAAGAAGATAGATGTTAACCTGTGGAAGGACATAGGCTATATATAATCACGCTATGACCAATAGGATTGGAGCAGCAATGAAAAATGTTGCGAAAACGGGGAAAATGTGACGCAGACGAAGTTGCACGGGACAGCTAGTATTATATGAAGTCTTTTTGATTCAGGTACATGGGCGATTCCGGATCAATTCAGCTGGACATGATAGAAAAAATGACCCATCGACCAGGTTTGCATTATATTGCTGATATTTTTAAGTGCATTTAAATAAAAATCTTAACGGTCGGATAGATAATTCCGACATTCAAGTTAAGTGAAGTTAATCAAATGATCTACTGCCTGCTGCCATTCAACCGTAATTCCTGCAACAACAAAACAACGACAAAAAATCAAAACAAGACTATCAAATCACAATCAAACAGGAATAGTAATGTTTTCCTACATATCTCATTTACGTTTGCAAACAGTGCTATCAAGTATTTTAATTGACAAGGACCTTTGTCGATGCATGCATCCGCCGCCAAGCGCATTGTTCCACTTATCTGATCAGATGACCCTATAAAATGCAGTTCGACGAGACGAGACCCTTCAATCCACTGGCTTGCTTTATTTACGTCTTTGATAGCTGCTCTGTATCATGGATTTCGTTTATATTAAGGCACGTAAATCTAATTTTGTTAATAAAGTATTTGTTCCTTGTCATGAACAAATTTGCGACGTGTATTTCGATAGGATTTACGTTTGCTAAAGAAGTGCAGTAAATTGTTTTTGAAATGACAATCATGTACATTGATTGTGATGTTCTGATTGATTTTAACCTCCTAAGTCATAGTACCTAACTCATTTTATCTGTTTCAGATGGTGTGGCTGATGAACAGTTGGTTGTTCGCGAGTGGTTCGCCTGTGGCTATGTTGCAGCACGCTACATCCTCACAGAGCATTGTGTTTCATCAGCTTCAGGCGGCACCGGTGGCTCCAGTCACGAGTAATTGTTGTTCATTTTATTTTCTATGCGGTTTTAGTGATATTTTTTTTTATCAACCTAATTTATATGTATTCTTGTTTTAGCTCCAACTCCTGTGGTTTCAAGTGCTAGCGCTAGTCACGTAAGTTGGCAGTTTTTTTTTATATAAGAATAGTAGACTGAAAATATACTAAGCCAAGGTTTATAACAGCGTGTATAGGACTGTTAGTGCTCATTAAAATAGGTTGAAATTTACCGGACCACCAAAAGATAATGTTTGGTATTTACCAATTGGCGAAAATCAAGGTAACCTGTTTGTCAAGGCATATATGAATCTATGTATCATTAATTGTTATATTACAGGCTAAGTACGAGTACAAGTATGAAGTATCGGACCACCAGACAGGTGACAGGAAGAGTCATTGGGAGAGCCGCGACGGTGACAAGGTGCGAGGTGTCTACATGTTGTATGAGCCTGATGGCGCGTTAAGGACCGTGGAGTACACCGCCGATGCTTTACATGGGTCAGTGGGACCTTGCTAATTATTTTTTATTTGCATAGAATCAGTATCACAGGATATACCTACACAAGATATGATATATGTGGAAAGGATACCAACGCTAAAACGGTTATTACGTATTCTTTACATCATTCTGAACCCCCCACGTAGTTTTAATTTTTCATCGGTTATTTAAAAGAAAACCACCTGTTCCATACATTTTGTCCGTGTAGGTTGCAGTTTTGTAGGAAATAGCTGTTTTTTTAATACGTGAATACGTGTTAACCTTGGTGTCCCTTTCCCTTTTTGAATTGAGAAGAGGTACTCGATCTCAATCTAATCTCTCTTTATCTTCTTTAAAATTAACAGCTCTCCAACGGCTTCTTGGGCATTATGTTAAGTAGATACGTATTTATAGGGTGCGATTTATATTAATAGGCCATAATATACCTTTGCAATCAGTTTTCGAGCGCTACTTGTTTTTATTTTGTTACTATTTTTATAAGAGTAAAACGTATAAAGACAACGTTTGCATCCTAGAACAATTCAGGTTCATATTGGGGAAAAGTGTATGTTACACTTTTCCCCAATATGAACCGGAATTGTGCAATAAATATGTAGGTGACAATGAGGTGTACTTATAAATTATTCTCGTATCTTGTCACAATGACAAATTGGATTGCTACTAAATATGTATGTACATGGTGAACAAATATTTATCAGAAATAAATCATGTTATTCGACAAAAATCTATTAGAAATCTGGGTTGTTGTTTGCTTTCAAAAACTCGAAACTATAAAAGCAGCTGTTCTGTTTATTGAATAACAGTTAAACTTAGGAAGACTATAATTAACTAAAAATAATGAAAACATTTTTGATCACTAACGTTTTTTTTTATTATTATTGATTTAAACGAGTGGAACACAATGGGAGTAGTAGCCTATTGCTAGATTAAGTTAGTTCTTTAATTTATCCTAGTCTAACCTTATACATTTTTTTTATTAGCCCGTATTGTGCCATTCCTGGGCAACGGCCTCCCCCCATTCCTTCCACTTCTCACAATGGCGTCCTTCTTCTCGCCAATTCGCAATTAAGCCAGGCAAGGCGTCCCGCCTTCATCTCCTCTGTGCATATTAAAATATGATTTTTATGATATTATATAAATTATTTCATCATCATTTCAGCCGAAAAACGTCCACTGCTGGACATAGGCCTCCCCCAAGTGTACATCAGGGGTTTTGCCATAATCGCCACGCTTGGCAAGCGGGTTGGCGAACGCAGTATGGTTATTACAAAAACACAGAGAACGCTGCTGCCCATTCTCTGGAAAGTCCCTTAGTCGGCTTTTACGACACCTACGGGAAGATATGGGATGGTGCTATTCTTTACGTCCGACACCATACAGAATTAATTATTTAACTCAATTTATTTAATGCAATCGTTTTCTAGATTCAATGCTGTAGTGCGCAGGAAGGAGCCAACCAATACCTCTCACCTCAGCGCCGGATACCAACATGACTCACCAGCCACCAGTGGTCACGAGCATTACGAAGAGTCGGGCCTAGGGTACACCTCCGAGAGAGGCATCCCGGGTCAAGGCAGTGCAGCTAGACGTCCAGTGAAGGCTAGCTCTTACAACCCGGGAGTTGGTTTTAGTGTAGTACATGGCCATAATCCAGACAAATCTTATTAAAAGAAGAAATTAACCAGTAAAAGCACGTTCACACATAGTTGAAGTATCAATATTATTTTGTATAGTTCTGTTGCCTTTTCTGATCAGGCGGAGAGCGATTGTTTCCAAGTGTGCGTTACCGAAAAAACAACGATTAAAAAAAGTAAATAGTATAGGATCCCATATACAACGACCTTCAACGAGCTGGTTAATGGATGAAACTTATTTTATATTAAATTTAATATGTCAATTAATATATTGCATATGGGTTGTCTAAAAAATTTCAGTCAGTTTTTTTTTTTTGAAACATTTCACCGGTTTGGTTAGTAGACAAATTCCATACCAATCGAAAGTATAAAGCCCATAGAATATGCAAACGTTAGCCGTTGCCTTTTCTTTTCCCGTCACAACTCTCGGGTAGGCAGGTATAAACAGGTAAATCGATACTAGTAACTTGCACCGGTCTGGTTAATGAATAAAAAAAGGCAACCTAACTTTTGCATATTTTATGGGCTTTATACTTTCGATTGGTATGGAATTTGTTTATTAACCAAACCGGAGAAATGTTTAAAAAAAAAATGTTTTTAATTATTAATTAATCATATCCGGGACTGATTTTTTTTTGACAACCCATATGCAATATATTTATTGCCATATTAAATTAAAATATAAAATTAAGTTTCATCCATTAACCAGCTCGGTGAAGGTCGTTGTATACCGGGATCTTAGGCTCAAATGATTTGTCATATGTGTCTAGAGTAAGTAAATAGAGTTTATAATAGCTATAGGTTGTATATTAATTAAAGACAATATTTTTGTTAAATAAGTTTTATTCGTCAGCGCTGACGTACTTTGCGAGAAAGTTAATGGTAAATGAGAACATTTGGTCGAGATCGAAGAGTTCGTATGAATGATACAGTCCAGTTTAATGGTGACCATGATCATGATGATGCTCATGATGGTGGTGGGGGATGATGTGGTGGTGAGCCGTCTTGTGGTGGACGTCAGCTCTAAAACTGTAACAAAGGAAAATAGAAATTAGATTTGCGTCGAAACAAATAGTAAACAAATCAAGGTTGTTGGTTAGCAAACAAAATTAAGTGTCATTTGCTACTATAATTATGTCATCGTCACCATATCAGCAGAAAGACGTCTACTTCTGGACATGGGCTTCCCCTAAACGTCACCACATTGCCCAGCTCTGTGCTTCTCGACGAATTACTGCAGTCCATGGTGCACAAGGTCATTGGTCCACCTATGGAAGGTGTTTGGTGTTTGGTGACTTGTCATTAGTATGGTACACGTGGTGGTCTTCAGCGGTTTAGTGAACAGTGCGCACATTGCCGTCGGCCTCGACGAGCGAGAAGTAGCCGCTCACGTGGTCGCCGTCGCGGTGCTCGTGCAGCGCCTTGTGTTCGCTATGTTATATAGAAATGTAGACACGTACCCGTGGTGGTCATCAGCGGTGTAGTGAACAGTGCGCACGTTGCCATCGGGGTCAACGAGCGATAAGGAGCCGCTCACATGGTCGCCGTCGCGGTGCTCGTGCTGCGCCTTGTGTTCGCTATGTTATATAGAAATGTAGACACGTACCCGTGGTGGTCATCAGCGGTGTAGTGAACAGTGCGCACGTTGCCATCGGGGTCAACGAGCGAGAAGTAGCCGCTCACGTGGTCGCCGTCGCGGTGCTCGTGCTGCGCCTTGTGTTCGCTATGTTATATAGTAATGTAGACACATACCCGTGGTGGTCATCAGCGGTGTAGTGAACAGAGCGCACGTTGCCGTCGGGCTCGACGAGCGAGTAGGAGCCGCTCACATGGTCGCCGTCACGGTGCTCGTGCTGCGACTTGTGGTCGCCCGTGTGTCCGTCCTTCACGGAGTACTCGAACTTGTAGGATGGGTGGTGGTGTTCCTGAATTAAGTCAAAATTCTATATGATTTGCGGAAAAAGTAGTTGGCGTCGTGAGTTTAGGACAAGCATTATAATTTCTTTTTGGGAAATTGTACTTCTTTAAGCATTAATTATTATAGCAATTTTTAAAGTCAGTAAATGCTAGAATAATTAGAAATACGAGTACTATCAGGCTTAACCTATCTGTTACTAAATCACGAAGAACGCTACGCAATGTTAAAATATTAAGTACTTAAATAAATAAGCTTATTAACACATACTCATTACGAGAAAGTATAATTTATTGTTAGAACCTTGCAATTATTTGAAAGAGAAAATATTTGTATTTCGTATTAAATGATTAATCAAACATTTGGTTGGGTTTGCTTATAATTGGGACTGTACTGTTTAGAAACTACATCTTACAAAAAATACTGTAAAATCAAAGTACTAACATGATCCCATTGGTGGTGCTCATCACGATGCCCATCATCATGTCCAAGTCCGTGTCCACCATGATGCCTATGTCCATCATCGTGACGATTGTGGTGTCCATCATCGTGATGATTATGGTGTCCATCATCGTGATGTCTGTGGTCATCATGGTGGTCATGGTGGTGGTGGTAGTGGATCGGGTGGTGGATCTTAAGGTCTTGGTGGATGTCGTGACCATGCTTGTGGTGGTCGACACGAGACTGGTGCGACACCGCAGACTGGGTGTGTGCAGTCACAGCCAGAAGACACAGGGTAACCTGCAGAAGCGAAAAGATCGTTCAGTCAAATTGGTCTGAGATTATACACTTTTTGAATTTGTTGTAAGTATTTATTTCGTAAGTAATTCCAAAAAACACTAGTTAGTATCAAGAAAAACTAACTAATCAATATTAACTAATTTTATTACAAAACACTGTACTGCACATCACTGTCATCCGGAAACGTGCAAAAAATGAACAAGAAAAATAAAGACAGTGCAGAGAGTCTTGTAACTGGGAAGATAAAGATGAATAACGAACTCCACAGCATCAAATCACTCACTCAAATAACACGTTTCATATTACACGAATATTCATGTTATGTTAATGCAACTACTCATGTATGTAAAGCCATGCTTCCGGGAATGTCACTTTTAAATGGTGTATTCCGACATAGGAACTTAATTGTTATCATTTCAACACTTGTCTAATTGCACACATGTAATTGCTAAGTAAAATAATAGGCAGAATGTTTTTTTTCATCAAATTAAAGTATTATTGCATTTCTTTGAATATGTTCATATTAATTTTTAAAACCGAATAAATAAATATTTACTTACTTGTAAAAACATTTTGTTTGATATAATATTTGTTTGTTAGCTGGACTTCAACTATGAATAAATCGCGGATTGTTCACCTTATATTCCTATTCGCGTGTCGATTAGGGGGTGCAACTCAATTATAACGACATTAGGTAAGATTCTTACCTATTCGTTGAAAAATAATAGAGTTAATACGTGAAACCTAAGTTTCTTTTGCGAGTATCAAGGGCGTTACGATCTATTACACCGATTAATTGGAAATCCGTCAATATTGCTCAGGCCAATAATTATTCAATAAGTACACTTAATTAACACGAGTTCACATATCCAATTTGTTTAGGAAGGAAGTCACAAATACTAATTAATCAGACTGGTTTTATATACAATGCTTATAAAACAGCTGATTCGGCAACACAGTTTGTTTAGATATTGCAGAGGTGTGTTGTAAGTTGAATTCTAAAATCATGTCTTTGCATACATAATTAATTTGATAACTTTGTTAGCTTGAAATTTTCAAATTGTGAAGCTTCTTGTTAATTTAATTCATTGATCATCTGCAACGGGTCAATGGTATCTATTGTTTTCCTCGTCATTTTGTTTTACTTTTGGCTGTTTTTAAACCGATACAGTACTTTAACTTCTTTTTTGCTGTGGTCCCAAAATACTACTCAAAATAATTATTGTATTTATAGGTGGAATCCGGGACCGCGTTCCCGGTCCCAAAAGCCCCACGATCCAAATTAAGGACCTGCTGCGGACATCGATGCTGACAGATACTCCAGTACATAAAATGTACAGTGTATGTCCAAATTAGTTTGACCATTTAGTTTTGAACCATATAGTCTGTCGTCTTTAGTAGATAGGGTTTTATGACGCGTTTTTGCTGATGATGAATTCACTTTTCGCTGACCACTATTTTTAATTTTCTCTAGGAATTCGGGATTATTGAGATTAGGATTTGGCGCTGCCAGAATTTCATGAGTATCATCTGAGAAATCATGTTAGACACAATATAGGCAGGTAATTATTCAATAAATAATATGTGCAGGTGGAAAAACACAGTACTAAAATAAATGGACCAAGTTTGACATATCGATGCATTTTTGCCAAACAAGCAACGCCATCTTGAACTGCAGACTTAAAGTGGTTATACTGTAGCCACAGTACATACCACAGTTGGGCACACCTACTAAGAATTACGTAACTTGACGGCACGGTTGGCGCAGTGGTTGAGCTATCGACTGCTGCGCTGCGTGTCGCGGGTTCGATCCCCGCACGGAACAAATATTTGTATGGCCTACAGATAGTTGTTCCGGGTCTGGCTGTTTGTGTATGTTAGTTTAAATGTTTGTAAACGCACCCACGATACAGGAGAAATTCCAAGTGTGGGGCAACGTACTTAAAAAAAAAAATGAAAGAACTAATAGACACCATTTAGTTTTATACTTGAAGACGTAGTCTAATCATTCGCCTAGTACTTCGTCTAGTATTATACTATGCATATAGTGTAACATACTGAGAGCTGGCATCATACAAATGGCAAATGAGATAACTATAGTTGTGTTATGGCGTGTTTCTGGACTATCATTATGACACTGGAGACTGAGTGACGGTTGGTTCAGGAGGGGGGGGGGGAAACTAGAGATTATTCAAAATTAATTAATACAAAGTTTTATTTTCTACTAGCTGTTGGCCGTGACCATCGTCCGCGTAAATTTTTAATAAAAATATTTCTTCCCTATTTGAATCGGATTTTTGTTAAAAGTTTTTTTTGCAAAGAAACCCAATCCTTTTCTTAAAACAAAAGCAAATTAATCCTTAAAACATCAGATATAAGATTTATTCTAAGTGTGGACTTAGCCAAACTGGAAAACACAGAAGATTTTTTCAGTAGGTAATTACGTTGCTAAGGACTTAAGTTGTTAAATTGGGATAAATGAGCAATAAGAAGCAAATATGGCATCTTTATATCAGTTTTCTACACGCTGGTTTCTTTCAGCGATTTAAGATTAGTGGTGAAGAAATGGGGAAGAAATGTCTAGAGAGTTTTTCAGCAAGCATATTAAGCCTGAAAACTTGATATTCAGCCCTAATAAACCTTATTCTCTCTGAAAATATTCTTGGTCCCTGGTAGCGATATATTTATAACATTTGTAACGGGATATTTACCATGTTCACTATTTGTTTCGAGTTCCCGATATTTCGACGCTATTTCAAACGCCATGATCACGGATAAACTGAAGTTATTGCGGGTGGGTGTTTATGAGCAGACAAATCGGTCTAACCTCTTTCTTCTTCGTTTTTTGCTCTCCGTACTATTTCAAATTTCAGTGGATCAACTGTGTCAAAAACCGAAAAATGGCCGTAAAAAGTCCGCGTGCCGTCGCGAGTGGACACATTGAATTTCGTGTGTCAGGAACAGAATCGACTTGTGAGTGACAGTGTTGGTGGTACGGAGCGCAAAAAAACGAACAAGAAATAGGGTAGACCGATTTGTCTGCTCATAAATACCCACCCGCAATAACTTCAGTTTATCCGTGATCATGGCGTTTGCAACAGCGCCAAAATATCGGGAACTCGAAACAAATAGGAAACATTAATTATGAGGGGTTCTATCAAATTTACAGTGATGGGTCCAAGGACGATAATGGAACCGGAGCAGTCCTCTTTTGATCCTCAATCTAATATGTAAGCAAGTTTCACATTGAACTGCAAATTATCCATAATGGCAGCGGAATTGTATGCTGTTTCGGAATGTCTATCAAACTTGATGTCATGCAATTTAATTGTTCTAAGTTATTGATACTTTGTGATTCAAAAAGTGCTTTGAAACATATAGCTCAGTGCACTTCGGGCGGGCTGACTGCCTGTAGCTTATTCTGTATTAGAATTATATTTAAGAGTAAGAATTTAAGGAAAGTGGCGAACCCGTCAAATTTCAATGGATTCCATCACTTGTTGGTTTGATGGGAAACGAGCAAGTAGATAAGTTGGCAAAAATAGGAATCTATGAAGGAAAATCTATCAACTATCTGCCCTTTTTGACAGAGTTATTAAGAGATGTCAAAATTATTTGCAATGACATGTCGAAGACTTACTTTGATAAACGATCTGAAGAGAAGGGTATATGGTACAAGACAATTCAATCTGAACCACCTATTCCATTGTATGCATTTGGACATTCTACGAAAGTTGTTGACACCCCAAACTGTCTGATTTGCAACATGAGGGAAGACACTTACCACGCTTTGGTGGAGTGTGCTCGGGTTGTAGAAGAACGGAGAGCTCTAGAAGCGGAAGCAGGACTTTTTAAGGGATGTTGGAGTGTGTAATTTGATCTTGTCTAAACCTTCATCCAAATTAGCTATTAAGTTGTGGTATTTGATTGTTAAATTGATTAGGTTAAGATCCTAAGTATTATGAACATTTCATTTATTTTGTAAAACTACGAGGCTGACCTAATCGCTCGCAATTAAAGCCTTTTCTAAATAATGATTAAGGGAAATATATCGCCATAAGTTTTTAAACTGACATGGTCACTAACACTATCAATAACATTTGTAACGGGATATTTACCATGATTCAATTTTTTTTTAATCGGTGTACAAATACTCTCCGAAAGGTACCTGTTTTCCCCGTCATAGCAACTTTTTTTTTTAGCTTGACCTTTCTCCCAGAGGCACCCGTCCCGATTTATTTTTCTAGATAAACTCAATTAAAAGTGTTTTATAAGCTTTTATTTAACTTGCAATGTATTTATGTATGTTTGTTACGGTGGAATCTTGGAAGCTAAATTAGAACCACTTTCCGATGTCCGATTGAGCTGGAATTTTTTAGCTTAAAAGTATCGTCAGCCAATCATATTTGCAATTTTCAAATTAATGTGAGAAGAATTATTTGATATTACACTGATTTTGTACGTTTTGAAAAGACTGGTCGAACATATTAAAATAAATAGGTATAGATTTTTTAAACTTTTATTACTGAAGTTAAAAAAAAGACTGATATTTTCGTAGTTTGAGACTATTTTTAAAGTTAGTTATTATAACGATTTTTATCCAAGCAAACCTTTAGCCTTTTTTCCTTAATTTTATTTAAAACATTATCTGCCGGCAGTACTTTTAAGCTAATCTGACTTTTAATTGAGTTAGTAAGATAAAAATAAATCGGGGTCCTCTGGTACGGGTGGCTCTGGGATGGGGGGACCTTATTGACTAACCCGACCATACCTGGGAACCTTCTAGTTACGGAGATATTGGAGGACAAAGTTAGAACTTTTTTTAAAATACGAGGTTTTATTGTTTTACCTGTACTTTAAATACCTCCACGGCCCACATACAAATCAATGCATCTGTCAGCACAGCGTTTTGAGTGCGTTACATTGAGTCCTACCGTAAACGAGAATTTTCACCCTAAAAGAGTTTCCTAGCAATATTTTTTGCAAAGTTACTTAGTTCGATGTACAGAATGCTTGGTTCCCAGCTTCGTGAAGAGCTCGCTTACACCTTGAATAGAATATCTTTTCAAAAATGTCGACATATTTTCTTATGAATAGTCAATTTCTTCGTATTTAGCCTTTTATAAGCCACATCCTCGAGAAATTTTGATTGTTTATGTCCTTTTGGTACAGGCCCCGTACGATGAACTGAAAATGGCCCCGGCTCCTATCTAAAACTCTTACAATATAGGTTTGGCGTTCTCTCATCACGCCCTACTTACTCTCTTATCAAGTTTTCAAGCTGAATATGTTTGCCGAAAACCCCTCCGGGCTCCTCTGGCATTTATATTTTATTTAAATTACACAAAGTAAATTGCCCACGTGGGTTTTAAGTATATACCCTAGTCTTTCTCTTAAGTCTGGGCCGATATCATTAGTTCGCACTAAGTTAGTTAGTTAATCTTTTAATGACTGGTATCTATACCGATTTGGTTAGTAAGTATAAATAAATAGCACATATTTTCTACAGTATCCAAGGTTTAATGTGAGTAAATTACATTTTTCAAGTTCTTTTTTGGAAACATTTTAATACAATCAACATGAAGTAAATAAACAAGCCTCAAATTGTTGGTTGAGTATAATATTTTTACAGCTAGTTATACTGTATACGACGAATAAAACATCGCACAGGTGCATGGAATTATTTATTGAGAGAAATACCAAAATGGTGGATGGAAAAGTTATGATTGATTAGAAAACGTGAAAATGAGTAAGTTTTAGTATTTGAAACTGTACATTTAGTAAAGGACAGGCGTAATCTTATAAAAAAGATTACGGTGAAGAGTGAGTATACATTTCTCTATAATTTTTTTAGTTATTACGATTCGCTCTCCAAGGGTTATGTTGTTGTTGCTGTTGTTGATACACCTGCTGCCCGCGGCCATATTGGCCGAGGCCAATGTTCTGGTAGCCGCGTATTGCCTCGTGGTCATATCCGTGCCCCCGTCTTGCCTCGTGGTCATCTCCGTACCCTCGTCCGCTGCTCCTTGCGTGTTCCGACAAGCGACTTAAGCGGAGGTGCTCGAGCAAGGCGTCAAAGTCTGGGAACTCCTTGTGTTCGTTTGTCTTGACGTTCTTTGGTAGGATGAGAATCTGACCACCGGGTCCACGAGTGTAGTCCCTGCCACCTGTTTTTAGGTATCTGTAGTCAAGAATCCAGGTAGGCTGGTAAAAGTCAGGGCTGTAGACGTCAGCGATGATTCTGAAAACGATTGGAAAATCATAAAATGGTTTCCTAGATAGAGAGTGTAACAAATATTATGACCAACATTGATAGAACTTGAAGATAAGGATTGTCCCGTGTTTCTTCTAATAAACACGGGACTAAAAAACTAAATAACTACATATTTATCAAGTATAAATTGAAGAAACAGAAGAGATTAATGACATGCAACCAATATTCTTCTCCTTCTACTATCTTTTATTGTTCAACATGTTTAAAAACTTTTTCAAAATTGTGATGTGAATATAACCTTATGTAATTTTGTATTGTATTGCAATTTTATTATGTTGTTTAATTGGAAATATCTAGCATTAGTCCGCATGTATTATACATATGTATATCCCAGTTATACAGGGTAACAAACAGGGTATCAAACAGGGTACAATCTATTTGACCATAATAACTGTAACACGCATATTTTGTCAAATATTTTTACGTATTGCTGTTGGTTACCTAGACAAAAATGAAAAATAAACTTACTTATTTTGCTTTTCAATATCCGGGTGACCCTGAAAAATGAAAACATAACCGTGAATATCCTTTATTTCACACAGCGAACTCAAACCTACAACTAACCAATCAAACAACATGTCAAAACTTACATGACTGGGGAGTGGGTCAGGTGATCTCAGGATCAGTGGACCAGCTTTGTCATCGTCCTTGAAGTCCACTCTCACTGGTCCCTGGCGGTTATCACGACCGTCGTTCCTTCGGCTGTCACGATATGCGTCAAGGCTCAGGCGTGAGCTTTCATCTCGGCTTCGGATCAGTTCCAATCCATCCTCGAAACGGTACCGACGTTCGCCGTCGAGCACACGGATTGGGAGCGCGGATTCTGCAGGCATCTGTTCTGGTTGTAACTCCTCGGCGTCAGCCGCTATGGCCACTGATACCGTCGCTAGTAGTAGTAACTGAAACGATTAAGGTTGAATGTTGTCTAAGTCATACCCACAATATTATAGATGTCGCTTTCACTAGTTGGTACCAGAAGATACACAGTCATGGATAGGCTAGGATAGGCATCGCTACAAGCTTCAGCGTATGAGGCAGTGGCGAGGACTTTGCAAGGGTTACCAGACCTTCCAGGATTTCCTATTAGTGAAAGAAAGGTGCATACACAGAAGAAAACTCACGTAAAGCATGTTGCAAAGTGATCCACTAACGAGACGTTCATAAAACTTGCTGCACACACTAACACTGTTACATAATCAATATAATTGGTACTTATGTATAAGCAGTCTACCGGATTCAGAAGCGATTGTTGTGTATCCTTACAGTTTTAAACGGTGTATTAAAACACCGTTTAAAACGTGTTTAGGGTTAAGTTTCGCATTTTCGGCCCTTTTAGCTTAGCTTTAGCTCTTTCTAAAGATTTATTATTACTAATTTGCACCTAGAGAAGTAAAACCCTTACTACGTGCTACATGGACTATACGGTGCAAAAAAAATATTATATATATCGGCGCAACTACAACAATTCGTCTAGAAAAACCTAGAATAACTAAGTTTAATCATTTAATTGTCCTAAAAATTTGTTTAAAAACCATAAGTTGATTACTTTGAATTTATTACGATGTAAAATGAATGTCATCATTGTAATTTCAATACTTAACCTAAAATTAAACGTGCACGTACGTCGAGCCCTATAAATACGGCCGCACTGTAGGCGATCGAGTCAGGGATTAGCTAGTGGCTCGATCCTAGTCGCGATTTCCAAAATTCTTACCGCTCTCCGTCGCGCCGCTTGGCCTCCGCTGGCCGTTGAACGGAGCCCGTGCGCCACCGCTGGCGCTCGCCGCTGATTGGCCGCCTGCCCCAAATTGTTAACGCGAGTGGGGGTAGACGGTTCAAATTTCGAATTCGCGTCAACCGCCCGAACCGTCCGTTATTCAAACAAAGGAAAATTTTGTCGTTGTGTCCCCATGGGTACCCGAGTACCTTAGGTGCCTGTGTGGCCACAACGACCTCTTCCTTTCGCCGCCCGGTGCCTCAGTCACCGTAGCGGTTGCGGTATCGCCACCACCAAGAAGATGCCGTCGAAAAGCAAGAAAAGCCCTATGGGCAACAGGACGCAATCGCTCCCCTACCTCGGGGACCTAACGTCCAGCACCCCAACATCCATGGCTGTTGAAGAAGGGAGGCAGAGGCCGCCCCCACCATCATCACCGCCGGCTCCGATGTCGCCTTCCTCGCCGACACCGAGCCCGCTCACCCTTGGCTCACTGACAGCGAGCCGTCAACCAGCGGTCCCCATCCGCCCCTCGGCCTTCCGCCCCGTGCCAACCCAGGCACCGGGGCCCGCCGGTTCTTGCAACCGCCCGCCCGCAAGTCGTGCCAGCGCTCCCGGTGTGCGCCCCGTCACGCACGACGGTCGCTCAAGCCAACCTCAAGCGACCCGCGCCGCGTCCGTGCGCCCCGCGCACCCCGCACCTGCACCCGCCGCCGCGCGCGCCGCCGCGCAAGCTCGCCCGGCCGCCTCTACGACCCGAGCCGCGCGCACCGCGTCGCCTGCACCCCGCCGCCCGCTGGCGGGCTCAGCCGCCGCAGCATCTACGTCGCAGGGCGGACTGATGTCGCCACCTCCACCTCGCAGCTCAGCACGAGACTCGCCAGCAGTGATGTCGCCGTGCTCCTCCAGGGAAGGGAGCATCCTGGGGGACACGGAAGAAGACTACACAGAGGTTAGTGCCACCCCTACTGCCGCCTATAACGACCCACTGGCGTTTGGGTACGAGTTTCAACTCGAGACCCGTGCCCAACGTCGACCAAGAAGCTCGGACGACGAAGCCGTCGAAGAGGCAAAGCGACCATGCACCGCCCCCCCGCTCCCGCAGCGCGACCCGCGCCGCGGTGGAGCCGGAGGCGGCTCTCCAACTTTCGCCGAGGCGGCTCGCCGCCCACCCACCGGACACGACTCTACTCGAACGAAGAAACCCGACGCCGCAGCCCCTGAACAAGGCAAGAGCGACGACGCAGCTAAGACGGAGCAACCTAAGAGGCCGCGCTACCCTCCGTTGGTAGTAGAGAGGCTTCCCAACTGGGCCTCCCACTTCAGGGCCGTGAGGGACAAGCTGGGCCATCCACCCAACGCTCGTCCATATCAGGGGGGAATTAAATTCGTACCCGAAACCGAGGACGAGTATCGGGTGGTTCAACGGTACCTCACTGACCTAGAGAGGTCGGAAGGCCTTAGTTGGTTTTCCTACTCGCTGCCGGCGGAGCGGAGCTTGAAGGTCGCTATCAGAGGGCTGCCGGCGGACACGGACCCGGAGGACATCATGGAGGAGCTGAGGACGATGGGATATGAGCCGGAGTATGTGCGCAACATCAACGCGCGCGGGGGACGACCCGGCTGCATATTTCATGCGGTCCTCAGGAGGCAGCCCAATTTCAGGGAAATCTACGACACCACCGTGTTCCTGTGCATGCGTGGTGTACGTATTGAGGCATGGAGGAGCAAACGAGGGCCCGCCCAGTGCCACCGGTGCCAGCAATTCAGGCATAGCTCGCACCAGTGCCACCGCCCGCTCGCATGCGTGCGCTGCGGGGGAGAGCACGCTGCCAAGGAGTGCCCACGCTCTAGAGAGGAGAAGGCCACCTGCGCCAACTGCGCGGGCGACCACCCGGCGTGCAGCAGCGCATGCCCCGTATTCCGTAGGGAGATACGGAATAAAAGAGCGGGCACTGTCGCCATCACGCAGCAACGCCGACCCAAGACGGCAGCTGCCACAACAGCCACCATCACCACAGACGACCACGAGGCCCCAAGCACGTCACTGATGGCGACAGCCAACGGGCCCCCCAAGTCAAAACAAGACGCTCCCGCCTCGAGGCGGAGGAAGAGACCGCGCGGGAAAAAGAAGAGTAAGGGAAGTAAACAACCCGACCCTCCCGCGCAGCAACCTAGGCAGAACCCTGTTCCTGTCCAGGCGCAGGCGACTACTACGGCGCCAACCACCACCACCATCGAAAAGCCCACCGTCGCCGCTGCTGGCGCCGGTAAAGGAAAGGGGAAGCGAGCGGGAAGGCCCGCTCCACCCACAGACGCGGCCCCAGTCGCCGCCTCAACAGCGGCGGCGGCCACACTGAAACAGCCGCTTGCCGACGCCCACGACCAGCAGCGGCGTCGCGCACCACGCACTGGCGCAAACCACTCAGAGCGCCAGAACAAGGACTTCACCGCCTGCGCCATCAACCTGCTGCTCGACCTGATAAGGGCCATCAGACAGGGACAGGACGCGGAGCTTGTGATCCTTGACGGGCTAACGGACTTGTTATCGCTCTACCATGCCTAGCCCGTTGAGGATTCTCTACTGGAATGCCCGCGGCCTTAGGAAAAAGGTTGCCCCACTCCGCCTCCTCCTTCAGGAACAGAAGATCGACGTGGCGCTCATCAATGAGACACTCCTGGGGCCTGCAGACAGGCTCAGGTGCCCGGGATATTACATCTATAGAAAGGATGAGAAGTCGCCACTCGGCCAAACCTACCGCGGTCTGGCGGTACTGGTGAGCCGGAGAGTCGTCCACCAGCCTCTTCCAGTGACGTCACACAACTCTTTTTATTCCTTGGGTGTCCAGCTGCACGTCGCCGGCGAGGACATGAACTTCTACGCCTGCTACTGCCCGCCCGCCAACTCTCAGCTCGACCTAGCGGAGCTGCGGGCGGTACTCTACGGATCGCCTCACCCAACACTCCTCGCCGGTGACTTTAACCAGAAACACCAGGCGTGGAACAGCCAAACTTCCAACCCAGGGGGTAGACGACTCTTCGCGGACGCGGAGGCCCGCGGATACACGGTGTCCGGCCCAGAGACACCAACCCACTACCCAGACAACCAGGCGCACGCACCGGACGTGCTGGACATCGTGATCCACAGGGGCCTGAGTTGCCAGACCGCCATACATGTTATAGACGACGAGATGCAGAGTGACCACCAGCCGGTTCTCGTCGTCCTCTCAGAGATGCCGACGCGACTCTCTCCTTTAGCGCCACGTCGAGTCACGGACTGGACTATTTTCACAGAAAGGATGGAATCCACCACTCCTGCTTGGCCCGTTACTACCGCCGCGGACGTCAACGGACTAGCGGAGGAAGTCACCGCTTGCATCCAGCGAGCCCAGGAAGAGGCGACCACCACAGACACGCAACCACAGAGGCTAACCTACAAGCCTCTACCTGCCAGCATAAAGCGATTGGTCGCACAAAGGAAGTGCCTACGCAAGCGGTGGCAGGACACTGGATGCCCGCGCGTCAAGCGCGACCTTAACCGTCTCGCGGAGAAGGTCAGGGCCAAGCTACAGGAGCACAACGCCGTGGGCTGGGAGGAACGTATAGACGCCGCAGAAGGAGACTGGGCGTCGTTACATAAACTCTGCAGACAGCTCGCGAATACCCCGGCCCCGGTACGCCCGCTACTACACAGCGACGGGGCGCCAAGATACTCCGCAGCAGACCGTGCAGAGATCTTTGCCGAGCACCTGGAGCGTCAGTTCACCCCTAACCCGAACACCAACGTCGAGCACAGCGCAGCAGTCGAGAGGCACCTTGGGGAGTACCTCGCCACGCCGATAGCTACCGACGACCATCCAATATTCTTCTCGCCTTGCGCAGTAAGACGCGCCATTCTGAACACAAAGCTGAAAAAGGCCCCCGGCGCGGACGGCGTGACCAACACAGCGCTGCGCCACCTGCCCTACCGCACAGTAGCGGCGCTGGCGCGCCTGTTCACGGGCATCCTCCGCACGGGCGTCTTCCCGGCTGCGTGGAAGGAGGGGCGCGTCATCATGCTGCCCAAGGCGCACAAAAACGTCCTCAAACCGGAGAGCTATCGGCCCATCACGCTGCTCTCCACGATCTCCAAGGTGTTTGAAAAACTCCTGCTGCGACACCTCTCTCTGCACATCACCCCTCGGGCCGAACAATTCGGGTTTCGGGCTGAGCACTCGACGACGCTCCAGTTGTCGAGGGTACTGCACCTGCTGTCCGCGACGCTCAACAAGAAAGAGCACGCAGTTGCAGTATTCCTCGACATGGAGAAGGCATTCGATCGCGTCTGGCATGCCGGCCTGCTGTACAAGATGATACAGACAGGCGCGCCTCGTCGCTTGATACAGGTGGTTTCATCCTTTCTCTCTAACAGGACTTTTCGGGTGGCGGTCGACGGCGCGCTATCGGGCGCCCGCCCGGTCGCGGCAGGGGTGCCGCAGGGCAGCTGCGTCTCTCCACTTTGCTATACATGTTACACCGACGACATCCCCACTACTCCCGACACCACGCTCGCGCTGTATGCCGACGACGCCGCGTACATCGCGACCTCGCTGAACGCGAGACACGCGGCCGTCAAGATGCAGCGCGTGCTCGACCTACTCCCAGACTGGCTATCGAAATGGAGGTTGTCGGTGAACGTGGGCAAGACGCAGGCGCTAGTCGCTGGCGGCGCCCATCTCCCGCCACCCCTTCAACTGGACAGAGCCGACGTCGCGTGGTCGCCCCAGGTCAAATACCTAGGGGTCACCATCGACCGTCGCCTCACGATGACAGCTCACGTTCGCGGCACAGTCGCTAAGTGCAGGAACGCCCGCTTCCTGTTGCGTCCAGTGCTCTCATCTCGCCTCCCGCTGCGTACCAAGCTGGGCGTGTACAAAACGTACATTCGCCCGCTCATAACGTACGCCGCCCCAGCTTGGCTCGCCCTCACCAGCGAGACCAACAAGAAGAAGCTCCGCGCGCAACAGAGTCTTGCGCTGCGGACGATCGCCGCCGCCCCTCGCTGTGTGAGGAACTCCACCATCCAGCGGGACCTTCAGATAGAGAGCCTGGACGAGTTTTGCAGCCGCCTCGCGTCCAACATGTTCGCGCGCGCGGACGCCTCTGCCTGGCCTCACCTCACGCAAATAGCGCCATGGCACACGCGCCCGCCTGACGCGGGGCGCGCGCGGCGCTCCCGGCGCCTGCCGCGCGACCTAGTGCCCGCGGACGTCGACGCTGCCACCCCCCCCCCCCCCCGGACTGACGCACCCGGGTAAGTCGCTTTCATCCACACGCGGCCTACCCAAACAATAAGACTCCACACTCACAACATACACTCGGATCGCGTCGTGTGCTAAGTTAATATAGGCACGGCGCGCCCCCCCCACCTCATACCCACTTGACTCCACAATCGATTAAACTCACGCGTAGAATGAGCAGCGCGGGCTCGCTATTCTATCGCACACATGAGCGGTGTTACTCAGGTACATTGCCGCTCAAACACTCACAACACGGCCCCTTAGTCTGGAGCGCTCTTGGCTCGATTCGAGGGTGTCTGTGGACGGGGGCCAATCATCCTTACCGGTAGGGTGCGCCCAAGCCACCTCCGGCACGTGTCGTCATCCGCTGGGCCTCCACCGGGTAGCCGGTGGTCTCACCTGGCGGTGACAGACCGCCGAGGTGGCGTGAAGAAAGCGGCGCTCGTTACGGTAACGTTTCGCCGTACTTAAGCGCCAAGCGCTAGCGCCGCTGGCGCCTCCTACCGGACAAATAGACAACTACACATTGACGAGCTGCGCGTTGCGCGCTCGCCACCATCCGCGCCTATAAGGCACCCGAATTGAGGGTGCCCGTATTTACGGGCACACCACCCCGCTCCCGCGGGAAAAGGACCAAGTCCATACCCCGCCAACCGCACGCCCCCTTGCGGGGGCGCAGCGATTTCCTCAGTTGCGATCGAGTCAGTCTTGCTTGAGCCGCCGAACTGTACGGATCTATGTAAATAAGTCGTTACGCTGTCGGTTGAATAAACGAGTCATACAGTGTACTTGTGGTGTTTTACTTGGAAGATCGAAGATGAGTGATCACCCTGAACATAGTCAGTGACGTCAGCTATGCTGACGTCACGCTTTTTAAAAACGGAACGGAGACATTTTCTCCGTCATCAGAAGTGGGATCGCAAGAGATTTCTACTCAAGCCACTTCCTCATCAGCTCGTTTACCACCTGAGCAACTGGAACCAGCCAACATTCGGCGTCAGGAGCCTGGACTGGTCTCCAATACATCAATGGAAGCCATGAATCAATCAAGACCGCATACATACCCTGATCAAGGAATGCGGATGGACGGAATACCACCACAATTCCTTATGCAGATGATGGAAATGATGCAGAGAATGTCAGAGCGTTTGTGTGCTCCGCCTACCGAATCAATAATAAGGATCAAAGGCATTTACCTGCCATCTTTCGACCCGGATACCCATGTCGGAGTACGTGAGTGGTGTCAACATATTGATAGTGGCCATTGAGGTATATAAGTTGAGTGATTTCGACGTTCGTATGAAAGTCTGCAGTCTGCTGAAGGGACGTGCGAAAATGTGGATCGATGATTGGATGGTGACCAGTAGTACCTGGGAAGAGTTACGAAAGAACATCATCACCACATTTGAACCTGAGAACAGATACTCCCGAGACATTGTTATGTACAGGGTGAAAATAATTCATCAGAATAAAACCGTCTACGAGAATCCACAAAAATCGACGAGAACCAACGAGGCTGGTGCAGAGCGCGCACCGCCTGTCAGTGTGGCCGTATCGGAATCGGAAAACCGTAATTCATCAGAATAAAACCGTAAGTAACTTAATTCAAATATTCTAAATATCCCTCCGAGAACCCTACGAGAACCTCCGAGAACTCTACGAGAACCTCCGAGAACTCTACGAGAATCTACGAGAACCTCCGAGAACTCTACGAGAACCTCCGAGAACTCTACGAGAACCTCCGAGAACTCTACGAGAACCTCCGAGAACTCTACGAGAACCTCCGAGAACTCTACGAGAACCTCCGAGAACCCTTTAATAAAATATCCGAGAACCTACTAACCTTATCAGAATCGATATTCTCAAAAGACAAAACAACGCAAGTTGTTTACAGATGTACTACTCAGAGGAAGTTTTGTTTCTATTCTTTCAGGTCTACGAGAATCCACAAAAATCGACGAGAACCAACGAGGCTGGTGCAGAGCGCGCACCGCCTGTCAGTGTGGCCGTATCGGCGCAACTACAACAATTCGTCTAGAAAAACCTAGAATAACTAAGTTTAATCATTTAATTGTCCTAAAAATTTGTTTAAAAACCATAAGTTGATTACTTTGAATTTATTACGATGTAAAATGAATGTCATCATTGTAATTTCAATACTTAACCTAAAATTAAACGTGCACGTACGTCGAGCCCTATAAATACGGCCGCACTGTAGGCGATCGAGTCTATCTCCGCCTGACCGCCGCCGCGTACGGACGTGCCGCTACCTGCTCGCATTCCCGCTCGCTATCAGTGTGTGTCATCGGTTCGTCGCTTCCCAGTGTCGTGACGTCATCAGTAGTCCCTTGACTACACCCCCGAACAATTGTTGTCTTTTTATTAAGACAGCACTTGCTCATTTTGCTTCGGATATTATTCCGATTTAACTTCCTTTGCCCCATCAGGGAAAAGTCCTCAGTTTCGAGGTTCTTGGTGGGAAACCTAACGGTGCCAACGAAACCAAGAGAGGGTGGTGACCCAATCCGCCCGCCTAACCCCCTCAGGGTATAGGTGAAAAAAAAAATTGGGCTCCGTCGCGAACGTGTGCGCCGCCGATTTACTGTGCTAGTGTTTCCCGTTTCAACAAGTTCCTGAAAGCAAAGTTCCCTGGACTGGAGTTGGAGTTGCTACCAAGCCCGGACCCTCGGACTGTGGCTGCGGGAAGGTTGAAGCGGGTGAGTCGCTGGACCCAGTAAATTCCCTACATAATTGTGCAAGGAATTAGGTTGTTAGGCGCGCTGAGCTTCACTCAAATGTCTGCTAACTCTTAGCAGATAATATGGCCCTTGATGCAGATGAGGAACGCCTTTTTGCGTTTTTCAAAAGCGTTGTCCTGAAAGACCCAGATTTTTTAAAGAAATATGGGTCCGATGTCGCTGCCTTGCAGCAACCCAGTATTGCCGTCACTGACTTTAGTGACGCGCTCGAGAGCCCTTTGTCGCCGCCGCCTGCCGACAGAGGCTTACCGCCAGCCGTCGCCGCCGCGATTAAGGCCACCCCAAGACCCATTCTTGTGAAACCCTTTGTTTCGCAAACAAAGGTCCAGCCCGCACCTGCGTCCATTGTTCCCGTTTCCGAGAACATGGACAAAGGCTTACCGTCAGCCGCCGCCGCCACGATTCCGGCTAAACCGAGACCCATTGTTTCGAAACCTTTTGTTTCGCAAACAAAGGATCAGTCCGAACCTGAGTCCATTGTTCCCGTTTCCGAGAACATGGACACAACTGAACCAATCTCCGACTCAGAGTCAATTTTAGACGCGTGCTCTGCCTCCTCATCCTCTGAAGACGACTATCAAGTCGTCGGAAAGGGCAAGAGGAAGAAGGGCAAAAATTCCCAGGCCGCCATGACCAAAAAGATCGTCGCGCTCCCTTATGCCCCCTCTCACGCGGCCTCCCGTCCCAACTCCCCGGTCCCCTTACCTACGTCCGCCGCTGCTCATACCAGTAGGCCAGTCAGCCCTAAGGCTAAACCTTCAGCCGCTTCTTCAAAGAAGCTGAAGCCCCCTCCCCCGTTGTTCATTCAGGACAAAGGGAAATGGACAGATGTGTCCAAAATGTGTAATGAGCGCCGCATACAATATACAAGCGCAAAAAGCACACAGCAGGGAATCAAAGTAGTGGTTCCTACGACCACGGACTTTAGGGAACTTACCCGCCAGCTGATCGGAAGGCACATAGCCTTCCATACCTACTCCCTTCCAGAGGAGAAGCCCACCCGCGTGGTAATCAGGCGGATCCCGAAGGAAATCCCCACGGAGGACATCCTCAATGACCTCCAAGGCCAAGACATCCCGGTCGCAGCCGTCCACCGCCTTCATAAGGCGAGAGGCGGAGACCAGTACGATATGGTACTGGTCATCTGTGACCCAGTAGAAGGTCACCACCCGATCTTCAAAGTGAAGTCGGTATGCTCACTCACAGGCATCACAATAGAGAAGCCCTACCGCTCAAGCGTAGTCGGGCAATGCCACCGCTGCCAGATGTATGGACACAGCCAAGCCAACTGCCATGCGCCGCACAGATGCGTAAAGTGTCTAGGCGACCATGGCACGGCAGACTGCCCCCGTCCCAAAGACAAATCGCTTTGCACGGAGCCACCGAGCTGTGTGCTTTGCGGCCAGTCGGGCCACACGGCCAACTACCGCGGCTGCTCAAAAGCCCCCAAAGGCTCCTCCTCTAACCTGGTGAAGCGTGCAAGCGCCCGTCAGCAAAGAGAAAGCCCATCGGTGAGGCTACCCTCTGCCCAGATGCCGGAGAGACTCAGCCCTCAGAGGCCTTCTCCCTGGACCACGCTGAACCACCAGAGAGCCTTCCCGGCACTCAGCAAAGCCAAGTCCAGCCCCATCCCCGGGCTACTAGATGCCCCTATCCCCACTCCCTCGGCCCAAGCAAGCGCACCGGCGCCCGCTCGTCCCACGCCACCCGGCCCCGCGGCCGTGGACCCCACTCACAACGTAATTTTAGAAACGCTAGCAGAGTTAGTCACCCCCGAAGCAGACCGCATGGCGGCTGATCTCAGGGCGGCTAACACTGGTGGCGATAAACTAAAAATTATCCTCAAGTCCCTACTCAAGTTAGGCGACCTCCTCCGCAACCTTAATCTTGACTAACTCCAATGGATAATACGAGATTAACGTGCACCAAACCCCGATCCCTAAAATTAGGGTACTTTAATGCCAATGGCATTAGAGGCCAGCGTGATGAGATCGCCACCTTCCTCCGCGACCATCAAATTGATATCCTCCTCGTACAGGAGACCTTCCTCAAGCCCAGTCACCGCGATCCGAGAATTGCCAACTATCGCATAGTTCGCAACGATCGGTCACGCTGCCACAAGGGCGGTACTCTAATCTATTATAGAAAAGAACTGCACTGCATCCCCTTAGATCCCCCTCCCATGGAGTCTCTACTCGAGACCTCAGTGTGTCGACTAGGCATGACCGGCCATCAACCGATCACAATCGCCTCTGCGTACATCCCTCCCGGCGGAACGTCCGAGGAGCACACTCTATTCACCAAAGACCTTGCCATCCTCTTCGGCTTGAGCGACTCCGTTATCATAGCGGGCGACCTCAACGCCAAACACCCCGCCTGGAACAGCATGACGACCTCTGCCAGAGGACGTCATGTGTATAACCTGGGCGAGTCCCTCAACTTCGATCCCATCGCTCCTATGGAGCACACTCACTATCCCCACGACCCCGACCAACGTCCGGACGTTCTCGACATAGCGCTACTCAAGAATGTCAACCTTAAGTTGCATTCCATCGAGGCTTTACATGAGCTTAACTCAGACCATAGACCAGTGCTCATGCACTTAGTTCCCCGCTCGGGTCCTTCTGACCCCAGCCAGCCCCCGCCGACCCAAGTGATAACCGACTGGAGGAAAGTCAGCGAAAAGCTGAAATCTACCACGTCGCCTCACCTGGAGGCCATCCCCGACCACATAGTCTCAGTCGCAGACACGACGGCCGCCATCAACTCGTTTACAGAACACGTGCAATCCGTACTGAAGGACTGCTCACGGGAAGTCCCAGCAATGAGCGATCAACGCTGGATACTACCCGCTGACGTACGTGAACTGATAACCGAAAAGAACGCGGCCATCCGTGCCTACAGCAGCTTTCCCTGCGAGGCAAACAAAGCCCACATGCGTAATTTACAGCGTGCTGTAAAGGATCGCACCAGTGAGCTTCGTAATAATCAATGGGACAAAACGCTAAGCGAACTCGAGCCTACCCACCTAGCCTTCTGGCAGCTGCAACGCAAGTTGCGCTCCACCGAAGAGGCATCGATGCCTCCCCTCACCCGACCCGATAAGAGCGTCGCATTCGACGACTCTGAGAAGGCCGAATGCCTAGCCGACAGCCTGGAGTCCCAGTGCTCCCCCAGCTCTCAACCAGTAGACAAGCGACATCTCGATGAGGTGAACGCATTCGTCGAACGTAGAACCGCCCTGCCCCCCGAAGAAGACCCTGATGATCCTCTGCCTCCGGTCACAGCTGACGAAGTGCAAGACATCATTAACAAACTTCAACCGCGGAAAGCACCCGGCTCCGACGGAATCACCAATAGGGTGTTCAAACTCCTCCCCGCTCAGCTCGTCGTGTTAATGGCGGCCATCTTCAATGGCGCCCTGAGCAACAACGCGTTTCCCCAAATATGGAAAGAGGCCACGGTCATCGGTTTCGCAAAGCCAGGCAAACCCAAGTCTGAGCCTTCGAGCTACAGACCTATCAGTCTCCTGAATGCACTCGGAAAAATCTACGAGAGACTTATGTATAAGCGACTCAAAGACTTCGCCGAGGCTAAGAGTCTCATCCCCAACGAACAGTTCGGCTTCAGGACCGGACACTCTTGCATTCAACAGGCCCACCGCATCGTAGAACACTTGAGCGCTGGCTTCCAGCGTGGAGCGATGACGGGTGTATTGTTTTTCGACATAGCAAAGGCATTCGACAAAGTCTGGCACAACGGCTTATTATATAAGTTGTACAAACTGGGAGTGCCAGACCGTCTCGTGCTCATCTTACGAGACTTTTTGTCGGATCGCACCTTCCGCTATCGCATCGGGAAGGCACTGTCTTCCCCCCACCCCATTAGAGCCGGAGTCCCTCAGGGCTCCCCGCTCTCTCCCCTTATCTTTACTCTGTTCACCAGTGACATCCCCAAGAGCAAGAAGGCACAGTTAGCCCTGTTCGCGGACGACACGGCCATCTATTACACTGGCCGTAGTCACGACGCTATTTACAGCACCCTCCAAACCTCAGCCAACGTCTTAGGCGCTTGGTTCCGGAAATGGAGAATCGAGGTGAACCCCGACAAGAGCCAGGCAGTTCTTTTCTCTAAACCGCGTAAGAATAAGCCACCCGCGCTCAGCCCGATCACTATGTACGGTAAGCCTATCCCTTGGGAGAAGCAAGCCAAGTACTTAGGAGTCTTACTTGACAACCACCTGTCTTTCGCGGCGCACATCAAAGCAGCTCGCGACCGAGCTGCCTTTGCTATGGGTAGGCTTCATTTCATGATTTCGGCAAAAAGCAAGTTGTCACTCAAGTGCAAGTTGCGCCTTTACACCGCGGTGATCCGCCCCATTATGACGTACGCTTGCGTCGTGTACGCTCACACCAAGCCTAAGTACATCCATAGGATGCAAACCTTGCAGAACCGGTTCTTACGTAGAGTCACGGGAGCCCCTTTTTATGTCCGTAATGACCGTCTACACGTAGACCTTAGAATGCCCACCGTCCTTCAGTTTATGAAACGTCTTTCGAAGCGTTTCTTCGATAACGCCATTAAACACCGTAATCCCCTGATCGCAGCGGCCGCCCGTTACGAACCCTCGCGCATTAGTACAGTACGCCGTCCTCGGCACACCCTCGTCACTCCCGATGATGCTATCACCCTCCTACAGGAGAGTAGCAAAGAGACTAGCACTCTTAAAAAGTTTAGACACAAACCGCCGTCTTTCCGACCTCGCCGTCGAGGTCCGTCGCGACGTCCCGGTCCATGCCCTCCCCGACCCTCGCTCGAGCCAGCCCGCGCTGCTGTGCCAGTAGTTTTAAATCAGCCCCTAAATAATGATATCATTCAGATCCAGCCTGTCCCCATGCAGTCCTCCCCCAGCGACGCCCTAAGCCGAGGCTCGTACCCCACAGGGGGTGCCCTTAGCGTGTAGTCGCTTAGTTTGTAAGTTTTATGCCCTGGCTGGAGGCCTTACTCTTAAGGCACCCACAGGATAGTCCGGTTAAGCAGACGACAACCTCCTAGGTTGAACTGCGAGATGCCATTCCCAAAAAAAAAAAAAAAAAAAAGGCGATCGAGTCAGTCTTGCTTGAGCCGCCGAACTGTACGGATCTATGTAAATAAGTCGTTACGCTGTCGGTTGAATAAACGAGTCATACAGTGTACTTGTGGTGTTTTACTTGGAAGATCGAAGATGAGTGATCACCCTGAACATAGTCAGTGACGTCAGCTATGCTGACGTCACGCTTTTTAAAAACGGAACGGAGACATTTTCTCCGTCATATATATATATATTTATTATTATAATAGATGTTTAAAAAAAGACAAAAAGCAAATTTGGAAAGAGGAACGTAAAAAGATGGAAAACTAAAAATGGTTGACCTAGTTAATTATGTATGGCACTGAAAAAATGTCTAAAAGTAAATGAAATAAAAATTCAAGAAATACACAATTGAATTATAATAATTTGTAATTCTTTTGTACATATTTTATTATTATTTTAGATCTATTTAGTTTGTAAATAACGTACATATATAAAATAAAACATAATAAATATTAAATTATTCATAAACTAATCATTTTAGGAATGTACCTTGGATGTGACCCAGCAAGAAAGTATCTCCTGGAGTTATATGAGTAGAACGAATAGTTGGTGCCTTATCTGCTGTAAATGTGCCCTCGCATAAAAAATTTGAGCACCCTGTCGTTTTGAAAAAAAAACTTAGGTATAATACGTCCAATAAAGAAGGTCATCAATATGTATGAATCCGTCGCTTTTTAGTAGTCATTCAAATTTGGTCAGATAACCAGCCGTTGCTTACATATTTTGTTTTTTTTGTTAATATTTACTTAATGCGAAAAATTCCAAGCTGAATATTTTCACCATATATTTTTGACTAAAGGCACAAGATTTTGGTTTACACCTACACATCTGGGATTGAGCTTGTTCCTTGTATTTTGCCGTCAAAGTTATGACACCATCGTTTTGATTTTTAGCAAGTTATTCAAAAACGCATGCATGAACAGTTTTGAAACTTTGTATGTTTATAATTAGCGTCAAGTAGGACCGAATACAGTTTTCAGCGTACCTTGTCTCATTTAAGCGCTGCGATGTTTTTTCGGGTTTTCATAAAACCGCGGTAACTTGAAAACTATAAATATTTTCTTAAATCTAATTGGGGCACTAAGGGGCACACATTAAGAGCTACTCGTGTATGTTTATTCTACAGGGGCACATGCAATGGTTTTAGAGATATACGATTCATCAAAACGTTACTCCAGCAGGAAATGCAATATCTCGCAAATCTGAAGGGGCACAGATTTTATTTTTGAGGGCACATTTTGGCACACATATAAGCTCTCTGGCCACGCACAGTTTTTCTCTCTCCGATCATTTGTTTAGAATTTTCTTGCTAGAAAACGTTACCCCAGCAAGAATTGTTTTTCCGTTTTTTTTCAAAACGACAGGGACATTTTTTTATGTGGGGGGGGGGGGCCATTTACAGCAGATAAGGCACCAACTATACGTTCTACTCATATAACTCTAGGAGATACTTTCTTGCTGAGGTAACGTACACACCTTGGATGGTAAACCGCCGCAGCGAAGGCACACGTCTACACAAAATGAATAAACGCCATATGCTAGTGCAACATACATATGTACAACTCGAACCCACGAACCCGTCATTTGAGTGAACGATTCACTCTTGACAGTTTCTTCATTATCTATAATACAGTGATTACGAGCGTGGCTCGATGTGATTGGCTAGGGTTTATTGAACTATTAGTAAAGTACCTGAATGTTATTAATATACCTTAGTGCGCTCATGTCGTTACGGCTGGGCGGAGCCCCATTTTTGGCGTTGAATTAAAATTATAAATAACTAGCTACTGCCCGCGACTTCGTTCGCGTGGAATTTTAGATGTTTCATTCAGGGATAAAAAGTAGCCTATGTCCTTCTCTAAGATATAATCTCCTTGCCAAATTTCATAACGATCCAATAAGCCGTTTAGTCGTGAAAAGGTAACAAACAAACAAACAGAGTTACTTTCGCATTTATAATATTAGTATGGAAGTATGGATTAGTATGGATAGAGATAGAGTTTCGGGAGCCGTTTTTTTTAAGAAATTTTCTCTTTATGGATTTTTTTTTTAAATTTCTTAAATATTTATAGTTTTTGAGTTATTAACGAAAAACTAAAAGTTTTTTTTTCATATTAATTTGTTAATAACAATTTTTTTTTTTAATAATTAATACATACTTTCGATATATTTTTCTAGACGTCATTCCGAATCGAATGAGCCATCGCTCATATTTTTAGGAGCTTTATCAAGAAATAACAAGTTTTTGAACTTGTTGGCTATATCTGGCAGAATCTTGATGGGGCATCAAGATTCTGCCAGATATAGCCAACAAGTTCAAAATACATACTTAATTCGTAAAATGGTCACAAAGTCACAATTCATAATGATTAAATGCGTTTGTGACCGTTTTAATAATTTTAAAATCATCATGTTTCAGCCCAAAAGTCGTCCACTGCTGGACATAAGCCTCCCCCAAGTGTCACCACATTGACATTTTGGGGGGTTTTGCCATAATCGCCACGCTTGGCAGGCGGGTTGGCGATCGCAGTACGGTTATTACAAAAGCACAGAGAACGCTGCTGCCCATTCTCTGGCAAGTCCCTTAGTCGTCTCTTACGACACCCACGGGAAGAAATGGGATGGAGCTATTCTTTACGTCCGACACCATACGGAGAGTATTTTAAAGTGATTCATATTATTATCCGATTATGATTTTGCTAAAGCGGTCATTTTAGGCCCCCTGGTAATAGGTTACTGCAGCGCTGCGTCCGGGACGTGGTCGTCACTCCGTTTGGTCGCCGGTGGACTGTAACGTCTATTAACTTAAATGCTGCGCTAACAGCCTACCACTGTCAACTCTGCTAAGTGACTTCTCGACAATCTAGCTTTTTTTTTTAATGTTAACAAAAGCAAGCTGTAGTGAATGTGAATAGGAGGGGAGTAGGAGTAAGAATACCTGATGGACGAGTCAGTTCTACTTCTTCACGTGAACAGTGAAGAGTGATTTTTTTGCCGGAAACCAGACGCATAATGACATAATTTCATAAAATATATCTATGGAAGGATGACTGGCGTGCTCTAAGTATGGTATAAATGCTATGATTAATGGATGTTTGTATTCCAGATGCAAACTAGCACTGTTTCTTTGAGTAAAGAATAAAGATTCATCGTCGCCTCATATTTTGACAACTCTCCACATATATTTTAATGCCACAGAATTTGTCAAAAGGTCTGTTTGTCATTGTGAGCTATAGGAAAATACGGGGTGGAAGGGACACTGACTGAAGGGGTTCAAAATGATGTACTGAATATGTGGTAACCGTATTACCTTGTATAATAATCCCAATCCCTAACATTCACGTCATTGTCTACATCCGGCGCCGCCGGTACCATTGCTGCTGTTTTTTCTTGAGCCTATAAGTGCTTTTGACTCATAGTAGATTATGGATTGGTGGGTTCTTGTTTTTAACGGTTTTGGTGTACAATAACCAATATTTTATTTATCTATCTAAAAATTTAAAAAAATCATTTTCGACTAATTTATTCACATTCACAAATACTTTGAATTCTGGTAACAAAAACTAGTTGATATACCAGCTAGTATTATTCTGTTAGTACAGTGACATGGGTCGAACTTCAAAGTTAAGCAGCACTTGCCGGCTTTATAATTGTGGATGGGTGTCCATCCATTACGTGCCGAGTTCCCTCCGTTCTTCGAAAATCACGTACAGACGTTGATCTCGGATCTCATTATATTTGACAGTCGTTACAGATAGGTAGTTAAAATTCTGAAGATTGGACCACCTGTCTTACCAAAGGGTACCAGATTTGTGGAGTTAGATAAGCAATCGCTCCATGTTAAAAATATAATCAGCTGCATCTGGTTAACTGGAAACAGACTCCAAATTTCAGTTTGGTAAAGACTAGGCAGATGATGATTGTTCTATTAAGATTCTAAGCCAATTGATACTATACTGCTCAAGGTACTCAGCAGGATGTAATGAGTGTCCTCGTACTAAATAGTGCTCTAAGCTGTTGCTACGAAGTGTACTACAATATTATTACGCCAATGCTACGCAGTGTAATACGCGATTGAACCAAATCGTAGTTCAGAAGGTTAGATAGAGTCATCATTTCAGCCGAAAGACGTCAACTGCTAGACATAGGCCTCCCCCAAGTTTCGCCACATTGACATAACATGGGGGGTTTTGCCATAATCGCCACGCTTGGCAGGCGGGTTGGCGATCACAGTACGGTTGTCACAAAAGCACAGAAAACGTTGCTGCCCATTCTCTGGCAAGTCCCATAGTCGCCTCTTACGACACCCACATGAAGATGGTGCTATTCTTGACGTCCGACACCATACAGAGCAAAATAGGTAGAGATACATAGAGATAGATAGATTAGATAGAGTAATATAAGTAGATACAGAGACTATGGTTAGGGAGAGAAATGAATTAAAATTTTAATTCTGTATCCCTAACAACGCTGTCATAACGGTAGACTTTGCACTCAGAGATTTTTCATTGACCTATTGCGTTTATGCATATCTGACTTTGATTTACTAAAATCAGTACTCGTTAATTGCAGTAATACACGCAAGGGTCAGGAATATTGCATTAGGGCATGAAATAACACAACGATTACCGCTCAATACCTTTATATAAGGTTAGCATTTGCATGATTATAACAATTATCGTTAGTAAAAAATTATGAACATATTTATCACAACTATTTAACAGAATACCATTTATACATTGCCGCCGATCAGTCTTTATAACAACAAGAAATACGTTTATCACTTAATTTAATTACGCTTAGTTATTTTAGGTTGTTGGTCATGTCTGTAGAAACGAGGGTTGATGCGAGAGGCGTGGCCGAAGTAAGGTGTGAGCTGCGATGGGTATCCACGACGCTCGTCGAACTTGCGGCGCTCCTCCCAAAGCAGACTCTCTTCACGATCGCGGTCATTTTCTTTGCGTTTCTCGTCACGTCCCTCGTCACGTTTCTTGTCGTTACGGCGACCGTAACTTCCCAGTTTCTCATAAATAGTTATTTGACCGATATCATATTTGTGGTCGTCATCGTCGCGGTCGCTTCCACGACCTCTGCGTCCCTCATCATGGTCGCGTCTGTCGTCACCACGATGTCTGTCTTCTTTGTGGTCCCATTTAGGACCGAAGCCCCATCTGACGACTCCACCTTCGCGGCCTCGGCTTTCTTCTCCACTTCGTTCTCCATCCTCGCCTCCCTTTTTCTCTTCTGAGCTCTCTTCTGAACTTGAACTTCCGCTTTCACCGCTTTCTTTCTTCTTTTTATCGTCATCTTTTTTCTCTTTACTTTCGTCCTTGTCTTCGTTTTCATCGCTATCTTTTTTGTTATCATCATCATCTTGCGTATGGTCGTCGTCATTGTGGTCATCGTCCTTATGTTCATCGTCCTTGTGGTCATCGTCCTTGTGGTCATCGTCTTTGTAGCCGTGATCTTCAACTATGTGATGATGATGGTCCGAGTAATGGACGATAGCGTTGTAACTAGAAAATGCAAAAATATGTAGCACAAAATTAGTGGATTAATCAAATAAATTGACAGAACTGAGACGAAACATATATGTATATTTTTTTTAAATAATAGGATACTTAATTTAAGTTTCTTACAAAGCTATTATTAAAAATACATTTATTTTGAAAATACTCAGTAATATTTCGTAATGAGCTATGTAAAACTAACCCGCTATGTTTGTCCGCGTGATACGTGACGGTGCGCTTGCGACCGTCGGGTTCTATCAGCCAGTACTCGCCCTTCACTTCATCTCCCTTTCTCGACTCTTTCTGACCTTTCTTGTCATGCGTATGGGGATCGTTCACACTGTATGAGAACTCGTATGATGGATACGACCACGCCTGAAAAATGAAATTTGTATGACAAATATACACTTTAGGTAGCCCAAAGTTTACTAATCTGGGATGAGTATCCATCGATTCACTTAACTCCTAGGCATAGTGGATACTTTCCCCTGTGTACTGATTGTCCTAAGTTTGACTTTGAACGGGACTGAGGGCAGGAAAAAGAATATTTCAATAATTTTGTTCGCGGTTTCAGATTGTGCAAGAGTAGTGAAACTGTAACCAGTGGGCCATGGCTAGGAGCACCACACTCGCGTTGTGTATAGAAAGGACCTACAATCCCTCTTTGTGACAAGTTTTGTTTGGAGCGGCCAACTCAAGTGCGTTTCTTAGAGTAAAAACATAGTAGACTTACGTATTCCTCATGATGCTCAGGCTTCTTGGAACCAACATGTGATAATTCGCCATGGTGTTCCTTGTGACGTATTTTAATATATTGTTCTGAAACCGCGTGACGTCCATCGCCAAACACACATAGTGCTAAGCTTAGAAGGATTATTGTCTGAAATTAAAATTGATGGTTAAAAACAAACGTCTAGTTTCCATCAAGCTCATAAAAATATCTAATTCTTATGAGGTTAATCACTGTTATTAATTATTCACTAAAATAAGATAATTCGATAGATTATATGGCTTAGCGTTCGACCTTTGCGAAGCGTTTCTAAAATTAACGCAGGCAATAAAATTACATGGAAACTGAAACAGTTTATTGTTAGATGTGTGCAGTTACGAAATCTCAGGCTGAAAAATATACCATTTGAATAGGTCCAAATTTTGAAAAATATGGCTTTGATTTTTAATCTTATTTCAGATTTAAAGAGATAAAATCAAAGAGAGATATAGAGACTTACCTTACGAATCATCGTGAACCTTCAGTGAATCCCTGTACTGAATTGATTTATTACGTGATCTCATCACGTATTTATACACATATCAATTTGGTTTTAAACATCTGTATCCTGTAATACAATACACTTAACCACAATTATTTGTGATTTTTTGCAGATTTTCTCGATTATGGATGGGTGTGCCGTGCCTATCAATGCTATAAGAGGAAACGTGATTTTCCAAAGACTAGTGTAAATTGTAGCGCGTGTTCTTAATTTTTATTACAATTGCGTTTGTTCATTTTATTTCTTTAGTAGAGTCTCCTTTATAGCTACTAAGCTACCTTTCATCAGCCTTAACTGAACCGGTATCGATTACCGATCACTTTTTGTCACCAATTGTTGGTAGTTGTAATCCTTAACTGACATATAGACATATTGATTGAATATTAGGATCCATTAATAGTTGAGCAGGTGTTAAAAACCAATATTTAATTTAGTTTTGAACGATTGACGTAGGAAATAGCTGATGAACGCCTATTATGCCAGCCTATTATGTTTGTATCAATTACTTCAAGACAATAGATAAATACACGTTGGGTCATCATCTGCCTAGCCTTTTCACTATTTTGGGGTCAGCTTCCCGTCTAACCCGGTGCAGCTGAATACCAGTATTTTACATGAAGCGACTGCCTATCTGCGACCTCCACAACTCAGTTAGTTCTGGGTAATACGATTGATATACGACTATAGATAACGACGACTGTCAAAGATCTACAAAAAACAGCCGACATCAACGGCTTAATGTTTTTAATATACACGTTGGGTGTGGGTTTATAATATTGAGAGGCAATTAAGTTACCTGTATCCTTCAAGGAGATGAGTCTACCCATCATATTAAACAACTCACCTACTTGATGCAGGTGACAAGGTGAATCCCCAACATTTGTCTGTATACAAGGTGTAAACGGACCATTTACGAAACCTTCAAACAAGCATTCTGTTCATTAAACCCCACGCAAAAATTATTGCTGGGAAACGAATTTTTTTGGGGTGAAAAATCATTTTTTACGGTAAAACACAATGTAACGCGCTAAGCATTGTAGTGAAGGATGTTTTGAATAAAAACCGGCCAAGTGCGAGTCTTACTCGCACACAGGGTTCCATGGCTCCAAACAATATAATAACAATATTTTGAACTGTCATTCATTAGTTAGTAGTATTAGTTAGTAAACTTCCACACAACCGCAAAACTAAATTTGTTTTTCATAGTATGTTTATGAAAAACAAAGTTACTGCTGCAGTTTGATGAAAAAGTCCCATATCTCAAAAACTAAACATCATATCTTATTGCAACCAATTTTCGTTGATAGTTTTTTTTACGTTCTACAATCCTGAATATTGTCAGAATTTTCCTCCTCTTACTTTAGAAATTAGAGGGGGGGGGGACATATTTTACCACTTTGGAAGTGGCTCTAGCGCAAACTATTCAGTTTAGAAAAAAATGATATTAGAAACATCAATATCATTTTTAAAGACCTATCCATAGATACCACACACGTATGTGTTTGATGAAAAAATTTTTTTTGGTTGTCAGTTCTAAGTATGGGGACCCCCTTAATTTATTGTTTTTTTTCTATTTTTGTGTAAAAATCCTAATGCGGTTTACAGAATACATCTACTTACCAAGTTTCAACAGTATAGTTCTTATAGTTTCGTAAATAAGTGGCTGTGACATACAGACGGACAGACAGACAGACAGACAGACATGACGAATCTATAAGGGTTCCGTTTTTTGCCATTCGGCTACGGAACCCTAAAAACGGGTCATCATATTTTAAAGTTATAATCTTAAAAACAAGTATAAAAAAAACTTTTGGAATAATTTTGACCTCCAATATTTCCGTAAGTGAAAGGTTCCCAGGGGACAGTAGGTATATCTTATGGGTTTGTAGTGTGTTATGTTGAAACCTGTAAATAAGGAGATTGCTAAACTATGAAACTATTTAACCTTAGTAGTAGGATAATTAGGGTCCCCTATTGACCTTATATTTTGAATTATTATTACTAACCTACAATTGAAAACAAGAAAATTGACAACATTTATGGCGCCTACAAAGAAAATTACGGCAAACTGGATTGTTTGGTTGTGAAGTAATGTAGTAAAGTGTTGGTCGTAATTTTTTTATAATTTCGTTGTTTTCTTTTATAACAGCCACACCTCTACAATCGGAGGTTAAGCTACGCTTACTGAGGTCGTTGGATGGGTGACCATCCGTCACATAGCGAGCTTCTGCGTGGCTCAGAATGTACGTTAGTCCTTTGGTTTCGCCTGTCATTTCGTAACAAGTACCTAGTAGAAACACACAAGTTTGCTAACCAGTCTTACCAAGGGGTATCGTATTAATCAGTAGCAGGGTTCTGGAGGTCAGATATACAGTCGTTCTAAGTAAAATATTCTTATTCTAATTTATTCTTCTTTTTTGCGTGTCTATGGCAATCTAAATTGAAGCGGCCCAGAATGTGGCAACAACTAGCCCATCTTGTTATACTGGATCATCTCGGTCAAAATCGGGGTATGTCTTGAATTTGAGTTTTGTAATGATGCACTACAAAATAAAAAAAATGTCTGCATCTCAATCGTACCTCCAAACTGCAGCAAAAACGAGAAGGGAAAAATCATAATTACAGATCCGCTCAATGATCATGCAACATCATTCAGCGTGGTATTTATTTTATAAATTGCTATAATACCTATTAGATTTGTGGATTAAGTTAGTTCTAGGCCTTGGGCTTTAGTACTTTTAAACAGTTCTGTAGGTTTCTATTTGATTATTGATAAATAGATCAGCAATAGAAGCTGATTTTAAATATTGTATACTAGCTGAGCCGCTCAACTTTGTCTGCGTCATATTTTCCCCGTTGTTGTAACACTCTTCAATGAAGCTCAGCTCCTTTTGGTCGTAGCGTGGTGTTTTATACAAAAAAACTCTTCAGCTTTATAATACCAGTATTCAAATAGTCTACATTTAGTTAACAGAACGAGGCTATCAACGAAGAGATGGCTATAATCCTAACGAAGCAACAGTCCAGTCTCAGTCGTCATATATGGAGAAGATAAGTCAAGAAACTCCATGGATCATCATCATCCTGGGTCGGCGCTGCATGTCTTCTTCTTCCATACTTCTCTTATCATCTGGCTAGCCTTTTCCCAAACTATCTTGGGGTCGGCTTCCAGTCTAACCGCATGCAGCTGAGTACCAGTATTTTACATGAAGCGACTGCCTATCTGACCTCCACAACCCAGTAACTGGGTAATACGATACCTCTTGGTAAGACTGAATGTCAGACTTTTGGCTTCTGACTACACGTAACGACTGTCAAAGATCTACAAATGACAGCCGGGACAAACAGCTTAACGTGCTTTCCGAGGCACGTAGGAAACTCGGTATGTAATTATGGTCACCCATCCACGGACCAACCTCGGCAAGCACGGCTTAACCTTAAAGATCGACCTTTGCGGCTATTATTGTTTAGCCACAAGCTCCTCTTCCATACTTCTCTATTACTCGTAATTTTATCAGACACCTCTTTCCTTCCCATATCATCCTTTACACAGTCCATCCATCGTTTCCTTGGTTCCTCTATTCTTATACCCTTCCAGGTATAAGAGTAGAGGAAGACCAAAAAAACATTACTACTCGAATCTTTCGTCACTACATTATCCTCATTCTTTCGGATCGCATACCCATAACAAGCCAACCAATTATCACACAATTTTGCAGCCACCGGCGCAGGACACTCTATAGATATTCTTTTAAAATCAAGTTAAGATACCTACTTCTACCTTAAAATTAAGTATCTTTTACAATTTTATTGAAATAGGCCAATGCAGCGATCACTATTCAACACTCTTCTTTCTCGATAGTACCTACCCTTACATGCTTGTTTGTTTAATTGTGATTCTGGAAGGGTTCCGTGGTTTCCATTTAGATTGAGAGTTCACTTATCTTTTCCTACTCCTTACAACCAGTTTTTATTTTTAAACTGTTACTGTTCTGTTATCTCTACGATATCTTATCTATGTTTCCCTCAATTCTTCAAAAGTATGTGTTTTAAAAAAAAATAAACAAAAACTTTTGAAAGGCAAGTACTGTCTTTTTGAACAATATTTAATTCAAATGGAAAGAGAATCACAACCATGTCAAAGTGTATCGAACGACTTTTGCTAACGGAACCTCCAATAAGAAGAAAAAAAAAGACTTCATTAAAAAAATTAGCGCTAATTTTAATTTGCGTACAAAAGCAGTGTATTTTATAGAAATCAGTACAACAGGCGTGGAGTCAGTCTTGTTTGAGTAGCATTCAGTTCTGGTCGCTTTAGTGACGTCACGTTCAAATGTGGTGGTGGCCGTGAGAGAGATGAACATGATGATGAGGCGACGAATGGTGCACGATGGCGTTGAAACTGAAACAAGTAGGATGATGTGAATGTGATGTGGGTGGGATAAATGCTGGTAGGTAAAGAACTGCGGGCTCGGCCAATGAGGATAGAGTTCAAAGTGTTCCATATTTCTACAACGACTTTTAACAGGTTTAATTTTTACTTGGTCTTAGTCTAGGTCATCTAGTAGGCTAAGCTTGTAATTACCTCTGTAATCATTTATTTTACATTTAGTTGGGAAACAGTGTGATTGCTTAGAATTAGATGTAAATTAACGACATGTTTTACGTCTACGCCTAACGAAGGATGCTGACATTAAAATAGTTGGTAAAGTGCATTATTTAATCTAGTTTAAGTGGTGGGTCTAAAATACTTTTTTAAATATAAATCATATATTTTGTACCCAACTGCGGTGAAGTCCAAAAGAAGGGATATTTAAACTCACTAATGGTTTACAAGAACGGATCCGACGAGCTGTTTTGTCCAGTAGGCGACTACCTAATGGTTGTTATCGGTCTGTTGATTTTAATCTCGTGGATATCTCAGCGTTGTATAGGCGATACTGCCACAAAACTAAAAAAAAACATCATACTCGTAGATATCTTACCCGGTGTGGTCATCAGCCTTGTACTCGACCTTCCTGTACCTGCCGTCGGGTTCGACGAGCTCGTAGCCTCCCTTCACGACATCCCCGTGGCGTAGCTCGTGCTGGGACTTCACGTCACCCGTGTGATGGTCGTGCACGGAGTATGCGAACTTATATTCGGGGAACGCCTGTGGATGTATCAAAGACATAGATTATGTCTTGCGTTGGCATCCAAGCTTCGCTAGCTGCAAGTCTTTATAGGTATGAAGAACAGGCTGAAACTGACATGGTCACTAACACTATCATTAAGACGGAAAATGGGATATTTATCATGTCAATGTGGTACGATGTTAGTAATAGGCTGTAACTTATCCTCTAAAGATAAGGGAGGATCCTCCAATCAAATGAGTGTTGTGATCGGTCTGGTGGGATCCTGCCTGCCGGTTGATGTCAGATTTTTGTATAGGTAAAAATATGTTAATCTTTACTATGACTATGATATGAGAAATTTGTTCGTATGAGGCAGAGTAGATGTCGCCACAAGTTTCAACGGGCGACATTTTTACTGTCCTCCGGGTGCAGATCTAATTACTAAGAATTTCTTGATGAAGAAATCTTAATATCAGCTTGTCGGTCCTGGGAATCAAACCCACATGTACACAGCGATCGATGACTCGATCGATGTCGGTCATTCTTGCCGAAACATTGACAAAAGTTAGCGCCGCCATGGTTAGTTTTCAAAAGTACTTCGCCAAGGTACAAGTAAAGTAAGTAGAGTCACTTATTTTGTAAAATTCAATTCCGAAAAAAAAGCAACAGCAAAAAAGCTTTAAGGTTTGTAGAGCTAGCTACATCTCTACTCACTATGTAATAAATAGTCACGCCCGTACTCGATTAGAAACTATGATGCACATAATTTTATGACAATTATTGCCAATAAAAGCTTTTATGTCCTTTGATAAGCATTGGACCTTTACATACAAATGTTGATACATAAAAACTGGACTATGCATACAGGAAGTAGTATAAAGTAACCGCAAAACCTTTCGCTTGCTTCACAGAATATTTTACCGTGCAATTACTCCTCGGGGAGTTTGTTGAATAATTTATATTTGACTAATATTGGCTAGAAATGTCTGGTTGTTTTAAACGCAATTCTTAGTAAATTTCTTAATTTTTAAAGGACTTGGCTGGACTATCATATTGTAGATGCGGTACTGTACCTACTTGGGATCAAGAATTTATAATAATACCAACAAGCTTAATTTTATCAGACAGTTTTTTTATTATCCTGTTCCCCGCCTGTACTGTGTCCCACTGCTGGGCAAAGGCCTCCCATGGGCTCTTTTCCCCTGCCTCCTCAAACAAGCCCAGGCAATTTTGTAGTACTCCAGTTGATTAAAATAGATTAAATAGCACTGTAAGATACTTGCCATTAGCAAGCAGAGTAAACAAGTACAGAGTAACGTTTTAATTTTGTACTGTAAATTGCGGATATCAATCCAAAAAAGGAAATTGGTGTACGTATTTTCAATAAAACGATTAGCTCAAAAATGAAAATACATTTTTTCTCAAACTTACATAATGGTCATGATGCGGTATGTGGTGAATGGGTTCAGGTACATGGTGCTGAAATATTGGCACGTGGTGGTGTATGGGAATTGGGATGTGGTGAATAGGCTGGTGATGATGGATCGGGATGGGGTGGTGCGGCCCATCGTGCTTCTGCAGCTCCTGGTGCGAGATCGCCGAATGGTGATGGTGGTGGTGGAACGGGAAGATGGCCTGGCAGGCACACACCACCATGAACAAAGTCAGGACCTGGAAGAACACAAATATTGGTTATCCACAGTTATAAAGACTGCATCGCCTTAACTTGAGTCGTTCGGTATGAAACCCCACACTGCACATTCATCAGCACTGTAACGGTATCGTGCTAGATGCTGATCATTTAGTAAAATGAGGCGAGGTGGTGCCGAGACGGTGTTTGTAAGGTAATATGTGCCTAAAAATACTGTTTTGCTGACACGGCAAATGTAATTTTTTTTTTAAGTACCTACGTCTTTAAAGGTCTCTGTCACCATATGGGACAGTTTCTGTTTAGAACTCGACATGCCTTGTTTACGACCACGTAGTTTAGAGAGGTGAAATCTGATTTCTTGACAAATATACATTGTAACAAGATTCGTAAGTATTATTGATTTACAATAAAAAGCTCGCTAATCGTAACCCTTTAATTTGAGACAAGAGTTTTAACTTTCATCACACGCGGCGCGTTTTGTTGCACGCTGTTTACTGAACATATACATGATTTAAAACTCAATGTATCATTGGTACAACTAAATACACGCATAGATCAAAATCAAAAGCATTTATTCAAATTAGGCTGATAATCAGCCCTTTTTGAACATCAAAACTCTCAGTGAAATAGTGTAGTGCAACGAAAAGTTTTTGGAGTTTTTATTACAAAAACCACAAAATGTGGCAGTGCAAATTTTGAAGCACAGAAAAATAACCGTCTTGTCAAATTTAAATTGCTAATTATTAGAACGTTTTAGCTTATTTCGCTAATTACTTTCAAGTTCGTGTGGCGTAGTGGATAAGAACGCTGGTTTTTTATAGTACCAAAAGACACTCCGCGACTGCGAGTTCAAACCCAGGTTCCACATTGTACTTTTTTCAAATGTTTTAATCAATTTATAATGATGGAATTCTTGGAGAACATCACATTTAGACATCGAAAGACAATTTCTCAAACCATGCCTCGTATCCGATCATCGTCATTCAACGAAAGTAATAGTAGTTGCAACAATTTGACGATAGATGGCACCACTAACAGCTTACCAAACCTCTCGGACGAAGAAAATGATAAACAGATGTCCGATCTTAAAAATGAGATAGCAAAACTTAAAATTGAATTGTGCTCAGCTCACCAGGAAATTAACAATCTGTCCCTTGAGAATACGGAGTTAAAAAAAACTATTACGGACATGAAATTAAAGCATGAAATAACAAAAAAAGCTTTTAAAATAGTAACTAGTGAGACCCCCAACAAAAAACATAAGAAAAATAAAACACAACTCAAAAGCAGCATCCAGGATCAATGTCAAAAAACATTGAGTGACTCCTTTTCTTCGCCGAGAACGCAGAATAACGTTACCAACATGTTACCACCCTATATATCTCACCCCGAAAAGAACAAACTATGTATCATAAGCAGCAACAAAACTGAGGGAATATTGTCAACAGCAGAAGATACATTTGATAACAATCAATTATGCCACTACCTTACACCGAATTGCGGTATCAAGAAACTCATTGAGAATTTACACTCCAAACTGACAAATTACACCCAAAAAGATTGTTGTATTATATTAATAGGAGAGGAAGATTTTCGTAAAACGAGCAATTACTGTGATTTAGTTGTTCATATTAGGGAAGTATTGACAAAAATAAACCACACAAATGTTGTCTTATGCCTACCCACATATAGATGCAATGAATACTCGACGATGTACAATTGGAGAATCGAAACCTTCAACAATTTGTTATACATGGATAACCAAAGCCATAACTATGCATGGCTGTTTGACTCCAATCTAAAGTTATCATACGACATGTTCTCCTGGTATACTGGTCGTATTAATAACAAAGGAATGCTTAATATTTTAGAAAACTTAAAAACATTATTGAACGACCTTTCCTATGAATGGACCGATACAAAGGTTTTATGTTCAGAGGCACCGGCTATCAATATTGATGGAACAAAAACAATAACAAGCAACTCAGAGTTTTTTCGTCCATAACAACATAAACATTCTTCATCAAAATATCGCTGGTCTATTAAATAAGACGGACCTACTTACTGTCCACCTTCAAGAAATGTCCAGGAAACATAAAGACATAGATGTAGTTTGTATTACCGAACACTTCATTAAGCGTGGTCAGGAAAAATTATTGAACCTTCCGAATTTTAAACTAGCTGCATGTTATGCAAGACAATCAAAAAAGCGCGGAGGAGCTTGCATTCTAATCAAAGGAGATCTAGAATATAAAGAACTAACGGACATCTCACGTCAATCAAGCACAAACACTTTCGAATGTTGCGGAATAGAACTTATCAAACAAAGATTGATTGTTATATGTATTTATAGACCACCAAAGCTTAATAACCTAACAGTATTTTATGAAAACTTCGACATTGTCTTGAAAACAATATGTACAAAACCTAACAAAAAAATTATTGTATGTGGGGATTTCAACATAGATATCTTAAAAAGAAACAACGTTACCAAAGACTTTGAATACTTTCTATTAGGGTATAATCTTAATTTAGAACTCCGACAACCGACTAGATTATCCAGTAACAGTTGCCTTGATAATTTTGCTTGTAGTTCTCAACTAAAATGTAAATGTGAAATAATGGACTTTGCTTTGTCTGATCATACTGCACAGATAATGGAAGTAAAAGTTAATAGAACCTGTAGAATTAGTTCCTGGCGCATTAAGAAACGTGATCTTTCAAAAGAAAATTTAGTAAGATTCAAAAGTTATCTCCAATGTCTTTCTTTCTCGGATATTTACCTAACAGAGAATGCAAACGAAGCATATGATTACTTTCTGGAACAATTTCGAATGCTGTACGATCTTTGTTTTCCATACAAGTTAGTGACAATCAAAGCAAATCCAACTATTAAATGGGTATCACGAGGAATACGAGTATGCAGTAAAAGACAGAGACACTTGTTGTGGAAATACAGACGTGACCCTTCTTTTGAAAACAAAAATACTTTCAAAAACTACTCACAAAAATTTAGGAAAATAATTAGATTAACCCAAAGAGCACAAAACAATTACTTTATAAACAGCTCCAATAATAAATCAAAAGCATCTTGGCATATTATAAATAACAAAATACGCAATACCGAGCCTATATGTAAAATCAAAATTCAAGACACCGTCATTAGTGACCCATCAGAAATTTCAAATGCATTCAACAATTTCTTTATTGACCAAATAAATCCCAACTCTCCACCAACACGTGTACCAACTGCTTTGAGTAGCAATACACACTCAATGTTTATGTCTCCAGTGATACCTCAAGACGTAATAAGAGTAATTCTGGCACTAAAAAATACAAACAGCTTTGGGTATGACGGTATACATACAAAAGTAGTAAAATTCGTGTCGCATAATATTGCCATACACTTATGCCACATTATAAATTTATGCATTAGCTCTGGAATATTCCCGAACGGTTTAAAAACAAGTATCGTAAAACCACTTTTCAAAAAAAAAAACGATAACGAGAATTTAGGTAACTATAGACCCATTGCCCTAATTCCAATATTTTCAAAAGTCATCGAAAAGATAATCTATGAGTCAATTAATAAGTTTTTAGGTAAACACAATATTTTATGTGATGAACAAAAAGGATTCAGAAAAGACAAAGGTATAAATATGGCTATTTACGACTTGCTTAGTGTTATAATGGGGAATGTCGATAAAAAAATACCAATCTGCGCAATCCTCACAGATATGACCAAAGCTTTCGATTGTGTTCATCATGAAACCCTGATTGATAAACTATACATGTATGGAATAAGAGGAAACGTTCTTGATCTTATTAAGTCGTATCTAAGTGGACGTAAACAATACACCGAAATTTCTCAAATTTGCACTAAAACTAGGCGTGAGAAAAAATATAAATCCGAAGCAAGAGTCATCAGGCATGGCGTACCCCAGGGTGGAGTTCTTAGCTCACTCCTATTCTTGCTATACATAAATGACCTACCTCATCACATCAAACACCCCATGGTCTTATTTGCCGATGACAGTACCGCACTAATTAAATGTACAGACATTAATAAATACGAACAGGACGTAAATAGTACACTTAAGGACATCGTGGATTGGCTTGACAAAAATAACTTAATAATTAACTTGCAAAAAACTAACATAATGCACTTTTATCAACGCACATCAGTACCGAATTTAATTATAGAAAATAATAACTGTTGTATAGACCAAGTAAAAGTTGCAAAATTTCTAGGTATTCTGTTGGATAGCCAGTTGACTTGGAAACCTCAAGCAGAGGAAGTCTGTAAAAAACTGAGCGTATCCGCGTATGTCCTACATAATCTAGCGAAAAAGGTTAACACCACCACAACAGTAGTCGCATATCATGGTCTAGTCGCGTCCATTTTAAGATATGGAATAATTTTTTGGGGAAATTGTACTCTACGAGAACAGGTGTTCAAGGCTCAAAAACGTTGCGTAAGAGCAATACTTAATATGAAAGTGACAGATAGTTGCGTTCCAGTGTTTAAGTCTCTCAAAATTTTAACTTTCCCTTGTATGTATATTTTAGAAGTCGCAATTTTCGTTAAATGTAATATGAACCTTTTCACTACAATGTCAGAAACTAGGAAGAGACCTATAAGAAGTCAGTATAAGAACTTACTTAATGTCGAGAGATGTAATACTGCTTTGCTCAAAAAAAGTGTTATTAGTATGGGCCCAATCATTTTTAATAAAATACCCAATATTATTAAAAATGACACATTACAAAATTTTAAAAGGAGACTGATTTCACTATTGATTACAAAATGTTATTATTCAGTAAATGACTTTTTAAATGACACTGACATATGTATTGAACAATATAATGTATAAGATTTAATTTATTCTGATTTTATATAATTTACTGACATACCTAATGATCTCGTTGTTTAAATTTGTATGATTTTATTCCAATTATGTAGATTTTAAAAATGTTTGTTTTTTCTTTTATTTGAATGCACTGTGCCAACTATTGTCTTAACTATTGTCTTAACTAGAAACCATTATTTTATTAATTTTATTTCAATTTGTTACAAATTTCTCAAATGTTTGCATGCCTAATTTATGGTAAATTGTACAAGGCTCACCCATTTTATTGTTACACCTTATTTTATGTACCTACAATCTATGCAAATAAATTTTACTTTACTTTACTTTACTTTACTTAAAAATCACAAGAGAAAGTCCTCCAAAACGTTGGCCACAGGTCTCCTCTATGTGAGACGGGATGGGCTGTAATCCAACACGCGGGCCTAGTGCGGGTTAGTTGATGTCACATGTCTTCGTATTTTCGGTTTTACGACAAGCCGGTTTCTTCACAATGTTGATCTTCACGATTTGAAAGCAAGTAATGAATGAAAAAAAACCGGTTGCAATCCGGGAGTGTCGACAGAAGTGAAAACTTGAATATTAACGTTGTGCATTTTTGATATTTTGGCATGGTTAGAGAATAATTTTGCATGAATTGCTCTAATCACCAGTATAAAAGTACTATCATTTATTTGGTAAAATACAAAATTCATTTATTGCGGTATCGCACACAAACATGACAATTTATATTACACTAAAAATTTAACACTTCAGAACTATTACAATCCGTCTTACAAATTTTACCTCTTTGGAGAAACCGAAGGTTTTGTTTGTGTGACAGATGTCATAATGTTCAAATTCCTTCGTAACCTAATGTCAATAAAATCTGACGGTCACGTGTCCTGACGCGAGTTTACCATTTTTACCCATCACAAAAGTGCACAACGCCGCCAAAGAAGTTTTCACTTCAAAAATTAATGAGGATAATGTCGTGAGGAAAGTTTTGAGTGTGAATGTGGATGGGTATTGGACTACAGGAGTAACAAAGAAACGATCGATGGACCGTGTGAAGGATGATATGGCAAGAAAGGTGTTTGATGAGATGATGAGTATAAGTACGACGAGGTAAGTATGGCTGAAGAAAACATGCTGCGCTGAACCCAAATAAATTGGGATAAAGGCAGGAGAATGATGTTTTGAAAGCGAATCCCTACCTGGGTTTTGAATCTACGATCTACAACTCATATCTCTACAGTAGTTACAATTGATTATTTAGAGCATTAGGTTAATTGAAATTACAACCTCATTTATTTTAATAATAAACATTTTTATGATAGCGTTACGGTAGGGCTAATTAAAAATAATGGTGTTATATAAACTTGTAATGATGGTTATTTTAATCATAATTGTTTTATGATTAAAGCCAGTAATGATGAGATAATATTAAAGAAATATGAGAATAGTTAATGCAAGTTAACGCAACTCACAAAATTAGGATTTTTCTTATCTTTCGGAAAAATAAAAGAAAGTCAAATTACAAATGAAATATTGTTTTATTATTTTAGTTTTGGATGATATGGCAAAAAAGGAGGTGTCTGATTAGATGACGAGGAATAGACAAGTATGGAGAAGACGATATTCTGCGTCGACCCCAAATTAATCGGGATAAGTGCAGGAGAATGGTGATGGTAACAAAACTTTGTGTTTTTTATTTTTTGGCGAATGTTGTCAAAAGTAGGTCAAGCATCAGCATATTGAGTAGATTGAATTCTACAAAATAATACCAAACAACGATTGGACACTCTTAATTATTTATAAACAATAGAAACTTACTTTGAAAATCATTTTAAAAACAAACACGAATAATTAACACTGATTATGCTCTCGATATGAAAACGTATAGACAATACTGCCGACAGCTTAGGTTCATTAGTTTATATAGAGGTTTTAATTGTGGGAATTATTAGAGCAAAAATCCATTGATCAATTTCTCAGGGTGTGCTAACCGCCCTATCGTAACTGTGGAAGTATGCACTTGAGTACATAATATATCGTTCAAAGCCGTCCGATACAACGGATGTTAGGTTGAAACGAATACCAGTATGTACAACCAAAATTATTGCTGAAAAATGATGATGGTTTCATTCTTTCAGCTGAATTGCCTATATGTCATTGTGTTTTTTTTTTATGTACATACAGTAGACAACACAGGAAAAAAAGAAATAATTTGAACAAAGGAAACCTGCGAATGGATAAATGAAGACAATAGTGTGAGAGTGAAGGAAGAAAGAGAAGGAGCTCGTAACTAAAATCATAACAGCTGCACGGCTCGATCTTCCAGATTAAGACGTGCTTGCCAAGGTCGGTCTGTGGATGGGTGACCATCATTATATATCGAGTTTCCTCCGTGCCTCAGAAAGCACGTTACGCTGTTCGTCCCGGCTGTCATTTGTAGATCTTTGACAGTCGTTACTGGTAGTGGCCGAGTCCCGAAAGTCTGACAACCAGTCTTACCAAGAGGTATCGTATTACCCAGTACTAACTGGGTTGTGGAGGTCAGATTGGCAGTCGCTCCATGTGAAATACTGGTATTCAAAATTCCCAATATAGTTGGGAAAAGCAGATGAAGATGATGGGTGTAAGAGAGAAGGAAGAGTAAGATTAGGGTATGTGCCTTACCTAACTTACCCTATACTTTACCTAAACATAAATACACATTTAACTAAAAATAAAATCTGGGTACGGTACGCAACCGAAAGGGGCGAAGTTTACATGCGTTAAACTTAAGCTATTTCAGTATTACAAATATCAAATCATGAGTCGGTTTTTCCAGCGTCAGAAAAACAAAAGAAAATCAACTAAACGTGACGAATCAAGTTACACGAAAATATCTCTGTGTTAATATGAAGTAAGATATTTATAAACTACTTTGTTGTATTTAGTTGCGTTTTTGTTCCATCTTTTCATTTTCGTTCCAAAGATTCGCGGTATTGAATGGTAAAGAATTTAAGTTACATGGTTATTGGTACCACATTTACCGCGTTTTTAAACCATTTGTTTCGGTAGTTATTATGTGTTTCATTAGGTAAGGCATTTCATCGCATTCAATTGAACAATTAACAATTGACCGCATAGCGTGTTTCCTGTTCGGAAGGACAAAATGTATCATTGATGTTTAAGATTTATTGCTGTTATAAGAATCTTGGGTTTGTATTGTATGCCTAGCTTGGTAGACAAACTGTTTTTTATCACGTTGTAAAATACGCATTGTCCTCAGTATTAGAGTAGTAGTATCAAGATTTCCAGTGGAAAACAGTACTTAGTGTGCTTTATACAGGGTGTAACGGAAAGGGTATATACATACTTTAGGGTGTGCTACAGACCATCAAACTGAACATGTTTCTCCATAGGAAAAACATCGTAATAGCGAAAAAGTTATCTGCTCCCCATACAAAATTTCAATACCTAATCAACCCAAATGTATGGGGCAACTGATATTTTTTTGCTATTACGATGTTTTTCCGATGTAGAGATAGGTTCAGTTTGATGGTCTGTAGCATACCCTTAAGTATGTATATACCCTTTCCGTTACACCCTGTATAATTATTTCTGGTTTTCCTGAATCAATTTGGTGTAAACGTATCATCTGCCTAGCCTTTTCCCAAACTATCTTGGGGTCGGCTTCTAGTCTAACCGGATGCAGCTGATTACCAGTATTTTAAATGTAACGACTGCCTATCTGACCTCCACAACCCAGTAACTGGGTAATACGATACCCCTTGGTAAGACTGGATGTCAGACTTTTGGCTTCTGAGTACGCGTAACGACTGTCAAAGGTCTACAAATGACAGCCGGGACCAACGGCTTAAACAACGGGAGGAAACTCGGTATGTAATTATGGTCACCCATCCGCGGATCAACCTCGACAAGCTCGGCTTAACCTTAAAGATGTGTAAACGTATGTCAGGTAATAATATTAATTTTGCATAATCACGCTCATTCTTAAGGTTTGATAGCAAATTTTATCTTCGTAGATAGTCAGATCAGGCTACAAGGAAAATTATCCATATTTTATGTTAAGGTTAGCAAAGCTACCACTTATTTCCATAATCACATGCTTCTGGAGTATTTTGCTATTGCTACCTATTGCACCATTCGGTATGCAACTTAACATGTAAGTACTTAATTCTCGAATATGTCTCATTGTCGCGTTTCTTTCTCACATTCTCACGTAAACGCAACATACGAGTCATGCGACAAATCGTCTTGTGTAACACTTTACACTAGCTTAGCGTTGACACTGTTGTTGTTGATAATGTACTTAAATGCTAAGCTGATGTATTGTTGTTTAACTTTCAGAATGCTTGCTTGCCCAAAGAATCAGCATTGCCATCCAACGTGACAATGCGGCCAGCGTTCTGGGCACTTTACCTGTTGACAGCGATGTGGACGAATTTTTTGACGCCTTGTAATTTTGATACTTGTACATGTTTTATTATTATTTTAGATGTATTTGTAGTTTGTAAATAATGTATATATGTAATATAAATAAAGAACTTTCAGCTAGATAATGGTTACATGATTGTGTGTTTTGAATTTTTGGAATAAGGGCAAGAGAATGATGAAATACCATAAAAAACAAAAACCGCTGTTGCTTACTTTCTTTATTGTATGACATTTAATTTTGAATTAAGTATTTTTAACTTTTGCTCTATAATTGTTTTTTTTTTCCTCTCATGTATACAATTGTTTTAATTTAATTGTCATTTTATTTTTGCATGTAATGCTACTTTTTATAATCTGTAATAGATATGTTATAATAATCTAAAAATTATGCATGGGATACTTACTGGAAAAACTTTCTAAATTAAGACATTTATTTGTCCATATTTGTACGCTTCACAGCAAAACATAGAGAATCAACTAAGCATAATGTAACATCTCACACACAGTGTAACTACCTATGTTTACAAATAAAATATTCTTATTCTTATTCTTACCAAAACTACCTACGCGTTCAAAATATATGGAGTGGGGTTCAGAATGATGTGTGAATACGTGGTAACGGTTTTCACCCTTCCACCCTTTATATTTCTAAGCACAAGGCTAAGAATGTTCGTAACACTATTGCTTTGACTTAAAACCCTTTGTCCGATGGGTCACAGTCACAGGGCATCCACAGTAGTCCTATCGCCGACGATTTTGAGTTTCACGCTTCATTTTTCTACTCCTCATACCGATGCTCGTCACTTTGGTCAACACGTTGCGACGTCAGGGTTGCTGGAGATGGACACATTTCGATTTCCCTTGCGCATTCCCAATGCATCGCTTGTTTGAGTATGTGATCGGAATTCTACGTCGCTTGTGACCGATCCATCTCCACTTAACGACGTTTGATATTGCGATCTATCGGGCTCTCGTGGTATTTCTCCAACAGCTATACTAAAGTGGTCTTATTTATCTTTCCGCTTTAGACTGTTAAATATTTAATTATTGACTGTGTCATTCAATAATTTTATTGATGCAATTACGTTTAAGCGGACTCGCTTTATGTCCCACAATGATTGGTTGGACCGTATATTAACCTTTTTCCTAAGGCAAAAAGTGCTTCGATTTGAATCAATCGTGGAATAACGACATAATTGATTTGCATGGCGCAGTTAAGTACCCAACAATGTACTTACCAACAAACAGTGGATTGTTATCTCTGTAATGCTAAAATGAGCTAATAGTCGAATGATGCAGTAATGTCTCAATATAGTTCGACAGAGAGTTAATTAGGTACTAACAGCCAATAAAAAAATAATTTTGCTTGTTATCAGATATTTCAGAGGTCGTGTCATACTGTTAGAATAGATTAAGTTTCTTATATAGATATTTGTTACCTATGTTACAATTGATTCGTAACAAATATTGATTAAATTAAAAGTAATTTAAACTGGGTAGGCAGAATGTGTATTGCAACCTATCTTTCGTAACAAATAAAACAACACACGATACTAGTCCACCTTGTACTTCATTTAATTTTCTTACTGTGATAGCGTATTAAATGTACTGTATAATGCTGATAATAATATACTTAGCATAGCTATTTAAGTGAAATGAGTGTTCATGTTTAGTGGTTTTGTTTTGTCGAGGACTGCTATTACTCAGCGCAAACGAGGCGTGTTACTCAATGCGAACAAAGCCACACTAGGTACTTATAACAGTGTTACACTTAAATTGTTTTCAGGTCAATGTCTAACCAAGGAGGTAGTGGACGGTCCGTCGACGCCACCGACCGTTTACGACACATAAACAAGTGCATATCGCTATCTTTATTAAAAATCTATTTTGTGCCAGTATTGCACGTGCTCGTGGCTTACTTTCCCCGATTCTAGTCCACTCTACGATTGTCAGCTGTTTTTTGTGTCAAAGGCTACTTAAAATATGAAGTGTCATTGCGTGTCGTTTATGAAGATTGCGTATTGTACGAAAAAATAGAAGAGCGTCACATTTACAGACAGACTTAAAGCGACACATTTAAAGCGGCTTGACCTTAAGATCTCATGATTGGACTCTCTTTATAAGTACAAATTAATAGGTCGTGTTATTGCTACCGTTACAGTTCACTAATAATTTCGGTATCTGCCTTTGTTATCCCAAACCTTGCCAGTTCCGAGTAACGTACGTGATCTCAATGAATTGTTCACAAAATTTACATGACAATTTAATTTACGAGTTTAATTACTGTAACAATTTACAAGGTTGTAAATTTAATTACCAATTCAAATAAGTGCAGTTTATGTGTTCTAAGTCCGGTAACATCAATTACAGTCTGACACCTGTGTTAAAGCCACACGTAGGAGTTAGATCCGATGTTTACTTTAAAAAAATAAGCAGGTATAACGTAGCTTAAATTAATAAGCAGTAGAATTTTAATAAAACAACCAAATTTTAAGCCAGTGTTTACATAAATTAGAACTCAAACTCAAATAGTTTGAGTTTTGAATATAATTCACATCCACAACTTTGGTTTTTAGAATATCGAGGCAGGCCCAGAAGGAGACGGCGGGATGAGCTGGACTCCTGTAATATAGAAACTGGTCCTTTCTAACTTTAAGTAAACAGAAGTATATAGTGAGCAGTTAAGCCTGCAGTTACCGTCTCCCTACACCCACAAGCTTTTAAATAATGACAACTTCTGCTGAAGTCGTCTTGCAGAAGACAGGGGTCAACGAGACCCTGATCAGGTTTTGTACCTTCATAATTTCTTGTCATGGATTCACAAGACACCATATTCTCAAACATACGCATATTTTATCGAGTGATGATGAAACAAAGCAATTAAATCAGCTCTATCGCTATGCACGACGCGTAATCATAATTGTTGGTAATTTCTTAGCCCAGGTACTGCCACTGCGTGGGAATATCTGTGTAAACGAGGCAGAGGTAGTACAGACCTGCATAGCGGACACTAATGCCCTCGGCGTACCTTTAGTGGCATGCTGGGATATGGCATTTGAAAAATGGGATCTAACATTGTTTGAAACGTACGATTTGATATTTCAAGTGCAGTAAACTTTAGAGTCTAAAACTTTGCAACATGAATGCTCTCGAAGAAGAAACAAATTAATTTTTCGATAGTAATTTTTTTTTTATTGATGGCCATCTCTCTTCTCCAGTGGCGTGGTGGTGTGCGGTGCTGATAGGTAATATAAGTTCAAACCATCGTTTACAGCTTCGGCATCTCGGTTAGGATTAGACCCGAACCCGCTCCCGTGCGTGTTTTTACTTCATTTTATGGCCATTCAGTTGTATAATGAAGTAAAAACTCATTATTATACTTTAAATTCAACAAAATAGCCATTCAGTTAATTTTAATGATTAGGATAAACGAATATGAACTAAAACAGATATGAGCTGCTTTATAATATTGAGCAGTGTTTAAGAATAGAAACTGAAACGGATATGAGCTGTCTGTTATTACCACGACGAACACCGACCGCGACACCGAACAACTGTGTTCTGAAAAACACGGTGAATTAAAAAAAATATCTCAATTCTTTTTTGCTATCGATTTATTTAAAAGTAATTACTGAGACTGATTGATTACAATATTGATGACTTAAACAGCGTAACAGAAGTCACGTTAAACATTGAAGGGCTTTGTAGGAGTATCGTCGTAAATACATAAACAATTATGAAATTTACTTGTCCTTAGTGTAGGAAAACAAGCATGAGAAGATTTTAAGGTTGCAACCAACTCAGACCATTCACAAAAAAATAAGATATATTTTAGACCATAATATAATCTACTCTTTTAGTTTGCCCCCAACTGTATAAAATGAGAATCGTATCCAATTTTAGTCTGTCTAAATACGAGATATTTTAATTTTGTTTAGACAATGTTACGGAGAAACGCAAAGTGTGAATGACTGTTAGACTAAATCGTCATACATACACAGTCACAGTACTAATATGCTAATATTAATATATTAGTGTGCTAATATTTCTTGACTAGACTACAATACTACAGTATGTATTCAGCATATTCTATTTACCACACAAACAAACATGAAAAGCTTTGTTCTTACTGTAACTACTAGAACAGAAGTGTTGTGAGCTATTTAGTATTTACCTCGAATAGAATTATGATGGCACGTGTCATCAGTAATATGGTCTGACAATCCTTTTGTTATCTACTCTCTGTTTTACGTTCAGTGTTCTTGAACAATTGGCATTCAGAGTTCAAAAAGAAAAATTTCCCGGATGGAAAAAAAGGTTTTATTGGGAATTTTCTCTTGTAGGTATCGTGGGTATTAGTGGGTTCAGACACAAATAACCGGACCAAGAGGGGGTACCACATTTTATAACATATGAAAGATTGTAATAATACTGCTAAAAGAGGTGGTCGTGCAGTCCCTGCATCTACTCAGATGGAACAGAAACTAAGACATTTTGTACCGGGTTTGCATTCTAGAGATTGTTCTTTTAAAAGCCTACGCCATTAAATTATTTATGTACGAGTAAATAATTAAAACATTAACCAGTATTGTATAACTGTTTATTTAATTAACAATGCAATTGTTAAGCACGGAAAGCACACGAACGCCAGCATTCCGCCTATCGGCTGAGAATTGTCATGAATGAACAGAAATGGACACCAATCCCGAAACACGAAACAATGCAACACTGACTTTAGCTCACGTTTGTACAATTAAGTCACGTTCACATTGCACGCAATAACACTTTAACTACTTGAGTAGTACCTAAGAATAGTGTTTTATGATTGGCAATAATAAAATAAGTCTTTTCTGTAGTGAAATAAAGATCTGAATTGCTAAATAATTGAAAACTTTTACAACGAGATTCCGATAATTCTAAGAACGTGGACGCTCCAGTTGAAACCGTTATCGTCTTGCAGATGTCAAACGACATGAGCTAGGTATTTAAAGCAGTTGATGTTTGTTTTGAAATGGTCAGCGAAATGATAAAAACACTATCAAAATGTCAGAAGCAACTCGTGTGGTGCACATTTATCAAATGCTCTATCAACGTCAAAACTCTTCTGTAGCGTCATCTGCCTAACCTTTTCCCAACAATGTTGGTGTCGGCTTCCATGCTAACCAGAGCAACTGTCTATCTGACCTCCACAATCCCGTTAGACGGATAATGATCTAAAAATGACAGCTGGGATCAACGCCTTAACATGCTTTCCGAGGAACGGAGGAATCTCGGTATGTCATGGGTGGTCACCCATTCTCAGACCAACCTAGGCAAACACGGCTTAACCTGAAGATGGAACCGAACGGCTATTATTATTTAGAGCCCTCCAAAAATCTCTACTGTGTATCAGTTGAAATTCATGATTTTAAATTTTCAGCATTCTAATAAAAAGGTGCCGCCGCTATTTCTATTTCCAAAAATTTTTTTTTTTAAATATTCCCGCACTTAAAATGTTATTAAATGTCACATAACCCACGACCTTGGCTAATTACTGTATCTTTTGGCGTAGATTTCATATCTCAATGGTTACGACATCTCAGCCCAGAATGAACGCGGCCTATGTCACGCGTAGAGTCGCCGCCTCAGATCATTATCTCGTCGGCCCAAGGTCGCAGTCACTCGAAAGGTTCAACCAACCCAAAACGTGATTCACCCCATTCCCTTAGTTCAGAAAAAAACTTCAGGAAGTTATTTATACAAAGAATATAGGTTTTATTTTTGGTTACCAAGTGTAGCAATTAGTTAAGCTGATAATTAAATTTTTAATGACTTAGCGACTGGAAATCATTGTATGGAAATGTACTAATTGTGAATTTTATTATGGTTTATATTTAGAATTTCGCAGATTATTTTATTCATATTGGAACACACTCAAGCAGAACTGAGCATCCAATTTTTAACTGTTTTGTCCGAGTCAGTCAATACATTATACAAGAAAAGAACAAGGTATTTTTGCTATGGTTGGCAGATTCTATAAGTACCCCACTTCATCATCAGCCTGTATTCGTCCACTGCTGGACATAGGCCTCTCCCATGAGACGCCACTGAGCACGATCCTCGGCCACTCTCATCCAGCTCTTACCAGCTGCCTTGCGCAGATCATCGCTCCACCGAGTCTGAGGACGTCCTACGCTACGTTTACCGATCCGTGGTCTCCACTCAAGAACTCGTCTACCCCAACGGTTATCGGTTCTTCGGGTTATATGGCCGGCTCATTGCCACTTCATCATAATCATATGTCGTGGCGTGCCGGCTTAAGAATAGCACTCCCCCAATTCTTCTCGCGGGTGTCGTAAAAGGCGACAAAGAGACTTCTGGGACCTATCACATATCGGTCCCACCGGTGTCGGGCAGCAGCGATACCGGTGTGAATCTACTGCGATTGCCAACCCGCCTGCTCAGCGTGGCAATTAGAGCAAACCGTACCAATGGAGAGTCAACATGGACCACGGCCCCCAGTTCCCGGCCGCCCTGCTATTCCTGATCAAGGCGCGGTCACGGTAGGTAGGTAGGTCACGGTACACGGTAGTACCCCACTTACATATGTGTATTGATGTCGGTCCTAAAATGAGGTTTACGAAGAAAACTCCTGAAATATGCAATAAGGTTAAACTTATTTTCCTTTCAATTAGGTAGTTAGTTATATTTGGATCGAATTGCTACTAGGGATGCCTGATTTTATTCTTCAAATAGATATTCTGGATCGATATGTAATATCTTAATCATATTATATTGAATCAATCTATGAAGATCGTATCGTATTTTTATAGAAATAATGTAATGTACAGTATGCATGCAACACTATTTATTTTAACTTAATCTACATAGTAGATCTCAGAGAATGCTAAATGGTAACATACCCGACAATAAAATAAACAAAATATTATCACGGTAACACCTGCCTTCACATTTCATACAATACCTGATTTTGACTTATTTAACTCGAAACAGTCGAAACTAATCGCATATGTTTATGTAGGTTTCGGTTTCTTTTTTTTTTTTTTTTTTTTTTTTTTTTTTTTTTTTTTTTTTTTTTTTTTTTTTAGGATGGGAAATCATCAAATGACTTCTTCCGCTCTGGGCGGAGCGGAAGGGAGTGTCAGACTTGACTGACTAAAACCCATCCATGTTCCTTCTTAGTCCGTTGCGTTCCAGGGGCACGGTATCTCTTTCGAACAACCCGCAGCCCTGGCAGGCATCGGCCCTCTCGGACCCCTTCCGATTTGCTGACCGTGCCGACGGCGCGTTCGTGTTCCACGCGCGCCTCAAGGAGATCCTTGAGGCGCGCGTGGAACACGAACGCGCCGTCGGCACGGTCTGTCGTCATAAGACGGACGGACGGTGAGCTAGCCCATTACTCACCGTCCACAGGCCCGCGCCTACGGTGGCCGGGGGCCACTGGTTGCCCCCCGACGCCCGGGGCGTCTCCCGCGGCGGCTGGGACGTGAGGTTCTCTCCCTCTCACGTTCCGCCACCTCCTTCGCTAGCATGACTGCTTCGCAGAAGGAGGCGACGGCTTCCCATTCCCTCTCGCTCCGGACCATGGATTGAACCAGGGCCGGACGCGAGAGGTCGCCGCCGCCAATCGCCGCTACGAGGACACGGCGGTGCTCAGCCCAAGCGGGGCATAGCTCCACAGTGTGCTCCACCGTGTCCTCCGGCCGATCCTCGCAGTGGTGACACCCGGGCGTTTCCTCCCGCCCGATTCGGTGCAGGAACCTCCCGAAACAACCGTGTCCGGTGAGGACCTGCGTCAGGCGGAGGGTTTCGGTTGACGTTTAGATTTTAATTTATACGATTTTTTCATACGATCTTGTAGGCGCATACGATTCGAACTGGGATCGCATCCTGTTGAATCGATTAAAAAATCGGTAGATCATATGGCCATGATTCAATCTTCCGGAAGATCCGATTCAGATCAGGCATCCCTAATTGCTACCTTCTTTAAAGTATAATTGAGAACCTGAAAACACAGGAACCAAAAAACTACAACAATAATTAATGCTCAAGTAAACATCTAGTTATGCACTCATCACATTGTTGAGATATTTTTATTATTACGTTGTGATCATGCGATATTTCCCACGTAGAATATTTTGTTTCCTGAAGCGCTGTTTTATTCCTTAAGTAGACTTCCCACAACGAATTTTTGGAGAATAACTACTGCAATCTACGGTTCCTTGCTATTGTTTACACCTCTAACACACATGCCAGGTGCACATTATGCAGGTGATTGATCACCAGTAGCCCCATGTCGAAACATAACCTTTATTGAACCTACATGTGCACATTTTCGTAGACAATTGTTGCAATTTATATCATTACGATTTACACATAATGGGATTTTGTTTGTAGGTATGCCCACAGATTGGCAGTCGTTATAGTGATTGCATTTAAATTGATGTCATTTATTGCAGAAATTACCCTTATGAAGGGATGTGTGAAGCTAAACAAATTGAAATGTCCCTTAACGATACATTGTCGCTATAAAATTGCGAGGTTCGAGAATTAGCGTACGTGCCGACTAGGTTCTAGTTATACAAACTACCCTGCATTCAAAAACAAAAATGCAATAAATAAAAAGGTGTGTTTTTCGAGACCGTCGTGCAGTAGCTGGGCGATGAAAAATTTTGCGCAACTCTACATACAATGTTCTGTAATTATCGCACCAAATCACAGGTGAGGAATGCGCGGGCAGTTTCGTCCGTCAACACGCAACCAGTTGGGTTGCGTGTTGACGGACGCGCGTGTCCACATAAATAACAACAGTAATTATTTCGAGCCAATGTCTTACTGTTCAAGGGCATAATCGAAATTAATTGTGCTCAATGCATTTATTTGTTACCTAAGGGCAGTTATCGCGTAATCTGTAGTAGGAACTAAACTTTAGTGCATATTTGTACTGGTTTTATTGCGTTCCGATATGTAAAGGAGTTAGTCGATTGATTTTCTGTGTTGAAATGTCGTTGCTGAGATACTGATCGCTTTTCATAGCAAATGTTTGAAATAAGATCATTACGTCTAGTTTGTTTCGTGTGTTTTGTTTCATTTTTGAGGAGCTAGTCTTTGCCGGCTTTAATGATCAACTAAATGATTTTCAGCAACAATGCCTTTTCCAGATCATGTTCAGGGATATCTTCATAGTAAAACCAAAAACTACAATTCAGCAGCTGAGTATTTTATTCACATTCGAGTATAAATTCATATCATCATATTTACACATAAATATCACATTCAGTCATCCGTCATCATATCACACGAGTATGCTAGAGTAGTTGTTTAGTAATGGAGGCCATGATGTCCGTGGGCGAGAGGGGCGACGGCGTAGTGCGCGAGGGGGGCAGCGTGAACCACGGGGGCAGCGTGGACCACAGGGGCGGGGTGATGGCCGGGGGTCTTGTGGACTACGGCGTTGAAACTGAAAATGAGAATTTGGTCATAAGTATCATGTCGTCAAATTATGCTTTAGTTTTATAAAGTTGTTAGTTGTGGCTTTGGCCGTTTTCTTATAAAGTAGTGTTAGTCAATCCAGGTAATCGCAAAGTAAATGCTCTTTGCTAAGGTCTATTATTGTAATATTGTTATGTGGTAATGTAGCCTTACCCGTGGTGGTCGTCAGCGGTGTATTCTACTTTGCGCACTGAACCGTCAGGTTCAACCAGGGAGTAGCTTCCGTGCACGGCACCACCGTCGCGGCTCTCATGCTGGGACTTGTGGTCTCCGGTGTGGGGGTCAGCCACGGAGTAAGCGTAGTCGTATTTGGGGTGCGACTGAAATGGAGCAGTTTTTGTAAATTAATAGTGGTTTCGGCCTCAATTTATTGTTATCATAGATCAAAGGAAACCAAGAAAATGGCTTTAGGATATCCGTAAGGTTGGTAATGCACACCTAATTAGAGGCTGAGACCTTGTTTATTACTAGGTACTAAGTTTTATTTCACAATGAGGGATGAATGTATTACTCACGTATTCGGCATGGGCGAGGGCGATGGGAGCAGCGTGCACTACGGGGGCGGCGTGGACAATGGGGGCAGCGTGGACGACGGGGGCAGCATGGACGATGGGGGCGGCGTAGTGCGCTGGGGCGTAGTGGGCAGCACCGTAATGGGCAGATCCGTAGTGAGCAGGCGCGTCGTGGCGGACGATGCTCTGGGAGGACACCGCGCTGTGGTGTAGCGGCAGGAGGCCAGCGCTGGCCGCAGCCAATACGGCGCTGAGAGCGAGCACCTGGACACAGAAAACATATTTAGAAATTCCCTTTTGATAAACATAAATGCTAAAATAAATTTTGAAATATAACTGTGATCTTACTTTGGTGAACATTTTGCACTAGTTAATCAGAGCAGGTGACTGATACCATTATCGGTCCGGAGTGTGACTTTTATATGAAAAGCAAAACGGAGCCGCAGTCCTGGCTGTGGTGGGGAGTGCGGTCACTTCAGTTCCGTAACTTTGACACCGCGAGGTCGCTGTTTACTCGCACACATAGGCTCGATTATAGCTTACAGACAATCGCCTTCCCGCGCCGCCTGTGGGCGCCCTGCCAACCAAGCCGACATTATCTCCAATATCGATGTTGCGTGAGTAATTGCGATAATCAATCTAGTTTTTATTGTGATTTGGACTAGAGGAACAAGGGCAACATTTGAGTGATTTGAAGACATTAGTTTGCACATTACCTATGAAGGTTTTCGTTAACAGATCAATACACATTACGGAACCTTCAGGTATTATCTTAAAACGTTTCGCACTGATTATGTTTGTGTTCTTAAGCGGCCTTTGATAAATGAAAAGAGATACCGTCAGAAAAGGTGTAATTAAACACAAAGCATTCCCAGCGCATTAGCATCAATCTAAAAGCTTAATTTTGTTCCTTAATTTAAAACAATTTAAAATATGTGAACAGGTGTAGGTATAGCTTTCACTATAGACATGTTTCATTATCATCATCATCAGCCTATGAAGTCTACTGCTGGGACACAGGCCTCCTTTCTATGAGGGGGAGTGGGCTGTAATCCACTACGCGGGCCCAGTGCAGGTTGATAGACGTCACATGTCTTCGAATTTTTAGTTCTAGAACATGCCGGTTTCCTTACGATGTTTTCCTTCACCGTTTTTGAGGCGCTTCGCTTCATCGTTTTTAGAAATAGCCTATTAAACCTCCTTTAGTTTATCTCATCAAGCATCTTCTAACACGAAAAGTGTGAAATATACGCAACAGCAATAAGCTGAAACCTCGCAACTACATTGTTTGTTTAAACCTAAATTGAAAAACATTGCCACACGTGAATTTTAATTATTCATGACAGTTGATATTTGATTGCTTCAAATTATCGAATTGGTATTATTATTAGTAGTAGGTATGTGATTGCGACAAAGTAATATCGAATGCACCGGGTTCAACCACATGGCGGTCGTACACTAAACTAGATACAACGCAGTTGGGTAGTATTCCGTTTCCTAACCGATGCTTGTAACGCGATCACAGACACTTGATATCATAAATTAAGTGTTGGTGTAACTATCAGACCCATATTGGTTCACAAAAAAGAATTTTGATAATAGCTTAGCCTTGCCAAATGCACGGAGTGTTGGACGAAGCAATTAACAGCAGTTTCAGCACTTAATTAGGTATTAACTCAAATCACTTTTGATAATGATCACAGTTAAATGCTAGTTTATTTGGAACAACCTGTCGGACAGATAATCAACATTAATTCGTGTGGTGTAGTTCGTGTGTGCTGTGGTTGCAAGAGCGACTTCTGAACTTGAGGTTTTAGATTCGATTTCCAGGTTCCCCAGGTTGGGCAAAGTGTTATGGGATCCATTTCTCAGAAGCAGCCACAGTGGGTATACTAATTAGTACACCCCTGCTGCTAACTGTTCGAGAATTACAGGCGTGATGTTAATAGTTGAATCCAACAATAATGGGCACATTTTAAGTCGTTTTAACGAGAGACGTTAAATCCACTGCCAGCCACAAAGAGTTTTAAATTGATCAGCAAATCAGCAATGACATGGTCAGATCCAAAATAAAACTGTACACGAAACATTTTCTCTAAGCTTCTCTCTAATAATAGGTCTTTACCTATGAAATTGCCGTATTGCAGTACAGACTTTTTCAAACAAAAAAAAGTTTTGATTGGCTATGAGTTCTAAATTCAAATTAATTTTGTTTTAAAAATATGACATTCTATTTACAAAATCAGTCTTTTGTTTATTGATTAGCGTTGTATTTTCATTACATTTCAACATTTTTCCTCATAATGGATACTTTGAAATTTCGTGTAATTATGGAATAACAGTTCCGTCGTGGCACCAACGCGGCACAAACGACCCGTAACATCAACGACGTTTACGGAGAGAACTGTACAAACGAACGCACAACCCGTTATTGGTTTGCTCGGTTCCGTTCTGGGAATTTTGACTTGAAAAATGAACCTCGTGGTCGTCCGGAAACTTTGGTCAACAATGATGAATTAAAGGTGATTGTTGAAGCTGATGAAACTCAATCTACAGCTGAGCTGGCAGCAGCTTTTGATGTTAGCATTAAAACAATATTGGTCCATTTGCGACAGATTGGCAAGATAAAAAAGCTTGATAGATGGGTGCCCCACGAACTTAACGATCGCCAGCGCAACGTACGCGTCGAGACTTGCCTTGCGCTGCTTAACAGGCACAGAAATGAAGGAATTTTGAACCGAATTGTTACGTGCGACGAAAAATGGATTCTTTTTGACAATCGAAAGCGCTCAGCAAGTTGGTTAGATCCTGGTTCGGTACCAAAGCAATGTGCAAAACGAAAAATTACCCCTAGAAAGGTGATGGTCACAGTTTGGTGGTCTAGTGCTGGTGTGATTCATCATAGCTTTTTACAAAACGGCGAGAGCATTACTGCAGATGTGTACATTGAAGAACTGACCACAATGATGGCGAAACTCGCACGTCTGCTACTTCACGACAACGCGCGGCCCCATACTGCATAACAGACCGTCTCTCAGCTGCATGAGTTGGGTTTGGAAGCTCTTCCTCATCCGCCATACTCACCAGATCTTGCGCCTTCCGACTATTACTTTTTCCAAAATTTGGACAACTTTTTAGCGGGAAAAAAAATCAATTCCCGAGAGGCAGTACAAAACGCCTTTGAAGAGTTTGTTGTCTCCCGTCCAGCTGATTTTTTCAAGAAGGGCATCCATAAACTGCCACAGCGTTGGCAAAGATGCATTGATTGCAGGGGTGATTACTTTGAATAAAAGAAATAAATAAGTTCGAAAAAAAAATACTTTAACTTTTTTCAAACAAAACGGCAATTTCATAGGTAAAGACCTAATATTTTGTCGACGGAGTTGATTTACAACACTAGTATCTCAGCAACTTATAACTTTAATCCGAAGAACGAAACTTTAGATAGTCTCGTTTATAATCGCTGTAATGTTCTTTCATAAGAAAAAAAACTGCGTGCTCAAGATGCCGCTGCCAATCCAATATGGCTAGATCCCTATCTAGCCATATTGGATTGGCAGCGGCATCTTGAGCACGCAGTTTTTTTTCCACACCCGCATTATGGCCGAGATGGGGCGATTATACCCTTATAATCGACCCATCTCGGCCATAATGCGGGTGTGGAGCCCCAACACAGCATATGCCACATCTTCTTTCCTGCCCGTCGTGGAATGAAGCAAACGACAGGGCTGTCCAGGTTGCCAAGTACTGGTTAAACAAAATCTGCGTCATCGATTAGAAAACACGAGAAGAAGAAAAAAAAACTGTGGGATATTATAGTGAAAAATTGGTTCTGAGCATACGTAAGACTTCGAGCATTTCAACACTTTCAGCAAGGAATTCGATCTAATTTCAATTGAATATTCAAAATATTTGAAAGGTAATCACGATTATGGTTGGTAACTGATTTAATTGTTAAGAACATTCTGTAAAAGGTCTCAGTTATCGTGGTCGAAAGGTCCGGCTATCTGGGTGTTTCGTGAGCCGTAACCACCTTCGTCACGGAAGTTTAAGACACCTACCTACTACATATAATTCGGCTAAGATAATTTTGTTAGCAAGGTTACACGTAATAATATATTTGGTTGAAAGGTATAACGATAGTTCAGAGGTTACTCACCTGATAATTGTTTGACCGTGACTCGGAACTGACTGTTAATATTAATCAGAGCTTATGTTGTTGTTGACAGCTTCTCTTTGTCTGTGGCTAACAATATGATATGGAGTTCTTAGAATGTGGGGCAGTTTTTTTTCATGACAGTAATGCGCTATGAATGCTTCGTGGATGGGGGACCATAATTACATACCGAGTTTCCTCCGTGCCTCGGAAGGCACGTTAAGCCGTTGGGCCCGGCTGTCATTTGTAGATCTTTGACAGTCGCTAGTCGTTACGAGTAGTCGTAAGCAAAAAGTCTGGCATCCAGTCTTACCAAGGGGTATCGTATTACCCAGTGACTGAGTTGTGGCGGTCAGATAGGTCGCTCATGTAAAATACTGGTAATCAGCTGCATCCGGCTTACCGGACCTAACCTTAACCTCCTTAACCTTAGTTCTGACTGGAAGCCGACCCCAAGATAGTTTGGGAAAAAGCTAGGCAGATGATGAATGCGCTATGCTCAATTTATTTATGATTATAATCTAATAATGTATCAATGACATCGAATAATAGTAGTTATTTTTTTATCAAGAAACCCAGTACCGCCCGTATTCTATACTTTGAAATAATGTGAGGAACTTCGGGCCATAAATCCTGATCCGGATTCCGGAAGTTCTTATACAAGCTCAGTAGAATATTAGTGCGGTTGAGTTCCTAAATTAATTTACATACGTTTAGATAGTTACGGCGGCAGATCAGATTAGATTGTTCCGAATTATTATTTTGACACGCAGTTCTATTGTCCATTTACTCTAACATATTACTTAGATCCGGAAATACTTAAAAAGGGTTTAAATCCTTTTGATATAGGGAATTAGAAACGATGGATGTACTTGTACTGTGTGAAGGGTGATATGGCAAGAAAGGCACCTCCTTTATCTTCTCATGAGATGTCGAGTAAGAGAGAAGCATGTAAGAAGAAGACATGCTGCACCAACTCTAAATAAATTGGGATAGAGGCAGGAATATGATAATAGCGACTTTGAAACTCGTGGTATGGTCAGAGGAAGCAAGTTTACATTTACATCCGACGTTTAACGAAGTTGCCTAGGATGTCAACAGGCACTCGACCTGAATGGCTAAATATAATAATTTACCCATAACCAGTTATATGCCAACGAATTTCTTCATCATAGAAAAGTCCAGTAGCAAACTACGTTTTTAGCCTTTGAAGAATAATGATTTTGAAGAGCCTAATTACACACCGGCCCCTATAATTTAACCGAGGTGTTAATCTAACTTTAATTCACGTATAAATTTTGACGAAACCGTTTGGATTAAATTATTAAATTAGTATGTGTAATGTATATTAACTATGCCGTTGCGTTAAATGATGCTATTGCAAAAGTAAACTTCAGTTAAGTGAAATGAGTGCAATATCCATCAGGGGTAGGTAACGAGTGAATGTTTTGGGATCAATGTGCCGAGCATTCCAAGTTAAAACTCGTTACTTATGACATCGTAAACTTGTAAATCGAGCCAGTTATCTCTCTGACAGGGGCGTTAACGGCATTGCTGTGGACTGAGAAATTGTATGTGTCATTTGTCGACAGTGTAGCATTATGTATTGGCAAACTATTGGCACTGTGTAGGCCCAAACATAGAACGAGCTTTCAAATCCACACAACTTATGTACAAACAGTAGTACACTGTACAGGTGTACGTGTTTCTACCACTTCGTATCTCTCACAAGATAAGCCATTGTTTCAAAAAGGAGTGAATTAAGGCAACAACGGTTCGTACAATTTGGTCGAAATTACCTTGAGAAACAGTCTCAAGGTATCGCAGCAGTCACGACACGTAATAAACTGTAGCCCTAATGATATGAATAGTGTATGAGAATGAAAATTTGCAAAGTTATGGCTTATGAAAATGGTACATAGCTTATCCTTGAAAGTAATTTTTGAGTAGCTACGCCGATAAGGAACTGACTCTTTGGTTGGCATTGGATAAAAACTGCAAAACTGTTCTCTATTTAAAATTATATTTTTCATACTAGAATTATATGACATTTAAATTGTTCCCAGATTATGAACAGGTAGTACACGAGTTCCTATACAGTTAGAACCTTTGCTAAATTCTGGTAGTTGGCATTGTAACCCGTAAATGTCAACCTTCACCACCCATAGATTATGGACCTTGGATTTAATCTGATTTAACAATCCTTGTGAACTAATACTTATTCGGATATTTGTCATTGGCGAGTTCTAGTGTTCTTTTTTGTTACTTTATCTTTATCACAGCTTCTGCGGGTCACAGGTGTCTCAGGAATAAACAAACGCAAGTTTATTTACCTAACTGTCACAACTGGAATAATCTCTTTTATCTCTAGGTCTACACGTGGGTGCAAATTAATTACTATCGCATTCCTGATAGTTATTCGACAGCTTGACTAGCTTTCGACAGACTACAGAATTTGCAAGTTCTACGAAAGGCGAACTTTCGTAACGTTGATAGCGAGTTTTCATACTTTATAACATAAGGTGTAGCTATTAATTAGATTTGAATCTTTCGTACCTTTACTATTACACAGACTATTAATTTGTCTGTAAGTGTACATACAATTAAAACATACCTTGGTTTTTATGTTAATTTTAATGACTATTTATAAACAAAAGAACGTACACGAAGATCACAGCGAGTATAAATAAGGTACATTGTGGTTCTTAAAGCTTAACTTGGAGCGATCTAGTAGTGATGATGCTGGGAAGAATATACGTGATGGCTGGGACCGGAGTTGTGCACGACTGCGTTGAAACTGCAACCAAAACAAACAATGATAAATATTATGACGAGATAGTAGACGGAACAGGTTCGAAAACCAGTTTGTTAACACGGCACCTGTTCACCGATACCCGTTGTCAGTCAGTAGCACATGGGCGAGTTCATTACTCATACGGTACTGGTCTAGTGACCTGTTACCGGTTTGACGAGCATGTGAGTATGTGACTTAATACGATGTAATTTTACGACTCACATACGTAAACAAACCAAGCTCAATAGCGTATAAATATGGCAGGTCCGTGGTCCGTACTGTTTTGCGCAATTTGGGGAAAGTTGCACTCTCATCAACGGTTCGTCATTACGTATGCAGTTTGTGTTTAGATTCTGTTTTACGTAATTTAAGAACTTTGCGTGGCAAACTTTGCCATTGTACATGGTGCAACATGGGACTAGCTGGTGGAGCTTTGTCAGTCGCAAATACAAAAAAATTGGAAAAATTGTCGATAACCTTGGAGTTCTTAGACCCTAGTACAAATAAACAAAAGACTAGATAGTTGGAGTCTGACATCCAGTCTTACCAAGGGGTATCGTATTCTCAGTTACTGGGTTGTGGAGGTCAGATAGGCAGCCGCTTCATGTAAAATACTGGTACCCAGCTGCATCCGGTTAGACTGGAAGCCGACCCCAAGATAGTTTGGGAAAAGGCTAGGCAGATGATGATGACTAGACAGTTGGACAATAGCAGTAAAACTTACCCGTGGTGGTCATCAGCGGTGTAGGAGACCTTGCGGAAGGAGCCATCAGGCTGCAGCAGAGAGTATTCTCCCTTCACGACATCACCATCGCGGACCTCGTGCTGGGACTTGTGGTCGCCAGTGTGGGGGTCCTCCACGGAGTACGAGTACTTGTATTTGGGGTGAGCCTGAAAACGATAAGCGAGAATATGGAAAAAAAAATACGGTATCGTTCGGCATAGACCAAGACAAAGGAGCAAAAATCCTGTTTTACAAAGTGACTGGTATCTTTTAAGATACATACATAGTAGTCCTCATGTCCGCCGTGGCTGTAGTAACCCTCATGTGTGTCAACAGGGGCGTAGGCGTGAGCCACGGGCGCGGCATGTACGATGGGGGCAGCGTGGACGATGGGGGCAGCGTGGACCAGGGGCGTAGCGTGGGCGTAGGTGGCCAGGGGAGCAGCGGCGTAGTGGTTGTCGTAATGCGTGTCATGATGCACCAAGTTGTGCTGGGAAGACACGGTATATCCACCGTGCCCGAGGTGACCAGCCCGGGCAACAGCCACCAAGGCGCCGACAGCTAAGATCTGCACAGATAAAAAAATTACGTTATTTTTCTCTCTCAAAAACACTTTTCACTTCACTTTTGAACACGGGAAGATGACTTACTTTAGCGAACATTTTTGTGTGGGATAGTTGTGCGTGACTGACATACATATGATAAACAGCCGTGGGTTTTATAAGAATTGGCTCGGGTGGTCCGGTGGGGCGCCGAAAGCGATCCGCGCGTCCCCGCGGCCGCAAGGTCAGTGCGCTTTGTCTTCGACATTCTCGCGGCCCATTATCAAAATGATTGTTACTTAATGAAAATACTCTGTGAACTGCGATACTACACTTTGTTATACTAGGTCAATGCGTACAATGATACGTTATTGTCGTTTGTGCGTAGCTTTTTGTAATCCAGTGTTTATTATTTTCGTATTTTTTTTCGTATATGATTATCGATTTAAATCTGTCCTGGTTCCTAAAAAGTGATACGAAGGTAATGTTTATCTGCTGATTCTTGACCTACGGACTAACTAAACCATCACATTACAGAAAAGAAGATACGGTAACAATTATATCATTACCATTGCGTTAACTGTAACTCGGCCAGTAGAACATACATAACATGTGGAGGTAAGATATGCAGTAAGTTTCTACAAATACCGTAAATAAATAAAACAGTTCATAGTTTCCTATAATTAACACAAACGCGTGAAAAATTGAAAATTAAACAAAAATACCTACATATTGGGAAAGCTGCTACAAACGTAGTTATTAGCTCTTAATTGATTGTTTCAAAAGGATATAGTAAGGTTAAAAGTAGTAAGGTTAAAGTAAAGGTTTTTCCTACCATGATCTCATATTTTTATCTTATAAGTTACGCCCTCCTAAGCGGAAGCCGCAATTTATTCTCCTCCGGAACTACAAGGGCATAGACCTGGACGCATTGCTGCGTGATGCTAGTAGCATCGACTGGACGGACATCTTGGAGAGTACGTGTATCAATGATATGGTGCGTATTTTTAACAGCAAAATACTTAGTTTATATGATTGTCATGCCCCTATTCGTAGAGTGAAGGTTAAATATGTTCCGGCTCCCTGGCTTACTCCTGCCATTAAGGATGCGATGGCTAGTAGAGATAGAGCCAAAAGAAGGTTAAAACGCTGTCCTTCCGAGCGCAATCTAACTGCGTACAAAATGTTGCGTAACAGATGCAGTCGTATGTGTAGAGATGCTAAGAGACGCTACTTTCACAATTCGCTAGACAACCGCAACTCTTCTGAAGTCTGGAAGTTCTTAAAATCTGTCGGCATTGGCAAGTCTCCAGTTGTTTCTGGTAGCGACACTGACGTGTGTGCTCTTAACAATCATTTCTCACGCCCCCCTGTTACTTTAGATCCGCATGTCAGGTCAATTACTTTAAATAAACTTTCTTGTTTGCCTTTGCCGCATTGTGAATCCTTTGAATTAAGACCAGTGAGTGAGAGTGAGGTAAAGAAATCTATTTCTGCTATCTCCTCCTCTGCTGTTGGTAATGACAACCTTTGCTCAAGAATGATTTCTCCCATCCTTCCCGCATTACTTCCCGTTTTAACTCACATTTTTAACTACTCCTTGTTTTCTTCTACTGTACCTGAGGTCTGGAAACAAGCCCATGTCATCCCCTTACCCAAAATTTCCGATCCGGTCTCTCCAACCGATTTTAGACCCATTTCCATACTCCCATATCTCTCTAAAGTTCTTGAGCACATTGTCCATCAGCAACTCACTGCCTACCTTTCGAGGAATGACCTTCTTAGTCCTTATCAATCTGGTTTTCGTCCTGGCCATAGCACTGTCACGGCTCTCTTAAAGGTTACCGACGATATTCGCTGGGCGATGGATCACAAGTCTCTTACCTTACTTGTTCTTCTAGACTTTAGCAGTGCCTTTAACTCTGTTGATTTCGACATCCTTCTTGCGATCCTCAATTCTCTCAATTTCTCCTCTTCCACTATTGGTTGGTTTGACTCCTATCTTAAAGGCCGCTCACAGCGTGTTCGTCTTGATGAGTCTTGCTCTGATTGGTGCCCTCTTATCGCGGGTGTACCTCAGGGTGGCGTTCTCTCCCCTCTTATCTTCTCTATTTTTATTAACTCTGTCACCAGAGTCATCTCTTCCTTTTTCCATCTATATGCCGACGACTTGCAGCTTTACAATCATTTCTTGAGGGAAGATGCGGAAGCCGCTGTATCTGCCATGAACAAGGATCTGGATTTGATTAGCGAGTGGTCGCGGTCCTTTGGACTGCAGATCAATCCTAAGAAATCTCAGGCCTTGATCATCGGGGGCAGGTATATGCGGAATAGGCTCGATGTTGCGTCGCTGTCTCCACTCAGGCTGAATGGAGTTCAGATTGACTACGCAATAAAGGCTAAAAACCTGGGGGTGACTATGGACTCCTACTTATCATGGACTGCACATGTTGCTGAAGTTAGTCGCAAGGTGCACTACACATTCCACTCATTAAAATGCCTCCAGAGCTTCTTGCCATTGAATACCAAAATCTCCCTTGCGCAAACCCTCATTCAGCCCATCATAGATTACGCCGATGCCTGTTATTTGGATGCCACCGAGGAGCTTTTAAACAAACTTGAGCGTTTGCAAAATATCTGTATTCGTTTTGTTTTTAACCTTAAGAAGTATGATCATGTTTCCAACTTTCGCAACATACTCAAGTGGCTCCCAATTCGACTTCGCAGGAACTCTCGGATATTGTGTCTGCTATTTAACATCCTTCATAACCCAAAAGCGCCATCCTATTTGCGGGAACGCTTTTCCTACTCCCGTCCTTCAGATGCACCTTGCAGGTCGCATCTTAGGAAACTCCTTAAATCCCCTCCCCATTCAACCGATTTCTACTCCTACTCCTTCACTGTACACGCTGTGCGGTTGTGGAATTCACTGCCGCCTGACATAAGGGACTGCCAAACTATTGCAGTTTTCAAGAGAAGAGTGAAAGAACATTATCTTTCCATTCCGTCATAGTTGCATAAGTATTTATTTTATTGTATTTATAGTATTGTTATATTTTTGTCTTTGTATGTATACGTAAGTTAGTATGTTCTTATATTGTATATTTTATTTTAAATCGTTATTTGCTTTATGTTTTATGTATTCCATTTTCTCTTCTTCTTTTACACACTATGTCTACATCTCTTTTTTAGTATCTCCTTTCGCAGGTATGCTGGAAGAGATTTCTTTAGAAATAAGCATCACCTTTGTACCTATTTTCTTTTCCTTTCTTCTTTTCTGTATTTAGTGTGTACATAAATTGTTAAATAAATAAATAAATAAATAGTATTTAATTAGAAGGAAACAATAAATACAAAGTGGGACGTAAAACTCTGGCTTAATTTGGTGATGTATGACGTCCGACGTAGTGAACGATCCTAGAGCGGATATTGCTGTAATCAGTAATATTCGTTACGAGCCTGATTAGTGAAAACAGTAGAGTAAAATAGTTTGCCAAGTTTTTAAATATTGCTGTCCTTGCATCTTTTCATTACCTCCAAGGCAAATTAGCTCACCAGGGCAATTTCCTAGCTGTTAAAGCCTCATTGGTATCGATTGTTCTGGGTAAAATAGTCTCATGCTTTTGTACCTACTAAATACGAGAGTATTTTTTTTTTCTGGGGGTCTAAAATGGCTGCTTTAGAAGAAAACTCGTCAAATGGTCATAAGCGCAGTATTGTGGTCAGGCACAAAGTAACATTTCCTTTCCTTGCATAGTCCATAGAGTATCCCCCTGTCAGTAGTTATGAACGTATCAGCGTACATTGTTTACATCTAGATTATGAGATTTTGGTGTCTATCTATTGTTTAGCACAAACGTGTTCCCATCCCTTGAAACTTTATTAGAATGGTTGTGTCGAAGAGATTATTACACGTAAAGTTGATATGTAAATGCGTATTCAGCTAGCACCAGTCATAACCAGAGGTCGGAATTAGGTATAGTTACTTTTTACTTGCATCGAAATGTTGATATTAATATGGATCTTCCCTTGCGTGTGCGCATTGGACAAAATGATTAAATTTGAAATTAATAATGGAATTTTGCAACTTCGGACATCCGATGTCGGATAATTCAAATTGTGTCAAAGTACTTTCCGGCTCTTCGGCGTTCAAAATTATCTCGGGATTTGAGGCATATCCACTTTATTCTTTCGCTGTATAAAATCAGTGTAAGTACTTAAAAAACTCTACCTAATTCCGAGCTCTGGTCCTAATATATACATTTATAAAACATTAGAATATTTTATCACTGATAGTTCTTCAAAAATAATGTATATTTCTCAAGTAAATAATTACTATTATACCATAAACAAATTATTAAGTAGAAATTAACACAATATAAAACAATTTCCCGTAGTTGCTCCACATGTGCAGTCAAGGGCAAAAACATATAAATATTTTGACGGATTTCTAAAACCCTTTTCAGCTAAGTTGAACTTGTGTAATATTAGGCAAGCAGTATATAAATATTTATTTATTTATTTACTCCAAACATACAAATATCCTTACAGGTTAAACTCAATGCGATATTGTAGCACACTCATGTGCACTAAAATTACTTGCACAGCGCCGTGTTTTTTTGTAGAAATAGTTGAATTTAGATTATTTTATATAATTATTTTTATTTCACTATTTATGTACACACAGTAGATAACACAGGAAAAAAAAATTGAGTACCTACAAAGGTACTGCTTATTTCATATGAAATTTCTACCAGCAGACAAGAGAAGTATAAAATATATAATAATCACAATTGAGAGGAAAGGTACTCTTTCACTCTGTGTTTGAACAGTGAAATAGTCTTCAAATCACGAATGCTAGGCGGAAGTGAGTTCCACAACCTTAAAGCATGGACAGAGAATGGAATAGGAGTAATAGCAGTAATAATAGAGGAGGAATAATAATTATGTATTTGCCCCTGATTGTACTTATTAATATTCGCGCAATTAATAATTTTCCATTGCGCACTATTCTAAATAAAATTCAAGAAATCAGTCAACAAAAAGTTACAGGATGCGGAAAGATTAAATTAAGCCAAATACGATGCTGGGTTTTTTCTTTGAAGATATCGTCTTACTTTGTAACAAGACCCATGTGGCCATTCATCCAATAACAGAATTTATAATAAACAAAAAGGATAAATAAATAAAAACATCTAAGAGTAAAGTTATTTGAGGAAAATTCGCAGTTGTTAAACCTTGAGGTCTTATGCACATACGATTCATTTTTAAAGGCCACATAAAATATTTTGTATGTATTTAGCTGAATAGTAGAGCTCTGGCTCGAACAAGAGTTACTGAATAAATGGTGTTTATGATATATTGTGGCCGAAATCACGCAAGCGCAACAGCCTTGTTATAAAAATTATGATATCTGATAAAATGTCGGCCTAGCGCCGAATAGTTTTCTTGGTTACGTAAATATAATTATTATAATGCTTGAACTTGTCATGTTTATAATGACAATAATTATTCCATAAGAGGTTCGTAATTTGATAAATTGACATGCGATTACATTGCTTCAAAGAAACGATTGCCTCATTAGACGTTGTAAGCAGTCAAACTTCTAATTTGACTTAAGTTTTTGATGTTTTAAACTTGAAAGTCAATAAGAATTATAGGAGAGGAATAATAGAAATCATATAAAGTTTATAAATCTTTTAATAAATTAATTTATTATCGTAGGTATTTGGTTTCAGCAGGTCGATGAATATATTCACAATGACTTTACTAATAGTGGTGGTACTCAGGCGCGGCGTGGACCAACGGAGCTGATGTGTGCACAACGGCTTGGAATCTGCAGACAAACAAAAATGTTATTTCTCAGATAAATTAAGCATCTAGTTAATCAATAGTATCTGCACGGATACAAAGTTTACCTGTGACAATATTTTTGTTAAGCTAATATTAGACATGGTATTACTTTGTTTGTTTAATATGTACAGTCAGTGAGCAGTATTACCTGACCCATCTCACAAAGCAAAAAGGAGGCAAATGCGTCAGGTAATGCTGCTCACTGACTGACACAGGTTTGTGTATTTCAGCGGAGTGCTAATCAAAGATGTCTGCATGATCATGAAAAAATGATGATCTTCATTTTCTGCTAAAACTCTGTTATCAATTAAGGAAGGTAGTCTGACGTATCTTCCAAGGTGAGCTCTACTTTGAGATTTCAGAACAAAAATCGGTCAGTCGTCGTCGTCTTAGGGGCGGAATCCATGACTTACCCATTGTGGTCATCAGCGGTGTACTCGACCTTGCGCACGGAACCGTCAGGCTGCACCAGAGAGTAATATCCGTGCACGGCGTCACCGTCGCGGCTCTCGTGCTGGGACTTGTGGTCACCGGTGTGTGGGTCCGATACGGAGTAAGCGAAGTCGTATTGGGGGTGAGTCTGGAATCAGCAACATCGGAAACAAAATGATACAACTGTAAGAGATAAACTGACTTTAGTTGTAACAAGTCCAAATTATTAATTGATAAAAAACTGGCCAGAATGAGAAATAATTTAACAATAATTCAGCAAGTATGCGCTTATCCTGCCTCTGTTAAGCTTCCCGCCAATGGTAACCTGTTCGCTTTTACCGGACAATATGATCCTGTAACGCACATCTCTGAAACCCGTTCAAAGCCAATGAAATGGAAACCTAATTATCTATAGCGACATCACTTAGAAACTTCATTATTGGAATCGATTTAACCTATCAAAAACCCTTTTAGAGTACCTACTCTTTTCCCATGAATGGGACAGTAAACCCCTTAAAACCATCTTCCACCGTTTGATTGATTTGGTTAACTAACCCGTCCATCGAATAAGGATAACTTTCAAGTAATGATTGATTTAAAAGTGTAACCACTTGTTATAAGACGAGCTATGGTGTCACAACGCAAAAAAGCAAAGAAGTCGTGTGAAACGAATTATGTATGAAAATTTTGTATGAGTAAAATCATTCCTTAAAATGTAAGTCTTGATTGTTATTGTTAGATAGATTAGCTTACATGTTCATCGTGGCTTTCGTCGTAGTGCCCAGCATATGCCAAAGGAGCGGCGTAGGGTAGGGGTGCCGCATACGGTGCAGCGTAGCCAGCGTCATATGGCGTAGCATAAGCGCCTTCGTACGGCGCAGCGTAGCCGCCTTCATAGGCACCGGCGTATGGCGCCGCGTAGGGAGCGGCGTAGTGGCCCCCATCGTGACGTACTATGCTCTGGGAAGACACGGCGTGGCCATGCGCATAAGCTGACGCCAGCATCGCACCGAAAGCTACCAACTGAAGACACAAAAAGGGACATTTTTATTTTAGACACTGCGACCTATGATTCCGTTGTTCCACAACTCTGTATATCACTTTTGAGAACCTAACACATCACTTCACTTGGTTTACTGAATTTTTATTTATCAAATAAATAATTGTTTCACTTACTTTGCTGAACATTTTGTTGTTGTTTAGATCAAAGTCAATCAATGATTGATGACAAATTCTGCTGGCCGTGGGTTTTTATATGAGTTAAAACATTGTAAGAACAAGTGGGGCTGACCACACCGCATGCGACAATGACAATAGTTAAGGTCGCCTTAAAAAAACCGATTATAGAATTGCAATATATGTCATGGTATCGATAACCGCCGTGGCCATGTCATGCTGTCTAAATGTGCATGTTTTGTTCAATTAAACAAAAAATATCGTACCCATGAACGAAATTTTCAAGTGCGTGAGTTTATGAATGAAATATTGAATGCCTGACCAGAGTGTTTGAAGGATGAGGATGTGGATTGTTTGTGTTATTAATAGTCTCTGTAGTAAGATGACGGCTACAAATGATTGTAAATATGCCATTCATAAAAGTACTATTATTTTATTGTCATCAACTAATCTATTACTAATTTTCGAAATTTATTGTAACATACTCCATTAGCCGTTACCTCAGTGCTATTTCCATTTGGAGTTTAATATAGTAAATAATGGGGCTACAATCAGCGTATTTCTCATTTACTTTGTTAAATTACTCTTAGATTGATTTGAAATAATGCAATTTTCAATAACGGTTCCAATTTGACGTTTACTTAACGCTCATCAATTAATAATTACTACGAAAACTTCCTCAGAAAAGATCCTGCTACGTAAGGGTTATATTTACCGACGTAGAGACATGTCCGAATTCTGAAATTTCTTCGCTGGACCCGTCATTTATCTGGTGCCGATACTTTATTTAAATTATATCTATTGCAGTTAGTTGATTAATAGGAAAACGTTTTTTCATGCTTTTTATGTTATATAATAGTTGAAGAAGAATGTTTGTCACTGCTTTGTAGTTCAATACAAGCAAGGCCGATCTGCGAGTTGCTACGTGATCGCAGTCTGAATAAACGAAAAAACTCCCCGAACCTATTATACCGTTCAGTGCATTGTTGACAAAAACTGCCGATATTTATCATTCCGTACTATTATGTCGATTTTTATATTTTTTGTTGAATCACTCAGGTTAGTTGGTTTAAGGCTGTGGTACCTAGTGTAGGAATAGACACCGAAGCTAAATAGCCTGGTTAATCGTATATTTTATTAATTTCTTGTTATAACTTCCCACCTTTCTGCATCCTGTTTTGCATCCTCGTCAAATTCAAGAAGGTAACTATGCTAAAGATTCTTGATCCGAAGCAATAATAAAATGAGCAGGTATTTTGTTTTTCTTATTAGTTACGGTAATCGGTAAGTGTGAACAACCCGTGTTTTAAACGCGGCCCGTCTGATCCTCGCCTTTTCGCGCATTCTGAAATACTGACAAACTTAAAAAAAAACAAAAGAAAATCACTGTTTATTTATAATTAACAAGGAACCGGAATTTTAATTGATTGTTTATGTCTTTTGTGACTACCTCCTGAATTTTGACGGAGATGCAAAACAACAATATGTAATGTAAATGTAATACCTATATCTGTACACCAGGATGTGTTAAAAAGTTTATCCAATCAACCTTAAATCATAATTAAACCCTAAACACACCGCTACCCCAACACTGATGCTCGAAACCGTGCAGAAAACCTTACTGAAATGCATTTCGGAATTCCTTCCATTACACACTTCGAGTACAGGACCGTGCATAGTTTACAGAAACAATTTAGCTAGTTTATGTCCTCATCATCATCATCATTTCAGCCGAAAGACGTCCACTGCTGGACATAGGCCTCCCCCAAGTTTCGCCACATTGACATAACATGGGGGGTTTTGCCATAATCGCCACGCTTCGCAGGCGGGTTTGCGATCGCAGTACGGTTGTCACAAAAGCACAGAGAATGCTGCTGCCCATTCTCTGGCAAGTCCCTTAGTCGCCTCTTATGACACCTACGGGAAGATATGGGGTGGTGCTATTTTTTACGTCCGACACCATACAGAAAAGTTTATGTCCTAGCAACAATTTTTCCGCATGTAAAAATTCAGTAAATTCACAGACAGGCATTTATCATGGTATTATGTTGTATTCATTAGACATAATTCACATTGCGGCCCACAATGTAAACTGAATAATACTATTATGTTCATACTAGGAACTACAGGCAGACATGTCTGAAATTCTTGTATTCAAATTCTTACATAACTTAAAGCTGTTCTATTGTAGTTAGACTAAATATAGAACTAAGAGATACCAGCTTAGCTACGGACAATTTAGATTTATTTTAGACAGATATCGCAATTATTTAGTAGTATTAAAGTTCCTGAATTGTTGATTGATATTTACTTTACAACAATAAAGTTATTCTCGTAATTTATTTAACATTTTATATGCCTTTTTGATTGAGTATTATCCGCCTTCGGGTTCAGATTGTATAACGTTGGAACTTAGCATTACTGGATAATAAAACTGTCACTAATGTTTATAGCCTTGTTACGCTTGTAAGCGTAGAGTTTTGGTTTTTGATTTACAACTGTAAAAGGCTTTATCCGGGTGCATGATAAGATTGGTAAGTCGAACCTCATTATAAGTACCTACCCTTTCGTTTTGTGAACTAAATATTTCTAAAACTTATTGGTTCCGTTCTTCAGCAGGGTCAGGTGTGTGGTACTCGCAATCACCAGGGGGTTATTATAACGTCAGTAGTATTGTTTTAATTGCACTCCAGTTGGGAAATAGTCGGTGCTTTGGAGGACGTCTAGCGCCATCCTTTTCCCACTCTATAATAATTTATTACTGCTTTAAGACGTCATGGTAGTCCACCAGATAGTTGAGCAAGCAAAAGGAGTATGTAAGGATCGTGGCAGGCGGTGTTCTGTTGTTATAGCCTACCCTCATGGAAAGTGATAAAGGCATAAGTTTCTGTATTTATAAATGCTTGCAGAGAGCAGTATTGCTCGAGAGCAACTGGGCCCAGTGGTGGCAACCCCGACTTACGAGCAGTAAGCCGTGGGTTAAAACCCAGGCAGGCGCATTAATTTGTTTAATTTATTTCATCACCGCTGCCCTCAAAAACGGTGAAGGAAAACATCGTGAGGATGTTCTAGAACTAAATATTCGAAGATAAGTGACATCTACCAACCCGCACTGGGTCCGCGTGGTGGATTACAGCCCACTCCCTCTTATTGAGAGGAGGCCTGTGACCCAGCAGTGGGAACATTATAGGCTGATGATGAAATGCTTGTAACTCATTCTAAAGCTTTATATTACTTAGAAAAGGAAAATAATAATGGTTTCGAAAAACAAATTAATCTCCAGCGATCTGCGCACCCCAAAACATAAACTAAAAAAAAAATACCCAATTTAACAAAGAAATAAGAGCATGTTCAAATTACATTTTCTCCTAAAAAAATGGATTTTTCGAATAACAAAACTAAACTTCCGAATAGAATACTGAACCTCCGACAAAATTACCAAGTTACCGACAACAGAGGTTTTGTCAAAATAATCATATTTTTACAACTTGCATGAACTGTTTTATTTTCTATTGTTGGTTTTCAAATTTTTTTTTTAACTCACATTAATGATGAAAATACCAGAACTGTTCGGCCCGCGCGATCGGGTTCGGGTCGCGTTCGGCTGTTTTTGCGTGCGAGAAGAGTACAATATGCAATGTTTCTTTTGCTACCAGGAGAGCTTGGATGCTAGGACTTGGGGCACCTCGACTCGGAGAGGTTAGGTTCGAAGGGGATGGCGGGGTATAGTGAGCGAGCGGTGCGAGCGAACTAAGACCCCGACAGCCCCTTCGTGTTAGGTTACTGTAAACCCTGCAGACAGAAATAGAAGCCCCGCGTAGCGGGGCTACGTCTACTACGCTTTTTAGGCGAATAATTGGTTCCTGATCGCAGTGCCGAAGGGTGACGAGTGGTTGACCTATCAAAAAATAAAAGGTAAAGTTGGTCCCAGGTCCCAGTTTCGAGTGGGACGAGTTGTTCCCTAACCCGCGCTTGCAACGACCGATCCTTGCGTGTTTTGTCTGTTTAAATATGATATATGATGCAAGTAAAAGTACAAGTACATTTTTATATTTTTTATAAGTTTCTGTTTAACCACTCAGAATAATATTTTCAGTATAATGTTACAGTTTAAATAGCACTAGAGTCCATGAAATATGAAAGGTAATTTATGAATTAATAGTAGGCAAGTAAAGATAAAAGTTACAAAGCGTAGTTTTCAGTAGAACGCAATTTATGCTGGTAGAAAAGTATTATATCAATGGACAGTCATGTTTATTTTTCGAAGACTTCAGTATCTCATTCGGTCGTTTTGTCATTTTTGTTGTACAAAAGTAGTCGGAAAGTTAGTATTTTAGTCAGTAGATTTAATATTTTGAGTAAGGACAATTCTTCTTTTTTCGCCGGAGCTTTTGTTACTATCCCTTAGAAAAGTTGAAAATCTTATCTTTTGTATTTTGCAAGACAACATGATACGTTTGAAAAATAATAGCAGTGGTTGTTTTATTTGGTCATCTTAAGCAATCCAATAATATATCATTAAAATTGGAATTTATGACGTGACCGTAATATTTAGTGCCTTTATAAAATTATAATGCTTTATTAGCAGTCAACGACCCACGGAATAATTTGTCAAGTTAATATCAAATTGGTTATAAAAGTAATACTAGCCTATATAGTTATGCATTAGGCAAAGAAATCCAGTTTTTTTACCAGATGTTAATACAAGGTGTTGTTTTGCATCAAAATTCAGGATGTTGTCACAAAAGACATAAATAAGCATTCAAGTTACGGTACCTCGTTAATTATTAATAAACGCTGCTTTTTTTGTTGTTAAAGTTTGTCAGTATTTCAGAATAACCCCCTCAACGTGGTTTAGGGAATGAGAAATTATCGAATAAATGTACCCATTTTATTGTTGATTCGGGCCGAAAATTACTAGCATAGTTACCTCATTAAATTTACGAGGATGCAAAACAACACCTTGTATAATACAATATTTGGAAGTCTCTACTTATAGAGGAGTATTTTTAATACTGGGTTTATTCGATTTTCGGGATGAAAAGTTAACACAATACTTTCGTTTTCATCAATTTATTCACATTTCATACACAATATATAAATAATTACAGATTTGTTCAAACATTCACACAATCATTCAGCGATAAATCCATGATCACTCAGTAATGGTAGTAAGAGTGTCCGTAGACAGGGGCGGGGTGTACCGAGGGAGCAGAGTTGTGTACCACAGCGTTGAAACTGAAAATAACAATATGGAAGATTATTTAAATGAGACAATAATTATAACAGGACTCGTAGCACAAAGAGAGGATGTGTGATAACATACCCATGGTGGTCATCAGCGGTGTACTCGACCTTGCGCACGGAGCCATCAGGCTGCACCAGAGAGTAGTATCCGTGCACGGCGTCGCCGTCGCGGCTCTCGTGCTGGGACTTGTGGTCACCGGTGTGAGGGTCAGCCACGGAGTAGGCGAAGTCGTATTTGGGGTGAGCCTGAAGGATAAAATAATTAATAAAATCCATACAAAAATAGAGAATTATGTTGTCCAATAAATATAAAAACATTGTAAGTGCCACTTACGTATGTGTCGTGGCCGTCGTAGTGTTCCACTGGGGCGGCGTAGTATGCTATGGGAGCAGCGTAGTGCAGGGGCGCAATATGGGCCTCATCATGACGCACGATGCTCTGGGAGGACACGGCGTGACCGTGACCGTAGAGACTAGCGTTGGCAGCGGCCAACAGAGCGCCGAAAGCTACAATCTGAAAGTGAAAAGTGAAAGATATTCATTTATTATCTTTCAAGTTACAGATGATTCCGGTTCCGATTGCCTCCGATTGCCGGTTCCGATGAGTCCGATTGCCTATGTTCGATCAAAGTGTTACGGGCAGATTTGCGGAGCAGCTTGCGGAGATCGAACACTGATAGATACTTCAGTACATGACATGTAAAGTCGGAGGTATGGAGGCACATCCGTACCGTTTGACGAAACCTTTGGGTAGGTATTTTCCATTTATTATTTACTAGTCAATCCTGCAGATGATTATTGGTGGAGCAATTCATATCTCACATGAACTAATTGGTACGTTGAAATTATAAGAAAGCTTTTAAAAGCTCCATTGAAAGATATCAACAACGACTTTTATTCATTTCAATACTCACTTTGCTGAACATGTTGGTTGTATTGTGTGTTACTTTACAATCAAGTATTGATTGATGTCAATGGACTCGTAATTTGGTTTTATAGATCAAGTTACTACGTACTCGAGCGCGGTGGGGCGGAGACATGCGTGTGCGCACTTGACTTGTAACTTTGACATATATCAAGGTCGCTGTTTCGATAATGCGTATGTCCTGAATTACGTCCGTAACGACACCGTTTAATTAAACGAAAAAACAATGTATACTTGCGTGAGTCATGTTTGTGTAATTGTTGTCATAATTTACGAATTTAATTTGTAGAATGTTTTGAAGCTAGTTGATTAGGAGGTGGTGTGAATCTAAAGAGTGAGTGATGTCTGATAAAATAATTAGTGATATTTCAAGCAATTCATGTGATTACTGTTAGTAGGTTGTATCCAGAGGTTTGTGAATCATGTACGTTGAAAATAAGTGATTCCTCTTGTCTTTTAATAAACAGACAAATTTGTTTACGGAAAATAAGTGTAGCCACTTCTAATCATCGGTAAAATAAAAGGAAATGGTGAGAGTATGTCCGTAAATACAGATCTCCGAATGCCTACCGTACTTCAGTTCATGAAATGTCTTTCTAAGCGTTTTTTTCGAAACTGTCTTTAAGCATAGTAACCCCCAGAGGGCGCATCTGGCGCCCTCTAGGAAACCAGCACGGCTAAACGCAAACACAGACACGAACCGCCCACAAACCGTGCCCTTAGCGAGTTGTCACCTAGTTTATAAATTTTATGCCTAGCTGGAGGCCTTACACTCAAGGCATCCATAGGATGGTCCGGTTAAGCAGAAGCCCACATCAGAGGTTGACATGCGAGACGTCAAAAAAAAAACCGGGCATTTTGACTATTAGCTTAATAAAAATAAATGGTTATAAGTATTTCTCTTTAAAGTAAAGCTTTAATATGCGTACATTGATTATAGCGGTAAATTCTTTTAAATTAATTATTTATATAATTTCTATTACTATCTGGGGTGCGGCGACAATGCTGCTGTCGGTGACAAGTGTTTATACACTTGACAAGTCATTATTGACTGGTCACTTTGTCCCGCTTAGATTATTGTGCGTTCCTGCTTTTGTCGTAATTTAGCTTATACATTATTTGGAAATGGAATTGAAAATCATTATCATTTTCCTGCCCCTGTCCCTGTCTCCTTGAAGTCGTCGCCAAACGTTTTGTTCTTTTAATCTACCCTGGAAAACGTCAACCTAACATTCCTCCTTTTTCTTTCATACCAGTCCACTTCCTCTCCATTCGTTAAAAAATATACTCATCACTATTAGAGTCACATACATTTCTTAAAAAGACACAAAGCATTATACCACTTTATTCTGTAGGTGTCAATTTATTACCATGAAAAGTCAACAAAATTCGTAATAGAGAAAGTTCTCGTATAACTTCATTATAACATTGGAAGTATTTTATTGATACGAGTAGGCGCCTTACCGGTTTCAGCATGGGAGACAAATTTATGATAAACGAACATGTTACCGACATATTTATTTCCTCGTTGAGGGAGTTATTGTTTGTAATTGAAGTTTGGATCAATTGTTTTCCTGGTGTGCTGGTATTTATTTATTGGCTGTGTTGCTTTAGATATTGATCGAAATCTTAGGTAGGTATTTTAGGTACTTGTTAGTACTAAGCCTATGTTGCAAGGTTTGTCTATTAATAATTTGTAGGTAATAACCATTTTAGAGTACAATATCACAATCAATTTGTGACACACAACGAACGCTTTCATTATCTTCGAATCTGTAAAAGCTCGTTGAGCTGAAATCCTCTCTTATACTCTTCAGCAGTACCTACTTCATTCAAAGTGTATTTCTACCTCTTAGTGTGGCGATCGCCTTCAAAAATGAGTTGATCCAAAATTATGCTACAAGTTTAGCGTTAGCACTATTCATCTTCCAATTCCTTAATTCCTATAGTATGCAGGTCGGCGTTGCTCATCGGTCTGTATGTAGATATAGGTGTTATGGTGATTCAGTAACCTACCAATTCATATAATTTTAAAGAAAGACCAGAACTGGTGTTCAAATGTGCAGCTAAATCTATATCGTTCCAATAGTTTTTCATTTATTTGATGTTTGCCACTGACGACAAGTTGTATAGGGCCTTGATCTGGACCTGCTTTTACTGATTGTTTTATACTTATTCTTTATTTAAAAAATATAAACACATATATAGCTCATGTACTACGGCGATCTTCACCCAGAATGAATGACTAAATGAATGAATGATTTTTAATAAGAATTTCTTCCGAATGACAAAAAAGTACCTAGTTCTAGTGGACAAGAGCATTTTGTGCTTTTGTTGAACTATACTAAGCAGGACATTTTGTAACGTGCATTCTACTTCAAACCCCATTTAGCCAATGCCAGTTTAATGCCTGTGAGATATTCTAAAATTGAAGCATAAAATTTCTTGCTTTGCTTGCATTTCTATTGATTTTTCAAATTATAAAGGTTTCAGATAACATTATTTCGAATTTATTGCATTCAAATTCACGTTTCTGTACACACATGTGTATGTTTACAAAATTAGTATCGCTTTGATTTTCATCAGGAATTTTCGTAGGGGAAGAACTGTCTTTGTATATTAAAGAAAATATTATTTATTAGTGGTGTTTCACTTTTTATTTTGAAATCGCATTCACTCTCATTTGGTATGTACAAAACAATAAATAGGCACAATACAATATGTCATAGATGATCACTCAGTAATGATGGTAAGCGTGTCCGTGGACGGGGGCGGGGTGCACCGAGGGGGCGGAGTTGTGTACCACAGCGTTGAAACTGAAAATAAAAAATATTATTTAGAGACAATTTTGACAAATAAGAAAAAAGGTCTATAAAAGGATAGAGGATTCAATTTCAGTGAGATTTAAAGATATAGTGCTTGCCACTTACCCGTTGTGGGCATCAGCGAAATATTCGACCTTGCGGATGGAACCGTCAGGTTGAGCCAGAGAGTAGTACCCGTGGACAGAGTCACCGTCGCGGCTCTCGTGCTGGGACTTGTGGTCACCAGTGTGAGGGTCAGCCACGGAGTAAGCAAAGTCGTATTTGGGGTGAGCCTATATAATCAAATCAAAATAGAAATTATTGTGTACTCTATGTATAATTAATTTGAATGGTGCAGTTCCAAACGAACGGATAACTTACGTAAGTGTCGTGACCCTCGTAGTGGGCAACGGGTGCGGCGTAGTGAGTCACGGGGGCAACTGCGTAGTGAGCTACGGGAGCGGCGGCGTAGTGAGCTACGGGAGCGGTGTAGTGAGCTACGGGAGCAGCGTAGTGTAGGGGTTCGTCGTGACGAATTATGCTCTGGGAGGAAACAGCGTGTCCATGGCCCAGGTAGCCAGCGTTGGCAGCGGCCAACAGAGCGCTTAATGCTACGATCTGAAAAACACACAGTCAACTTTAGTCACTTGCCACCTTTGTGTTTTTTGCAGTATAAAGTAGTTCGAAAAATAGGGAATGTTAGTGTTTAAAATACTCTTAGGGACACTCACTTGGCTGAACATTTTGTTGTTTGATTTACAACTGTCGATTGTTGTCTGATATCAAAGTAATTGTTGTATGGATTTATATATGAAACACGAATCCGCATGTGGCGACGCGGTGGGGCGGAGAAATGCTGCACTTGACTTTGAATACTTTGACAACGTTCAAGGTTGCAGTTACGATATCAAACATTTTGTTGTATGACTTGGCTTTGTTAAATATTAGAATTTATAACAATACAAATTAGTTTACTTTCAATCTCGCAATATTTTGTCAAAAGCCGGTAAGTTTGTTGTTTATTTCAGTTCAGCATTTTTGCAGGTGACAAAGTTAGAGTCGTAAGGAGCTCGTGGCTAAATAATAACAGCCGATCGGGATGGAAAGCACGTTAAGCCGCCTGCCATTTGTATACATTTAACAGTCGTTACAGGCAGTCAGTGCCAGTGGCCTGAAAGTCTGACAACCAGCCTTTCCAAGGGGTATCGTACTCAGTACTGACTGAATTGTGGAGTTCAGTTCAAATAGGCAATCGCTCCATGTAAAATACTGATATTCAGCTGCATCCGATTATACTTGAAGTCAACCCCAACGTATTTGAGAAAAAGCTAGGTAGATGATGATGATGATGTTTGTTCTTTTTACAGAACAAACATCAAATTTGTGGTGGCTTTGGTTTTATAAGAATGTCAGTTTTACCAAAAGTTTTCGGAAAACCATAATATTCACATTATTTACATTGAACTTAATAAAAAGCTTAGGGTCACCGGTATTTTTCAATCATTTATTATTAAATTCGGTCGACAGCTCAGACTACTTGAAGAAATGTTGTACTTTGTTTTGTTTGATGATGTTATTTTTGGCATAAGGTATCTTTAGAAGTAGTGCCTCTGCTTTCAGGCTCTACCATCACCTAAAATAGGCAATATGCTAGGTGGCACAATCTTCCAGCTCGCTACTTGTCTGCAATAGGGCGCTCCTTATGGGGCTGTCACGGTAGGCGTTTGTTGTGGGAAGCAACTTGCATCGACAGCCTTGCAACATCCCATTTTCCTATAACCGTGGTTTGTGCAGATTCTGAAAACCTCAAACTGCGCAAATAACTTAATTGATTTGAGACGTTTGGGGTCCGAGTGCCTACCTAGTATTTCGGGATATCGCAAACCGGTTGGTGATCGCTCGCGTGACCAGCTACGCTGGCCTTTTTTTGCCTACAGAATTAGCATTGCCATCCAACGTGCCAACGTGCTGCCAGCCTTCCGGGTACTTTGACGGTTGACACCGATTTTGATGTTTTTTTTGACACCCTGTTATTCTCTTCTTCTCTTCCCTATTGAATACTTGTATATATTTTTATTATTCATCTGCATCATCTGCCTAGCCTTTTCCTAAACTTTGTTGAGGTCGGCTTCCAGTCTAATCGGATGCAGCTGAGTATCAATATTTTACATGAAGCGACTGCCTATTTGACAACCACAACGCAGTAACTGGGTAATACGATACCCCTTGGTAAGACTGGATGTCAGACTTTCAGCTTCTGACTACTGGTAATGACTGTCAAATATCTACAAATGAGAGCCGGGACCAACGTCTTAACATGCTTTCCGAAACACGGAGGATGTAAAGCTCCACGGACCAAACTCGGCAAGCACGGCTTAACCTTGAAGATAGATCTGCGCCGCTGTTATTATTTAGCCATGAGCATATATTTTATTATCAACTTTACTTTATTGTTTCAGAAGTAAATTACATCAAAATTAGGTCTTTGGTCTCCACACTAGGGTTCCTTGTATCGTATATGTATATTATTTTAGGTCTATTTGTAGTATGTAAATATTGTACATAGTAATTAATAAAATATTGAAAAGTTTAAAAAAAGAGTACTCTTTCAATGAAAGCCCTAACTGCAACCGAGACTAAATAGCATCATCACGGCTTTGATTGAGTTTGGCATTAGCTAGTAAACAGCTCGGACCGAGCTGTCTGCGAGACATCGCCTCGTTTACGGTGGGACAACCAACCCTTTATAATGACACGTTGCCCCTTATAAGGTCTTATAATAAGGTTATAAATTAAGATTATTTTATAACAGTAATGATGTTACAGAAAACACACTAACAATAGGCCGATATAAATGATCTAAAATAAGTGTATGGTAACGATAAATAGGCAGCTACTTCCATTAAATTTTTTATCTTCTACGTGATCCTCTTCGTACTAAAGCTCGGTACTGACAAATTAAGAACTTAACTAGCATTGGTATAGTTAAAATGCAGACCATTTGGTACTTTCAAAACAATTTTTTTAATGAGTTGGTGTTTTGTGATTATTTTATCTTAATCTAAGAATACAGGTACCGGTAGCTTGAAGGATTTCTATTACCGTTTAGTTTTACGCATTGGTGATAACAACAGAATACCAATCATAGAATACGAATATAATTCCAGAAAAAGTTTCCGAAAACCAAGACGTGGTCAGGACCCCCAGCATTTGATAAATAAGGCAAGCAATAGGGTTAATATAGATAACTTTTACATAGATAACCAGAATCAATCAAATATTGTTTTACTGTTTTTCATTCATTGCTGATAATATAATTGCTCCAAAGCTACTTTTCAGCTTAATAAGGAATATTGAATAGTCAAAGGCATGTTTCTGTTACAGTCATTCACATTATATTTAAGAATCGCATATCACAGTCATTATGTACAAAATAATAAATAGGCGCAGTAAAATCAGTCATCGATGATCACTCAGTAATGATGGTAGTCGTGTCCGTGAACGGGAGCGGGGTGCACTGAGGGGGCGGAGTTGTGAACCACAGCGTTGAAACTGAAAAAAACGAGAAGACCATATAAGTAAAAAACGCTGTTACATTAATTAGTTTTGTAGTATTTAATATAAGGGTTACGGCAAGAGCCAAGTAGAATAAAATAATAACATACCCATGGTGGTCATCAGCGGTGTACTCGACCTTGCGCACGGAGCCATCAGGCTGCACCAGAGAGTAGTATCCGTGCACGGCGTCACCGTCGCGGCTCTCGTGCTGGGACTTGTGGTCACCGGTGTGAGGGTCAGCAACGGAGTAGGCGAAGTCGTATTTGGGGTGAGCCTGAAGAAGTAGAATAATTTAGTTAAAACCACGTAATAATGCATTTAAATCTTCAACTACTGTTATTTCGACTATAAAACTACTTACGTAAGTGTCGTGGCCGTCGTAGTGGTCTACGGGAGCAGCGTAGTGAGCTACGGGAGCAGCAGCATAGTGCGCTACGGGGGCCGCGTAGTGGACGACAGGCGCGGCGTAGTGAGCAGGTTCGTCATGATGAACGATGCTCTGGGAGGACGTAGCGTGTCCAAGGCCCAAATGTCCAGCGTTGGCAGCGGCCAACAGCGCGCTCAAAGCTACGATCTGAAAGAATTATACATGCACAACGTTAGATGAGTGAAACTTTCAATACTTTCTATGAAAACAAAAAGTTAAAACATCAGTTCTATGTATTATTTGCAACGATTATATGAGTGCATTAAAAATGTAATGTATAATTACTTTGCTGAACATTTTTGTTGTATAGTTTTTAACGGTCAAGTGTTGATTGATGCTAATGGGCACGCTGAACGGTTTTTTATACTAATAGATAGTATAACACTCGCGTCAACAAGGTGGGGCGGAGAAATGCGTGCGCGCTCTTGATCTTGAATACTTTAATATGTCTCAAGGTCGCTGTTTTAATGAAAATGAGGGAATCGGTTGTAAAATCGATTTTAACATTAAATTCGATGTTGTCAGGGACAACTGGATTATTGTTTGCATGTTTGCTAGAGACAACATGCGAACAGACATGAAAATTCGTTCTGTACTTTTTGTGTAAAAGAGTAACAAACATCCATCCATACATCCAGTTTTGCAACATACTTTTGCTTTTATAATAGTAGTAAGAATAAGATATACAAAAAACAAACAATCTATTATTTTATGTGGTCAGTCAAGTAATTACAATGGATTTTTTAATTGTTGCTTTTTAGTCAAGATGTGGCTTGATTTATCTGTTAAAAATTCAGGATAACAGTTGGGTGATTCTAATTATGTTATTTATAATCTTCATTTTATTTTATAGAATTTGTCCCTTGCAAATATATCAAATTAGACATCTTTGCCTATAATAATGTTGATGGACATTTACTCCCCCTACAAAAGTTTATTGGTAAGAGCCATTTATTCCACGTTTATGTCTTTAGCTCCTTTGAAGTGTAATGATATAAATAACGCTGATATTTTAAATCAGATTGAGAAGAGCCCTAACGCTAATTTCAAGCTCTTTTTAATTAGTTGTATTAAATCTACATGCTTGTAATCATAGAACTAAACCAAACATTATTTATCTGCCCTGATAATATTTTGTTGGTTGGTTTTTTCTATTCCGTGGTTCATCCATAAGTATTCATTACCTATGTTAGGGGTCTGTTTTTAGCAACAAATTCATTCAATCAGTCAATAATCTTATCCTGTAGTAGTCAACAAATTCTTCTTTATCGTGTGATTAGTGGTAAACCTGGTGGTAACCATTGCCCTCTGACTTGGCTTAGTCAAAACCTAGACACAGGCTATTCCCAAGTGGTGCCATAACGTCTGGTTCTCTGTCTTCCGCATCCAGCCTGTACTGACTACCTTTCAAGGTAGTCGTCATTATATGGGCTGTTTCACAGAAAATCTTGTTTTGGGTTAAACCGTATCTAAGAATTTTCGTCATGATTTTAATAATTAGTTTAATAGTTTTTGCATTTATTTAAACTTATTTTTTGTCGATACTCAATAAAACTTTTACGCAACAATTTTTATATTTATGTTTGCCTAGAACTTTGCCACTTCCACCGACGACGCGGTGAAAGTAGAAAAGTACTGGCCTAACAAAAAAAATGTGCCAGCGACACGAAGAGAAAGAAGAATAAAACTATTGGGAAATTGAACCCCAAATGACAAGCACGCCGCCGACGTAAAACTTCAGTTCAGGCTTCTACTATGGAACTCCATACTGTATCCCAAACTTATAAGCTTCGTAACGACGTTATTTCCTCGTCGGGATCAGCTAGTATACTTACTAGCTCTCACTGAGCTTGCGGCGGGACATCGACCCTCATACGATAGGCTTACCACTTGCTTATAGTGAACCGTTGCCTCACTTGTTTACGTGAAGTCATAGCTACCTTCAACCATCCGTAAGTTGGTGACATAATAAGGAGGCGCTATGTGGCTAGCCGTTAGCAGGGTGACGTCTCAGATGTGTTGAGACTAATCAGGTTAAGTGCTTACGTCAGGATGGTTAGCCCGGCCGACGACGAACCGATGAGGTCAGATGATCCCGGTCATGTAGTGTGGAATACTTGTGCTTTGACCGTATAAATTCTGATAATGACGTGATAAGATAACTTTGTATTACTAACTTAATTAACGTCACGAATGTCATAATCATTGGTACATAATTTACATAATTAACACTTAACAAAGACGAATTAATTTATGAGCTAAAATATTTAATGTCTACGATATAATCTATGAATACGGTAATCGGTTGCCTAAATTCCTTTTATAACCTTTTTCCCTTAGAACAAACCTTTACCTCAGTATTCATTTAACATCAAATCCTCTGAAAAAAGCAAAGGCAGACGAAGAAAAAGTAGTCCTGCAGTTCATGTGGATCATTGGATAAACTATTTTTCTAGAGAGAAAAGGATGTAATATTCACAGAATCAGCCAGATACTGTTTTAAATATTTGTTTGATTGGGTTGGAGTATTTTTAGCCTTTTCACAATGTTTTTCACACCTTTTGGAGTCCTGCTTATTCTTTCTTTCATAGGTTCTTCCATTAAAAATATCGAGATATCGTAAAAAATATCATTTGAAAGACGACCATTGCTCCGTAGACACTTTAGGGACAGAACTCGTATAGGGAATATAAAATAGATAAGCAAGTTTCTGTTAGAGTCATCACATTCTATTTAGAAATCGCATATCACAGTCATTATGTACAAAAAAATAAATTGGCACAATACAATCAGTCATAGAAGATCACTCAGTAATGATGGTAATCGTGTCCGTGGACGGGGGCGGGGTGCACTGAGGGGGCGGAGTTGTGAACCACAGCGTTGAAACTGAAAATAACACGAAGACCATTTTAGAAAAAGGGTTTTCACACGAATTAGCGTTGTTGCAAATTACATTAGGGTTACGACAAGAGCAAAGTCGGTTAAATACGTATAACTCACCCATGATGATCATCAGCGGTGTACTCGACCTTGCGCACTGAGCCATCAGGCTGCACCAGAGAGTAGTATCCGTGCACGGCGTCACCGTCGCGGCTCTCGTGCTGGGACTTGTGGTCACCAGTGTGAGGGTCAGCAACGGAGTAGGCGAAATCGTATTTGGGGTGAGCCTAAAGAAGTAGAATAATTTAGTTTAAGGCACAAAAAAATGCATTTGAATCTTTAACTATTATTATGTCGACCATAAAATTACTTACGTAGGTGTCATGACCGTCGTAGTGGTCTACGGGAGCAGCATATTGAGCTAAGGGGGCAGCAGCATAGTGCGCTACAGGAGCGGCGTAGTGTGCGACCGCGACGGGCGCGGCGTAGTGTGCTACGGGAGCGGCGTAGTGAGCAGGCTCGTCATGATGAACGATGTTCTGGGAGGACGTAGCGTGTCCAAGGCCCAAGTGGCCAGCGTTGGCAGCGGCCAACAGCGCGCTCAAAGCTACAATCTGAAAGAATAATTTGTTTGTTAGAGGACTGAATGTTTTAATACTTGTAATTAAAAAATAACCTACAACATCACTTTTGTTTATATTGCAATGAAAAACATTATAAATGTAATTTATAATTACTTTGCTGAACATTTTTGTAGTATAGTTTTCAACGGTCAAGTGTTGATTGATGCTAATGGGCACGCTGAACCGTTTTTTATACTAATAGATATCATAACCACTTGCGTCAACAAGGTGGGGCGGAGAAATGCGTGCACGCTCTTGATCTTGAATGCTTTAATATGTCTCAAGGTCGCTGTTGTAATAAAAATTATAGAATCGGTGGTAAATTCGATTTTTTTATGTAATTCGATATTGTCACTTACAACAAGATTATTGTTTGCATGTCTGCTGTAGATAATTTGTGAATAATCAAAATGGCTGACACAGTTGTTATACTGTTATGTGATACTTTATTTTGAGTCATGTTCCGTTAAAACGAATAGAAACCTTTTAGAGAGTAAACAAGTCAATAGTCAAAATTACTAAGTATGAAATGTGATAGTAGAGCTGGTAAAAATATCATTTGGTATTGCCCATTTGCGTATACTTTCTGCCAATTGGCTAGTGGCGGGTTAGTTACATGAGAGACGTTTGCAAAGCACGTTAACCACTTACTAGTTATGCAAGACTAACTTATGTTCGCGGCTTTGCCCGGGCTCTGTTCGGTAATTGTCCCCCGGGATCGTACTATAGAAATAAAGAGTATCCATTGAGTTAGTCCAGGTTACAAGTTATCTGTGTGCCTGATTTCCTGAATATCCGTTTTGTAGTTTTTGCGTTAAAGAGTAACAAACATTCATTAATCTAACAAACTTTGGCATTTTTAGTAGTTAGAGTGAGTGGTCATAAACTAAAATTGAACAATCTACTAATTACTGAAGTTAGTCAAGTGATTACAACGGAGTTTATAATTGTAGCTTTTTGTCACATAACAAACATGTGGCTTGGATTATCTATTTAAAATTTAAAATGATAGTTCAAATGAATGTCTCATCTTTGCGAAAAATAATATTAATCGATATTTTACTTTCCCCTAGAGAAGTTCATTGGTAAGAAGAGCTATTCATTCGGCGTTCAAGTTTTTAACTTCATTGAAGTGTTATTAAATAATTACGCTGATGTTTCAAATCTGATTGAGAAGAGCGTATTGACGCAAAATGATAGTTCAAATGAATGTCTCATCTTTGCGAAAAATAATATTAATCAATATTTTACTTTCCCCTAGAGAAGTTCATTGGTAAGAAGAGCTATTCATTCGGCGTTCAAGTTTTTAACTTCATTGAAGTGTTATTAAATAATTACGCTGATGTTTCAAATCTGATTGAGAAGAGCGTATTGACGCTAATTTCAAGTTCTTTTTATTAATTGTAATGATCTGATGAATCTTTATTGTGCTTAATACAATGTTTGCATTAGTGCTTGTGTAATCAAAGCACTTCTGCAAACATTATTTATTTTAGTTACTGATGTAAGTCGTCTGTTTTTAGCAGTACCTTAATTAGTTTAATCTGTCAATTAACTTAGCCTGTAGCAGTCTACAGATAGACAAATGCTTTTGACAAGTTGTTCCACAACACCTGGTCCTCTGTCTTCCGCATCCAGCCTGTACGGGCCACCTTTCAAGGTAGTCGTCATTCTATGGGTTGTTTGTAGAAAATCATGCATTAGATCAAACAGTATCCACGATTTTCCGTCATGTTTTCAAAAATTAGTTTAATGGTTTAACATTTATTTAACCGTTTTTAAATACTTTTTAAAAGTTCCTATTAAATAAACAAAACAAACTATTGAAATTGGACCCCAAAGGTCAAGTACGCTGGTGATGCAGAACTTCAGTTCAGGCTTCTTACTACGACTTCTATTACTCCATACTGCAAAGCAAACTTTATAAGCATCGAAACGACGTTATTTCCTCGTCGTGGGCTCAGCTAGTGAACTGCTCTCACTGAGTTTACGGCGGGACATCGACCCTAATACGGTAGGCTGACCACTCGCTTATAGTGAACCGTTGCCTCACTTGTTTTCATGAAGTTATGGGTACCTTGAAACATCCGTAAGTTGGTGGTATCATAAGGAGGCGCCCGGCGGCTAGCCGTTAGCAGGGTGACGTCTCAGATGCGCTAAGACTATCAGATTTATTTCTTAGATATAATATTAAGGTTGGATAGCCTGGTTATCGACGAACCGATGAGGTCAGGTGATCCCGATCATGCAGTGTTGATGCCATGCGCTTTGATCTTATAAGTCGAATAATGACGTGTAGGTACAAGATAATTTTATAAAGCAAACTTTATTAACGTATGATACGTTAGTATCTCAACGCTTAACTGGCACAGTTTACAATGCAGAATAACTACGTCTTTCAAAACGAATTAACTTAATGAACTGATATCTTGAATGTCTACGATATGCATATGGTAATCGTATCTTTAATAACCTTTTTCCGTCAGAACAAACCTATACCTCAGTGTTCACTAAATACAAAATCCTCTGAAAAAAGAAAAGCCAGATAAAGAAAAGCGTTCCTGGTTCCTTCTTTGGATAAGCTAATCAGTCAGTTTCTTTTAAAGAGAACTAGATGCGATATTGACAGACATTCTTTTCACAGCCAGATATTGTTTACAATATTTGTCATTCGATACATAATTTCAGCCGAAAGACGTCCACTGCTGGACATAGGCTTCCCTCAAGTTTCACCACATTGACATAACATGGGGGGTGTTGCCATAATCGCCACGCTTGGCAGGCGGGTTGACAATCACAGTACGGTTGTCACAAAAGCACAGAGAACGCTGCTGCCCATTCTCTGGCAAGTCCCTTAGTTGCATCTTACGACACCCACGGGAAGATATGGGATAGTGCTATTCTTTACGTACGACACCATACATTCAATACACTCTACTTTATTAGCGTAAAACATCATTTGTAGGACTACCATTGCTCACAGTAGAAGACACTTAAGGGTTAGTTTAAGGAAAATTAAACAGATTAAAAACCTGTTTCTGTTAAAGTTATTCACATTATATTTAAGAATCGCATATCACAGTCATTATGTACAAAATTATAAATAGGCACAATACAATCAGTCATAGAAAATCACTCAGTAATGATGGTAATCGTGTCCGTGGACGGGGGCGGGGTGCACCGAGGGGGCGGAGTTATGTACCACTGCGTTGAAACTAGAAAAAACAAGGAGCTATTATTAAAAAAGGCTTTTACATGAATTAGCGTTGAAGTATTTTATATAAGTGTACGGCAGGAGCAAAGTAGGATAAAATAATAACATACCCATTGTGGTCGTCAGCGGTGTACTCAACCTTGCGTACAGAGCCATCAGGCTGCACCAGAGAGTAGTATCCGTGCACGGCGTCGCCGTCGCGGCTCTCGTGCTGGGACTTGTGGTCACCGGTGTGAGGGTCAGCCACGGAGTAAGAGTAGTCGTATTTCGGGTGAGCCTGAAGAAGTAGAATAATTTAGTTAAAACCACACAATAATGCTTTTAAATCTTCAAATATTACTATTTCAACTACAAAACTACTTACGTAAGTATCGTGACCATCGTAGTGGTCTACGGGAGCAGCGTAGTGAGCTACGGGAGCAGCAGCATAGTGCGCTACGGGAGCGGCGTAGTGGGTGACAGGGGCGGCGTAGTGTGCTACGGGAGCGGCGTAGTGAGCAGGTTCGTCATGACGAACAATGCTCTGGGAGGATGTAGCGTGTCCAAGGTTCAAGTGACCAGCGTTGGCCGCGGCCAGCAGAGCGCTCAAAGCTACGAGCTGAAAGGATGAGGTGTATGTGAGATGACTGAATATTTTAATTATTTGTAAAGAAAGATAACTTAAAAAATCAATTCTATTATGATTCGCAACGATTAAAAATGCATTCAAAATAGACACAGTTTTAAACTTTCACGATTTTAACAATAATCACGGAAGATATCTCATAAGTGATAGTGTAAGTTAATAAAAATATAATGTATTATTACTTTGCTAAACATTTTTGTTGTATAGTTTTCAACGGTCAAGTGTTGATTGATGCTAATGTGCACGCTGAACGGTTTTTTATACTAATAGATAGCATAACCACTTGCGTCAACAAGGTGGGGTAGAAAAATGCGCGCACGCTCTTGATCTTGAAAAATTTAATAGGTTTCAAGGTCACAGTTGTATTAAAAGTGGTAGAATCTGTTGTATATTGGTTTTTCACATAAAACTAAGATATTGACAGAGATGACAGGATCGTTATTTTGTATGATGGCATAACTGCTAGACAAAATATGTGAAAATCAAAATAACTAACGCCATTGTAAAAATAATCTCGCTTGGAATCAATATTGAAAACAGAGTTTAAAAGAAAATATAAACTTAAACTTTTTAGTCACCAAAACTATAAATTTAATATTATTATAATAAAATGTTTTTGCAAAATACAAATACCTAGGCCCAACACGGGTTTGAACGCACATGTCTTTTTTTAAGAACTTAATGGAGCTGTTTGAAAACATTAGTTGAAAAAATATTTGAATCTAATTTAAAAACAATGATATATGTTAGTGCACAAAGAACCTCCCTATTTTATCACATTTACATTTCGAGTTGGGTTGCCTAAGAGGCCTAGATACAACGTATAAACAGATTTATATGCATGATAAACCAGACATTGATAATAATTACTAAAGTCAGTCCAGTGATTCTTCCGGAGTGTTTAATTGCAGACTGGAAAATCCTGCATGACAGCTGGGTGTTTCTAGTTACGAAAAGTGGCAACCCTGATACGATTTTCTGAAACAGATATCAAATGTTAGACCTGTGCCTTCTATATTTTTGATCCATCCCATTGTTCATGGTAATTGATTAAGATTATTGCCTTTACTACCCATCGCTTGTCAATTTTAAAAATGCATGGGTGTACCCATGCACACCCATGATTTTTTAAATTGGAATTTATATGCTAAACGGGGGTCGTTAATCTAAAACATATATGTACATGTATCTGTAGGAACTTATACTTGCTTCGCATTAAGATAATTGCATATTATGTATTTTAATCAAACTGGTAGTAGTTTTAAGTGGTCAGATATAGTAAAAAAAAGGTTTTTTTTTGCTTTTCACCAAATCTTGTCTGCTTTCGTCGAGCACAGGTGCCATGGGAATTTGATTTTCGAAAACCTTAAACATAGCCATTAAACATACCTAGGTGTGACTACTTGTACCTAAATGCAAACTTAGGTAGCTTTAATGTTAAAATACCACAATATAAGTGTTTTTTTTTCCTGAGTAATTTCTTAGTATATTTCGATATACTAAGAAAGTACTTAGGACAAAAAACACTTCTAACGCTATAAAAGATACGACTTACGGGATTTTAATATTGACACACTGTTAGCCCCGATCCCGCTTAACGTCGACGTTCAAACTGAAGAAAATTACTGCTTTGACTGCTTGATAGCATAGGTTAAAATACGCCAGACAGAGACAGATCTTGCCTGATCTGATCGACTGTCAAACAGCTAACACCACATAATGGTAACCAGAAAATTTGCAACAAGGAACACGTGCAATCGTGCATCGACAAAACTGTTTTTTATTAAAATACAACCGTTGTTTTCTGGCCATTCATTTACTAAAAGAGGCACCATTTTATAAAGCTAATTAGACAAGAATGTCGTTCCTATAATCAGCACGACAAGTGGTGTACATTTATTTCTACAAAATTGCCTCGAAAAACAAGGGTCGTTTCAAGAAAATTTCAGAACCTGTGACCTTTATGGCGCTTAATTTCCAAAGCCAGTTGTATTTTTTGACAAATTGGTTTTACATCTAGTGACATTTACTCATGAGCTATCAGAAAAGAATCGGTTTAATATCCTGAATGGCGTAGATTTCTTACAAGTTTTTGGTGACGTTGGTGGTGGTGGAAAATGTCCAAAAAAATAAAAGTTCGATTCTTGAAAACGACCTAGTTTGGACCCTAAGTTATCGAGTTAAAAATTGTTGCAAATTAGGTCTATTTTCACCTATTTCAAGGAATGCACCCAATATTCAATCACCCTGTATTTTTTTATTGCAATATCTTTGCATTTATATGACGACATGCATTCCTTAAACTTGGTCGCCTTTATGTACGTTCTAGCATAATATATAATTATATTTTAATAATAAACAGCGTGAAATAATTGCTAGTTTCAAGAAACTACGCAATCGAGTTATTGCATTGTTGAAATAAATATACATATAGGTATGTATGCTTATTTGATATTGCACAAAACTGTCATTAATTTAGTTCTCTAATAATTGTTTCTTATATTCATGAATATTGTAAAACACTATTTCAATTGACATTTTTTAACTACTTGCAATCCCAACCATATTGATCACAAAACAGTGCAGTAGTTGAAAAAACATTAGCAATAAAATATATGACTGTGTCATTAATCTAAACTAATATTATAAAGAGGAAAGATTTGATTGTTTGTTTGCATTGAATAGGCTCCGAAACTACTGGTCCGATTTGAAAAATTCTTTGAGTGTTAGATAGCCCATTTATCGAGGAAGGCTATATATAGGCTATTTATCATCACGACCAATAGGAGTGGAGCAGCAATGAAAGATGTTGCGAAAACGGGGAAAATCTGACGCAAACGAAGTTGCGCCGGACAGCTAGTTTGTTATAACTTTAATTGAACATTGCACGAATATGTGCAATAAAGTTTGTGCCAATTTAGGAAAAATTATAATAAATAGGTTAGTGTATAAGTATGCGCTCGACCCAGTTCTTGATCATGGTAATATCACGTTTTATTGGGATCGACCTAACGTCACTGACAGGACTATTGTTCTCAATAAGCCTGACATTGTGGTGATAGATCGATTGGAGCGCCGCGCAATGATTTTTGATATAACGGTCCCGCATGACAAGGTCCTCGTGAAAGCAGGCAAAGATAAGCAATTCAAATATGTAGATCTGGCTCGCAAGGTTATTGAAATGTGGGATGTAAGAACAGCAGTCATTGTGCCGATAGTCGTGTCGGCTAATGTCTTAATTTCCAAAAGCTTCGACCAACATCTGAGTAGGCTTTCGTTTGGCAGCTAGATCAAGGGATTGATTCAGAAAGCAGCACTTCTGGACACGGCGCGTATTGTTAGGAGGTTCCTCTCTCAAGAGCCCTGACCACCGGTAGCTCGGACCCTGTTCCCAATGCCAAACTATTTTTATATTTTTAAATGTTTTATTTACATCATTTTGTAAAAATATTACAAAATAGAATTAGTATGAAAGTAAATAAATAAACGAAATAGATTAATGTCTTCAATTCACACTTTATGTTTGCATCTCATACATTCCACATTAATATTCATCAATAAATAGCCGAGGAGTTATCATCAGACGAAGATGATCACTCAGTAGTGGTGGTAAGCGTGTCCGTGGACGGGGGCGGGGTGCACTGAGGGGGCGGAGTTGTGTACCACAGCGTTGAAACTGAAAATGAATAAAACGGTTTATAGCACAACGTTAACAGCGGAAAGTAGACGGTGCGACAACAGATTTTAAATTTTAGTGATATACAACTTACCCGTTGTGGGCATCAGCGGAGTATTCGACCTTGCGGATGGAACCATCAGGTTGAGCCAGAGAGTAGTACCCGTGGACAGAGTCACCGTCGCGGCTCTCGTGTTGGGACTTGTGGTCACCAGTGTGAGGGTCAGCCACGGAGTAGGCGAAGTCGTATTTGGGGTGAGCCTGAAATACAGAAATTATTTTTTATAGAACTCACTTAATAGAGTTCTAATTCTCCAGTTGCCACATTGTTGGATGACTTACGTATGTGTCATGGCCATCGTAGTGAGCCGCAGGGGCAGCGTAGTGCGCCACCGGGGTAGCAGCGTAGTGAGCTACGGGAGCGGCGGCGTAATGAGCTACTGGAGCAGCGTAGTGGGCTACGGGAGCAGCATAGTGCAGGGGTTCATCATGGCGGATGATGCTTTGGGAGGACACAGCGTGGCCAACGTGGCCATGGCCGTACAAGCTTGCGCTGGCAGCGGCCAAGAGGGTGCCGAAAGCTATGATCTGAAAAGAAAAAGTTACTCTATTAGTATACTAAAAAAACACAAGCTAAGGGTTGAAATATGTTGTGAGCATTTCTCATCACATTTTAAATAACGGTTATGATTATTTTTTCGTAAAAGTCTTACTTTGCTGAACATTTTGGTGTATTGTTTGTTACAATCAAGTGTCGATTGATATCAATTGATCTGCTGTATGGTTTTATAGAACGCGGTCAGAATTGCTGGTAGTAGCGGGGTGGGGCGGAGAAAAGCGCGAACACACCTTGACTGTGTACTATGACAATGCTTTTCAGACCTTGAGGGTTCCTATTGTAATTTGTAATGAGGGAGGTGTATGGAGTGTTTTGTGGGGCTAACGAATTTAAAACTGTTGTTGTTTTTTCAATTTAAATGATAAAATAATTATTCAAAATACGTGCAGTAACACAAAGCCTTGTTTGCTTAGTTGTTTTCACTAATGTTTGCCAGGAATTATATGGAATTCACTTGATTACCTATATGACTTTGGCTGAAATGACCTATATGAGTTTCTAATACTCACTTTACTACTATTAAAAAACAGACAATTTTGTATTGTATTATTTTGAGTTTATGAATAGGCATGCTGTGATATACAGTGTTTTTGTTTTAAATGTGTTTCTTATTGATTACCTAATGGTAGTAGATTTCATAAAACTAAATAGATCTAACTCCAACTATGAATAAAAGTACATATGACAGAAGTGTTCCGTTTTGTTGCCAGGAATCAATTTTGCAGTAGACTTGCAAAAGTTAGTTCCTATTGGGTTTCTATTTAGACATATGCCATATAAAATATTCCCACTAGTTCTACCGTAGAACTGTTTAGTAGGACTAGTGGGAACGAACAACCTGTTACTAATAAACTATTTGCTTTTATGATGTTATTGTTTTATTTAACGTAGTGTGATACATCTCATACACACGTTATTTCTTATGCTGGTTCTGGAGAACCGGTCTAACTTCTTCTAATTTCATAAACATTGTCATCATTCATTTCAGATCAAAAGACGTCCACTGCTGGACATAGGCCTCCCCCAAGTGTCGCCACATTGACATTTTGGGGGGTTTTGCCATAATCGTCACGCTTGGCAGGCGGGTTGGCGATCGCAGTACGGTTGTTACAAAAGCACAGAGAACGCTGCTGCCCATTCTCTGACAAGTCCCTTAGTCGCCTCTTACGACACCCACGGGAAGATATGGGATGGTGCTATTCTTTACGTCCGACACCATACAGAGCATAGACATTATAAATTTCCTAAATTGCATAAAAGAATCTAAGTTATACGTAAGTCAGATGGATCACTTCATATTATCAAATCGATGGAGCTGACATTTTTAGTTTTATAGAAATAACTAGTCGGGTGCGTATTTCTAGTGCAGGGAGAAGAATGTGCGTGTTAACTGACTCCCTGACTTTGACAAGCAAAACTATATTTGATCCTTTGATTCAAATATAAATAACTACTACTATGTAACTTGTAAGTTAATATAAGTTTTTGAACTGACATGGTCACTAACACTATCAATAACACTTGTAACGGGATATTCACCAATGTATATTATTTGTTTTGAGTTCCCGATATTTCGATATTTATTTGTTGTAAGTTAATGTTATTCGTTTCAGCCTGTTTTAATTAAAACATGGTTCGGTTGATAATTGCTTTTAATTTATTCGTGTGCGATAATAGATTCTATGATTGGCTATTACAACAATTTTATTACAAGCTTTCTTGGCCGTTATGAATTCGAAGTGTGCTCGAACACGTGTGTTTCGAAGTGAGTTCGAATGGCTGTTTGTCTGCTATGTTTGTCTATAGGAATGTCGTTATTCAGTGACAGACCATTAGGCAGGGCTCCTGAGATAACATCAGCGATTATAAGCAAATACAAAAGTCGAAGAGTGATCTTTCTCCCACATCAAATTATTCCTGATCACTCCATTCATGTCAGAATAACCGCTAATGTAAACGACTCTAGGCAGCCCTACCACCTTCACAGCGATAAAGTTTGTGGTGGCATCAACTACAATGCTGCATCGTAGGTACCTGATGTTATGCAAAATTCTGGTCTCTATTTAATTTTATGGAGGACGACGAACTTTACACCATGTTCCTCATGCTTCTATACCGCTAATGAAGCTTATAAAATTGGAATAACCTTTATATCTAACATTTTCAAAGACTGGGCAAAATTTCCAATAAATTAATCTGTTATATCACAGGTATCCTAAAATCAGTCAAGTCTGTGAAAGAATTAAATTGACGTGTGTATTTTAATCTCAGCCCGCACTTTGAGTACCTACCGAACCTTAGAAGAAGGTTACCGAACTACATAATAATATTTTGAAAATCAGATGTTTCTTACAAAAGTGCTGCTCGATCAGCTGTATGATCAAAATGTATGGAAAAATCGTTTTTTATGGAATGAATCGTAACGGATTGACAGCGATGTCCCTTAAGTACACCATTTATGACTATGCAGTTTAAAATGTAGTTAAAACTATCAATAGTGAATGCACCGAATTCAATTTACTTGTCTAGAAAAAAATAGAATGTAAAAAAGTTAGCCTTCACCATCTACATCAAATTAACATCGTTTTAGGCAGTTACATATGCACAAAACACAGTTAAACATATGGAAGCGCAGTTTATACAGACAATGTCCCAAGTTTAACGAAGAGAAACTTCGGAAGACAGTCTGTAGTTTGTGTTTATCCTTATGAAGTTATGAATGTAAATAGACTATTTACAAAAATAAAACAGTCGAAGAATAATGAAAATAAGACAACAATGTGTAATTTGTTTGCCTGGATTAACTGAACAATTCAAAGTAATGTAAATTTCCTTATTTCTCCTTTTACCTCTTGTGGCCGCGTTTACTCCAACCATTTAGTCCGCGATTGTTAGCGGAATCTCTATAATGGCGTATTAGTTCGTATTGGCGTAATGTTAATTAGTGTGAACGACAACTTCAGTATAGAAAAGCACTAATCTGCGTAATGCACGCTCACAATTAATGGTTGACAATACATTTGGTGTGCTGTGGTGTTATGGTGCTCTTACCATCAAAAGTAATGAGTATTAACATGTTAATACTAGGTAGGTAAGATGTGTCTGCACATGATGTCTTTATGTGTTAAAACCAGAGTCCATATATCACAATTTCTGGTTTTCTATGTTTCTTTACTAAAAGTTCTCTTTAGAGAAAACTTGTAATAACATCCTAAGTAAATAGATACTTTATATTTTACAAGTTACAACATAGTCTTTGAGAAGGCAGTTTAAATATTGTTAAAGCTAATCTATAACCACAGTAACGAACGATGGAATTTCTTCCGGTTCTACTCCATGGGAAACGACCAAACCGAACCGTGCACCTTTTCTCGATCTTTTTTGGGTTATTAAAAGTGTTACACGCAGGCATTTTCAGATTAGATATTTTGATTTTGATAAATATTAAAAATAATATTAGGTAAAATGTTTGTCATGATTAGCAGTTAATTTCATAAATCGATTTCAAACGTGAAAATAAAAGAAGGAAAATAGATTTTAATGTTATATTTCATCACACTCATTTCACACTTGTTTCATACAAAAATATAAATAGGTAGGTTGTTGGTCAGACATTCTTAACAAACACTCAACTAGGAACGCTCAGTAATGATGGTAGCCGTGGGCGGGGGTGGGGGCGGGGTGCACAGCGGGGGCGGAGTTGTGCACGACAGCGTTGAAACTGAAATAAAAAAAGGTTGCTTCGTAAAATAGTTCAAAACAAAACACTTTTGTCGCCAAAAACTAGTTTTTTGTTGGTTGCTTACCCATGGTGGTCGTCAGCGGTGTACTCAACCTTGCGCACGGAGCCATCAGGCTGAACGAAAGAGTAGTATCCGTGCACGGCGTCACCGTCGCGGCTCTCGTGCTGGGACTTGTGGTCACCGGTGTGAGGGTCAGCCACGGAGTAAGAGTAGTCGTATTTGGGGTGAGCCTGAGAATGCGGATATAAAGTCAAAATATTGAACGTACGTATGAAAATAAAAAATATTGTTCTAGATGTTATAGAAATACTTACGTATGTGTCATGACCTTCGTAGTGAGCGGGGGCAGCGGCGTAGTGAGCCACGGGGGTGGCGGCGTAGTGGGCAACGGGGGCCGCGGCGTAGTGGGCAACGGGGGCAGCGGCGTAGTGAGCTACGGGGGCAGCCGCGTAGTGCAGGGGAGCGGCATGGGTTTCGTCGTGGCGGACAATGCTCTGGGAAGACACAGCGTGGCCATGTCCCAGGAGACCAGCGTTGGCAGCAGCCAAGAGGGCGCCGAAGGCTACGATCTGAAAAATATTTCATGATTGTTAAGGATTTCCATCTTGCCTTATCATTAAAGATATAGTCACTTAATTTTATAATAAACACAAATTATTTTATTTTCCGTTATAAAATCTGATACAATTTTGACGAGTTAATACAATTTGAATTATTTTTTTAAAATAATTATAGTATCAACTTACTTTGCTGAACATTTTTGGTTGTTTAGATTGTTAGAATCAAAAGTTGATGAATGTCAATGGTCCTGCCGTATGGTTTTATAGAACGCGGGCGGCGCGTGCACTGGTTGGCTTGGTGGGGCGGAGAAATGCGCGCGCACCTTGACTCTGTAACTTTGACATGTATCAAGGTCGTAGTTCCTATTATCATTACACACCGAACGCGTTGATTTGTGTCCGGATCTACAATAATTAATACGTAGGAGTCCATTGTTAATTATTCTTACAATATGCCGTGGGCATTGTTGTCTATTTATAATATCGGAATCGTGAATTATCAATCATTGTGATGTGATTTACCGATTCGCAATGCGGATTGGTCAATCTAAGATGTTGAATTATTAATGTCCTCTTTTAGGTAAAAAGACGGACTTCTGTTGGATTTAATTACGTAAACGGAAATGAAGACTAGGGATGTATGTCTTTACTTCTCTTTCATTTGATGAGTATGTCATATAGATTATAGATAGTCATTCAACTAGGATGCTCAGTGAGTATATTTTTTATTGGGACTTTTTGGCATACATAGCTTGAAACTGGGGTGATCGACTTGTAGGTTAATTAGTCTTTTAACCTTTTTGTACCTAAAAAATTTCTTCCAGAATTTTTGATACTATAGGCACAGGCACTGAAATTCTTTTCTGCTGATTTTTTTGTCTCATAATTAATTCAATTTCGTGCATTATGTGATTTATCAAATTCTTATTACTACATGGTATGTCTGTCGACAATAGTAAGTAATCTGTTTGTTATATCTAATCCATAAATTATATTAAACTGCGTAACTAGATCGCTTTTTGCAATTCCAGTTTGGCATGTAGTCATGTTTCAAGATTTTGAAAGCGGTTTGTACAACTGCTAGGATATAGGTTATATAAATGTCTCTTTCCCAATGTTAATAGACTTAAAGGTAAAAGTGGATGTGTAAGTTCTCCATATTTGGAGTTTTTCCGGAGTCCAACTTGCTTCCAGTTTGATCTGATCATAACATTAAAAAAATATCGGCAGAATTTAAGCCACTTACATTAAAATAAGATGATGGTCATTTCAATCGCAAAACGGTTGACGGGACGGTTGGCGCAGCGCCTGAGCGATTGACTGCTGCGCTGCGTGTCGTGGGTTTGATCCCCGCACGGAACAATTATTTGAATGGCCTCCAGATAGTTGTTCTGGGTCTGGCTGTTTGTGTCTGTGAGTTTAAATGTTTGCAAACGCACCCGCGACACGGGAGAAATTCCTAGCGTGGGGCAACGTTTTTTTTTAATTAATATTAAACTACTAATAGAAAATTCATGTAAATTCGATAAGCTCTCTAGTTATCAATAGTTACAACCCAAAAAAAAGACTTTGTCGTTTAGTAAAAAAATTACGATCACTCGTTTTGTAATGTCTTGAATTAAGAGATTACTAATACATAATAATTAATTTATTGTTCTCTGCAGGTATTTCCCAGTCAACATGGCTCACGCGCTTGTCAAACAAGCTTGTTTTGACGTCAGCAGACCGCCCGAGAATACTTTAATGGTCATATACGAGTGTGTGACGTGGTCAACGTCACATATGATGTTGGAATGAAGGTGGGTCTATTCAGGGCGATAGGTGTGAGAAGATGTTGAATAGGTCATGAAGCAGGTATTACCGCGACGAAGGGGGAAAATTTGAAGATATTTTTTATCATCCGGTCTTTGCAATCTTATCATTGTTTCGGAAAGACAACACGACCGTGGTTTCAAAAACTGGAACTGTAAAGGAAGAGAGATTAAATCCTACCGCAACGAACTCTGAAATATGGTTCCCTATCCATATGCATAAAATTTTAAGACCTAATATAACAAAGCATAATTTTGTTTGGCATAATTATATTTTCGCATAATATTATTACGCATAACAGCTTACGCATAATTTTTTTAAGCATGATTTCTCTAACCATAATAATGAATAAGCATAATATTCTAAAGCATAAAGTTCTAAAGCATAACTTTTTTAAGCATAATATCCTAAAGCATAAATTTATTTACGACAACAAGCATGCAGCAAACAAGCAAGCATGCAGCATGCAAGCAAGCATGCAGCATGCAAGCAAGCATGCAGCATGCAAGCAACCATGCAGCATGCAAGCAAGCATGCAGCATGCAGCATTCAAGCGAGCATGCAACATGCAGCAGGCAGGATTTCTGTCACGGCTCCGGCGCTGCAGGCCTCCAGCGGCCCCACGCGTGCTAATCGTCGCAGACGGCTTTCGCTCACCACCGAAGCTTCGGCTTGTTGGCCGGCTTCGCCGGCCAGCCTCAGCCGCGGTGGCTCGCTCGCAGCCGCCTGCTCCACAGCCCGCGGGCCGCCTCGCCCCTACGCGATTTTAAATTACACTCTAGGGGTAGGACAAACAAGACTACGTGGAGTCGGTTTTGCAGCAATTCGGTTCTGTTACTAACTTTTGTTGCACAGCATATTAAATTTGTAACCAACAATATTATTTAATTGTTACAGAAACTATGGCAAATTGGTTTGATCAGAATTATGTATGGGGCATTACAAGTTCACCACCACCATTTCCACCCAAAGTCTGGAGTACGTATCTACTAGAAAAGGAAAATATACCTAGGACACAAAATCATGCAGAGGCATAGCACAATAGATTTGCACATTTTGTGGGAAAACACCATCCTGGATTTTAATTTTTGGCAAAAAACCTCGTTCAAGAAATAAAACATCAAACCATTGAAATAGATAACTGGATGTCGGAACATCACATATAACCAAAAAAAAAAGAAAAAATACACGGACAAAACCAAAAGAATTGAAATAAATATTGTATGCCTAAACATTATTATGCTAAAGTCATTAGGCCTACTACCGTTATGCGAATCAAATTTATGCCAAAACAAATTAGTCTTTAAGATGATTAGGCCAACATAAAATGTATGCCTAAAAAAATTATGCCGAAGTATTATTATGCCAAAACAAATTGTGCCAAAATCGTTATGCCCAAGTATATTAGGACAAAGAACATTATGCGAAAAGAAGGGATCCCCTGAAATATCTAGTTATCAAAAGGTCTCTTTTCATTCACATTATCGATAAACTGATTTATGTGTTTATCGAGCATTCTACGCCTATCTTCATTCTTACATAAAACAGAACTTCAAGTTGTGGGCTAATTTTCCGGTAACCTAGTTATGAATGCTAAACGCGAGTTCTAGAATGCAGCCTTCAAACCAGGAGTGAAAATATATCGTTCTATCACACTAATATTATATCATACTAATATTATAAAGGCGAAAGTTTGTGAGTGTGTGTGTTTGTTACTCCTTCACGCCTCAATGGCTAAACGGGTTTGGATGAAATTTGGTATATAGATAGCTCATACCCTGAATTAATACATAGGCTATTTTTATCCCGGTCTGAGATTACGTGCGTAAGTTGTATTAGTTAGGCCACCGAAACCTCGCGGGTAGGCATTGTGGGCAGAACGTCAGCCTTTGGGTTAAAAGGTCAATTTCCCAATCGTTTTAATTGGTTAAAGTCATTAAGCTAACAGCTTTATTTTAATTTGGATTCGTTGGACAGAGAGGTAAACCCTGTCTGAGCTAAAATTTGTTATAGAGAGTTATCTGTAGGATCAACTCTCAGATAAAAGTACCAATGCAGCAATGGATGTTTGGAATGACCCAAATTCTCTACTAATCGTGCGTCATTAACACACGAGCTTCAATAATTGTTAGTAAACTGAAAATAAGTTCTCTAACGACCTGAATTCTTTTTAGCCAACCAAGTCATGTGTAACAGAATCGCGGTTGCAAATTTGAGGAAAAGCTATTTATGAATTTTAGGTTTTAAGTAAATAGGTGCCTAACTAAAGTGTTTAGATTAATCTCTATAATTGGCAGGTTAGTATAATAATGAGCTTTAAGAATTTGCATTGTACGAAACAGCTGCTTATCTTTCTGTTCCAGTTGAATCAGCAGATACCTAATTGAGGATATTGGTAATTATAACACTCAAGGACATACTTCGTGAAAGTTACTACAAAAAAACTTGGCAAAAACTATCTAAATTAAAATACAAAACCAGTTCTTTTACTCTTGGTTTCAGCAAACTTTTAATATATGCGCATTTTATATTCATAGTAGTAATACAAATAAACGCGTTACTTAGACAATAGCATACTTAATAAGAGCGGTTTCATCACATTTCATTGACCAAGCGGCGAGGTATTTCAAGAGTGGCTCGTGTCATAAATAATTTGATAGATTGGGCATATGATCGCGGCCTACGCTCAGATAAATTATCGCGATTTTTGTACTATGTGGGTCAGGTTTAATAGAAAGGCCTCACTTTGTTTACATCGGTATTAAGATTTAAGATAACTCAGTTAAAGTCTGTTCCATTTTTACTTTTCTTTTTTGGTAAACAAATATGGCGTGCTTAAAATAAATTTTGGTAAAGTAAATGTGTTTATGTAACTGTTTTTGATGTAGGCAGGTCATCCACAGAATACATACAGATGTATTATATCAAAAGGTCTAGATTTTCTTTGCCAAAGTGTGCGTAACTGGTGCGAGATTTCGTTATTTAGTAGAAACTTACTTTGTTTACTGAATAAGATATGTAAGGAAAAACATACTGTAACATGTAGATTTTACTTCAGTTAAAGTTTTGCTGTTAATGTAAAATCTGTGTTCTGTACTCAGGGGCAGCCGTTCGAACTTGATAGCTGTAATAACAATTAGCTTAACATCGAGTAAATGATTCTGTAATGGCCACCGTTTCCGAGGTTTCGGATATTTTATACGGTTAATAAAATTAATGTTTTGTTAACAAGGAATTCATTTAAGAAAAAAAGTTACTGTTGCCATCTCTTGCTGTAGGCTACTTCAAAGTAAGAAATAATTAGGTTTGTTGAAATAATTGTAAGAACTTTATACTTTTGTGCAAAAATGGTCGATTTGTTTATAGGTTCGTAGGCCCCATATTCTGAATTTTATGTCAGTCATAATATTTTATTGTTAGGAATCACCCACGCTTTACCCAGTTTATAAACAACCCATAATATAGTGTGGTTTTATCGATTAATTTACACGGACAGCACGCCTAAACGGTGTTTAAAAGTTTCGCTCTTGAGAACTTTACTGTCGTTTGTGAAATTATGAAATAAACACATTCTAGTGGCAAGCCTTGGTCAACTAGACCCGACCACTTGCACGTTTTTGTTGGAATATTTCAGTATATTGCACCCTCGTTATAATTAATATTTCAAGCATATTTAATACAAATGCAAATATGTAATTAGACCATGAACATTGCTAATATGAGTTGTGGTTTATTTTAGCTGTCATTACTAAGTATTTGAAGGTCGCTGGACATATTTAATAACTAGTATTTGCTAACAAAAGCAATCGGATGATTATTATCGAACTAAATTAAATGTGGACTTAAAAGGTTCGACAAGATATTGATCGGTTGGCTAATAGCGATATTGCCTTTGTATTTAGCTACCCTGTGATTAAATACTGAGTGATGTCTTTATTTTCTTAATGTTTAATTTTGGAGCTAATGTTCAAGAATTTTGTTTAAAAAAGGTCCTAAGTAAGTGTGCATGTTTGTTTAAGCCCATTTTAGATTGAAAGCTATTTTCGTTGTTGTTCTTAATAAAACTAACCGTCACTTGTTTGGAACCAAGGTAAATCTTTACAAATGATCTGTTATTTTTACCACTGATGATTTGATTTCAGTTTTTCGTTAATTCTGATATTCCTTTAAATTTTCTAGACTGACATTTCTATCCAAAGCCGTACCTTTGCCGAGGTCACGCCATAATATGCGTGACAAATAGAGTCACCGATAAATGCGATAATAATGGGACAAGAATGTCAGTCACCGTGTCGAATGTTTGGTACTCAAAGTATTCACGCTTTACCACTAACTCAACACTGTGACAGGATCATGGACACTGTGGAACTAGCATAAACAGTGGGGACAAAATATTCAAACCACTCATTCAGGTCCTATCCTGTCCACATGCTGTCCTTCCCCAGCGACGCCCTAAGCCGAGGTTCGTACCCCACAGGGGGTGTTCTTAGCGCATAGTCGCTTAGTTTGTAAATACTTTTATACCCTTGCCTTACACTCAAGGCACCTATAGGATAATTCGGATAAGCAGACGACAATCTCTTAAGTTGAACTGCGAAATACCAAAAAAAAAAAATATATTCAAACGTCTTCTAAAATCAAAAACACTGGTTTCGCTCATGATTTTTGAAAACTTACTCATCATATATTAACGTCTCGTAGGCCTAGTGGACACAAGCGCGACTTATGAATGTGAGGTCCTGGGTTTCGTTTCCCAGGTCGGGCAAAATGTTATTGGGTTTTGCTATCAGGATTTTTTGGGTAGCAGTCACGTATTCTGGATTTGTGCCCGGTTGATGGCAATAGCCTTGTCCCCTATAACATGGGACTTAAACATAACTAGACTAGAGCAGCGGCGGCCCAGTGGTGGCAGCCCCGACTTACGAGCAGTGAGTCATAGGTTCGAACCCAGGCAGGCGCATTACTTTGTGTAATTTATTTCCTCATCGCTGCTCTTAAAACGGTGAAGGAAAACATCGTGAGGAAACCGGCATGTCCTAGAACTAAAAAGTCGAAGACATGTGACATCTACCAACCCGCACTTGGCCCGCGTGGTGGATGAAAGCCCACTCCCTCTCATTGAGAGGAGGCCTGTGTTCCAGCAGTGGGAACATTATAGGCTGATGATGTGATGTGATGTGTGTGAAACGTAACTTGCGAAATGTGGGTGTAGTATTAGGTATAACCCCTGCCCCACCCTTCTGGAATTACAGGCGTGATGTTATGTTTTGTAATACTTTATTCATATAAGAGATACTACTTGTGCTTTATAAAAAAATCGGCCGAATTTACATTCCGTTTGCGTCAAGTGTGCGTGTTAAGACCTCTGGTCTCAGCACATTAGCGACAAATGATTTAAGGCTTTATTATATTAACACACAAACATTAAGAAACTCTGTCCATATTAAGACACAGTTAATCATCAATCTCCGTCCTGTCATGAAATAATTAAGTATCTACTAACTAGTAGGTAACTGTAAGTATCTTGTACCATTTCTAGGATGAGGAAATATGAATGGCATTGATATAAATTGCTGTGTCATAAGTTTTTCCCTTTATGGTGTATCGAGATATAAAAGTTCAGATAAGTACGAGTACCGAACTCAGATTAGACACTTAGGCAATGCATGAGGTGGTTACTTTAAAAGTTTAAATTAAATGTCAATGCATAAGTTTTAATTTTTTTTTTAAACTTTGCCCTACTCTAGTTATTTCTCCTGTATCGTGGGTGCGTTTACGAACATTTAAACTCACATACACAAACAGCCAGACCCGGAACAACTATCTGTAGGCCTTACAAATATTTGTTCCGTGCGGGGATCGAACACGCGACACGCAGCGCAGAAGTCAATCGCTTAGCCACTGCGCGCTGATTGCTTCTTCTAAAATTACATAATTGCCCCGTTGGTCTAGTGGTTGCAATCGCGAATGCCGAGTTTGAGGTCCTGGGTTCGATTTCTGGGTCGGGTAAATTCTTATTGGGTTTTTCTAACACGTATTTCTCAGTAGCAGTCACGGAGTCTGGATTTGTGCTCGGTTGATTGTTATAGGCTGGCCCCCGATTACATGGGACTTAAACATAACTGGCGAAAAGTGGGTGTACTATTAGGTACACCTCTGCCTAACTTTTCGAGGATTACAGACGTACGAGTATTGTTGCTATGTTCTAAAATGACAAGGATTTAATTAAGAGAGCAACTGGGTGGCACGCGAAATTCAAATTTTCTTACTTTTTTTGCAATTTGCACGGCAGTGTAAGGTTGTATGTTGATTAAAATATTATACGCGGCCGTAACACATATGGCTTTATTGAGTAATAATCATTTAAACCATGAATAAAACCCTCTTGAGTTCATTTAATCCCATTGAATGACTGTTTGATTAAAAAGTCATTCATCATCATCATCATCATCAGCCTATAATGTTCCCACTGCTGGGACGCAGGCCTTCTCTCAATGAGAGGGAATGGGCTGTAATCCACTACGCGGGCCCAGTGCGGGTTGGTAGATGTTACATGTCTTCGAATTTTTAGTTCTAGAACATGCCTGTTTCCTCACAATGTTTTCCTTCACCGGGTTTGAGGGCAGCGGTGATGAAATAAATTACACAAAGTAGTGCGCCTGCCTGGGTTCGAACCCACGCCTTACTGTTCGTAAGTCGGTGCTGCCACCACTGGGCCACCGCTGCTAAAAAAAGTCATTCAATGGGGTTAAAATGCAAAAAATTAAGAAAATATGAATTTCGCGTGCTACCCTTTCGCTTCCACCTTAACATTAACAATAGAGGATCGATTAGAAAGGAAACTGAATTCTTATACTTCTTGCAAGATTTAATTCGTATGCATAATAAACATAAGTTCAAATATTAACACTTAATTCAAAAACTGTGAGATTTAAAGACAAATCAGTATCGACTAGACAGTCTACAATTAGATTTCCGCATTAGCACGGTTTGTTCAAGACTATGTATGTTAAGGGTGAGGGTCCCTGTCTCATGGCGACTGGAACTCCATAATTTCTCTTCATCGCTGCTTCAAGGCACCGGAGTATGTCTTTATACGGTACAAGCGTTTCATCTGTGGGTTTTAGTAATTCGTGTACCTCTTTGTTTTTACCATGACTGACTTTTTCTTCTGATTCTGCCTCAGAATCTTCAACAGTTTCTTTGGATCCTTTCTTAGATTTATTCTTTTCTTTCGATTCTTCAGTTTCTTTCGCAGATTTTTTACATTTCTCTTTTAATTCTTCTTTAGATTCTTCAGAGTCAAACTCTTCTCCGGATTCTTCTCCTGATGCTTCCTTGGATACTTTTTGGGTTTCTTTGTGATGCTTATCTTTAGAATGTTGTTCTTCGCTAGACTCTTTAGATTTATTGTGCAGGTGTTCTTTGGATTTCTCAGCTGATTCTTCATTTGAATGCTTTGCGAGTAGTATTTCATGAATTTCCTTCAATTGTTTTATGGAGATTTCTCCTGAGCCTTGTTCTGATCTTTCATTCAATGATTCATTTTTGGTTTCGTGGCAAGGTGGGGGTGATTCTTTATTTTCTTGTTCTTCAACTTTCGTTTTAGTTTCCACAGCAGCAGGTAAGAAATTTTTGACCACAGCGTTAAACCTGCCCAGAAAGAGATAAAAGATTCACACTTTTAAAAGAAGTTGTTCGTAATAAAAAAGTAATTTGGTAAATCATACATACCCAGAAATGTCGTCAGCTACATATTGCACTTCCCGAATGTATCCATCGGGCTGGAGAAACGAGTATTCCCCTCTGACTACTGAACCATCACTATGCTCTCGTTGCGCCTTATGGTCTCCCGTATTGTCGTCATACACTACGTAAGAATATTCGTAACCTGTGGCTTCCTGAAAATACAAACACGAGATTTAACTTTTACTGGGGATAAAAGGGAAAATGTTTTATAATATTGATTAAATACCTGCTTAGCCGGTGCAACGACAACAGGAACATTCTTTGCATTGTATGCTAATACGTTTGGACTTGGTGTCGCGGGTGTCACCGTGGCTACTCGTTGAGCAGGATAGACACAAGGCGATCCGCAGGGTGCAACATACCCAGGTACAGAAGGTAGTGAATTGATTTCAGATAGTCTCGGATTTGGTATTGATGGATATGGCGTACCATAGGCATAATATGCCATAGGGACGACCTCACTCTCCACATAGACATTGGAGAAAGAGGCAGCGTCACATATTGTGATGATACCTAATATTAATAAAACCATGAAAGTCTGAAATATGAAAACAACATAAAATTAAGTGCACAGGTACATTGAGTTTGAAACTTAAAAGGAAGAACCAACACTTACTTGCACACTCATCTTTCCTGGTGATCGATGGAAGACTACTGATATTTTTGAGAATGAAGCTCCGCTTATAAGAGATTCCTTGTTGTTCTTAAAATATTCTGTTCGGTAATACCGAAACAAACCATCAATGTCGTAGACTAGATGAATAGGAGATAACAATTAATATGTTAATGAAGATTTAACGCAAGCTCCGATATTTTTCTCCTGTATTCGGAACACGTGGGTGTTCACAAAAAATAGGTAACGTGGCGTGACAGTTATTTGTGTTTCTTACGGACAAGCCAGTGCGTTACTTATGCAATGGCACGGGAACTGCTTACACATAGTCACTTCCAGTTTCACGATTATTTGGAATAGGAAATCTTTCACATATTCAAATTTGTCTGCGCGGTTATTAGCAACTTAGTTGGCATGTTTGGTTTAAGGTGAATACAACCTTTCGAATCTGCATACGTAGTCAAGAAGATACTGTTATTTGCTTTTGGATATATTTTTTCCTATTGCTAACGGAACTGTTTCATGGCCAGTGTGGTTTGACACTTGTTTTCCAAACCGTCACTTTTCTTTCCAATAGAAAACAAATAAACATCTGTATGCGTTTTGTCGTTTATTATTTATTGTCTTTATTATAAATATACCTAAAACATGATTTCTTTTGTTTTTTATTGAGACTATGATTATACTGTGCGTATTCACATTATGATTTCTTACTTCACAATGATTCATATAAGCACGAATATTATTCAAGACTACATTCGTTAATAATTGTATGGTGTATCGCAGTTTACAAGCTGATTAAGGTATAATCATCATAATCTGCCTAGCCTTTCCCCAACTAGTTGGGATGGTCAGCTTCCAGTCTTACCGGATTCAGCTACATACAGGCATTTTATATGGAGCGACTGCCTATGACCTTGACAACCCAGTTAGTACTGTGTAACACGATACCCCTTGGTAAGACTGGTTGTCCGACTTTCGGTCCACTGACTACCTGTAACGACCGTCAAAAATCTATAAATGACAACCGGGACCAACGGCTTAGCGTGCTTTCCGAGGTATGGCGGAAACTCGGTATGTGTATATGAGGCATGGGTGGTCACCCATCCATTGACCAATCTAGGCATGAATCCTTAAAGATAGACCCGAACGGCTGTTATTATTTTGCCCCGAGCTCCTCCTGACCAAAGTATATAAGAAACACAATAACATTTTTACAGCCTATTGTGGTTACTGTTGTACGACAAAAATAACGCCTTTCTTAAATTAAATGGCAACCTTTTAACATTATCGCTTGCTAAAATTATTCGGCAGGCGTAAAATGTAACTGCAATTAGTATGTCTGAAACTTTAGCAAGATTAAGGCTTTAACCTAAAAGTATTTAAAAAAAAATCTAATCTAACTCCTAGTTTTTATGTTTCCCTTTACCTTGTTTGACCGTCATTGGTCGAAAAAACAATAATATTATTTCAGGAGCGCCTTGATTCCGAAACTGACAATAACTCCTTGTCGCTCGTTTTTTGCGTTGACTTTCATGCTGTGGTTTTGTGTTGAGGTCTGATCATAAGTAAAAAAAGTTTCTTCAATTTTTAAGGTAGAGTTGTAAAGGGTTATTGTACCCATATACGCTTTTCTGAACACCATGAATATAATCCTGAGTACGCTTTATTGCGAAGATAAATCTCACAGTACCTAAGTAAGTAAGGTAAGGTTTTTCTTTCTTCCGTTTAAGAGAGCTACAGGTTAAATAAGTTGTTTCTATGATTCCCATAATATTCTAATTTGCGAGGCTTTTGTCATTTGATACGTCTTCCTACCCTTTTTCTCTTGAGTTCTTGAATAACCTACTATCCTAGAACTTTTCTTTAGCACGTTGTAGTTACACTCCATATAAATACTGCACACTCCTGCCCCCGTATTCACAAACGCTCGGATTCAATTTCGATTCGGAAAGTCGTTTATCTATTTTGCTCGCTTTCGTAATGCCAAACCAAGATAGACATACAACTTATCGAATCGAAATCGAATCCGGACGTTTTTTAATAGGGGGCCTGGAATGCTAGTTAACACTTAATTGAGTCAGCATTCATCGGTTTTAACCGACTTCCAAAAGGGGGGAGGTTCTTAATTAGACTGTTTGTATTTTTTTTGTATGTTCACCGATAACTCCGCCAATTGTGGATAGATTTTCAAAATTCTTTTCGAAATCCTATAATTTTTTTTTTTCGAAAGCCTATACTCCTGATGTGGTCCCATTGTCACCAAGTCAGGATCTGATAATTTGATCCTGGAGTAAACGAGGGAACTCTCCAAATTCTATAGGTACGCAAAGACATTATGCCTGTTAATCATCTCATGTTGCTGGACTGATGATGAAACGTATAATTCAGTGGTCGCGTTAAATATATTTGTATAGGATATAATTACAACTAAAAATGAAGCTGGTGGCTAAATAATAACAGCTGCGCGGTCGATCTCTAAGGTTTAGCCGTGCTTGCCATATGGTCTGTGATTGACCATAGTTACATACCGGGTTTCCTCTTTGCCTCGGAAAGCACGTTAAGAGCGTTTATACCCTACGGCATTTCATACAAACTTTCAAGTCGTAATTTTCCGAAATTACTGAACAGGTTTTAATAAAACTTCCTACGCGTAAGCAGTATACATAGGTCTAAAAAGTTACTAAAAAACATTTTCCATAGGCAGATGATGATTACAACTAAGGAAAAATAAAAATAAACTTTTTTGCTTTCTTTTTTTTCATTGTTTGCGTGTTTTTTGGGAACACCCAAATACTCCGAAATTGTTTATTTCGAATTTCAATGACCCGAGTGCCAAAAGTCCGAATTTCATAATACCTAAGAATTATAATGTCTATTTTTAAAATCACGAAATTTATTTTACCGAAAGTCGTAAATGCGATTTGTTAGTTTTCCGATTTTCATACGTTCGAAGAATCAGATGCTCGAAGGGTTCTCGGTCCGAAAAACGACATTTCGATTTTCAATACTTCGAATAAACTAAAAGTCAACATGTTGTGCTACAAATTTTTGTGACAAAAACGAATTGCTGCAAAACCGACTTCACGCAGTCTTGTCTGCCCTACCCCTAGAGTGTAATTTAAGCCCGCGTAGGCGCGGAGGGGTAGAGCGGCCCGCGAGCTGAGGAGCAGGTGGTTTGAAGGCCCGCCGCCGCGGCTGAGGCTGCGGTGGTGAGCATTAAAACCATCTGCGAAGATAAGCTCGCGTGGGGCCGCCCAAACCCCGCAGCACCGGAGCCGTGACAGAAATAATGCTTGCTGCATGTTGCATGCCTGCTTACTTGCTGCTTGCCTGCTTGCATGCTGCACGCCTACTTACATGCTTGCTTGCATGTTGCATGCCTGCTTGCATGTTGCATGCATTATGTGTTTATTTGTCTTGCTATTCAGTTTTACAAGGCATTTCGTTTCGGAATTGTATTAATCGGTATTTTAATAATCGGAATTCGTATTTTTGATGTTTCGAACTATCATTAAGTCGGACTTTTTGTTATTCGATCTATTGAAACTCGGTATTTTGAGAACAGTAATTATAAACGTTAGGAATATTGAAATTTAGGAATTATAAAAATAGGAGTAATGATAAGTCGGAGTTGTTATATTAGGAATTTTGAACCATTCGGAATTATGACAATCGGCATTTTGAAATTCGGCCTTGTGACCATCGGAATAAAGTTTTTCGTATTTATGTAGTGTACCCGTATTTTTTGCTACCTACTTTTGAAACTAAATTTATTTTTGACTTAAAAATAACTGGCTAAATGTGGGTGTAGCTACAATTACATTTCATCATCATCAACATTTCAGCCGAAAGACGTCCACTGCTGGACATAGGCCTCCTCAAAGTGTCGCCACATTGACCGGTCCCGAGCGACTCGCATCCAGCGGATCCCCGCAACCTTTACCAGGTCATCGGTCCACCTAGTGGGAGGCCTTCCAACGCATCGTCTCCCGGTACGCGGTCGCCATTCTAGAACTTTTCGGCCCCAACGACCATCTGTTCTGCGAGCAATGTGCCCTGCCCACTTCCACTTAAGTTTCGCAATTCTTCGGGCTACGTCGGTAACCTTGGTTCTCTTGCGGATGTCCTCATTTCTGATTTGATCACGCTAGGAAACTCCGAGCATAGCCCTCTCCATTGCCCTTAGGGTGACTTTGAGGCTTCTGATGAGGCCCATTGTGAGCGACAGTTAGATTTACCTCTGCCTTACCCTTTGGGCATTTTAGACGTATGTTATGTTATCGGTTTTCGAGCCCAAAGAGATGGAACCCCTCTCACTAAGCCTTCACCGTATTTCTCCCACATGGCTGTATCTTCCAAACCGTAATGGATAGCTAGTTTATTTTAATACGTGTATCTTTAAAATTTAGTGAGGTAAACCAACACAACCAACACCAACTTAGTTTTCGAGGTATGGAACCTTCAGTGTGTTAATGTGACGCGCTTCTTGACGGTTTATTATTCTAGAAAGTAGATTTGCAAGTCGTAGCATCATTGTTATCGCATATGGTTTAAAAGAATTCGTTTCAAAAATGTTGATCAACTCTACTTACTTACTACTTTAATCTGAGTAGATTAAAAGAAAAAACTAAAAAGATATTTTTCATTGCATTTTTAAATAATTCTCGATGCAAGGTCCTTATAGCTATCACAGTTACTTCGCCTACCGTCTGTTTGAATAGAATTTCCTCTGTGCTTCAAGCTTGTTATATGCAGATGGGAATGAAATTAAGGCTTAAAGTTTTTGACAAAAGTAAGACCTTTGGTGGGCTAGAAGGTTTTGAGACCCTATAATCAGAAAGTACTTTAGTAGTCAATTCGTTGAATGCAGACGGCGTAGACCCGGTGCATCACAGTGATGCTTGGGGGTGTTACTATATCCAGCAGATCCATAGGTTGCATTTCATGCATTTATGTTCCGTTCTTATCTGCATGGTTACTCTACCCATGTACGGTCTGCAAAGGAGATAAGTTACCAAGTTCTCATACTACTAGTATGATAACTTGGTTACTTATCTCCTTTGCAGAGTGTACTACCACCTGCGTAGTGTAACGTCCCCTAGCTAAACGGACCGAAGACCTTAAAAAGTGGCTGTGATAGACTGGATACAGGAAACGGAAAACAAAGTGTTCTGGCGCAGTTTCTGAGAGGCCTATATCCAAAAGTGTACTGCCATGGACTGAGTTGATTGACCCACCTATGTAGTAAGTACGTGTAAACACAGGACAGTCGTTAACATGTTGGTACCTTCATTTTACAAGGGTAAGTATACAACAGCTTTTAAGTATGTGCAGAGGTTAGCAAGTTAATTACAATTAAGTAAGGACAATTTAAAAGTGCTAATTAAATTGTTTTGTTAATATTTTGGTTTACAAATTTATTTAAATAATGCCTAGAATATTCTTGGTTTGTTTTCTGTATGTTGCATATCATGAATTTCTTCCTATAAGTCTGCTTGTCCCTTGTAATAAGTTTGCTGATTGGTGCCATAAACCATAAGCAGGTTTAAATTCAATAGCTCGTTAGCAGAAAACAAGAATTGAACTCTCTATAAACCGGGGTTAAGCTAATTGTGGTTCAAAAGGTTGGAATCTAAGTAGGTAGAGTTTTTAAGTAGAACTTGCTTCCATATTGGTTGATCTCATTATAATAGATGTCAATTATCGATGTATCTGTATTGCATTGTGGCATTCAATTAAAACATACCTAATAAATAATAATATGAGAGGATGAAAGATTAAAATAATGTAAAAATAACACAAACAAAATAAATTTTCTAAAAGTTTATTTTCGCCGCAGTCTTATAAAATAAAGAGTCGTTGACGACTAAAGACTATCTACATTAAGTATTAAGTGTATAATATCACATGAGAAGCAGTGGCAGGGTTGCCTGCACTAGTGGTACTCGTGGTGCGCAGGCGCAGTGTTGTGGACAACCGCATTGAAACTGCAACACAAGGTAACATTGTAGCGACGTAATCGACTCGAGGAAATGCTAAACGTATTGCATTCCAATGCTCAGATGTAAGCTTGTTATGAACTGTTTTCATTGAATATACATTCAGTTAAGTAAGTGTAATTAAAATTAACTAATATTCATGTTTTAAATTTACTTGCTTGTTCATTTGAAAAACAAGTGCTTGCTGCAAATAATTTATTCACAACTGCATTTCTTTTTGTTTTGGACTTAGTCATGTTTGTTTACCTTTCTATTTGAATTGCAAAAGCCAAGTTTTTACAGCTAAAACAAAAACGGAACGCAATCGTCACTATTTCTTCATCACCATTCATCAAAGGTTTCCTTACCCATTATGGTCATCAGCGGTGTACGTGACCTTCCTGAAGGAACCGTCAGGCTGCAGCAGAGAGTACTCTCCCTTCACTACATCACCATCGCGGACCTCGTGTTGGGTCTTGTGGTCACCAGTGTGTGGGTCGGATACGGAGTACGAGTAGTCGTATTTGGGATGGGCCTGTGGAAAAATATAATAAATAGGTATGATTTTTGAGGGTTAATTATGAAAAACCATGGGTATCATGATTATTTGTATCACAGTTTATTTGAAGTGGCTTTTAGAATAGACTTAAGTAAGTACGGTTTCTCAAAAGTCTCATGATAGGCGTCATTGCATTGTTTTATATCTTTCGAATCTTTGTAAGGAAACAGGCCTATGTAAATAACTATTCATTTCAAATTCCAATTGCTTTATTTTCGTTATGTAGGTATATATGCTAAGAAAATGTAATGTAATGTTCATTTTGGCACTCACTAGATCTTAGTCTATTATCACGCTTCGTTGCCTACATTTTTCATGTAAAACAAGTTGTGTAAATTGGTTCCAAAACTGATTTACAACGTGTTTGCTAATCTTGATCTACGTTAGTGGCCCGTTAGTGCAGTTTAGGAGATCGATTTTGATCCCATTGTTGTTGCACACTCTACAATGGTTTATACTGTCAAATGCCTTACGCAACTTTGTATTTGGGTCGACATCGGTCGGCAACGATTCCACATCTACCATTAAACGAGCGTGAGAGCACGAGCCACCAAGTTTATGCAAACAACAGTCCAATGGCCTGGATATCATTGCAGTCATTACGTCCCGGGGCTTAAGCGCGAATGTTGCAACCTCCCTGGGAACCGCTATGTTATCGCTCCTCCAGTCACGACCGGGATATACTTGGCTTTGCAAACCGTTATGTAATTCCAAGCGGATTACTTCAAATCATAGCCAGCAGCGGCGATTTATGACAGTTTACGGACCATCGACCACAGATTAAACGAAGCTTTATGCCCGAGAGTTATGATCTTAAATTTGATTCACAGAATACTATATTATACAATAGATTTATAGGTAGACGTAATTTAAACTTGTTTGCGTCTTGCAAGGAAAGAAGATAGTTGGTGCATAGCTTTTAATGTTTTCTTTGAAAGTAATCGTTAAATATATTACGTCTTGCAACAGCTATGAAAACTTGTTACGATATTAAGTTATTTAGCTTGGAAAGAGTGTTTCTTAGACGAAGCTTCGATAAAACAAGCACGTTGTTAAACTTTATGGGTAAGAACCAATGGACAGTCGCAAGTAAAGAAAAAACTTTGTTAGTTATTTGCGTGCAGTTTCTTATACATGGTTAATTTGCATAATTACAGCAACTTTCCGGGACGAAACGAAATAATTAATAATATTTATTAGCTTGTTCCCATTTTATGAGAAATTGTCGCGGTGATGTAAACCAGCAGTCCTGCCTCTGAGGCACTGTGTGACTGTGTCGTTGATAGGTATCGTATCCCGGAAACAGCTTCGTTTGTGTTGGATCGGGCGTACAACACGCGCGGTTTATGCAAGCAATCAATTAGCTTGTTACTATTGTATTACGAAACGAAATAGGTAACACAGGCCTAGGGAAACAAAACCAGCTTTTGCTGCTCCACTTACCGACGAGATATTAGCAACATTTTGTTTGCCAGTAACGTAACCGTTATAATTAATAGAAATTAGCGAGATCATGAATGTAATTCACCTGTCGTGACGTTACTGAGTGATTACGAAAACGATAAGTTTATGTGTCATGTTTTTTTGTTGTTACAGTTTTGCTCGCATGACTGTACCTTATACGGGTTATTCGTGTGTCGTCGTAATATGCTCCTTAATATCATGCGTGAAGGCAGTGCTGTCATTTTTGGCATCAAAATATTAAGATGCGTTTTTCTTGTTTTGTGTATCCTTGACCAATATATTAGTTACATTGATGTGTGAGAACGTTCCAGTTGGTGCGACAGTGAGTGCAGTGTTGTAACGATCTCGACTATTACTGTGTGTACATGCTCTTAATGCGAGTAACGGGGAACAATGCTCATTAGCTGAAGGTTAGTTTTTACGCTTGTGTTTGTTTTTGCTCGAGTTCTTTGACCTTATTTAATTTAATGTGGGTCGCCAATGTTTGATTTAATTGTTTTTCTACTACTAGTTTTCATGACTCGAATGCAATATATTATAGTTCGATTTGGTAGTTTTAAACGGAAGTTAAGCATAACTTTTACTTATGTCTTTTTTATTGCTGGTTTTTATTCTCTTTATGCAAAGTTATTTTGAATACTGAAACTTGTTTTTTTCACGCTTCTCGTTTTAACCCTCTGCAACCCTGCCATGACACTGACGAAGTGATTGCCCTTTGTCATTCGCATGCCAATGACACTGACGAAGTGATTGCTCTTTGTCATTCGCATGCAAGTTAGCATGCATGTTATCGTATTTACCAATACCGACCAATGCAACCGTTATTAGTACGACACACTTCGGCGTACTCAAGTCCTAGCTGATGAAGTCTTTCATCCTGCATACGCGCACTGCTGCTTGCTACTGCTTCTTGTCCTCACACCTCTCTGGCGTACCCAAGATCAATCGTAGTCGACATGTGTTCACGTTCCTGCTTCATGTCCTTACGCCTCTCCAGCTTAGTCCTCCAAATCTCTAGTCTAAGCACTATTCCTTCGTCATACAATCTAAAAGTCACTTACATGGTAGTCGACATGCGTGTCTTCGTGTCCTCCGTAGGCAACGGGCGCGTACTGAACTGCTTCATGTCCGTACCCCTCTCCGGCGTAGCCATGTCCTAGCGACACCACGCCAGCAGAGGCCAGCGCCAACGCACCGAGGAGGACTGTAGCCTGTAGAAACAGAAAGAAAATGTTAAAATTGTATGGCTGCTAAATAAAGAATTGAACATAAACATGGTGAAGATAAAAGTAGCTGAGAGAAACACATCGTTGTTACATTCCAAATGAGCTACTAACTTTGTTTAAAGGGGAGTCTACTGTCGAAATCTTGAAGACAACAGAAGCTTGAGTTGGTACTGGTATCAAGCCCAATCAAGTGACGTTTTTGAATATGCTGATCTGATTACAGTAATTACCATATTCATAAATGTTAAAAACTGTATCAGGAAACATTGTCTACCTATTATTGAATAACTTTTACGGATAGACGACACTATCGTTACTAACCATAACGATCTATTCATAGACAGTCACGTTTCTGCGTAACCCTTTATTTGCAGCGTTGTTAAATAAGGGTAGTGTATCAAAAACTGTCACAGCACTTGATTATAGTGCAGTGCAGTACTAGCCTTTCACTTGATAGTTTTGAAATCTAGGTTTATTACATAGTAATTCTGCAGTTTGATGGTACTAGTAATAAAGGAGCCAGTGAAATTGATCCAGTTAACGATCTATATAGAGCAGTTAATACAACCAAGGAATGATATGCGGAAAAGGAAATTGATATCGATAAGACTGTGCCTGAAGTTAACAACAACGTAGCTGTCGTCATAACGATTTTGAGTAAACAATAAACATAATCAAAATTTCTAAAAATAATCAATCTAGAAGTTAAGAAACACCGAATATTTGATTGATATAATGCTATAAAGCGAAATAAAAAACTTTCATAACTTAGGATTTGAGTTGCAAGCGAGTTGCAAAATATGAATAAACTTAGATGTAGAATGCCATAGAACGTTATGGAACTTTACTGATAATGTTCGTATGTTGAGACATGTATTTTAAATTTGAACGAGCAGTAGTTAATTGAGAGGAAAACTTCTTAGAGCGCTTGATCAACGAGAACTTGCGAAAGTTACGTTAGATGCAAATCACTTGCGTGGAAATGCGCATTTTGAGCGAGTTTATAGATTGGATCCTGGCAGGACCAGACGTTGTTTAATTTGATACAACTACGTGATTAAAGCTCCTTTACATTATTAGTACGATCCAGTTATTAAACTAGATGACTCAGATGGCAAAAATACTCTAGAGCAGATTTCGTCAGGACATTTTCAGGAACCGATCCTGGAACATTTCAGTTGGAAAAAAAATGTCTTCAAACACTCCTAAAGAACGAAAGTGACCACTATGGGAAAAAATCTTGAACTATTCCAATTCACTAGCGAGTCCTTTCACAAAACAGGAGTAAACCACAGGATGCACTTACTCTAGCGATCATTTTCCGTTTGTATTAGGTTTGGCCCGACTGCACGATCACACACAACTGATGCCGAGGAGCGAAGCCTTCCACTTTTATATTAGTATACCGGCGAGATGCGATGCCGCACGCCGCTTGCCTCTACGCAAGAATACGGTAGTTTGATAATGATACAGCAATTACGTAAAATTACGTATTTTTTACGGTTCAAGGTGACACATTTATGGGTTTACGACAATTGGTGCTTTGTAATTAAAATTATGTTTGGCTACCAACCCCCTCTCCTTTTCGATGCAGAATTAGTTTGTTTCTTCTCAGTTCAGTCATCTGTACAACTAAGATGAATAGCTATTAAGATTCTGTAACGTTTCCTAACGTTCTTTTCTCTAGCGGGATGCAAGAGATAAAGACGTGACCGCATACGTCTGCCAGAGTTACGTAGAGCAAACATGTTTCAATATTCTGTGTTGTCTGTTAGATCTTCACATCTGATTTCCAATTTTAGCTTAAAAATAAAACTAAATGAATATTATCTCATTTTAAGAAGTGTTTTATTGTTATTATGACAGACGTTAAACATGGTTCCCATAGTGAGTTGTTAGAAAGTTGATGTAGAGATAAATATTACATTATATTTTAACCAGTAAATACCAATTGACTATTTAAAAAAATTATACTCTATGTTATTTTATGCAGTCAGAACACTTTATTTGCTATTTTTACAAACTAAAGACAACACCGATCGACTCTGTTTATGAAGGCTAAATAAATAATGAATATCTGTCGGAATAGGAAGAGATGGAACGGAATTAGTAAATTTGCCAAACTTTGAAGGCTAATATTTAGCAATAAATATGCTTATTTTGCTCTTTAACGTATTTTAATATGTATTAAGTTGGAAAGGCCACAATATAATACTTTCGACGTGTGAGTGATAGATGTATATCGTACATTATCGGTCCGTCCAGTTGCATGCTTTAAGTGGAGATCTTTCTAAAACGCATAAAATCCGCTTCCGGATTCAAGTTCTGAATATGAATTGAAAGATAGTGTTAAACACTCTGTCTAAATTATGCATCTAGACTTCACTATGCACGTTTTCGTGTGCCTACCTAACGCATATTTAACGAGTTATCGACTTACGAATATGTAAGCATTATGGCAAGTTGGTGTCAGTGATTTAACATCCTAAATGTGACTTTTTGTTCTAAAAAGAATCATGGCTGCACTCAAATTTTGTTATGAGTAATTAAATGTTTTAAAACTCAATTAGAATTTCGTGGAGGGCCTACTGTTACCTAATGATTTAAAATAAAATATGTACACTGGCCACATTCTTACTCTCATCAAGGTACCTCGTTAACCTGTAATTACTCCGAGTAAGTAGAGCGTTGCCATGCGCGAGAGCAACTAAAAACACATAATGGTTGCAACGCGACCTTGCTAGGGATTATAAAACAATGTATTATAGTTTTCGTCACTTTACATTAAGTAATTAACCGAATTCTCAGTTGCTCGAGGTTTTGAACGCATTTTAGTGTGTAATTTTTAATTCTACATACGAATTGATGTTCTTGATGTGGAGATAAGCTCTTGCAGTAGCTTGTGTGCAAGCTTTATAAAATAAGAAATCGTCAGTTGAGGGTTGATCTTTAGATGTTCAGCATCATTCTAGCTTTGCGTTTGATAAATACATGTATATAAATTCCTCATTACATTTAAATAATAATTTGCATACGGGATGTTTAGTGTCATCATTTATTTATTTATTTATTTATTTAGGATCTCCAACAAAGAATGTACACAGAACATGCGAAATAAATTATGGATGACAAAAGTATCGCGTAGGTGTACTCCTTCACTTACAGGAGACCACAGCGTGCATAATAGAATTTATAACTAAGCTAACAAAATTTACAATATTATTAAAATATAATGATAATGTTTAAATGAATTAAAATTAACACATCATATTTATCGACGTATGCATGTGTTATTTATTGATAATTAGAATTAATTATTTTAAATTGATAAGTAGTGTTTTGGATGGAAGATGAGTGACCCAAACGCAAGCAGAATAAATGATTTACAATCATACTCACAAAGTGATTCGTGGTTATTAACAGATAATAAATAAAGTTATAATCGAGTGATCGTGTAATTTATGCGTTGTAAATATTTTATTGAGTTATTCTACACAGTTCTTGTCACGGTGATCGATATACTTATACGTCGGCATAACAATGTAAATTCATCCAGTAATACTTCTGTGAAATATTTCAGTACATTGTTCCATTTATTCATTTTTTTACACATTATTTACATTTTTACACATTATTTACATTTTTAAATATTTTTATATTAAAAAAAAACATTTAAAAATATAAAATTTATAATATAAAAATAGGTCACCGAAACGCTGGCAGGATATGGTCGTTAAGAAGTCTACATCGGGCCCATGTAGACCTCGGTAGAAGCGTCGTGAAGCTCCTTGCTCTGCCATACCTTCCTGCGTTCATTAGTGTCTAATACTATAGGCTTGCGCCAATTTTCGTTAGCCAGGAAGACCCTTGTAAGGCCCTTGTCCACTGAGACCACATCTCGGTGCATCCCCACGTCGGCTTCTGGGAAGTATTCCCTAAGGCTGCATACCTCACGGTTGTTTAGGGTCTTAGTCCAATTAGTATTTATCGAAATTAGTCTAAAATTTACAATCTGGCAAGTAACGTCCGAAAATAGCTGCACTAGCTACATAGAGGCGTATAAAGATATATTGTTTTGCAAGGATAGTATAGAGAAGAGCTGCAAGCTGGAATAAGTAAAATTATGATGATGTTGACTGCATGTTGTTATTCATTTTCTCTCGTGTCAGCCCCAAATACAGATATTAAGTAGCGTAGTTGCTGTGATCATAAAGGTCATTCAGGTAAATTCAAGTGGCCAGGACCAAATACAAGAAGAATAGCAAGTACATGCTCCAAGACGTCTAAAAGAGACAGAGAGATGAAGATATATTGCGCCAACCTCAAATAAATAGGGATAATCGCAGAAGAACGTTGATGAGTGTTGTCATTGGCACTCGAGTTGACCTACCATTATTGTTTAGTTCCGAATACATGACAATTGGCACCCGTATACAAGCATTTTCTTGTTCATCCATCACAAAGGTTGTTTTCGAGATATATGTAACGTAGGATTTTTTGTTATTGGATTGTCTTGTCGCCTTTTACGACACCTTCGTTATGAAGCTGTAAGTTTAACTTACGATGCAATGTAAATCTTTTTAGAAACGTTTCGTGCTCTGGTATATCAAAACTAAAGTAGGTTTTTATAATTTCGTGACTGTTTGCCACATTCGTGTACTACATTTTCCATGTCATGACCATAACATCAAGATCTCTCAAAAAGAGTAAGTTACGTATTTTGAATTGCTTCCGTCATCTGATAATAATGTGATGTAATTTAATCTTAATACGTATGATACAAAGTATACCTCCTCTTTTAAAAGTACTTAGTTATCTGATTTAGCATAAATGAATGAGTATCAGTGGAGAATTATCTCACGATTCATTTCGGCTTTACTTTCATGCCAATTTAAAATGGCGTATGAAAACTTTTACCTCGCGCTACTAACAAATTTCATATGCTCAAAATTCAAAAGAAAAGTTATACAATTAATGCTAATCTTAACTGATATTATAAATGCGAAAGTAAGTTTGTTTGTTACCTCTTCACGCCAAAACAAATGAACCGATCATCCTGAAATTTTGCATATACGATGTCAGGTGTACAGAAATGGACATAGGGTACCTTTCATCCCGAAAAAAGTACTGTTTCCGAAAACAACAATAATGTTCTTAATATAATAGATGGCGCTACGTGGCCGAGACGCTCAAATTCTAAATTAATGCGGGCGAAGCCGCAGGCAAAGTCTATTGCAAAAAAGCTTGTTTTTTTGGAAAGAAACATAACAACCGATTAAAACAGTTTTTATCATGTGTTAATAAGCTTGAATAGTACGACTAATGAGCAATTATAGTTACTTAACGCCACACATCGGATGCTTGAATTGTTTGTAGCGGTACCTGCGCCGGCGCCGACGCAACGCTAATCTAACCATACCTGTTCACTTTCTGCCAACTTAATATTCGTACCATTTCCTGGATTCACTTGATGCGTGAAATAGATTTTTTCTCTCTAGTAATAAATTTCTTAATTGATTTAATTTGTAAGTAGGATGGTGTTGGCTTTCATCGTTTATCTACGATTTTCACGGACATTGCATTTCTTTTATGCTTTAATTAGCACCATTTGATTCAGAATAAAGATATGAAAGGACGATGCATGCTAGCTACAGCCTATGTAGCGGGTACGAAACGTCAATGTTTTAAACTATTAGCTTTGTTTTAAGCTATTCAGTAAGTGCTGATAGCATGTGTAATTCGTTGTGGTGAACGCGCATTATGTATAAAACTGGTTAATACACCCTGAAATGTTTATCGTTTTCAGCACGTCGTAACTTGTAACTGCATAGTGACCCAATATTAGCAGCATTATTAATCCATTTATTCAAAATCACACAACTCGTTTTGATTTTGTATATTAAATCTGAAAGGATAGGGTTCATAAAACAGTAAAAAATAAAATCCAAGTTATTCATAAGTATAAATAATAACAGTATATTCAAAGAACTTACTTAAATAATAGGTTTATATATTTTCAGAGTACTACAGTTTAATGGTGAGCAGTGATGTAGTGTGCAGGCGCAGCGTGGACTAGGGGGGCGGCGTGGACAAGGGGGGCAGCATGGACCACTGGAGCGGCGTGGACTAGAGGGGCAGCGTGGACCACTGGCGCGGCGTGAACCACTGGGTTAGCGTGGGCAGCGTGTACCAAGGGGGCGGGGCTCGGCGGTGCCGCATGCGCAGACGGCTCCGAATTGTGCACGATGGCGTTGAAACTACAGTTCGTAAAGAAGTTATTACTATAGGTACATGCAAAATTCACCTCCACGTAACCAAATTGTCTATTTACAGTATTCAATACATTTCACTCACAGTGCTAAACTGATTTTACGAGTAAATTGCGCCTTATTAAGGTAATGGCGATGGTATATTGTTATGCAGTTTGCCTGCAATTTATTTGCGAGTTATACAACATACATAACGAGCCGAGGATAGACAGGTGTTCTTCACAATTGCAGCACTTGCTGCATTCGGTGTTAAGATACTATCTGCGTTATCGACCGAAACAACACTCAATTTAGATTAAAACTCTAATAGATAACATTTCTAAATGATATTAGTCTCGGATTCATTAGTAATTTATATGTTGGATTGGCCTTAACATAGTCAATGTATTACGAAACAAGACAGATGATCAACAAGATCATATGAATGGAATCGACGCGCGTGTTACAATTTTGTATGTTACTATTTCCGTGAACCGCTACGGTTGTTAACACTTTATTCATTTAAGTCAATGTTATAGATAATGGAACTAAATCAATGTTGCGTTTTTATTATACAATGACACGATAAGAATGAAAATACAAGCATAATAAATGTTTGAAAAACGCACGTGTCTTTTAATTTTGGAATTTATAACAGTTTTGACTACTAACAGTTATAAGTTTTTAAGTTATCATGTGAGTCAGTTGTCGTTTGTACCCATCTGACTAAAAAGGAAAGCTTTTGCAGCAATGGCTTGCGTCCATGGGCCCTATGAAATGCGACATCTAGGACTTTATTTCTAATTAAACTATACTATATTTAATTTAATGGGCATTATATTGACAGTGACAGGTTAACAATTAATTTATTCAAAAGCAGACTTTACAGCTTTTGACATCTGATTTATATTTATTTAATTATCTGCCCTTGACGAGGTTAACGAGCATCTTTTATTTATCAAACTTTATTAGTTAATGTTAATTTTATAACATTTTTGTGTTTTCATCAAAATGTCAATGAGACTTTTAACCTTACGATAAATTTTCAAAAAAATAATTAATTAATTCTCACCCGTTGTGGTCATCAGCGGTGTATTCGACCTTGCGGATGGAGCCATCAGGCTGCAGCAGAGAGTATTCTCCCTTCACGACGTCTCCGTCACGAGTCTCGTGCTGGGACTTGTGGTCTCCAGTGTGAGGGTCCTCCACGGAGTACGAAAACTCGTATTTAGCAGGAGCCTTGACGGAAAAAATTAAGATTATTAAAATGAAAACGAATAATTAACATAACGTCGCGCCTGTAATACCCAAAGGGTTAGGCAGAGGTGTACCTAATAATACACCCATATTTCGTCATTTATGTTAAGTCGCATGTAATAGGGGGCGAGCCTATTGCCATCAACTGGGCATAAATCATGACTGCGTGGCTGCTACTGAGAAATTTCTGATCGAAAAACCCAATACGGGTTCGATGCCCGACACGGGAATCGAAACCGGGACCTCATGGTCTGCAGTTGCGCTTACGACCAATAAACCAACGAGACAGTCAAACGAATTATTAAGTTATCTGTTTATTTTAATTAGTGCACCGAGAATCATAAATCTCTTCTGTGTGTGTTGTTAATATTGTTAAGATAAATTCTACCCAAAAGCGTTCTCTGTGCTTTTGTGAAAACCGTACTGCGATCGCGAACCCGCCTGCCAAGCGTGGCGATTATGGCAAAAACCCCTCATGTGATGTCAATGTGGCGAAACTTGGGGGCGGCCTATGTCCAGCAGTGGACGTCTTTCGGCTGAAATGATGAAATTCTACCCAACGTTAATGTGTTAATTCTGAAGAATTCTGAAGCCAAAAACAAAGACTAATTAGAATTAGTGAGACATTTAGTATGTTATTGTTTGTGAAACAATTTGTCTTCTTTTCGTGAGATGATTATTTAATTGTTACACAAAATCAATATAGTTGATACTCTAAACTAGGCTTGCTACGTAAATGTTAATCAATATAATATAATGATGTTTTTGATAAATAGATGTTAAAACCAATCACAATTTGATAGATTGCCATACACATGTTACAAAACTCTATAGTCTTGTAATAACTGGGGCTTACACAATAAATATTTAATTGGGTTATATCAATTGATCACAATTTTAATTGTAATTCTAATGTACCTTTCACTTTCTTTGTGTTTTGTTTTGCAGACGTGAAGTTTGTTCCAGAATTTTCCACGACATTGACCTATAGAATTTCTTGCCCATTCTTCTCCATAGAGATCTACGCTTTGGAATGGGCAACTACAGTACTTTCACAAGTTATTATGTCTTGTGACTGGGACTGTAGCTTCGCGTTTTTTTTTTTTGTTTGTTTTTTGTGTTTCAAAAGTGCCTGTCTAATTGAAATAAATGCAGCGTTTGAGTTTGAGATTGAGTTGAGAATATGCACTGATTAGCTTTCCTCCTTTTAGCGTTTCTAAATTCTATAAGTACGCGTTAATAAGCAAGTAGGTAGGTACTACTGGGCCGGTACTGGCAGAGATTGTAACTAACTACGAGCCAGTTTTTTTTTTAGCCTTGTTTTTTCCACTGCACGGCAAAGGCTTCCCCCATAATCTTCCAGCAAGACTATTTAGTAGACAAATAAGATAAAGTAGATAATTATAAAGCTAAGAAAAAAACACACCACATAAATTAAGTTAATTTGTTGGTAGGTAAATAAAATAAATAACCTTAAATAAACATTTAAATGCGTCAAGGCTCATTAATGAACACTTAAACGAAATTAATAATATTATTAATTGGTATTGATATACTGCCGTTGAAAACGATGTGCGTGTTAATGATAAACTTTAACATTAAAATATCTTCATATGGAAAAATGCAATAAAGTACCTCGTTAACACATTCACGAGAAACCCTTTAAGGAAATGAAAACGAGTTTAATGAAATGTATGTCTGCGTGAAAAAGTAAAATCTTACTTAACAAAAGCGTGCCCATCTGCCCGAATATCATTAAAATAAAACGAATGTAATTGGTCAGTTACCAAACGGATGTTATATAATATAAGAATGTACTAGATGCTAGGTGGTAGTGATTAAAATCGTGAATCTAATTACCTATACAATAGATAGAGATAACGACTGAGTTGCCCGCTTGTTCACTTTATAAGAGTAAGTAATCTAGAAAGGCGACTCTTGTTTCTAGTAACTGAAATACTAATGGCTGATTCCCTATATCCCCAAGTTCCAAGTATATCGCTTGCTGGATCTGTCCATATTTGGGCTACGGATACTATAGCATTTACACTATACTGGTAATACCACTGTCCTAACGCTTCTTATTGAGTGTACAGTATCTACCTAATATAGTTTCACCGTTTAATAAGTTGTCACAAGAATAGAAGAAATCATCTAGTGAATTGAAAGATAATCAATAATCATCTAGAGACTTATTTCTTCTATCAATCGATGTGAATGCGTCCTGATTAATACGTTAGCTTTCACGACGGACAGATGCGGGATAAGCTTCTTCTTACCAAATCATTTAAGCTTTTACAACGATTGGGGCCAGCTTCCCGGTTTTTTTTTTCTTTATAGGAAGGTGTTTTACTTACATGCTGTTCAACTTGTTCGTTGTGTCCTATGGCGACGGGAGAGTATTGCTGGACATGTACGGGAGCGTGATGAATAGCTGCAGGAGCCACATGTTGAACCAAAGGAGCAGCGTGAACGATCGGGCCACTGTGTTGAAGGTACGCAGCCTGCTCGATCACTGGAGCCGCATGGTGCAGGATTGGGCCAGAGTGTTGCAGGATTTGCCCACCATGTTCCAACACAGGAGTGAAGTGCTGTTGTTGTCCCAAGTGCTGCGAAGGCTCATCGTGACGAACTATGCTTTGAGAAGAAACTGCCTGCCCATGTCCATCTTCAATCAATCCAGCTTGACAAAAAGCCAGTAAGGCACTGATGACTGCTACCTGAAAATGACAATACATAATATGAAATTGTCGATAACTTTATTTTTAATTTAACAAAAAGTATTTTCCTCACTTTGAAGTACATGTTGATTGTTGATGTGCTGTACTGAAGTGTGGTACTCGATTGATAAGGTTGCTGGTAGGGTTGAAGTTTTTATACTTTGGAGGAAGCGGCGCGGGAGCTTGTCACCCGATACCAAGAAACCGGCCCGATACGTGACACCACCACACACGATCACCTTTACCTTACGTCATTGCGTTTTTCATTTTCGTTCAAGGTTAGGGTAAGGCTGTTTACATAAGCAGATTCTTGTCAAGCTGCTCATCTTGAGATAAGGGAAGAAACTAATGCGGGAGCTTTCATTGTCTGTATCTCAAAAACGCCATCCTGCGTTATGCTGAATTTCTTTTAAATTTACACTAAAGTCTTACGGGCTTAAATATGAAAATAATCAACCTTGTGCATTTATAGTTGTACAAGGATCTTTTGGCGTGTTAGCAAACCAAACCCAAGTTATCTTTTAGTGTTAAATTTCGATAAAATATAATAATTGTAAATTAATGCAAAAAAATACTATAACCAACGCCAACCATCTCGTCTTTTTATTAATATTTGACAAATCTACAGCACCCACCTGTTAAAGTTACAGCACGGATGACAATGTGTCATCCGTGCTGTGTCATTTTAATCTAGTCTCATGTTTAATCTAGTATTTTTGTAATATTTACTTTTTCTTATTTACCGATTGTTTGTAAATGTGTGGACATTGTAGGCCTTATGTATTCCTAGATCCTTGGTAACTTTTATCTCGTTCTACGTTTTGTAGTAAGCAACGACTTATTGTCGGGTCTACGATGTCCTCCCATACTTAAGTACTAACGCTGTAACAGAAATATTGTAAAACCAAATGACTTTAAAAGCGTTACCATGGAGTTTCTTGCCGGTTCTTCTCCATAGGAAACAACCAATCCGAACCGAGTACCTTTTTGTCGACGTTTTATAAGTGCCCGTGTAAGCCTATGTAAAATAAAAATATTTTGATTTTGATTTTGTTTCGAGTGCCAAAAGATCTCTGTAGCACCATATATATGAGTTGAAATGAATTGATTGTTCATGAATTAAATTTAGAGCTTTTAGCGTGTTTCACGGTTAGAATAGCGTATCTAAACCGATTTACTCTATCGTATTTTTCAATGCAATAGTAGCTGCATGACTTGCATTTATCTAATTCAAGATCTTTTACTTTGAGCTACGATAGTTGTAGTGTTTAAGAAAAAGCTAAGTCCCTCTCTGTTAAATGTTTTAAATCAACAAGAATTAAAAACGTGTGTTTTTAGTGACGAAATCATAATTAAGTATCAGGAAATCATATCCATCAAAAGCAATTGCACGGAAACAGTCAGTTTCTAAAATTGGTGCAACCATTTAGGTTTTAGGAAACGCCTTTTTATAATAAGTGCCAAGCGAATTTAAGTGATGCTAGGCAAGTGCTAATGAACCAATTAGACTGTGCATTAACCGTAAAAGGCTAATAAGATTATCGATAGGTACATAAATACTGAAAAGCAAGTCGAGTGGCCAGTGTAAACGAGTCTGAATATCATCCGCCGGTAAGAAAGTAGCGCTCTGGGTTGCACCGACTGATCCAGTAAACTCTTATGCAATATTAAGGCTTCGGCACACTGGGCGTGTAACTTTATACTGTTGATCACAGATGTGCGGTGTATGGGTCTACGGGATTTATTTTTGAGACTTTTGACGAATAGTGAGAGTTCATTTTTCGGTTAGGTCAGGAAATAGAAAATTAAAGTAATACAAAAAAAACCTTTTAAAAAAAAAATGTTGTACTGCTTTAATTTTCTATTTCCTGACCTAACCGAAAAATAAATTCTCGAAGTCAAAAGTCTCAAAAATAAATCCCGTTTCCAAGCAGAACAAATAGATATGCTACAAAAAACATTTACGGGACTAACTTTTCAGTTCCAATGAATGTTTCATTATAAAGTTACTTTGCGGTAAATTCGATTTTATAGCCATGTTGTGGACAGACTGTCGTGGTGCGGTTTAGAAGGACCTATTTCTAGTGAAGGACTGCGATAGGTTTAGTTGGTTGATTCAATTTTGTGATATAATTTGTAAATCGATATGTTTATATTCCCAAATAAAGAATTTAATCAAAGCTTTCAATGTTCTCGGTGTACCCCCAGCGCTACGACCGGTGTAGCGAGTCGTCGCAAGCGCACCGCATATTTCCCCGATCGAATCGCATGTCGATTCTTCGGCGATTCTTGCGGCTTTCTGCGAAGGTCACGCACATCATCTTTCATACGCACATCGTCGTGAAACCTTTAAACTACCACCATATTTAATGCAGATTCTTATTTTGGAGTGTAAATTTTTAAGCTGTCACGACTTCGAATCGATATTACGGAGATAGCTGCGTTTATATTAATGATGTGACCGTTGTGTAATAAGATTATTTATATTTTACTGTTACGCATCACTTAATCATTATAATTTATTTCTTTATATTACGTGTTGCAGTAAGTAATATAATATCATTATTGTTTAATATGTATATCGCTGGGCACGTTCCCACGCTAGTGATACTAAAATGCATACACAAGATGCGTCCTACATAGTGATTGATGTGTTAGACTTATAGGCTAGAATCTCTAATGTAAATCTGAAATCTTGGGGCAATCTAAGTAATTTACGCGAACGTAAAAGAGATATATCCAGCATGATGAGTGTAATGACCTTGCGGTAAGAACCATGACGGATCATATCAATACTATTAAAGCGTGGAATGTTAGTAAGTGTTCCAAGTGTATGAGTATCACGCCACCACACATGCGCTGTAATTCCAGTGTCATTGTTAACTTAATTCACCGTTCAAATGTACTTTATCAAGGCAATTGATTACTGAATTGAATTTTGTTTCCCTGTAAACAAGATCTGTATTAAAAATACTTGACATACGAACCTGATTTCCCCGAACTTTGATTAAGGTACTTTGCATACATTATATCGCCGTATAGGCACATAATGATTCCATTTAATCTTCGAAAATTACAAAATATGATGGTATATTGTGGTGCACGAAAGGGTCACTGTTTCGCAACCCGCATCAATCAAGATGTTAATAAAACGAGCGACACTCGATAATCCAACAACAATTACGTTTCATTTTGGATATTGCGATAAAGATTTTGTAAGATGATCTTAGTTGGTGTTATAATTTAAGGAGAGGTGTTATAAATGTCAATATCCTATTCTTAAATTACTGCGTAAATCAAGAAGTATAAAAAGGTATCCATGACCATATCACAATATGTACTGATTGTAAATATTCAGATGATTTAAGTTCAGCAGATTCATATTGAAAGTTATAATCTAGCGCTACCTACTAATGAGTTTCTTAAATAATAAAACTTATTTATTAGCGGTATCGAATCATAATTATTAATTAAAGAGTCAAATGTACTTCAACCATTTAGAACAGTTCCCAGTTGGTTGATAGTTTAACAGAGTTGTTCAAATTGCCGTAACTAGAGCCTTCAGATTCTCATTTTTCTTTACTATTTGTTGAACCGATACTTATTAATTCTTGTGTAAAAGAAATTATGAAGTAGAATTCCCTTTCTGTAGTATCACGCTCCCACACTTTTGTTCATCTATATTACGAGAAATCTCCTGTATCTCAGATTGTCTAAACTAATATTATAAAGAGGAAAGATTTGATTGTTTGTTTGTTTGCATTGAATAGGCTCCGAAACTACTGGTCCGATTTGAAAAATCTTTCAGTGTTAGATAGCCCATTTATCGGGGAAGGCTATAGGCTATATATCATCACGCTACAACCAATAGGAGTGGAGCAGCAATGAAAAATGTGGCGAAAACGGGGAAAATGTGACGCAACGCTGGACAGCTAGTATTGTATAAAATCAACGCAATCTGACAAGAAAGTTACAATTTCGTAACTTGGCACAAAACTCCAAAAATAATTTATTCAGAATGAATAATTTCGGTTTATAAACATCAATGCAATTTCGGGCTGAACTTTCCTGAGTTTCACCTTATCTTGGGGTCATAAATCCACTATCGGCGTTGCTACATCCAACACTTTACCGCAAGACTGATTCTTTAAATTTTCAAAGAAATAAGCCACAAATTTTTGAAGCTGTGTCATTTTAAATTCTAACACCCTCGCTTCGTCGCATTTCTGTCACATACCTAGTGCGCAATAAAGGTATACAGTAGAGATGAGTCTGATATCATGTCACTGGTAAAAATCATCGATATTTTATAATCATTTCATCATGCAATGACAAAGATAAAATCATCAATGCTTTTAAATCATTACTAGAATGAACGCGAACTTCGGTGATTCGGATCGGACGGTCCCGGGCCGTCTCGCTCGGGCGTGTGAATCGTGATGTTGCGAGGCTGCGAGGCTGCGCGATCGGCGATTCTGAAGTCACAGAATTCAAATATTTCGATAAAATCACCGGGACTGGGCGCACGAGACGGCAATAATGCTTTCACTTGCGTTGTTTACGTTTGCGTGCGAAATGCACTGCCTTAAAATATCCAGCCATGAATGTCACAAACTGCAGAAAAAAATAATTACGACCGCTAACTGACATACTCCACCAATGCCTACAAAAAAAACTAATGTTAATTTCACTAAGCCGTTTTGCGATCATTTGAGTATCTACTCACAATTTATTGAAGTGACGAGATCTAATACACAAATGAAAATCATTGATGATTTTGTCATTGTTCCCGTCATCGATATTTTTTGTCACTGTCATGCAGTCATCGATACAGAAAAATCGTCACTCAGCCCATCTCTAGTATACATTCAATTCAACATAGTTATGTAGTAAACCGATATCTGTGTGATCTCAATTGCTAAATGTTTGAATATTAAATAGGTAATATAGGGTTTACCGGCTACCTGTGTTTGTAAGTTGCGCGCTACTATTGCTAGTCTAGTTCCGCCACTACATTGCTTTCACTCCTTATTTCGGCTCGGACATTGTATGGTAATATTGTGATATGCAATTTGGATGAGATCTCATATCTTCTCACGCTCCACTGGACTTGTTACTGCAATTAGCACTTTTAGCCCAATGCATGCACTATCGCAATGTGTTGTTTCGTCTATCACCGTTTACAGCTCTAATTATCTTTACGCGTTGTGTAAGTAAAGAACAATGATTTCGATCTACTTAATTTATATCTATTATTAATTCGTTTTTCAATTCATATGTAATTAATAGATATTCTTACAAGCTTTCATTTGCACCGACGTCTTCGTTATACCTATCATATTTGACAAGATTGTAATTAATTTATATAATTTTAAAAGGATCAATATTTCATATAATATAGCCTACAAGATTAAATTAGCTATCAAAAAGTATTTCCTTTTTCGTAACACTGACTTCCTCTGCATTATGTTTTCGTCATCGTCATCCGACATGTCGTTAAAAGTTGACTTGATCAACCGGCTGCCCTGTTTATTAATCTTCATTAACATTAAAACCATCTTCAATTGCAGTAGGTATACTTGTTGACATTGCCTTCTAAAAATACCTAGAAGGTTTGGGTACTAATAGTCACCAAACTGGACAAGTTTGTCGGTGCCCCTAATATCAGTTATTTGGCCAACGAGGTGGCTACTCTTCGGAGCTTATAGAGCTCTGATGTTTAGATTTTTCTGTGGCCGATGAAGTCTAAGATGATGATGAGGATGTTATGTGACGCAAAGACAGAATAGGTCGCTCTTTACCTGCTTATCGGGAATTCCACAATCAAAGTTATGAAAAATCAGCGTTGATTAAAAATTAGTGTCTATCAGAGGTTTATAAATGAATTGTAGTCAGTATAATTATTTTTCTTCAATCGTCCATCAGACACCTGGGTTTCTCTTACATGGGGAAAACTCATCGAATTCTTCAAAAGGAATTCGATTGACCCACAGTCGATAAGCATTTTTAATCATCAGTCAAGCTGACCGACATACATTACATACTTAATTGTGTTTTGCAACGTAATAAATCATGCAAAATTCTCAGGGAGTAAAACGGTTTTTGTTTTTCGAACATGTTTTATCAGTGGGGCTAAACCATTGATCTTCCAGCTTGACTATTAATTGATAGGCAATCATTTGCGTTTTCTTATTGCCTCGTTAGTTCCCAAGCGCTACTTCAAATGAATTGTAGTCAGTATAATTATTTTTGACCTTTAATCGTCCATCAGACACCTGGGTTTCTCTTACATGGGGAAAACTCATCGAATTCTTCAAAAGGAATTCGATTGACCCACAGTCGATAAGCATTTTTAATCATCAGTCAAGCTGACCGACATATATTACATACTTGTGTTTTGCAACGTAATAAATTCATGCAAAATTCTCAGGGAGTAAAACAGTTTTTGTTTTTCGAACAATGTTTTATCAGTGGAGCTAAAGCATTGATCTTCCAGCTTGAGTATTAATTGATAGGCAATCATTTGCGTTTTCTTACTGCCTAGTTAGTTCCCAAGCGCTACTTCTGAGCTTGAGGACTTAGTTATAAGTTTTTAAACAGACATGGTCACTAACACTATCAATAACACTTGTACCGGGATGTTTACTATGTTTATAAATAATAATAAACATGGTAAATATCCCGTACAAGAGTTATTGATAGTGTTGAGGACTTAGGTTTTTTACCTAGTTCGGGAAAAGTGCCACTCTGCATTTGTTCCTAGTCAATGTCAACAGACTTGCCCTCTATTACATGGGACTTATCCATAATAGGTGAAATAGGGATGAAAGGCGTGATGGAAAGTTACGTGCATTTATTTTCCTACTTTAACATGAAAACGAGCATCTTTATTTTATTTATTAGGGGATAATAACAACGCACAACAACTACAACGTATATAGTACATTATGGTTAACAAAACTTTAGGTAGTAATGTTGCAGTCCACTGCATTATCCGCAGATAAGACGTGTTAAAGAGTTTTTTGGAGATTTATTAAACTAATAGGTCAACCAGAATCTGTGGATTTACTGTGTTAAGAGCCCAGTCACATTTAAGATTACAATAGTGCGCAAAAACTGATATGTCGCTTACTCGTAACTTACAAAGCTACCATTGATGCAACTAGTTTTCTTCAGATGGCTCTCGCAACGATAAAGATTGATAGATAATTTTAATCACTCGATTCATACATTTTATAGATACTCGTATGTAGTTTGTAAACTTATTAATTTGTTTATTAGAAGATTAAATAGAACTAATACTTCTATTTGAAAATTGTTGGAAGTGCAAACACGCATAAGTTGTTCTCAAGGTGTTTAATTTCCGAAGTAAATGTATTAAATAATAAAAATAAAATTCAGTACAAAATGTAAAGAAACATGAATACTCTCTACAATAAATTGAAAGATCACGACGATTTAATTGGGCTTTTCCGATTTCTCCTAAACATTATAAGTAAGCTGCAAAATTTCCTAGACGACATTGTCTATAAGTGAAAAAATAATGTGTAGAGGTAGATCTTCTTTTGTTTTTGGAAAATTGTTTTCAACCATAAACCTCTTTATGCATGGTTGAGCGTATATTCGGAAGATTAGCATCGTTCTGTCAAAAGATCAGTACAAAATGAGTATACAATGGTTTATTTTATCATCATCTTTATTGTACAAAGCTAAGCTATTTATTTACAACATGTTGCCCACACCGATCAGAAAAACTATGTATAATACACTCGCAGATTAGATACAACTATAACAGGCCATTCATGAGATAGATTTAGCGCTATAATGCGCATATAAATGTATGTACAGAAGATAAAACATTTTATATATAACACTCATTTGATGGCTGCAGTCTACTTGGTCACGTATTTTTCAATATCAACAACCTCACTGCATTGTGAACCATGTTCCAATGTCTATGGCGTGTCAAAAACCAAAAACGCGTTCAAATTTCGAACAACGCCATCTTGTTTCAATTCTTTGACGATCTCTTTCGAAGATTCACATAGAAGTTGTCGGTCATACTAACTACTGATCTATTGCACTGTAAGGTATATTACTAAATATCATTAATGAGAACAGATGGAAGGCTACACACTCGACTACAAGAACACATTAACACTAATATCACAGATTGGGTAAATATTCTTCTAATGGTGGTGGATCACTGGCGGCGAGTTGTGTACGACCGCGTTGAATCTGTAACACAAATATAATGTTTAAAGCTAACGTCACATGATTAAAAAATAAATGTTTGTCTATGGGATGGAACGATGGATGGTTGTGTGAGGACTGACGTGAAAGAAAAAGGAGTAAATTATAGCGTTACGGTTGAAAGGGGAGAACGGAAGAAAAAAACGCGTTTGTCGCACAAGCGTTAATCGCGCTTGCGTTTGTCAACCACACACGTTACACATATCGCGTTGTCGCGTTATACAGTCAAGTAAAATTAGACAAGGGCAGGATACTGATGTATAAGGGATCATTCATCATTTCACCCCAAAAGACGTCCACTGCTGGACATAGGCCTCCCCCAAGTGACGCCATATTGACATTTTGGGGGGTTTTGCCATAATCGTCACGCTTGGCAGGCGGGTTGGCGATCGCAGTACGGTAGTTACAAAAGCACAGAGAACGAACTTGTCAGAGAATGGGCAGCAGCCATTCTCTGACAAGTCCCTTAGTCGCCTCTTACGACACCCACGGGAAGATATGGGATGGTGCTATTCTTTACGTCCGACACCATACAGAACCGATATAAGGGATAAAACAGTTTTATTACAATTATATTGGACTTTTTGTGGCAATAACGTTTTTTTTACCTTTAGGATTTAAATTACAAGGGGTCACATTTAAAAAAGGTGGCGATGATAGTAACATTAGTTCTTACCCGTTGTGGTGGTCAGCGGTGTAGGTGACCTTACGGAAAGAGCCATCAGGCTGCAGCAGAGAGTATTCTCCCTTCACGACGTCTCCGTCGCGAGTCTCGTGCTGGGACTTGTGGTCGCCGGTGTGAGGGTCCTCCACGGAGTACGAGTAGCCGTATTTGGGTTGAGCCTGTAAGTTTTAAATTATGTAAGTATGTAATTAATTATGGTGAGGTGATTGACTTAATGCATCAAAAAAAAGGTAGGCATTCAATCAATTTCATGTTAAGATGCAAGCTTAATAGAAATTTCTCATAAGTCGTTAGAAAGGAAACATACTATTTGATTAGAATATAAAATAAAATCACGCCCGTAATCTTAGAAGAGTTAGGAAGAGATATTAGTTTTTAATAGTACACCCAAAATTGCTAGTTATGTTTCATTCCCATTTAGTAGTGGACCAGCCTATTGCCATCAAACTGAGCACAAATCCAGACTCTTTATCCAGACTGGCTGCATGCTGCTGAGAAACTCCTGATGAAATATCCAACTAACACTTGTCCGACCTGGGAATCGAAACCAGGGCCTCATGCTTAGCAGTAGTATCTGATTAGTATATCTGGTTTGCATTGAGACTTACGTATTCATCGACGTAGTGGTCTTCGTGGGAAGGAGCAGCATGGATGGCAGGAGCAGCGTGTACTTCGTGGATGGGAGCAGCGTGCACGATTGGGGCAGCATGAACCGCAGGGGCGGCGTGTGTGATGTGAGCGGAGTGAGCGTAGGGAGCGGAGTGGGCGATCGGAGCGGCGTGAATCACGGGAGTGGAGTAGTGGATGGGAGTCTCGTGGTGCACGGTCTGGTCGTGGCGGACGATGTTCTGCGAGGACACTGCCGGGGCGTGGTGGATGTAGCCAGCCTGGCACACCGCCACCAGGGCGCAAGTCAGCACGATCTGATGAGGAAAAAACTAGTTTATTTAGGTTTTATTGTTGGAGCTTTTAAACCCCTGTGTCAAGACAATACGTTAGGTGGACCCTTAAGAAGGAAATAGCTACAATGTTCCAAAGCTCTAATTTGAAACAGTCCAATCATTTTATGACCACAGAACTTTCAATGCACTGCTAAACTCAAAACTGGCAATTGGACAATGTAATCATAAATTGCGTCGAGCGAAATTGTCCTAAATATTATATAAGTAGCCCCACTTAGCCTTTGAATAAAATAAAGCTTACTTTGGAGAACATTTTGCTTTAGACACAAATGCCTTGACTGGTATCGGTATGTTAGTGCACTCTTTTTATATAACAAACAAAATATAAGTGGTGGTGTGGAGGGGGTCTATTCCCGACGATATTCGATCGGATCACAGTAATTGCCGCATTGCCAATCTGCTCGCTTTATCGAGTGTCGCAACGCTCGATATCGCTACAATATATAGAGAAAATGGACGATAAGTGAGAGGCTCATATTGTTATAATTTTTTGCGATTGTTTAATCCGATGGTACTGGGTATCACGATCAGGTTTTGTTTTAGGTAATTATATGGGCAATGTAGAGCAGGTGTTTATATCGATCAGAGATGAATGCATCACAGCTAATCTTTGCTCTGTTTCTTTTATTTTTGTTGTCTTACACATTTGGTATTGTTTTAACTATTTTATTTGATTGACGATTTTAAAAAGTTCAATTAATTATTCATTTCCCGGATATCCACGATGGATTACGAGACAGAACCCTTATTGCGCTAAACACATGTTACCTACTACACCTATGAATTGCTTTCATTTTGAGAATTACACAATATCCGTTGCTTGATCTCAATATCAACACTACAGATTCCTCATCCATGGATGTGGTTGAGAACTCAAAAGTGGCATCTTTTCACACACTTGCTAGCAGCTAGCCAGGCAAGGATTGTGCTTGACAACAATATTCTCTCACGCCTGGTCATGTAACGATGTAAAGATAAAAAGTCTAGATCGGAAGTTACGGGGTTATTATGATGATAAAACATCGTTGATTTTCGTAATGATTAATTCCAGCTTATTGTTTTCGCAGAGTTATGTAATGTATTTAGGAAATTCTATTTTCTATCGTATAAGTGTAATTTTGATTACAGGAGACATGTTTGGTTAAGTCACTGAAATTGGGTGATTGTAACAATTGGTTGTCTAGTGTAAGGCTCAAAACAAGAAGTTCTACTACATCGAATTTAAAAAAAATACGAATCAGTAAATGTCAAACACTAGCTGTCCCGCGCAACTTCGTCTGCGTCACATTTTCCCCGTTTTCGCAACATTTTTATTGCTGCTCCGCTCCTATTACTCGTAGCATTATGATATATAGTGTATAGCCTTTCTCAATAAATGGGCTATCTAACACTGAAAGAAATTAATATATTATATTTTTTTCAAATCGGACCAAAAGTTCCTGAGATTAGCACGTCCAAGCAAACTCTTCAGTTTTATTATTAGTATATAATTATTAGTACTAGATTAGATTAGATATGTTTAAGGGTAAGCACTGAGCAGTGCTTCAACCAAGGTTGGTCGTGTCAGAAAAATAAAATGTTACATAGTGCAACTAGAATTTGGTGAAACGTGAGTTCCAGTTTTCTGAATCATCTCCAAACTATATTCGGTTTAGCGCAATGGTAATGGCAATTGTTCCCTTTGGCATATCTGCAGAACACCTTTGTATAGCATATTATCTAATTAAGCTAGCACTCGTTTCATCCACTCTCGAGGTTAGATAGCTTCAGATTAGCTTGTGTATTAGCATCAATAAGCCAATATGCAGCTTTTATTAATAAGTCGTATCATGTGTGTGTTCTTCTCCTAATTGGATGAGCAATATTTGTGCGTTGCCGTTGGAAGTTGTTAATAATGTGTACCGGACACTTGTTTAAATATTTTCATTGCTGCGTCCGTAAAAAGGGATGTAGACGTCTAGTCTGTAAGCTATATCGCTAAGCGGTATCATCATCATCAGCCTATAATGTTCCCACTGCTGGGACACAGGCCTCCTCTGTATGAGCGGGAGTGGGCTGTAATCCACCACGCGGGCCCAGTACGAGTTGGTAGATGTCACATGTTTTCGATTTTTTTGTTCTTGGACATGCCGGTTTCCTCACGATGTTTTCCTTCACCGTTTTAAAGGGTATGAAGAGATTTAATTTTGTTTCTTGCCCGAATTAATCGTTGATGCAAACGGTTATTTGCCAGATCGTACATTAATTTATTTAGTTCATTTCTAGCTTAGCAGAGATTGTTAATAAGGAAGTAGCGGTTCTATTAAGGGTTCAGTAAGCACCAATAGCGTTGCTTTGTAAATAACTGCCAACATTTATCAGCGAAGGCTCCAACAGCGAAAGTGCGGTTCCCTGTCGTTCTTGTTCTACTTTATACTAATTATTCCAAGATAAAACGAGTTATACAAATATTTTACGACCGTTGAGTTATGTAGGTACCTTAGGTGTTACATAAAGGCTGAGGGCGTAAGAAAATTGGGAATAATTCAGTCTAATCGAGTTTGTATCATACTTCCTGACGTGAAAACTAGGGCTTCGATTGGTGACTATGAATAATGTGTAGGTACGCAGTTTTGTCAGCGCCTAACTGGCCCGATGCTGTAATTTACAGCCGGCACTTAAGAATTTCCTTAATACAGTATCAGTATTTAAAGTTGGAGAGTGTAAAGTAATGTACGTACTCGTAACCGTAATTAGGAGTTGCTGGCGATCCAGTTCTACAAGGCATAAACATAGGAAGGACATGGCTTGGACGATGACAATGAGTCAAAAGTAGTAGTAATAAAGGTTTTAGAGAAATACGATCCGTTGCCATTACAATTATATTGGACTGCCATACACAATTGTATTATGGTTAATCGGTTAATCGCATCTTATTAAAACACTTTGGAATAGTTTGACACAGCCATCTAGCCACCCAGAACGACCAGAACAGACGCAAAGCACAAAAAAAAAATAGTGGGATGAGTGGTAGTGGTAATAGAACCAACCGTTCCAAATTTTATCTGGGCTAAAATGACTGGAAGACCTAATTATGACCTTTGCATTGAAGTGGGACGACGTAAGCTACAACGGAACGCAACGTAAGTCGAACAATCAACACAGAAACATATGAAAATAAAAACAATTGCTGTTAATTTTGAAGCAGGTTTAAATTAAAATATAGCAGAGACCATATACGTCTGAAGAAGTGAAACGTTTTACAAAGGAGTTGACAGAATAACATCATGCAAAAAAATGTATAATGAAGAAGCATTGCTTGACACATCAATACCAGATGGCCAGAAAATAGTTATTTATAATTAAAAATTAATCCCTGAAGATCCTGTAATTCCTGAAGTAGGCAGATGTGTAGGTACCTACAGTAGATACAGCCAAAAAACATGTATTATTTCTTTCTTTGCCACAAAATATTGTTTGTTTAAACAAGGTGTTATTTTGCATCCTCGTCAAATTCAAGGAGGTAACTATACTAATGATTCTCGTCCCGATGCAATAATAATAATAGATAGGTAATTTTTATTTTTTACTTTTATTTACGGAAATCGGTAAGTGTGAACCATCCATGATTCTCGCCCTATAACCGCGATTCCAAACACACAAACAATCTGAAACGTTTATTCGATTATTTATTATTCCCTAAACCACGCCAAGCGGGCTATTCTGTAATACTAACAAACTTAAACAACTAAAAATATCACCGTTAATTAATAACTAATTATGTACCGTAATTTTAGTTGATTATTTATGTCTTTTGGGACAACCTCCTGAATTTTGACGAGGATGCAAAACAACACCTTGTATATTTATTTAAAAAAATGTCTTCAGTCTAGATTCAAACGACTTTGATCTTAATTTGAAAAACAAGTTCAAAAAATTCGTGCCGTAACTCAAACAAAAATAATTACTTTTGTGAAATAACCATTATTATAACATTCAAAGCATTGTCAGACACATGCGTAAGTAGTCTGTGCAACATCTTGCATAAACTTAAATCTGGGACTCCAAATTAAAAGAGAATTCACTTTAAGGTCTTATAAAGACCGAATACACTAGTCGCATTCACTGATGCATCTCTTCATTCTTTAAATGGACTGGTTTTTCAAGATTTAATGGTTGTCAGAGATAACGGTTTCGTCATTTTAATTTATAGCTTCACTTTACCAGCTTTCTTATGTGAGTAATTGTTTTGCAAATGAAATAACTGAAAAGATCTCAGTGTTAAAAAAAACCTTACAGCTTTTGGTCTGAGGTAGGACTAACTATACCCAAATAAGTATTTACATCAAACCGTTTATACATTGCAGTCTTGTTTATCATAGATTTAAATTCAAAAACCATTCTGTATTTCTTTCCAGAGGATCCTAAAAAGGAATAAAAATCAACTCTCATTTTGCCACTCGGAATGTAGAGAGCCCTCTCTGAGAAATAGTCGCGAATCCATGCAAAAGTTGGTGCTGCCATCTTACGGAACACGTTTGTATCATTTCTGTCGATCAATATGGTAGAAAGTTCTCGCCAAGAAAAGATGGTGTTAGCATCGCCAAAACAAGGTGTAATTTCAAATTAATTTATTTCATGGATATCAGACAGGCATTTCTTAACAATTTACAATCTATATGACTTATACGCTTATAAAACTAACCAACAATTGTAGTAATACCATATCTTAATTAAAAACCTACATAATAAAATCTAGAATGGTAAAAGGATGATGCAACATCGGAATCTTGATTTTGGTCTTCTTTCTCTATAACTTGATCCTTTTGGACCTCAGCTGTTTGTTCCTCAGAAGTTAAAGGCAAATCATTTGGAGATAAAACTTCGGTCTTTTCAACAACAGGTAAAGGGACTTCATTGTTGATTTTGTCAGTTTCGGGATTTGGAGGAATGACTGACACTAATGCTGGAACTACTTGAACAGTTTCTACTACTTCAGGTTTGGGTGACGACGCAACTTCCTGTACTGGTTCTTGTTCAACCAACATAACTTTGTCTCCTGCATCAATCATGAGCATCTTGGGTTCTTCATTAGTTGTTACGGTTGGTTCTTTCTCTTCGTGGACGGGTCTGCTATCATTGATGTTTTCTGGTCGTTCTACGTTTTGGTATTGATAGTTTTTGCCGGGGAAGTAGTGGTTGATCTTGATACCGTGACCGACGGGGTAGAAGAACCTAGTGTGATCAGTGACTGAAACCGCATGATTTCCATGATGGTTCACTGTTTTGCTAACGACAGCATTGAATCTGAAAATTAAATATTGGTTAATTATTCCCGTATCAGCTATAATAAGTACAGGTCTAGTAGTACTCGTAAAATATAATTATTGTGGTATAATGAGGTATTTTCATAAAATAACTCAACGGTATAAAACTACTTCTTCTTATTTATGACCATTATAAGACGCTTGGCACACCTTTACATGCATATTGGCAATCCCGAATCAAATTATCTAAATTGTATTTGTTGAGTGCCAAATTAATTACAAGCCTACAATAGATTAAGTAGAACGAGTTTACGCGAATTAGCAATAATTTTACCAAAATCTTTGCAAATTGGCCATAGACGTGATTCTATATTATGTTCACGGTCAGAACCAGGGTCATGGCGAGCTTGTGTATGATTGTTTAATTACCCGTTGTTATCATCGGCATGGTACTGAACCTTCCGCAACGAACCGTCTGACTCCACAAGGCTGTATTCACCACGAACTCGGTCGCCGTCACGTGTTTCATGATGATGCTTGTGGTCTCCGGTCTTTTGGTCCGAAACTGAGTACTCGAACTCATACTTTGGGTACGCCTAAAAAAATCAAGTGTCATATTAATTAGGTAATGTATAAATTATCATTATTACCCCACGCGTTGCTGTCAGTGTGGCATTCCATGTTAAGTAACTTGAGATCGATATTGGTTGGGTAATTACAAATTCTAATGAGTCCATGCATGAGTAGAGTAGAAATATGAAACCGTTACAGTATCCTTTTCTCTGCATATCTCATATGTTAAGTCCTTGAGAGAGAATTTGAGTTTGTATGTACTTACGTAAGGCTCGTATTTATATCCGGAAGGTTGGGGGTTAGGCGGGTGGTACACTTTGACTGTCTGCCATCCATGGGGACTTTCCTTAATCATGTTTTTGTAATGACTATCGGATTGATCGATGAAGACGGCTTGGCTGATGCCCATGAAGTAAATTGATAATAAAATCTGTAATTATAAGACACGAAATAATTTAGTTGCATAATTAAAAAAAAAATACCGACAATCGCGAATCAACAACACTGAATGTTAAAATAGTCAATAATTAATAAAATATTAGTATAAATGTTAGACAAAATGATCGATTCCTTAAATTAAATTGTAAAATTTTACCTTTCCAAACATATTGTAGCACTTAATTTGAACTATCGCTAACAAAATGTAATAGCCGACTGTTGATCTGAAAGAGAAATATAAACCGTTTTATACTATTCCAATACTTATTACATAAATTTCGCTAAAATTGTATTATCGACATACTATTGTTTAGTTATACTAAAGAATATACAAGACATGACCTGAACAAATAAATTTGGGAAAAATATTAATCATTTTGTGTTGAATTTTATAAAATACATAGTTTTTATTGCGTTGTTTTAATCTCTATAGCAGTCAGCAAAACATAATTGCCAATAGGGCCCGTTAGTTACAATAAATTGCCTAGAGTATAAACCAGCTTATCCACGTTAGTTTAGCCCGGAACTTTAAAGCTTTTATCGTATCATCACAATCCGTACGATCAATGGAGGCTTTGAGTACATTTTGCTTGGTATTGAGTGGAGGAGACTAGGTATACTCGGTAGATGTTGTACTAATAAAATCTGTAACAAACTCTTCGATCTACAAGCCTTGTTAAGGCGGTCTAGTAAACAGTGATGTCGTAGCCAAATAGAACCTATGGGCTACTGCAGGCCATTTTCCAGATACTCGATTTATCTACCTACATTTTATTTAATACTACTGTGCCCCGCGATTTCACCCGCTGTTTCTCTTTAAGCTCGCCTCTAGGGGTCATAGCGCTATGTTAAATATACTGTAACCTTCGTCAATAATTGGGTTATCAAATACAAAAAGATTTTTTTTAAATCTGATCGACAGTTTCAGATATTAGCGCTTAAAACAAAAAAATGACGGGCTATTCGGATTTATTATGATATGTATTATTAATATTGTAAAAATCTACTATTTTAATTTTGCTCGTGTGACTGAAAATTTTCGATCCATGTTACTCTTTATTTAAACTAAAAAATTATATTCACTTTCGGTATGTATTCAAGCTTCCGACTTCCAAGTTCTTTATTAAGTAATAAGATTAATAAGAGCATGACGTTTAAAACTCGTTTGTACATAAAAGGACACCTCAAAAATAACTGAAATTCTGTTCGTCAGGTTTTTTCCTGTTATATTTCTCATGTTGAAATACTGCAACCTCACTTATGCCACTTCTTGCTAACCTCAGCGCAAAAATTAGCTCGCTCAATGATTGCGTAGTGGTCTAGTCACTTTAAAGTTTTAAAGAGCCAGAGGGCAAATACTTGGCGCGGTCTACACGGCACAATGGCCTTAACAGATTTTTTCTCCTAGCACTTATAGAAGGCCCATGACCCATAAGATTGAATGAAACGGGCCACGAGAATTTTACCTCTTTTTTGTTGAACACACTTTTCAGTTGCACAATTCTTTACTAGATGATGCTACTGAAAAGTTGCAGTACAACAGTAAAGTACCTTATCAGTAAAGTAGTAAAGTTCCTTACCTTACCAAGTATCTTATCAGTATAAAGATTAACTCAAGACGACTTTGTCTTATATTCTCTGATCATGTAAATATATTATTTAATTTCACCTAATTAAGAAATTACAACTTGCTCTTTTCAACTGTTCCGATTAGCCTAAGTTGACTCTATAACACATAAAAATTTCACAAAAGAGAGAGGATTCTGTCGCTAGAACTATCTCACAGCATCGATACAATTCAATAGACGCGAGGAATCTATTGTTCGGATGCACGTAGCGACATATTGTATTTGCCAGCTTTAATTCAATAATAAAAGAATTAAATTAAATGAAGACTAAACGATAAATATACTTTAAATGAATGTGTAACTTTGGAACAAAAAGTTAATATTCGGACTCAAAGTTGGTGAGATTAAAGGGGTCACACGATTTTGTCACAAAATAATAAATCAAAATTATCAACGAACTTATTCGTATATTTTATTAAATAAATAAATCAACTTTCATTTTGTTCAACATGCTTAGTTGGTACGTTGTTTAGTCTTAGTGGTGGTAGTAGTGGGCGGGTGCGGCAGCCTTGAGGATGACTGGGGCAGCCTTCACGACCACAGGGGCGGGAGTGGGGGCAGAGTGGTGCACCACCGCGTTGAATCCATTGTGGTCGTCAGCGGAGTATTCCACAGTCCTGATGGAGCCATCAGCTTCATGGAAAGAGTAAGATCCCTTCACGACATCACCGTCGCGGGACTCCTGCTGGGACTTGTTGTCTCCGGAGTGACCATCGGCAACGGAGTAGTTGTACTCGTATTTGGGGTAGGCGATCTCTTCAGGTTGAGCGATAACCTTGGCGACGGGAGCGGAGTGGTAGGCTACGGCAGCGGGAGCAGCGTGGTAGGCGACCTGAGCGGGGGCGGCGTGGTAGGCAACCTGAGCGGGGGCGGCGTGGTAGGTGACGGGGGCAGGGGCGGAGTGGTAGGTGACGGCAGCAGGTGCGGCTTGGTAGGCCACGGCTGGGGCAGAGTGGTAGGCCACGGCGGGGGCAGCCTGGTAGGCGAGCTTAGCCACGGGGGCAGCGTGAAGCTGGGCCTGGTCGTGACGCACAATGCTTTGGGATGAAACTGCTTCAGCGGGGGAGTAGTGAGCGGGCGCGGCCAGGAGACCAGCCTGGGCCACAGCCACGAAAGCGCACAGAGCAACGATCTGAAAAAGATTGAATACAAGATTAGTTTACATTAATTTTTAAAACCAGTTACAGATTTTCGAGTATAACTCATTGCAAATCTTACTTTGGAGAACATTTTGGTTTATTCACTGATGCGATCAAGTTGAATGATGTATGTAGTGTCAGAGGTCTACTTTTTATAGTGATAAACGCCTGTACGATCAGCTGATTGTAGTAAGTAGTGGAAGTTGTCAGTCGAGTTCACGGCGACCTTGCGTTGCCTTGTAGTTTGGCGAATCAATCCATTCACTAAAGCTTCGCCAACTTGAATTACTAACTGTACAAGTAGGCGGTACGCTAATTGTGATTTCGTTTATGTCTGGCTAGATATTAGATCATGATAATTTTAAGTTCAAAGCGTGGAGCTTTGAAATGTTCCTAATGAAATATTAATAAAGTCCATTGTACTTCTTAGCAACTCATCACACAATTATACATTCTGAAACCTTACATTCTTGAACCTAAAAATAAGCTCAACAGGCATGAGTTTAGAGTTCATAATAAATCCTTTTTTATGCTATAGATTGAAAAATATCTAACCTTTATTGCTTATTTATTGTTCTAGTTCCAAAGTAAATCGGCAAATCCTGATAAAATCAAGCCAATTCAATTCAATTCAAGAGATTTGTCATTTTTTACGTATCGGTCTTTTGGTTTCCGTTAAAAATGGAACCCTTATAGATTCGTCCTGTCCATCTGTCTGTTCATCAGTATATCAGAGCCATTTTACTCTGAGACTGTTGGCACCACGTAGTTGAAATTTGTGAAACAGTCTTTATTGAACAGCTACACAAAAATGAAGTAAAATTATGAAAAAGAAATAAAGGAGAGGCTGAAGGTTCGAAAAATAAGTTTCCACGTTTTAACTATGTGGGGTGTTTATCGATAGCTCCAAAAAAAAAGATATCGAGGTTTCTCAAATACTTTTTTCTTACGAGTAAGTCAATGGTTGAAGAAAAATTTATTTATTTATTTATAAATGTACACACAAAACACTAAACACAAATTTGTTTCTAAAGCCGTGACAAATTGTGTGGGGTTGTAGGTTTTAAAGCAAGACGAGGAAAATTCTGAAAAAAATTGGGTTTATAGGACACAAAAAGGACATCCAACGAGTATTGGTTCTAATAAGATTTGAAATTTCGTTTTGAGATATGGGTCATAATATGACTGACGTGTGTGCGAGTATGTCTCGCACTTGGCCGGTTTTATTTTCTTAATCGTTCCAAGAACATGAATGGTTTAGCTGAATATGATTTGTAAATCATCAGATCTCGTAAGGGCCATTTAGTCCGCACTTGGTATAATTCTACGAAACGGTTCAGTGAATGTTTCGGATCGCTTAACCGTAACTATGCGACCTAGCGTAAGGTCACTGTAAGCTTGTTCTACAACACACGTATAAGCGCCTACAGTCTGGCAACTAGTATATAATCTAGATCTGTCATTTGAAATATATCATTCATTTTTTGATCACGCAAGTGAAACAACCAATCTAATCACAATGTTCGCTAAGGTAAACTAATTTAATTATGTTTATTTCATTAAAAGAAAATTTTTGTAGCCTGTTTGATATCCTTCAACATTTGAAGAGGATATTAATGAAGTTGAATGGTTTCCAGATCGTAGCTCTGTGTGGTTTGGTGGCGGTGTGCCAGGCTGGTCTGCTGCCCGCTCCAGTGCACTACTCCTCTGCTGCGGCTGTCTCCTCCCAGAACATCGTGCGTCACGACCAGCCTGCTCAACACGCCGCGGTCGCGTACCACGCCGCCCCTGCTGCCTACGCATACCACGCCGCTCCTGCCACCGTGTCCTACCAAGTTGCTCCTGCTCGTTACTCTTCCGCTGCTTCAGTTTCTTCCCAGAACATCGTTCGTCACGATCAGCCAGCCCAACATGTAGCCGTCGCCACCCCCGTCGCTTACCACGCCACCCCGGCTGCCTACACCTACCACGCCGCTCCCGCCGCCGTCGCCTACCACTCCGCTACTGCCCCTGTTGCCTACCATGCTGCTCCCGTCGCCGCCCAAGCCGCTGAGTTCGACGTAAGTTATCATTGCCCCCGAATTAAAACATGAAGTAAACTGATCCTCTGAGTTGTGTAATAAACTAATTTAACTTTTTTTTGTCCATAGGCTCACCCCAAATACGAGTACAACTACTCAGTAGCTGACGGCCACACCGGCGACAACAAGTCCCAGCAGGAATCCCGCGACGGTGATGTCGTGAAGGGCTCGTACTCGTTCCACGAGGCCGACGGCTCCGTCAGGACCGTGGAGTACTCCGCCGACGACCACAGCGGCTTCAACGCGGTGGTGCACAACTCCGCGCCCACGGCCGCGCCCGTGCACGTCGCCCCCGCTCACTACTACCACCACTGAACCACCCTCACTAGTCATGTATCGCGCTCACCAAAACAATGTGATTTTTAATTATTTATTGCAATATACGAATAAGTTCTATGTGTAGTTCTATTTTGTTTTAACATTTTTAACTCCTGCATAAAGTACAGGAATTCCTATTTTTTACTTTTGAAAACTGTTTACACTGTAAATATCATACTACTACGCCCGATCAATGTCGAACGACTTGATTTTTTATGGGTACTTAATTTGAATCTCAATAAGTACGATGTTTCCTATCGACCGCAATAACTTTTTCAATAGCGTTTTCACTTAGTTGTGATTCTCATGTGTGTTCAATGCTCCGGGCAACTGTTATGAGTTCTGGTTTTACGTCATTTGATAGCCACATTGATTACAATTTTTTTAGAAACGATTGGACAGGCGACACCTGGATAAGCTGTGGTCAAAATGTACAATTTACAAGAAACGATAACGCAGAAGAAACAGAAGGAGGCTTCAGAATTAAATAGACTTGTGGTTACAATAGACTTGAATAGACCTAGAAAAAGGAAAAACAGCAAAAAAGCCTTTTTCACATGTCTTATTAATGTGCGTTATATGGATTATATGGATATTGATAGGACCGAAATATAGCCAATAAGCCTGATATAGTGTTGGTAGATCGATTAGAACGGCGTGCAATGATTGGTGCCATAAAGGTCCCACATACCGAGAACCTCCTGAAAGCGGAGAAAGATAAGCAAATAAATTTTCTTGACTTGGGTCCCGAGGTTGTTAACATCTGGGATGTGGCCTCAGCGATCGCTGTGCTGATGTCGTTTCAGCCAATGGCTTAATAGCCAAGAGCTTTGACCAATACCTGAGGAGACTCTCGTTAGGCAGCTGGATCAAGGACTTGGTTCAGAAAATAGGTACTATTTGGCACGGCTCGTATTGGTAGAAGGTTTCCTTCTATGGAGCCCGGACAGACTGAAGTTTGGACGCTGCTCCCGATACCGGTGGGCTAAATTTTTTGCAGACACATTTATGTTGTAGATATTGTGGTTTTAACAAGACGACACGGCTCCTCATGCCAACTGACTTGGCTCTACGGCATGTAGAGTGGTCCATAGGTGGCATAAAAACTTTGCCACCAGGTTAGCCCGGTGTCGGAATTTTTATGCACTAATGGGCCTCTGAATTGGCTTGGTTTTATTCTTCTTGGTAAGTTAGGGTTAGTTCCTGAGCAGTAGCCCTAACTTACTACGAAGAATAAAACCTAGCATAAACCAAGTCATTATTTCCCTAGGCTCTTACCGGGCAATATTAATGTCCCGTATTTCAGTAATGAACCGATGGTTATGCGGCCGGTTATTTGTAAAATTCAGTGATACATTGTGACTTGAATTCCTCAATTAAAAAAATTAATGAAAACTTAAATCTACCAAAGATAATGCTCTTCATAGGTTCTAGTTTCCTTCGACATAAAATAGTGAGTATATTATTCTTCGAGGGCATAAAGCAGTGTCAACGGCGTTATTTTTAATACCGAATGTAGGAAAGGAGCTCTTAGTTAAATTCAGATTGAAGTAAGGGAGTTTAAAGAATCCTGAGTGCAGTGCCGTATTCCGGCTCGCCCAAAACGCAGACACCTTTATACCCCGAGGAGCATACTTATCGCATCTACTGCAACGAAATGAAAGCGTCAGCTTAAGGAAATTGGTGCCTCAGAGTTAATTCAGAGCTCGTTGGAATACCTGGTTGAGTTCGGAATTCAAAATAGCGCCTTGTGAAATAAGACACTGCTTTATCCCCTCTGTGCATTATCTATTATACTAATATTAGGTCTTTACCTATGAAATTGCCGTTTTGTTTGAAAAAAGTTAAAGTATTTTTTTTTTTCGAACTTATTTATTTCTTTTATTCAAAGTAATCACCCCTGCAATCAATGCATCTTTGCCAACGCTGTGGCAGTTTATGGATGCCCTTCTTGAAAAAATCTGCTGGACGGGAGACAACAAACTCTTCAAAGGCGTTTTGTACTGCCTCTCGGGAATTGAATTTTTTTCCCGCTAAAAAGTTGTCCAAATTTTGGAAAAAGTAATAGTCGGAAGGCGCAAGATCTGGTGAGTATGGCGGATGAGGGAGAGCTTCCAAACCCAACTCATGCAGCTTAGAGACGGTCTGTTGTGCAGTATGGGGCCGCGCGTTGTCGTGAAGTAGCAGTGGAGACGACCGATTGACCAAAGCTGGTTGCAGACGTGCGAGTTTCGCCATCATTGTGGTCAGTTCTTCAATGTACACATCTGCAGTAATGCTCTCGCCGTTTTGTAAAAAGCTATGATGAATCACACCAGCACTAGACCACCAAACTGTGACCATCACCTTTCTAGCACATTGCTTTGGTACCGAACCAGGATCTAACCAACTTGCTGAGCGCTTTCGATTGTCAAAAAGAATCCATTTTTCGTCGCACGTAACAATTCGGTTCAAAATTCCTTCATTTCTGTGCCTGTTAAGCAGCGCAAGGCAAGTCTCGACGCGTACGTTGCGCTGGCGATCGTTAAGTTCGTGGGGCACCCATCTATCAAGCTTTTTTATCTTGCCAATCTGTCGCAAATGGACCAATATTGTTTTAATGCTAACATCAAAAGCTGCTGCCAGCTCAGCTGTAGATTGAGTTTCATCAGCTTCAACAATCACCTTTAATTCATCACCGTTGACCAAAGTTTCCGGACGACCACGAGGTTCATTTTTCAAGTCAAAATTCCCAGAACGGAACCGAGCAAACCAATAACGGGTTGTGCGTTCGTTTGTACAGTTCTCTCCGTAAACGTCGTTGATGTTACGGGTCGTTTGTGCCGCGTTGGTGCCACGACGGAACTCATATTCCATAATTACACGAAATTTCAAAGTATCCATTATGAGGAAAAATGTTGAAATGTAATGAAAATACAACGCTAATCAATAAACAAAAGACTGATTTTGTAAATAGAATGTCATATTTTTAAAACAAAATTAATTTGAATTTAGAACTCATAGCCAATCAAAACTTTTTTTTGTTTGAAAAAGTCTGTACTGCAATACGGCAATTTCATTGGTAAAGACCTATTATTTCGATTGCAGTATGTAACACTGTTGAAACTGTTGTCAGAAATGGCAATTTTAGGGAATTTAATTAAAGTAGTAAAGTTTGGTCGAACTTATTCGTATATTGCAATAAATAATTAAAAATCACATTGATTTGGTGAGCGCGACATGTACATGACTAGTGAGGGTGGTTCAGTGGTGGTAGTAGTGAGCGGGGGCGACGTGCACGGGTGCGGCCGTGGGAGCGGAGTTGTGCACCACCGCGTTGAAGCCGCTGTGGTCGTCGGCGGAGTACTCCACGGTCCTGACGGAGCCGTCGGCCTCATGGAACGAGTACGAGCCCTTCACGACATCACCGTCGCGGGACTCCTGCTGAGACTTGTTGTCGCCGGTGTGGCCGTCAGCTACTGAGTAGTTGTACTCGTATTTGGGGTGAGCCTGGGGACAAAAATAAGTTAAATTAGTTTATTACACAACACAGAGGATCAGTTTACTTCATGTTTTAATTCGGGGGTAATGATAACTTACGTCGAACTCAGCGGCTTGGGCGGCGACGGGAGCAGCATGGTAGGCAACAGGGGCAGGAGCGGAGTGGTAGGCGACGGCGGCGGGAGCGGCGTGGTAGGTGTAGGCAGCCGGGGCGGCGTGGTAAGCGACGGGGGTGGCGACGGCTACATGTTGGGCTGGCTGGTCGTGACGAACGATGTTCTGGGAAGAAACTGAAGTAGCGGAAGAGTAACGAGCAGGAGCAGCTTGGTAGGACACGGTGGCAGGAGCGGCGTGGTATGCGTAGGCAGTAGGGGCGGCGTGGTACGCGACCGCGGCGTGTTGAGCAGGCTGGTCGTGACGCACGATGTTCTGGGAGGAGACAGCCGCAGCAGAGGAGTAGTGCACTGGAGCGGTCAGTAGACCAGCCTGGCACACCGCTACCAAACCACACAAGACAACTACCTACAAACAGAGTTTACAAGTATTAAGTACAATATGATTATTAAACCTTATAAGATAAGGACTCTTTTTAAATCCATTGGCTTACTTTATTAAACATGTTGATTAGATGCTTTCAGTAATGAGATCGGTAACTGAATGATATATTTGTCGTCAACTATTAGTTTATATACCTAAGCAATAGCTGTCAGTGATACAAACGCATGTGTAAGAAGTTGTTGAACAAGCTTTGAACGAGTAACCTTACACTAGGTGACATAGATTTGCGAGTAAAACCATTCACTCAAGACAGGTTGCTTGCCCATCATCAACGACAATGCATATCCTTTGGTTTAAAAAAAATGGTGTTAGTATAGTGCAAGGAAAATTACAGCTGTAGTTAACAGATTTGCTACTTATTTCAGTTAATACGAATTTAAGTTAAAAGTCCCGTATCTCAAAAACGAAACATTAAATCTTATACAAACCGATTTTCTACAACCCACATTTTTTCAGAATTTGGTTCCTCTGACTTTACTTTTCGGCTTTAGAAGCAAATCTGTCATAAGCTATTGCGTTATACAAAAAATGTTTAGGGAACCTCGATATCAATTTTCAAGAGCTGCCTATAGACATAGACGGATATTTTGTAAACCCTACTTTACATACATATATGGAGAACCACCCTTATAATATTTTTTTTCATAATGTCGCAACCATTTTGTGTAGCGGTTCACAGAAGATACCTACTCTCCAAAAAATTGTGTAGTGCCAACAGTCTTTAATGGAGTTTAATGGCAGTGTGTACTGGCAGACAGATAGACAGACAGGTCGAAGGTAGAAGGTTCCGTTTTAGCCATTTAGTTAACCCTAAAAAGGGCACACATTAGCACATTTTAATTAATTAATCCACAGTTTTTCCCTTTACTTCTTCTTTCTTGTATTAGTACAGTCATTTTGTTGGATAAGTATAGGGGGAGTTTTGAAAATAGGTATATAGGAAAAAATCGTTTTATTTTGATGTGCTCTTTCCGAATTTCAACTTTGCCACCTCGTAAATATTTATGAACTATTATGGATTGAGTCAATTTGGGCGCTCGCGAGTGTATGATTCATCTACAATTACCCGTGTTCTTCATATATTTATGTACTGAAGTCTCAAACTAAATATTTCTATTGAGTTCTGCCAGCAGATATTTTATAGAAGGAAAGTGGAAGGGAGAAAGGTGACGCATTCCCTTATACCTGCTACGTCTACCATTCAAGTAACCTTGATACCTGGAACGCTTAGTTCAATATTTTTCATAATATACGAAGAACTCGGATTAGTGTAGATACATAATAGTTCGCGGAGCTTATTCTACCTCAAGGTGTGCTCTCTTTTGTCTCTGACTGACGATCTTTGGTACAGCCCCTATGTCTACTCTAAGCATACATCACTCTCTCAATAATTATATAAATTTATAAAGGATGATAAATAAATGCAATGACTGCGGCCCTCCCATACGATGCTTACGCACTATTACTTTTGAGTCTTTGAGTCCGAGCCGGGCCATTACCCACTGAAAGAAGTCGTTTTAAATGTGCAGCTGAAAAAGCGTCCTAACCATCACGGCCGGTACCTGTATTTTTTAGAAACCTTTTGTTTTCGAGTCGGACTCGAACTTGGCCGGTTTTTTCAGTCTTTGAGCCTATATCTTTTGTACTGGATAAAAATCTATACTGGTTATTAATAATGGTGTGTTCGATATTTTCTGTATCAGTGTTTTGTTTTTATATAAGTGCAATAATTTAGTGCCAATATTCGTATAAAACAATAGAAAAGCCACAGACTTTTATTTTTCGAAGCAACAGAACAGTCCAGCACTTACTAAAAACTTAGTAATTAATTTGTTGCATTTAACAATGTGTACTTATGAAACTTTCAATTTTATAGGCAAAGCAATTCAATTTGATAGGACAGACGAAGTTCATCATAACGCGAGACCTGTCCGACGCCTGTCCTGTGTGACAAGGCCTCCTTTGTTTACGGTTTTCAAGATTGCTTCCTTAACAACTTTTCAGTACAGCTTCACTATTATTGATAGACCTGACTTTTGTCGTTCAAAACGATTTTCGGAAAATACAAACGTGTACTTTGTACATGTCGTGGTGGCGTGTTTCTTATCCGAACCGCTTCAAGTGCCCCAGTTGCGAGTTCAAACCCTGCAAGTACCAATGTGACTTTTTCAAAGTCATACGTACTTTCTAAAGTAGTCACAACTGTCTTGGACACCACTGACTAACGGTGAAGGGAAACATCGTAAGGAAACACCGAAGTCCAGGGTGGACTTCGGTCCCCGATTTATTCGGGACATGGGGACTTGGTCAGCAAATCCTCTTTTGCTCTGTATGGTGTCGGACGTAAAGAATAGCACCATCCCATATCTTCCCGTGGGTGTCGTAAGAGGCGACTAAGGGACTTGCCACAGAATGGGCAGCAGCGTTCTCTGTGATTTTGTAACTACCGCACTGCGATCGCCAACCCGCCTGCCAAGCGTGGCGATTATGGCAAAACCTTCCTTATGTCAATATGTCTGCGTCACATTCTCCCCGTTTTTGCAATATTATTCATTGCTGCTCCGCTCCCATACTGCGCCATCTTTTGAATACTTACTCAATCCAGTCAACATATCTGTTGACCGCCATCTGTTAGAAACATTTGGAGCTAGACACACAGATAATTGTAACTTAATTTGCAATAAAATAATATTGCGACAGTAAATTGAGATGTAAAGTATCCTGTTTCAAGTTGGATCAAACTACATGCAAATTCACACAAGTCCATCCCCGACCAACAACATGACGCGTAATTTTTAAAAATAGATGTTACGTAAAATACACATAAAACTACTAAAAATAAAGGGCCTACAATAAAAAGAAAATAATTGTTTCCAATTATTCTCCAATTATATCAACCTATTTGTACCAGTTTTGCTTTCAATTTGACTCTTAATATTGTCGCGAAGGCAGGTCTTTGACATAAATGAAATGCTTTTTGTTATATCAGGTTTGTTTAATAAATATGTCGTTGCTTTGGCTTAGTGGTGGTAGTAGTGAGCGGGCGCAGCTACGTAGGCAGGAGCGGCCTTCACAAGGACAGGGGCGGCGGTAGGGGCGGAGTTGTGCACCACCGCGTTGAAGCCGCTGTGGTCGTCCGCGGAGTACTCCACGGTCCTGACGGAGCCGTCAGCCTCGTGGAACGAGTACGAGCCCTTCACGACATCACCGTCGCGGGACTCCTGCTGCGACTTGTTGTCGCCGGTGTGGCCGTCAGCTACTGAGTAGTTGTATTCGTATTTGGGGTGAGCCTGTGAACAAAATTAGCAAATATATGTAGTTTATTGCACAACACAAAGGACCAGTCTCTTATGATTCGGTTCTATGGTTACTTACGTCAAACTCAGCGCCGTGGGCGACGACGGGAGCGGCGTGGTAGGCAACAGGGGCAGGAGCGGAGTGGTAGGTGACGGCGGCAGGAGCGGCGTGGTAGGTGTAGGCAGCCGGGGCAGCGTGGTAGGCGACCGAAGCGTGTTGGGCAGGCTGGTCGTGACGCACGATGTTCTGGGAGGAGACAGCCGCAGCAGAGGAGTAATGCACGGGGGCGGGCAGCAGACCAGCCTGGCACACCGCCACCAAACCACACAGAGCTACGATCTGAAAAGAAAGTTAAAATTTATGAATTTGTGTTTCTAATGCATTTCAATAAATCAATGCTATGTTAAATGTAACATTCAATATTTAAAAATAGATTGACTTACTTTGGAGAACATATTCTTTGACTTGTGATCTAACAATGAGTGATACATTTCAGATATCAGATTTAGTTTATATACTAGTCAATGGTTATTACAAAGTTGTATAACGAGCTTACGGTGACCTTACTCTGGGTCACATAGTTTCGCGACTTAGACCATTCACTGATTGGTAAACTTATTTGAGTAAAAGTTCGTCTTATGGTATTCGAACTCAGGCAAAAAGTGTGTTAAGTGTTAAGACAAGTTGTTATGTCTTAAGACATTTCACATACTTTTTTTATTAAATAATATCTTAGAAAACGACGTCTTTTTTACGTCCCGTCGATTGTTTCGTACGTATTTTTTTCGTATTTTGTTCTAACACATTTTCAAGAGGCAGAAAAGTTCTGTTTTGAAAAGGATGGTGGTCATGTTAAAAACTCTTAAACGGATGACAGTAAATCTGCGAAGCATAGCGTGAATGAATTTAGTAAAAAATAAACAGCCTGCATTGCCGCGACCCACTAAAGATTTTCCATATTCTACTGTATTTAAAAAGTTGGACATAAAAAAATATCAAAAAATAAAAATAATGACACACATCAATCGTACAGTAAGTTGATTTACTTTTCTTACAATGTTATTTATTTAGGTATTTCTATTGCACTTATTTCGAGTTTAGGCGTTAAATATTTCTAGGCGTTAAGAAAATCAGGCAGACCGAGTGAGAGGTCTATTGAGTCCTTCCATTTTCAAAGTTTTTCATAAATTTTGTTTTAGGCTTGTTTCACACGTACCACAACTACAACACGACAAGAACAACACGGGGGGGGGGACGGTAATTTGTATAAAAATCAATACATAGTTCGTTTACATCACCTCAAACGAACCTAATTATAAAAAAAACCGGCCAAGTGCGAGTCGGACTCGCGCACGAAGGGTTCCGTACCATTATTCAAAAAAACGAGCAAAAAAATACCTTTTTTGTATGGGAGCCCCCCTTAAATATTTATTTTATTCTATTTAGTATTTGTTGTTATAAATTTCAACTGGCTAACTATCACGGTTCATGAGATACAGCCTGGTGACAGACGGACGGACGGACAGCGAAGTCTTAGTAATAGGGTCCTGTTTGACCCTTTTTGTACGGAACCCTAAAAAATACGATTATATTCTGATTTTAACGATCTTTTCATTCTCGAAAACTAATTAACAAATTTTATCGATTACCTTGTTTATTGTATCTTTTCCCGCATCATAGATTATTAAATGATACTGCATTTTGTACATTGAAATTACCTGAAGTTGACAAATATGATAATTTTTGTCCTGGGTGGTACGAAACCGCGGACATAAGCAAGTGAAAGATATTTTTCCAACGTTATAAGTATTCGTAGATCAAAAACACCTTGCAATCATTGTGTGGTGCGCATTTATGTAAGCTCACTCTCACACATTGAGAGACATTGACCTTCTGCTGTGTTTTTACATTGTTGGTTATTTACTGTAATTATTTGCTTCTCATACGGTTAGATAGCTCATCTAGGTAGGTACGTGTCTCTTTGACCTAAGTGAAAGATGACAGATCTATAACCTCGTCAGGAAGAAAGACCCATTACGTAACCAAAACACATTTGTTCAGCCCGTTACTATGATATTTTTTTTCTTCAGCCCGCCATTATGATTATTTTTTTGTTCAGCCCGTCATTATGAACATTTTTTTTTGTTCTGAAATTTCCCAGGTGTTGTATCATGTCTTTTTTTACCTCAATCATCAACATCTGCAAAACCCTTTAGCAAATATGTTGGGGTCGGTTTCCTGTCTAACGGGGTGCAGTGCAGTGTAGCAAAATACAAGTAAGTTACAAGAAGCTACTGTCTTCTCAGACCAAATGATGCCAGTGTATATTAGAGAATAATGTAAATGAAACCACCATTTATGACATTTGACAAGGATTTATTTATATAGACACATATTAAATGACTTAAATTTATTGAAAGTGTGATTAAAATGTTATACTCAATGTTACTAATCCCACTTAATTAAAAGTTATTTTAAACTCTTTATGTAATTTATAAATTCAATACTGCAATAAAAAATTGGACAGGAGAAGAGTGTGGACCACTCATAAGAGATTTTAAGAATATCTGTAATGTAAAACCAAAACCATTACAAATATTCTCTTGAACTCCTCTTCTCCCCTCTTCTTGTGAGGAGTAGATTCACTACAATAGTAACATTACCCTGTAGTATTACTATCCTCACAGTTAGTGTAACTGCATTATATTTATTGCAATATAAGGCAGTTACTTCGTGAATGATTCGAGTTGCTTTATTCAGGCGCGGATCTAAGAATAGTTGGCAAAAGATCAGAGGAACAAAATTTAAAAAACTTTGAGCCCTTGGTTCTTTTGCCTCCCAAACTTAAATCCGCGCCTACCACTGTCACATAAAAAAGCAATTCATTTTGTGATCTCTGCACAGCCTATTAACAGACAATGCAGAATATCTTATGTCGATATTTCTCATAGCACGTTTATGAAAAAAAAAAAACAAATCTGCTTTCACAAACTACTTGTTTTCTTAAAATAAGCAGTCTATGAAAGCTGATGGTATCTTCTGCAGTTTGTTAGGTGCTGTCAGGAGCCGGGTAACGTAAGGCATGGTTAGAACTGGCACCGCAGTGCCGGCATCATGTCACATCAGCCACCTGAGACGAGTGGATGTCGACATCGCCCGTGAGGACCTGAAACAGAATAACATGACACTTGAGCACTTGCGCGACTGAACATCATGGGAGTGGAAGTTTATCTGAAAGCTAAGTTGCTTTAAATGTGTATAACGGAAGTAAAAATACGCTTATCAAACAATGTCTACAGTCTTGTTTTTCCATCATTGATTCAATTTCATGTACCGGACCATACCTAGAAACTTTCTGGTTACTGAGATATTAAAGGTCAAAGGTAAATAAAATTTCTTCTGCAGACTGGGATAAATTACAAACAAGGAAATATGATGCCATGAATGGCATGTCTAGCCTTTTAATAACTAGGTTCGTGTCGGCTTTCAGTCTAAACAGATGCAGCCAATTACCACTATTTTACATGGAACGACTGCTGTTCTGATCTCCACAACCCAGTTACTGGATAACACGACCTAAGCGAGATAATCATGAACATCTACAGTTCGACTTCACCCAATGCTGGGTATATACCTCTATTTGCTTGCAAAAGAATAATTTATTTATAAATTAATTTGCTCGAAATAAGAATTGCGTTCACATCACCATTTACAAATTAAAAACACATACCTTGGCCTTCTAAGCTGAGACACGCGGTAATTTAGGGTCACTAGCCCCGGTAGCGACTGCAAAAACTAATGCCTCCTTCACGGTAGACGGCGGGTGGCGCACTGCGGCATGGCATATAGGAAGTCTAGTCTAGAACAGTGCTTGTGCAAAGCGCAGGTCACGAATTGTAGATCAATACTTAGAGGCATCTGTCTTACCGCTGGCGACTAGCGAGAAGCGAGTAGACCTACCATCTAGAAACGTGTTTTGACGAGCAGCGAGCTTGACGGCGCCAGCGACGGGTGATAACTCGCTGGTATGCGAGTGTTACAAGCAAAAGTCTCGCAGCGAGTGTTCTGTCTGCCAAGCGAGTCTTGTCAAAACAACAAAGAAGTAGGTACTCGTCGGCGGCGTAAACACTCATTTGTTCCATTTCTTTTACTGACATGGGACTTTAAAGCTTTTGTACAAAGATGAGACTGATGATGTAAGAAACCGTCGACAGCTAGTCGCTTTCCGTCGGCGGTGGGTCAGGTGCCTCAGCCACGTTGCAGCATAACAGTAACAAAACTATTTATTTCAACGGGCCCAATTGGAAAAGTACGCATGTTGTCTCTGACTGTAGGTACGATCTTTGGTACAGCCCCTATGTGTACTCTAAGCATACATCACTATCTCGATAATTAAATATGCATTTATAGAGGATGATAAATAAATGCAATGATTGCGGCCTTCCCATACGATGCTTATGCACTATTACTTTTGAGTCTTTGCATCCGAACCGGACCTTCTTACCCACTGAAAGAAGTCGTTTAAAATGTGCAGTTGAAATAGCGTCCCAATCATCACGGACGGGAAACTGTATTTTTTTAAAAACCCTTTGTGTGCGAGTCCGACTCGCACTTGACCGGTTTTTCAGTCTTTTAGCCAATATCTTTTGTATTGGATAAAAATCTATACTGGTTATTTATTAATAAAGGTGTGTTCGATATTATCAGTGTCAGTGCTTTTTTGTCGAAGCAACATAACAGTCCATAGCTTACTAAATACTTAATAATTTATTACAATTAACAATGTGTTCGTAGGAGGAGCTCGTGATTATATAATAACAGCCGCACGGGTCGATCTTTAAGGTTAAGCCGTGCTTGCCGAGGTTGGTCCGTGGATAGATAAAAATAAAAAAAATAAAAAATAGCCTTTTTATTCTACTACAAGTTTTTGCTTAAACACATATAGGTTTTAACAGTATAAATATATTTTAATGTTTGCATGCATTCTTAAATTAAACTATATTTGAAAATTAAACTTTATTTGTAGTAGTCGCCTCCGCGGCGTAGGCCTCTCCTAAACCTTTCCATATACCTCTTTCACGCGCCAATCCCATCCAATACGAGAAACATCTCTGTTTGAAGATGTCTCTCCATCTTTTAATTGGTCTCCCTTTTTTCGTTTTTCTCGTCTCTTGGTAACCATTCTGTTAAACGTTTTGTCCATCTATTATTTACCATTCTGCATATGTGTCCTGCCCATTGCCATTGCAGTGACCTCGTTCTTTTTCTTACATCTATTATCCTTGTTTTCTTCTGATGCTTTCATATCTATGTTTTCTTCGTCTTCATTTCGTAATGACCACGTCTGGCAACCATAGGTACGGCATGGAAGTATCACTACTTCATAGAGTTTTTTCTTGATGTTTATGTCTATAGAGCTGTTTTCCCAATTTCTCTTAAACTCCAAAACTTCCGCCAAGCTAGAGTTATTCTTCTATCTACTTCTTTTCTTGTATGCTTTGTAATGATATTAGCTGTCCCAGGTATATATATTCCTTCACATATTCTATCTTTTCGTTTCCTATTTTGCTATCTCCGAGTGCTCCATTGGTTATGCTCTACTGATATTCATAGACCGTCCCACCTTTTGACTTTCACTAGCTAGTTCAGTAACCATACTCTCTAATTCTAAAGCACTTTCTGCAAAAACGACCATGTCGTCCGCGAATCGTAGATGATTCAGGAGCTCTCCATCCACCTTTATTCCCTTTGTTTCCCAATCGAGACGTCTGAATATAGATTCAAGTACGGCTTAAAAGAGTTTCGGAGAGAGCGGTTCCCCCACCTTACTCCTTTTTGTATGGGGAATTCCGCACCATTACATTCTAAGCGTACTGTCGCGTGGCACTTTGAATATATACTATGTATGGAGTTTATGTATTTTTGGTTAACATCCTGTTGTCTTAGTGATGCCCATTATAGCTTCAAAATGTAAAGAATCGAACGCTTTTGTATAATCTATAAAGCTTCCTATATTCCTTTACTTTTTCTATTAGTTGTGTTATGACTTGTATGTGATCTATAGTCGAGTAACTTTTGCGAAAGCCCGCTTGTTCGCGTGGTTGATTTTCATCGAGTCTTCTTGTTATCCTGTTTAATATGATTTTTGAGATGATTTTATATAGATTTGTCATGAGACTAATTGGTCTATAATTTACCAGATCGGATCTATCTCCTTTTTTGTGCAGCAGTATGATTATAGATTTTGACCATTGTTCTGGAGTGGTTTCTGTTCTAAGGATGTTATTGAATAGTGCTTGGAGAGGTTTCAGAAATGAAGTTCATAACGCCATAAGGACCTCGTTGGTGATGTTGTCGTTTCCTGGTGTCTTGTCATTTTTTTGTGATTGTATTGTGTGTTCTATTTCTGCCCTCAGAATGCTTGGTGGCTCTGTGTTAGTTTCCTCAGCTTTATAGTTGTTAAGCTTTGTGCATAAAGGATTGCAATCTCTGGGGCAGTGTAGAGTTTCCTATAGAATTGTGTGGCTTCGCCTATGATGTCTGGGCGTCTCGACTGTATAATTCCCTGTTTATTTTTAAGTTTCTCTGTCCACTCTGACTTATCGCTCAGCTTCCTGTATGCTTTACGTACAGCTCCCAATTTACCTATGAATTTATCGAAGGTTTTTTGTCGTATTGTTCTTGTTTGTTGTGTAATATTTCTATTTATTTGTTTGCTTATTTTTGATATTTCGCATTTTATTTATTTTGTTCTCCTTTTCGTGTATAGATACTTTCTCTGTTCTAATAGGTTTTTTGTTTCTTCACCTATATACTTGTTTATACGCTTTTTCCTCCGAGGCAACTTCTTCAGAAACTCTTGAAGTACTATTTGTAACTTGTCATATTGGTTTTGAACTACTGAACTTGTGCCAACAGCTTGCATGAATTTATTTTCCCAGTAGGTAGCGACGTTTCTTGAGATAGATGGTAGGTCTCTGGTGTAGTCAGCAGACTTTATTTTTGTCAGTGGATGGGTGACCATAATTACAAACCGAGTTACCTCCGTGCCTTGGAAAGCACGTTAAGTCATTGGTACCGGTTGTCAATTGTAGATCTTTGACAGTCGTTACGTTAGAGAAACTGAAATTCAAACATTGATGTTACGTAAAACACACATAAAACTACTAACAATAAAAAGAAAAGAATTGTTTCTAATTATTTTCCAATTATATCAAACGATTGTTCAAGTTTTGCTATCAATTTGACTCTTTATATTGTCGCGAAGGTAGGTCTTGGACATAAATGAAATGCTATTTCTTATATCAGGTTTGTTTAATAAATAGGTCATTGCTTTGGCTTAGTGGTGGTAGTAGTGGGCGGGCGCCGCTACGTAGGCAGGAGCGGCCTTCACAAGGACAGGGCCGGCGGTAGGGGCGGAGTTGTGCACCACCGCGTTGAAGCCACTGTGGTCGTCCGCGGAGTACTCCACGGTCCTGACGGAGCCGTCGGCCTCGTGGAACGAGTACGAGCCCTTCACGACATCACCGTCGCGGGATTCCTGCTGGGACTTGTTGTCGCCAGTGTGACCGTCAGCTACTGAGTAGTTGAACTCGTATTTGGGGTGAGCCTGTGAACAAAAATAAGCAATATTAGTTTATTGCACTACACAAAGGACCAATTTACTTTATGCAATGATTCGGTTCTATGGTTACTTACGTCAAACTCAGCGCCGTGGGCGACAACGGGAGCGGCGTGGTAGGCAACAGGGGCAGGAGCGGAATGGTAGGCGACGGTGGCAGGAGCGCCGTGGTAGGCATAGGCAGCCGGGGCAGCGTGGTAGGCGACCGAAGTGTGTTGGGCAGGCTGGTCGTGACGCACGATGTTCTGGGAGGAGACAGCGGCAGCAGAGGAGTAATGCACGGGGGCGGGCAGCAGACCAGCCTGGCACACCGCCACCAAACCACACAGAGCTACGATCTGAAAAGAAAGTTAAAATTTATGAATTTGTGTTTCTAATGCATTTCAATAAATGAATGCTATGTTAAATGTAACATTCAATATTTAAAAATAGATTGACTTACTTTGGAGAACATATTGTTTGACTTGTGATCTAACAATGAGTGATACATTTCAGATATCAGATTTAGTTTTTAAACTAGTCAATGGTTATTACAAAGTTGTAGAACGAGCTTACGGTGACCTTACTCTGGGTCACATAGTTTCGCGACTTAGACCATTCACTGATTGGCAAACTTATTTGAGTAAAAGTTCGTCATATGGTATTCGAACTCAGGCAATAAGTGTGTTAAGTGTTAAGACAAGTTGTTGTCTTAAAACATTTCACTTTTTTTTTTATTAAATAATGTCTTAGAAAGCTACGTTTATTTTACGTCCCGTCGATTGTTTCGTACGTATTTTTTTCGTATTTTGTTGAAACACATTTTCAAGAGCCAAAAAAGTTCTGTTTTGAAAACGATGGATGATGTCAATCCGCGAAGCATAGCGTGAGTAAATTCAGTAAAAAATAAACAGCCTGTACTGCCGCGGCCAGATAAAGATTTTCCATATTCTACTGTATTTAAAAAGTTGGACATAAACAAATATCATAAAAATAAAAATAACGACACATCATTCGTACAGTAAGTTGATTTACGTTTCTTACAATGTTATTTATTGAGGTATTTCTATTGCACTTATTTCGAGTTTAGGCGTTAAATATTTCTAGGCGTTAAGAAAATCAGGCAGACCGACTGAGAGGTCTAATGAGTCCTTCCATTTTCAAAGTTTTTCATAAATTTTATTTCAGCCTTGTTTCACACGCACCACAACTACAACACGACAAGAACAACACGTGGGCGGGCATGGTAATTTGTATAAAAATCAGTAGATAGTTCATTCACATCATCTCAAACAAACCTAATTATAAAAAAAAACCGGCCAAGTGCGAGTCGGACTCGCGCACGAACGGTTCCGTAACATTATTTAAAAAAATTTGCAAAAAAATAACTTTTTTGTATGGGCCCCCCTTAAATAGTTATTTTATTCTATTTTTAGTATTTGTTGTTATAAATTTCAACTGGCTAACTATCACGGTTCATGAGATACAGCTTGGTGACAGACGGACGGACGGACGGACGGACAGCGAAGTCTTAGTAATAGGGTCCCGTTTGACCCTTTTGGGTACGGAACCCTAAAAAATACGATTATATTCTGATTTTACCGATCTTCTCATTCTCGAAAACTAATTAACTAATTTTATCGATTACCTTGTTTATTGCATCTTTTCCCGCATCATAGATTATTAAATGATACTGCATTTTGTACATTGAAATTACCTAAGTTGATAAATATGATAATTTTTGTCCTGGGTGGTACGAAACCGCGGACATAAGCAAGTGAAAGATATTTTTACAACGTTAAAAGTATTCGTAGATCAAAAACACCTTGCAATCATTGTGTGGTGCGCATTTATGTAAGCTCACTCTCACACATTGAGAGACATTGACCTTCTGCTGTGTTTTTACATTGTTGGTTATTTACTGTAATTATTTGCTTCTCATACGGTTAGATAGCTCATCTAGGTAGGTACGTGTCTCTTTGACCTAAGTGAAAGATGACAGATCTATAACCTCGTCAGGAAGAAAGACCCATTACGTAACCAAAACACATTTGTTCAGCCCGTTACTATGATATTTTTTTTCTTCAGCCCGCCATTATGATTATTTTTTTGTTCAGCCCGTCATTATGAACATTTTTTTGTTCTGAAATTTCCCAGGTGTTGTATCATGTCTTTTTTACCTCAATCATCAACATCTGCAAAACCCTTTAGCAAATATGTTGGGGTCGGTTTCCTGTCTAACGGGGTGCAGTGCAGTGTAGCAAAATACAAGTAAGTTACAAGAAGCTACTGTCTTCTCAGACCAAATGATGCCAGTGTATATTAGAGAATAATGTAAATGAAACCACCATTTATGACATTTGACAAGGATTTATATATATAGACACATATTAAATGACTTAAATTTATTGAAAGTGTGATTAAAATGTTATACTCAATGTTACTAATCCCACTTAATTAAAAGTTATTTTAAACTCTTTATGTAATTTATAAATTCAATACTGCAATAAAAAATTGGACAGGAGAAGAGTGTGGACCACTCATAAGAGATTTTAAGAATATCTGTAATGTAAAACCAAAACCATTACAAATATTCTCTTGAACTCCTCTTCTCCCCTCTTCTTGTGAGGAGTAGATTCACTACAATAGTAACATTACCCTGTAGTATTACTATCCTCACAGTTAGTGTAACTGCATTATATTTATTGCAATATAAGGCAGTTACTTCGTGAATGATTCGAGTTGCTTTATTCAGGCGCGGATCTAAGAATAGTTGGCAAAAGATCAGAGGAACAAAATTTAAAAAACTTTGAGCCCTTGGTTCTTTTGCCTCCCAAACTTAAATCCGCGCCTACCACTGTCACATAAAAAAGCAATTCATTTTGTGATCTCTGCACAGCCTATTAATAGACAATGCAGAATATCTTATGTCGATATTTCTCATAGCACGTTTATGAAAAAAAAAAACAAATCTGCTTTCACAAACTACTTGTTTTCTTAAAATAAGCAGTCTATGAAAGCTGATGGTATCTTCTGCAGTTTGTTAGGTGCTGTCAGGAGCCGGGTAACGTAAGGCATGGTTAGAACTGGCACCGCAGTGCCGGCATCATGTCACATCAGCCACCTGAGACGAGTGGATGTCGACATCGCCCGTGAGGACCTGAAACAGAATAACATGACACTTTAGCACTTGCGCGACTGAACATCATGGGAGTGGAAGTTTATCTGAAAGCTAAGTTGCTTTAAATGTGTATAACGGAAGTAAAAATACGCTTATCAAACAATGTCTACAGTCTTGTTTTTCCATCATTGATTCAATTTTATGTACAGGACCATACCTAGAAACTTTCTGGTTACTGAGATATTAAAGGTCAAAGGTAAATAAAATTTCTTCTGCAGACTGGGATAAATTACAAACAAGGAAATATGATGCCATGAATGGCATGTCTAGCCTTTTAATAACTAGGTTCGTGTCGGCTTTCAGTCTAAACAGATGCAGCCAATTACCACTATTTTACATGGAACGACTGCTGTTTTGATCTCCACAACCCAGTTACTGGATAAGACGACCTTGCCATGCGAGATAATCATGAACATCCACAGTTCGACTTCATCCACTGCTGGGTATATACCTCTCTTTGCTTGCCAAAGAATATTTCATTCATCAATTAATTTAAAAGAAATAAGACTTGCGTATACTTTCACATCACCACTTTTAAATTAAAAACACATACCTTGGCCTTCTACGCTGGGACACGCGGTACTGTAGGGTTGCTGATCCCGGTAGCGACTGCAAGAGCTAACGGCTCCTTCACGGCAGGCGGCGCGTGGCGCACTGCGGCATGGCATACAGGAAATCTAATCTAGAACAGTGCTTGTGCATAGCGCAGGTCACGAATTGTAGATCAATACTTTGAGGCATCTGTCTCACCGCTTTTGACAAGCGAGAAGCGAGTAGACTTAGCATCTAGAAACGAGTTTAGGCGAGCAACGACCTTCAACATGCCTACGCATCCTCGGTGCCTGCACCAGCGCTTCTACCGGCGCTGTTCAACCACGCAACCTCCAGACGCGGTTATTAATACTGCGACCGCCGCCGCCGCAAGGGTGTGGCTAGACGACCCTGCCGCAGCGCTACGGGACCCTGGACCTCTTAACTTCAGTCTCCGCTACCTACGTCTGGAAAACCTACAGGACAGTAGTGTTCTTTAAGCAGTCCTAACCTACACGCGCTCGATATCCCACTCACGCCTGGCTCAACCGGCTTTGTAATTCTAAAAGAAATTAAAATAATCTTTGTAACGTACCTTGTATTTTCTTCTACCTACCACTAAACATTAACGAAGCTAGAACCGTTATAGTGGCTCAAAGCGAGTACACGACGGCGACAGGCGATTACTCGCTGGTATGTGAGTGTTTCAAGCGAAAGTCTCGCAGCGTGTGTTCTGTCTGCCAAGCAAGTCTTGTCAGAACAACAAACAAGTAGGTATTCGTCGGCGGCGTAAACACTCATTTGTTCAATTTCTTTTACTGACTTTTACGGACCTTAAAGGTTTTGCACCAAGATTTGTAAGAAACCGTCGACAGCTAGTCGCTTCCCGCCGGTGTGGGCGGTGGGGCAGGTGCCTCAGCCACGTTGCAGCATAAGAGTAATAAAACTATTAATTTCAACGGGCTTAATTGGAACACTACGCATGTTGTCTCTGACTGTACGATCTTTGGTACAGCCCCTATGTCTACTCTAAGCATACATCACTATCTCGATAATTAAATATGCATTTATAGAGGATGATAAGTACATGCAATGACTGCGGCCCTCCCATACGATGCTTAAGTATGCACTATTACTTTTGGGTCTTTGAATCCGAACAGGAGCTTCTTTCCCACTGAAAGAAGTCGTTTAAAATGTGCAGCTGAAATAGCGTCCCAACCATCACGGACGGGAAACTGTATTTTTTTTAGAAACCCTTTGTGTGCGACTCCGACTCGCACTTGGCCGGTTTTTTCAGTCTTTGAGCCAATTTCTTTTTTACTGAATAAAAATTTACACTGAAATAATAATGGTGTGTTCGATATTTTCAGTGTCAGTGTTTTGTTTTATATTACGTGCAATAATTTAATGCCGATATTCCTATAAAACAGTAGCACAACCACAGACTTTTTTTTCGATGCTACAGAACAGTCTATCATTAAATACATTTTTAATAATTTATTGCATTTAACAATGTATATTTAGGAAATTTACAATTTTATAGGCAAACCATTATTGGATAATGATAGGACAGACGTAGCTCATCATACGCGAGACCTGTACGCGACGCCTTCTTTTTTTTTTCGGATGGGAAATCATCAAATGACTTTTCCCGCTCTGGGTGGAGCGGAAGGGAGTATCAGACTTGACTGACTAAAACCCATCCATGTTCCTTCTTAGCCCTTTGTGTTCCAGGACCACGGTATCTCTTTCGAAAAACCCGCAGCCCTGGCAGGCATCAGCCCTCTCGGACCCCTTCCGATTTGCTGACATCTCCTAGAGGCGCGCGTGGAACACGAACGCGCCGTCGTCGGCACGGCCTGTCGTCATAAGAGGGACGGACGGTGAGCTAGCCCATTACTCACCGTCCACAGGCCCGCGCCTACGGTGGCCGGGAGCCACTAGTTGCCCCCCGACGCCCGGAGCGTCACCCGCGGCGCGGCTCTCCCTCTCACGTTCCGCCACCTCCTTCAAATAGAAACAGGTGTACTCTGTAACACCAAGAGTGTTTTTTTTTGTAATGGAAGTAATCGAAACAAGCTCCAATTAACAGGCGGTTTGGACCAAATCGGTTTTTTTGAAGGCAAGAGTCAAGATTGATATTTATAAAATAGTAGGTGTCCCGTGCAACTTTGTCTGCGTCACATTTTCCCCGTTTTTGCAATATTTTCATTGCTGCTCCGCTCCTATACAGCGCCATCTATTGAATACTTACTGAAGCCAGTCAACAGATACCGCCATCTGTTAAAATCGTTTGGAGCTAACAGTTAATTGTAACTTAATTTGCAATAAAATAATATTGCGACTATAAATTGAGATGTAAAGTATCCCATCTTTCAAGTTGGATCAAACTGCTCACGGTGCAAATTTGGTTAAAATCGGCTTGGTAGTTTAGGAGTCCATCCCTGACAAACAACGTGACGCGTAATTTATTATATATATTAGATTTTTGTTTTTTGTCATTTTACGTAGAGAAACTGAAATTCGAACATTGATGTTACGTAAAATACACATAAAACTAGTAAAAAGTAAGGGCCTACAATAAAAAGAAAAGAATTGTTTAATTATTCTCCAATTATATCAACCGATGGTACCAGTTATGTTTTCAATTTGACTAATACTAATATTGTCGCGAAGGCAGGTCTTTGACATAAATGAAATGCTATTTGTTATATCAGGTTTGTTTAATAAATAGGTCGTTGCTTTGGCTTAGTGGTGGTAGTAGTGGGCGGGCGCAGCTACGTAGGCAGTAGCGGCCTTCACAAGGACAGGGGCGGCGGTAGGGGCGGAGTTGTGCACTACCGCGTTGAAGCCGCTGTGGTCGTCCGCGGAGTACTCCACGGTCCTGACGGAACCGTCGGCCTCGTGGAACGAGTACGAGCCCTTCACGACATCACCGTCGCGGGACTCCTGCTGGGATTTGTTGTCGCCGGTGTGGCTGTCAGCTACTGAGTAGTTGTACTCGTATTTGGGGTGAGCCTAAGAACAATAATAAGCATTATTAGTTTATTCCACAACACAGAGGACCAGTTTACTTTATACAATGATTCGGGTGCTATGGTTACTTACGGCAAACTCAGCGCCGTGGGCGACGACGGGAGCGGCGTGGTAGGCAACAGGGGCAGGAGCGGAGTGGTAGGCGACGGTGGCAGGAGCGGCGTGGTAGGCGTAGGCAGCCGGGGCAGCGTGGTAGGCGACCGAAGCGTGTTGGGCAGGCTGGTCGTGACGCACGATGTTCTGGGAGGAGACAGCCGCAGCAGAGGAGTAGTGCACGGGAGCGGGCAGCAGACCAGCCTGGCACACCGCCACCAAACCACACAGAGCTACGATCTGAAAAACAAGTTAAAATTTATGAATTTGTGTTTCTAATGCATTTCAATAAATGAATGCTATGTTAAATATAACATTCAATATTTAAAAATAGATTGACTTACTTTGGAGAACATATTGTTTGAGTTGTGATCTAACAATGAGTGATACATTTTAGCTAATAGATTTAGTTTATATACTGGTCCACGGTTATTACAAAGTTGTAGAACGAGCTTACGGTGACCTTACTCTGGGTCACATAGTTACGCGACTTAGACCATTCTCTGTTTGGCAAACTAATTTTAATAAAAGTTCGTGTTATGGTATTCAAACTCACTTAATCAAAATGTGTCACGGATAATAGCAGTAAAACATTTCAGATTAAATAAAATTTTCACACATAAACAAAATCTTGGAAAATGAAGTTTTCTCAACGTTTGTTTTTTGAAATCAGTAAAAAATAAACAGCCTGCAGTGCTGCGGCCTGAGACAGATTTTCACCTGCTCAATATTTAACTGTTTTTAAAAGGACAGTATTGGAATTGCATGAGTTAGACAGTTGTTTGAAATAGACTATCATAGCAAAACGTAACTATTTCAAATTGAAATTCATAGAAAATCAACTCCGAAAACTCATAATATTCGAAATATTTTGCAATTTATCGACAGTACTAACCCATACTGGTTTTAGTGCATTTTCACTTCAATTATCCGTTGGAAACTGTTTAGTTGCACGCCATTCAACTCGATTTTCGGAAACTATCATCCAACTGTTAGCAGCCATCCTGCGAGAACTTAGCTACACCGAGCCTGAGGGCGTCCTCCAAGAACAAATTTGTTATCAGTTAAGAGGCTGCGTTGTTATCAGCTAATCATATGGCTGACCTATTTCTACTTCAGCTTTCCTATTTTGGGAGCTTTCATATAATTTTGGTTTTCTATAATTGCGCGCATTTTTACACGAAGTAAAAGCAGTAAAAGACGCGATTCCAACAAAATTGGGTACATCACATTTGTTCGCAAATAATTTTTGTTGAACTTCAAAAAGTGTATGTAGTTAGCTGTGCATCCTTTAGTCTCTGTTTCCACTAGCAACGCTGTGCAGAATTTGTGTAAGTGTGCATTGCAGCACATGATGTAAATAATCATGTTCACCTAGAGAGCGCTCTGCCTTCACTCGTTAATATGGATGGGCAAGTCAACGTTTTGCTTTTTGTTGCATCTGGTGTGAGATTGTGCAGTGTCTGCTTAAAATTAAACGAAGAACAAAACCGCGTTGTTGGGTGAGGCCCCTTCCTGCAACGACGTAGCTACTGAATATATGAACGGATTTCTAAAATAATTTGAAATAGATCCCAAAAGTGGAATCCCATAGTACTAGTTTAGTTTCAATGGCTTGTCTAAATTCAACAGTTTCAGCATTCGTCGATCCGATTCATTCAATTTTTTAAATGTTTATGAACATTTAAATGCTTTCGTTGCCGCAACTCAAGCAAGATTGTGTCTGTGAACAGCAGGTGCGTGTACGCTAGTGGACTCCACTGCTTGTACGTGAAGTTCATCATCATACACAAATTCGCAATTATGCACGAACATCAAAACACACACACTTTTTGTAAACGTTTATTGAAGTACTTAGGTCCACCTAAAGAAACATTTGTGCCGTACACTTTTGCACGGTGCCGCACGCCTAGTCGAATCGCACTTTAAGGAGCGAAGTAGGCGTTTTTTACGCACAATGGTCCACTTAAGGGACTAAGTGCAGAAACCAAAATCCAATGAAGAAGAAGAAGAAGAAGGCGTTTTTTTGTGTCTACCTGTGTTGTGTTTCTATTGCACTTATTTTAAGTTTAGGGGTTAAATGTGTAGGGAACATAATTTTCGAACATTCAAAATCGCTGCTAAATGGTTTAAATGGCCAGTAGTAGATTTCATCATTACATTATTATTTAGAGTTCCGTAGCCAAATGGCACATTATGATAATGAAACTTTATTCCGAAACCAAATTAGGACTACACAGTTAAAAATTGATAGGTAGAATATGCATTCTGTAGACCGCTTTAGGATTTTTATACAAAAATTAAAGATTAAGGAGCCTCCCTTTATCTCATCTCTCCCCATACATGGCACTGATACTAAAAAAAAACATCAAACCAATATGTGCGGGGTGTATTTAGATAGCTCTTTTAAAACGACATTGAGGTTCCTAAAACCCTTTTTTAACCCCCGACCAAAAAGAGGGGTGTTATAAGTTTGACGTGTGTATCTGTGTATCTGTGTATTTGTGTATCTGTGTGTCTGTCTGTGGCATCGTAGCTCCTAAATGGATGAACCGATTTTGATAAAAGTGGTGTCGTTTGAAAGGTATTTTAATCGAGAGTGTTCTTAGCTATGTTTCATTTGTTTTTTTGTAAATCTGCTCAGCCGTTTGAAGATCATCGCCTCTTTTCTAGTTAATGAAGGGATATAAACAACTTTCACAGGTAGTCTATTTGAAATTTGAAATGTTGTCGCTTGTCACCATGGGCATTGCTGAGGGGGCGGGAGGGGGGCAAACCCCTTCCCCCATTTAAAAAAAAAAGAAGTATATCCTTGGTATCGTTAATTAGCGAGAACAGACGCAACATCGAGAAAATTGGTAGGAAAGGGGGAGGCCTACGCCCAGGAGTAGGACAGTCAAGGCTAAGAAAAAATAATTTAAAAAGCATGAAAAAAATTAAATAAAAAATTTGAAAAACCCCCGCCATAAAAAAACCTCTAATAAGCCAAAAATAAATTAATCCAAGCGTCGTAGCGTCGGGGGACCGCTAAGAAGACCGCTTAGTACAAGCACAGAACAATTTTTTTTTAATTTTACTCTTCCATTTGATTATAAAGAAAATAGGAGTGTAGTGCACTTTAAATTCACTGGAACTCTACAAATAAAACATTGATTCAACATTATAACATTATTTGCTCTGTATGGTGTCGGACGTAAAAAATAGCACCATCCCATAACTTCCCGTGGGTGTCGTAAGAGCCGACTAAGGGACTGCCAGAGAATGGGCAGCAGCGTTCTCTGTGTTTTTGTAACAACCGTACTGCGATCGCCAACCCGCCTGCCAAGCGTGGCGATTATGGCAAAACACCCCTTCTTGGGGGAGGCCTATGTCCAGCAGTAGACGTCTTTGGGGCTGAAATGATGATGATGATGATGATGCATTTATATTTTTTTTATGCAGTGTACTTTGTTTTTTTCGTATTCGATAAACTCGATCAAAAGTTGTGCTCAATATCGCGTACCAGTTGTTTTTAAGAGTTAATAAAATGCAAATATTTTGGTTCGTCAGTGTTTTTAATAAATAGATAGTAGCTTCGTCTTAGTGGTGGAAGTAGTGGGCAGGCGCAGCTACGTAGGCAGGAGCGGCCTTCACAAGGACAGGGGCGGCGGTAGGGGCGGATTTGTGCACCACCGCGTTGAAGCCGGTGTGGTCGTCGGCGGAGTACTCCACGGTTCTGACGGAGCCGTCGGCCTCGTGGAACGAGTACGAGCCCTTCACGACATCACCGTCGCGGGACTCCTGCTGGGACTTGTTGTCGCCGGTGTGGCCGTCAGCTACCGAGTAGTTGTACTCGTATTTGGGGTGAGCCTGTAACCAAAAATAATCAAAATTAGTCTATAATACAACACATAGGATCAATTTACCTCATGCATAGCTCGGGTGCAATGATAACTTACGTCGAACTCAGCGGCATGGGCCACGATGGGAGCGGCGTGGTAGGCAACAGGGGCAGGAGCGGAGTGATAGGCGACGGCAGCGGGAGCGGCGTGGTAGGTGTAGGCAGCCGGGGCGGCGTGGTAAGCGACGGGGGTGGCGACGGCTACATGTTGGGCTGGCTGGTCGTGACGAACGATGTTTTGGGAAGAAACTGAAGCAGCCAAAGAGTAACGAGCAGGAGCAGCTTGGTAGGCTACGGCGGCAGGGGCAGCGTGGTAGGCGTAGGCAGCAGGGGCGGCGTGGTAGGCGATTGAGCCGTGTTGGGCAGGCTGGTCGTGACGCACGATGTTCTGGGAGGAGACAGCCGCAGCAGAGGAGTAGTGCACGGGGGCGGGCAGGAGACCAGCCTGGCACACCGCCACCAAACCACACAGAGCGACGATCTGAAAAAAGAAAGAGAATTTAGAAATCTGTGTTTCTGTAGTGTATTTCAATGAATGAATGCTAATTTCATGAAATTATTCAACGTTTAAAAATAGATTAACTTACTTTAGAGAACATATTGTTTGACTAGTGATCTAACAATGACTGATACATTTTAGCTAATAGATTTAGTTTATATACTGGTCGATGGTGATACAAGTTCAAATTACAAGTTGTAGAACGAGCTTATTGTGACCTTACTCTGGGTCACTTTTTCGCGACAGGCCATTCACTAATTGGCGATCTATTTTAGGATACTACTCGTATGACGTTTTAAACCTTATTGTATTATTCTTATTCGAGAGCAGGTAAGAGACGGAGCTATACAGGTCATCTAGCTCCATCTCTTTCCCACTCTGGAATAAGAATGAAACAATAATGTTTTAAGACATCATGGTAGGCCAGCAGGTAAGAGTTTAAGCTATTCTATTACATACCTACATAAACTCACACCTTTTTCCCATCGAGGTAGGCAAAAACAACAGAACGCCACCTTCTTCTGATCCTTACATACTCCTTTTGGCTCGCCCACGTTCATACATCTGGTCATAGATGCACGCCGGTTGCGAGTACTATGCACTTGATCTATTCTGCTACAGAGCCAGCCAGACCCGGCCTATTATATATTAAATAAATAAATTATATTCAAAATTAAATGATGCTAATAATGATTAATTTTAATTTGACGGATTGCTTGTGTAGCATATTGGTTTCATTTTCAGCCTCAACGACAACCACTTCTTTTTGAGTGAAAAATTTCATTTTTTTTACGGTAGAGCACAATGTAACGCATTCCAAACATTGTACTGATGGATGCATTGAATAGCAAGGTGTTCGGTAAGGTATTAAAATTATAACATTTTAAACAAGTTTCTCAAAAAAAAATGTAAATTGGTTGGAACTTTGTCCTCCAATTTCACTGTAACTAGAAGGTTCCCAGGTATATCGCAATGACCGGGAAAACAAGTGTTCTTGGGCTTTGTTAAGGGTCTATTTACACCCTTGATTCTATTTTAAATATTTGAAGAGACGCATAAATATGTTTAGTGTTAGGAATTGGTTGTATCCCGCATTTTCCCTGTAGGTGCGTGAAGTCGGAGTCCTTTCCTTTGATATCTGAATTTGTGTCATACATATTAATACAAAGCTTGCTTGGGGCAATGACACCATATATAATCGAAATATTTGGCTGAATTATTTTCCCACGTTTGTTGTTGTTTGTTTAACGAAAAAATTGCGGACTTTGAAAGTTATAAGAATTATTTTATTGGGTCTTTGGTTGTTAGACGATATTTTTGCAACCTTGCACCGGGTCACATAGTTAAGCGAGTCAAACCATTCACTGAATGATTTCAAAAGATTCACACGAGTATAGACTCTCTTATGATCATGACAGTGGCCTATCTTTGTTTTTACTAGTAACGATTCATTCGTAGTAAAACATTCACATCACTTGTAAACTTCGTATTTGTAAAAGTGGGGTATGAATTAAATCACAGTTGGAATTGATAAATTTTACTATAATACAGATTTCAAACAAAAATTGCACTATTGTGACCATTTTGGCATATAGAATTGATTTTTATGACACACAGACTGAATATCATCATCATCATCATCATTTCAGCCGAAAGACGTCCACTGCTGGACATAGGCCTCCCCCAAGTTTCGCCACATTGACATAACATGGAGGGTTTTGCCATAATCGCCACGCTTGGCAGGCCGGTTGGCGATCGCAGTACGGTTGTTACAAAAGCACAGATAATGCTGCTGCCCATTCTCTGGCAAGTCCCTTAGTCGTCTCTTACGACACCCACGGGAAGAAGAGCATATAGACTGAATATTAAATTGGTATATTCAGTCTATATGCTCTGTATGGTGTCGGACGTAAAGAATAGCACCATCCCATATCTTCCCGTGGGTGTCGTAAGAGACGACTAAGGGACTTGCCAGAGAATGGGCAGCAGCATTATCTGTGCTTTTGTAATTGGGAAATTAGTGCCATCGCTTGTTAAGATACCTATGTGGTTGAAATCCTCCAGAGTGTGGCTGGTCCATCTTACGAAGTTTGATCTGCCAATCAATTAGGCTCTCGTGGCATTTCTCTTAACAGTCTTCGTTAAATATGGACTCGAGCCAGTATATTTCAAGAATTTAGGAATCAGGGTTAATAGTTTAGGATTCAATTTCAATGTCCTGGTCATTCTAATAATTGTTTTAGTTACCAGAATTACCGTACCGGAGGGCCTAGAGAATTGACAGTTCTTACACCACGAAACTCAAAAATAGCAACATTACAGGAGAGTGAAAAAACTGCATATTTATGCCTAGGTAATCGTAATGATACAATAGCATTTTATAATTTGTGTTCACCAAATTAGACAGACGTTGCTTGTTTCTGATTGGCAGAAACAACGCGTCTTTCGATTCTTTAGAAATTAGCATCAAAATGTTAAAAAATAACAAAAATCTGATACGACATGTTTGCTTTCAAAGCATTTTGTGTTTCTTCATCGACTGTAAACACCATTGACGTAAATATTTCGGTAGCTTTATCAATTCAATCATTTTTGTCAATCCCATCAGCAATATCGCTGATACCATGACAGTTTGTCTAGGCTCTTCGAAACTATGTATTTTAAATTCATAATTAATTTTTCATGGGTAATTGCAATTATTTATCTGTGATACATTTCTCATATTGAGTCAGGCTTTCACTGAGGTATGATTTTCTTTTTGTTAACACATTCAATCTCGGAATGTTTAACAAGTAATGTTTTTTTTGTTGAAGCTGTCCGCAAGAATTACTCTTTGATAGTGTTTCTGCTTCTACACAAAATCAGTTGGATGGTGCAGCATATAAGTACTTTGGAATTATTCTACATAAATCTGTGTCAGTTCCCATCTAAGTAGATATCAAACCCGTTTCTTGGTATATAACTTTTCAAAAAACCCGTATACTCCTGTAAATTTTATTACCCAACCACAGTAAATCTACTTACAAACGAAAATTCATTCCTAAATGTACTCCGATTTGGAGCTCAGTGTGTATAAAGTAATTATCATGCTAGCTTAGTTTAGTTAAATTGGCGCTTGATCTGATTAATGGTCATTTCTCATGATCTAGTGCTGCATTTAAATGTAGATGTGGCATAAGATTTTCACGGAGGTAGTTGTGAGCATGTAGGTATTTAGCAACTGCCAAAACTTGATCCAATTTGAACAAGCGCCATTTATTACTTAAGAGAGCTACCGGCATTACGACACGCACACGCCTAATGGAATGTGTCCTAATATCATAATTTTTTATTGAAAAATGATTTAAAATTATGATATTAATCAGTTGTGAGAAGCCTATTTTTCATTAATTCATCAGGGTAAACCAAGAATTACACACAATAAATGGTCTAAAAATAATTGTGATTATGTAATCAAGAGTGTTTATACATAGAGTGTTGACTCTTTTACACCCTCTTTTACAGTATGATCGCTCAGGATTAGATATTTGTCATTATTAGGTATTTTGTTTGTTTGGAAACTCTAATAATATTTTTGCCTTATCTCAATTTATTTGGGATCTGCGCAGCATGTAAAATTAATAATATGATACAATTAAAGTTTAAAATAATTTATTTGTGTTTAGCATGAAGTCAACAAAAGTATACAACTAAAACAATATTGCCACGTTAGTGGTGGTAGTATTGGATCGCGGGTGCGGCCTTGATGAGCAGAGGTGCAGCCTTAACATGAACGGGAGCGGCAGTAGGGGCGGTGTTGTGCACCACCGCGTTGAAGCCGCTGTGGTCGTCGGCGGAGTACTCCACGGTCCTGACGGAGCCGTCGGCCTCGTGGAACGAGTACGATCCCTTCACGACATCACCGTCGCGGGACTCCTGCTGGGACTTATTGTCACCGGTGTGGCCGTCAGCAACCGAGTATGAGTACTCATACTTGGGGTAGGCGATCTCTTCTTGGTGAGCGACAAGTTTGGCAACAGGGGCTGCGTGGTAGGCTACAGGGGCAGGAGCGGCGTGGTAGGCCACCTGGGCGGGAGCGGCGTGGTAGGCCACCTGGGCGGGAGCGGCGTGGTAGGCCACCTGGGCGGGGGCAGCGTGGTAGGCCACCTGGGCGGGGGCAGAGTGGTAGGCTACCTGGGCGGGGGCAGCGTGTTGGGCAGGCTGGTCGTGACGCACGATGTTCTGAGAGGAGACTGCCGCAGCAGAGGAGTAGTGGGCAGGTGCGGCGTGGTAGGCCACGGGAGCTGAGTGATAGGCAACAGGGGCGGCGGCAACTGCGAACTTAGCCACGGGGGCAGCGTGTAGTTGAGCCTGGTCGTGACGCACAATGCTCTGGGATGAGACTGCTTCAGCAGGAGAGTAGTGAGCGGGCGCGGCCAGGAGTCCAGCCTTGGCCACAGCCACGAAGGCGCACAGAGCAACCACCTGGAAAATTATAAAATAAATATTATTAATATTTAATTAAGACTGTTGTTTATTAATTACTTCTATTTTTTTATGTCCATGCAAACTTACTTTGGAGAACATGTTGTTTCTTTTGTGATCAAAAGGTGATATGATAATCCAAATCTCGAAGCTAATCTATTTATATTACAGATCGTTGCGTACTAATAAATTCTAGAGTAAGTAGTGGAAGTTGTCAAACAAGCTATACGCGACCTTGCTTCAGGTTATAATATGGTAACAGTAATCAATCCGTTCACTGAAGGTACATCGACGATTGCAAGAAATTTCACAAATAGTATGTCACTTAATTTTGTGAGGCTTATCTTTAGAGGTCTTTAAGTCGGCGGCTTTTTGCTAATGATATCGAATGTATCTGTTTCGCAGTAAAATAATGGCTAGGATCGAACTCTAAAGTGGATGTATGAAAGTTTGTAACTAGTCTCTAAATCTATTAATATATCATCATATATGATTTAGATTTATATATGATGATCTCGGAATAGATTGAAGTAGAAAATACATTTGGGAGAAAAGAGTTTGTTCATTTAAAGGAACTGGTTTTTTTAAAAGAATTCGAAAAAAAAACATCAATATCCTTTTTTTTTTTGATGAATTAATTACACACTATTAGCAGAAAAATAAAATATCTGTATTTTATCATTAGGCCGTTTCTTGTTGCTTGTTACATTTTATTAAATTGCTGTAATTGTCATGATAATTATGACTAGTTACAAACTTTCGTACAATCATTGTTCTCCAAAACAAAATATTTAGTAACTAAATACACTTAAACTAACTTACAAACAACAGGACGCTTAGGTGACAAAATACTCCTCCACATCGCTGTCTTCCGGAAACGTGCCCAGAAGACTGGCAGCATTGCCACGTTGAATGGCAATGCTATAACTTTGCCCAAAGAAATAGCCAGCCCTTTGGTTTCGCGAAGTGTAATCAGTCGACGAGATATTTCCTTAAAAAGGGTGCATGGCACTTGGCCCCATGACGCGAGCGTTTCGACCCCAAACGGCTCAAAACTATAATTGCCATTTCAGTTACAGTAATTACGCCGTTTGAGGCTCTAAGCAGCTGCATCAGCAGCTCCAGCACAGCCCGCCGTGTTTGCAACATGAGATGGCGCAAGGGTATCGACGCAAGTTGCGTCTCACATCAAAGGCCAGCTACCAAGGCATCAGCGTCATGCCGTCTGGTCTCTTCCCATCGTCACGTACCAAACCGTTAGGTTCTAAAACCGGTGGTACGCTGGTGGTGGCAAGAGCTCGATGGATAATTTCGTTGATGGTGGCGTGCCATGCTGTGTGACCTGCGCTCCTGTAGCAGGACAGGCCATGGTGCCCGAGATTGTTGACGACTTCACCGCAGTGACAACGACGTGGAGCAACACAAGGTGCGCCTAAGCGAAGGCTTGTAGCGAGCCGAAATAACATGTCATCCATCATTGTGCCAATGGTGGATGACCGGAGTGCCTGAAGCCATAAGCCCGACTCCCATTCCCCCACAGCCAGGAGACGGTCACGCTCCACAGTATTAATTGACGTATTTAACAGAGTATCCCGTATAATACTGCAGAGCGGCTCGTCCCAGCGTCTCTGGGAGGACAGGCTGTCGGGCAAATCCGTATTGGAACAAGCCGTAGTTGAACGCTTGTAAAATTCCAAGCGTTCAACGCAACGGACAAAAACGGTACCTCAAAATGAACCAGTGAGGAAGATAAGACGTTCCTGGATAATTTTTCAGTACCGTGGACCGAGGAGAGGAAGGCCGGTAAAATTTTACTTGAAATTTTGCGGAATTAATTACTTACATGATTATAATCAAACGTTAAACATGAAATCACAGCAATATATTTCTCCAGCAACAGTTTGTTCTTCTCCAAGAACAATGCATATCATTTTCTTATACTTCGAAACAGTTTGAATAGTCTTGAAGGCGGACGACAAAAGTTGTTGAACCTTGTTAATTTATTGTTTAGTAGTAGTAAACGCAATATTATAAAAAAAACTGTTACCTTTGCGATTGTACTAAGTTATTAAAATACTGTTCAGCAACATGGATCTCCATTCCCTTATTCCTCTTTTATGGTCATGGTCACCTATTGTTAGGGATTCTTTCTGCCACCTATTTTATATTTCTTTCAATAGTTCTTTCATCAGTAACCTACACAAATGTTCTTTCTTGATAGTTATGAGTTGAGCAACACGATAACTAATAAATGCTTGCACTGACTGGACAGGTCAACTCAAGTCTATATAATTCTTTCTTCATAGTCCTCATGTGAGTTGAGCAAGAACATGCCTGGACCTTAACCCTTTCGAAGGCAAAGGTAAAATATTTTTAAGACGCTATGACCGCTGAATTTGTTTCGGCTGTTTCTTCTTAGAGTAGTCATGTACGATACACCGACCTCATGTAGTTTTAAAAAAGGCGACAAATAAAAGTAAAAAAAAAATGTCATAGAATAATTCTAAAAGGGGTTGGAAAATTTTTGAATCACTCCCGCTAAGCCGATTTCCCTTTACGTCGACTCTTGATTTTTTATGGTTGTCACATTGTCTTTTGTTTCACCTCAGCATAGCTGTCACATTAAAAACGAAGTACGGCTGTGCTTTTTATTAATAAAGATTTCGCTCATCCGGTGATACCGTATTTTTAATAATACATTGATAACCCACCAACAAGTACTAGGCTAGCATAAATTCAAGATATTGTGTATTTTTATTAAACGGTTTTATTAAGGTTGCACTGTTTTTTTGGTTGTTTGTTGGGGTCAAAATTAGTAACTGAAGTTTGAAACAGTTACCCCCTATCGATTCGGCTGAAATTTGCATACTCGTTAAGTTTGGATGACAATAGATTTTATAACATACATGACTTGACCCTGTAGCCAGGATCGTCTCCTCACGACGGAATTCCTCAACGGAATACCTCATTGAATTCATGTAGGCCTAGTACTTTTTAGGGTATTCACTAAAAAGACGATTTTAGTGGCACCAACATCTTCATGATTCTGCTCCTAAGTACTTTCTGTTAATTCTAAATTCTTAGTTCTCTCGTAACAAAATCTGAGAGACAAAAAAGCTCCTCAACAGTTGATAAATGAATATTCACAAAAAAAGACGATTTTAGTCAATTTGGAGAATAACCTAGTTGTTTCTCTGTTAAAATAATAAATTTATAATTTGTGTAAAATAAATATGATTTTATTAGTAACTAAAAGCGTCTCATTTTTTGTTTTAAGTGTACTCGACCAACCTCGAGGACAAGCGTAAACTTTTTAAAACAGACGACATTTGTGATAATTATGTTCAGTAGTAGCAATGAAAGATACTGTTGGTATACTATGTTTAATTCACACAAGGCACATGTTACATTTATACAGACAGTCCGTAGTAGACGGGTTGAGATCAAGTTATAGCAACCAGACGGATGTGTGTCATCGACCATCACTAGTGCTGTGACACTAATTACTTACTAAATAGTGATGTCACAACAATTTGTTTCAAGAATTGACGTAGCGGGGAATCGCTTTAGAGGATTGTGTGTCAAAGCTACTTTGTATTGATACTAGCAATCAATCAAAATCAAAATATTTTATTTTACATAGGCCTACATGGGCACTTATAAAACGTCGACAGAAGAAGCACGGTTCGGGTTGGTCGTTTCCTATGGAGAAGAACCGGCAAGAAACTCCATGGTTACTCTTTGAAAATCATTTGGTTCTACAATATTCGGATGTTACGTTAGTACCTAAGTATGAGAAGACAGCGTAGGCCCGACAATAAGTCATCGCTTACTACAAAAGGTAGAAAAAGATAATTCTTATTCTTATTCTTTATTGCACATAAAATTAAAAGATATACACACAAATAATATATAGCTTATGTACAACGGCGAGCTTAACCCAGAAATGGGTTTTCTTACAGCAAACCTTATTTAACAGGAGTATTTGCCAAAGATGATACAGCTTTGTGCATGAACAGTACTTTTAAAACTTAATTCAACTTATTTTATAAACTAAACTAATACATAAAATAAACGTAATACATACTATACATATATAGATAAACATACATATAAAATATTATATATACTATAATCATGTTGACAGGAAATGTTCTCTAATCCTCTCTTGAACACGTCTAACGAAGGGCTATCCCGCAAGGAGTGTGGAAATGAATTCCAAAGGCGCACAGCACGAACAGTAAAAGATCCATCATACTGACTTGCTGAGTGGGGAGGGAAGCGAAGGAGAAGAGATGATGATGAGCGACAGGGTTTACCTCGAGGAACAAGATATTCGAAGCGTTCCCGAAGATACGAAGGAGCTTTAGGGTTATGAAGAACAGAAAAAGAAAAGAAAGAGTGTGAGAATCTCGACGCTGCCGAATATTGAACCACTTCAGCTGCTTCCGAAATTCCGACACATGGTCGTACTTTCGAAGCCCGAAAATGAAGCGGATACACAAAATTTGCAGACGTTCGAGCTTATCAAGAAGTTCTTCAGTTGCATCAAGAAAACAGACATCAGCATAGTCTAGGATAGCTAAAAGAAGAGATTGAGCTAGAGTAATTTTAGTTTGATAGGGCAGGAACTTCTGAAGACGCTTAAGTAACCGATACGAACAAAAAACCCTCCTGCTTACTTCAGCAACGTGAACATGTCAAGATAGGTTGCAGTCCAAGAATACACCTAAGTCTCTTACTTTCTTGGAGTAGGCTATAGCGACATCATCGTACACAACCGGCGGGAGGGACTGATGACTCAATAAATTTACGAAATATCTGCCACCAATAATGAGAGCTTGTGATTTAGATGGGTTCACTAACAGACCAAAATTTTTAGCCCACTGACTGATGTTTTGAAGATCATTATTGATGACATCGATGGCTTCTGGAAGCTCTTCCAGTTTAAAATGGCGATAATAGTGAAAAAAAGAAAACTATTTGTATAGGTCTTATGGATGGCCGCATCTTTGAAAAAAAAGGCGGATGAGGGAAAGGCGAGGAAAGGAGAGGCTTCATGAACACGAAACATGGCGAAGATTAAGTGGTGATAGTAGTGAGCAGGCGCAGATACGTAGGCAGGACCGGCCTTCACAAGGTCAGGGGCGGCGGTAGGGGTGGAGTTGTGTATTACGAGTACCGCGTTGAAGCCACTGTGGTCGTCGTTAGAGTACTCCACGGTCCTGGCGTAACCGTCACGCCATCACCGTCGCGGGACTCAGACGCGCGGGACGCTGGGACTTGTTGTCGCTGGTGTTTGCGTGAGGTACTGAGTAGTTATACTCGTATTTGGGGTGAGCCTGTAACCAAAAGTAAATAAATTGAGTTTATTGAAAAAAAATATTTTGCTTCGTACATTGATTTGGGACCTTCACGTACTGCTATGACAACTTACGTCAAACTTAGCTGCGTGGGTGACGTTGGGTGCGGCGTGGTATGCGCCAACGGAGCAGGTTTGAGGGCTACGACAGCAGGGGCAGCGTAGTAGGCATAGGCAGCCGGGGCAGCGTGGTAGGCGTAGGCAGCCGGGGCAGCGGGGTAGGCGACCGAGGCATGTTGGGCAGGCGCAGGCGTGTCGCACGATGTTCTGGGAGGAGACAGCCGCAGCAGAGGAGTAGTGCACGGGGCGGTCAGCAGACCAGCCTAGCACACCGACACCAAACCATACAGAGCAACGACCACAGATTGAATTAGCTTTCACGGTCAAAAATGTATTAGTTTTCAAAATAAAGTCAACTTTGTGACTCACTGATCGATCTTTTATATATATGTGTACTGTAACCCGATTCATAGTGCCTAGTATTGTGTGTGTGTGTGTTTTCATTACACGAAACCCATGTTCTGCCCACATGATCCAAATTCAAATTCAAGTCCAAATTGGAGTCATCGGATGTCATCATTGGTAAATTGCGAGCCGAAGTAGCGTTGTTGTGCAATGCTATTCCGGCAAGTGGGTCACCGGAAGGCTTCAACGTAAACGTACGTCGCGGGGTACAAAATGCTTCTGTTTGCAGTTTTCAGTCGGCGAGTAAATCTACGTCATCGGCTGTCAAGAGTGCAACCGTTGCATCGAGTTCCGCTGATCACGTCGACCCCCTAACGTGCCTATTAAGCAATTTTCGCCAAGACGAAATCTGCTTGTAGCAAACAAAACGTCAAGCAGAAAAACCAAAAGGGGGAAAGCAGAGTCGCTCAACAACGAGCGCGACTAAGGGCACTGTGATGGACCACGAAGAGCAAGTTCCACCGAAGAACACATGCGATGGGGACGGCTTCATCAAGGTGGAGAGAAAGAAGAGGAATCTACGTATCGCAACCAGTGTGGGACGGCGCTGGCAGGATGTAACATGCTGCTACGTCCTGCAGTACCGACGACGCAGCTAGACGTGTGCCGTTTGCACCACTCTACGAAGACTGAGGACATCGTAGAGTACATACGACCTTGAGGGTGGAGAAGCTGGAGGCGCGCCATAACATCAATTTCAAGTCGTTTGTGGTGCGCGCTCCGACTCACCATTTGGTGACCTTCCTCAAGGAAGAGTTTTGGCCGAAAGGTATGCTGTATCGGTGATTCCGCGGCCAGCTACGTGACACCTCGCAGCGTAACACGACGCCGTCACTTCGTGTGCAGTATCTATTAAGTTATTTTTGTATAAAGTATTTATTAGTTTATAGTTATTGTTTTTTTCAAGCGTGCTAGCGCCTGTCAGCAAAGAGAAAGCCCATCGGTGAGGCCACCATCTGCCCAGATGCCGGAGAGACTCAGCCCTCAGAGGCCCTCTCCCTGGACCACGCTGAACCACCAGAGAGCCTTCCCGGCACTTGGCAAAGCAAAGTCCAGCCCCACCCCCGGGCTATTAGATGCCCCTGTCCCCACTCCCACGGCCCAAGCGAGCGCACCGGCGCCCGCTCGTCCCACGCCACGCGGCCCCGCGGCCGTGGACCCCTCTCACAACATAATTTTAGAAACGTTAGCAAAATTAGTCACCCCCAAAGCAGACCGCATGGCGGCTGATCTCAGGGAGGCTAACACTGGTGGCGATAAACTAAAAATTTTCCTCAAGTCCCTACTCAAGTTAGGCGACGTCCTCCGCAACCTTAATCTTGACTAATTCCAAAGGATAATACGAGATTAAAGTGCACCAAACCCCGATCCCTAAAATTAGGGTACTTTAATGCCAATGGCATTAAAGGCCAGCGTGATGAAATCGCCACCTTCGTGGATCATCGCTCCTATGGAGCACACCCACTATCCCCACGACCCCGACCAACGTCCGGACGTTCTCGACATAGCGCTTCTCAAGAACCTTAAGTTGCATTCCATCGAGACTTTACATGAGCTTAACTCAGACCATCGACCAGTGCTCATGCACTTAGTTCCCCGCTCGGGTCCTTCTGACCCCGGCCAGCCCCAGTGATAACCGACTGGAGGAAAGGCAGTGAAAAGCTGAAATCCACCACGTCGCCTCACCTGGAGGGCATCCCCGACCACATAGTATCAGTCGCACACACGACGGCCGCCATCAACTCGTTTACAGAACACGTGCAATCCGTACTGAAGGATTGCTCACGGGAAGTCCCAGCAATGAGCGATCAACGCTGGATACTACCCGCTGACGTGCGTGAACTGATAACCGAAAAGAACGCGGCCATCCGTGACTACAGCTGCTTTCCCTGCGACGCGAACAAAGCTCACATGCGTTATTTACAGCGTGCTGTAAAGAAGCGCACTAGTGAGCATCGTTCAGATCAATGGGACAAGACGCTTAGCGAACTCGACCCTACCCACCTAGCCTTATGGCAGCTGCAACGCAAGTTGCGCTCCACCGAAGAGGCTTCGATACCCCCCTCACCCGACCCGATAAGAGCGTCGCATTCGACGACTCTGAAAAGGCCGAATGCCTAGCCGACCGCCTGGAGTCCCAGTGCTCCCCCAGCTCTCAACCAGTAGATAAGCGACATCTCGATGAGGTGAACGCATTCGTCGAACGTAGAACCGCCCTGCCCCCCGAAGAAGACCCTGATGATCCTCTGCCTCCGGTCACAGCTGACGAAGTGTAAGACTAAAAAGCTTCAACCGCGGACCACCCGGCTCCGACGGAATCACCAATAGGGCGTTCAAACTCCTCCCCGCACAGCTCGTCGTATTAATGGCGGCCATCTTCAATGGCGCCCTGAGCAACAACGCGTTTCCCCAAATATGGAAAGAGGCCACTGTCATCGGTTTCGCCAAGCCAGGCAAACCCAAGTCTGAGCCCTCGAGCTACAGACCTATCAGTCTCCTGAATGCACTCGGTAAAATCTACGAGTGACTTATTTATAAGCGACTCAAAGACTTCGCCGAAGCTAAGAGTCTCATCCCCAACGAGCAGTTCGGCTTCAGGACCGGACACTCTTGCATTTAACAGGCCCACCGCATCGTAGAACACTTGAGCGCAGGCTTCCAGCGTGGAGCGATGACGGGTGTGTTGATTTTCGACATAGCAAAGGCTTTCGACAAAGTCTGGCACAACGGCTTATTATATAAGCTGTACAAACTGGGAGTGCCAGACCTTCTCGTGCTCATCTTACGAGACTTTTTGTCAGATCGCACCTTCCGCTATCGCATCGGGAAGGCACTGTCTTCTCCCCACCCCATTAGAGCCGGAGTCCCTCAGGGCTCCGTCGTCTCTCCCCTTATCTTTACTCTGTTCACCAGTGATATCCCCAAGAGCAAGAAGGCTCAGTTAGCCCTGTTCGCGGACGACACAGCCATTTATTACACTGGCCGCAGTCACGACCCTATTTACAGCACCCTCCAAACCTCAGCCACGGCTTAGGTGCTTGGTTCCGGAAATGGAGAATCGAGGTGAACCCCGACAAGAGCCAGGCAGTTATTTTTTCTAAACCGCGTAAAAATAGGTCACCCGCGCTCAGCCCGATCACTATGTACGGTAAGCCTATCCCTTGGGAGAAGCAAGCCGAGTACTTAGGAGTCTTACTTGACAACCACCTGTCTTTCGCAGCGCACATCAAAGCAGCTCGCGACCGAGCTGCCTTTGCTATGGGTAGGCTTCATTTCATGATTTCGACAAAAAGCAAGTTGTGTTGTTGCTGTTGTTTTTTTTTTTTCATTTTTTCTTCCGCTTTGGGCGGAGCGGAAGGGAGTGTCAGACTTGACTGACTAAAACCCATCCATGTTCCTTCTTAGCCCTTTGCGTTCCAGGGGCACGGTATCTCTTTCGAACAACCCGCAGCCCTGGCAGGCATCGGCCCTCTCGGACCCCTTCCGATTTGCTGACATCTCCTTGAGGCGCGCGTGGAACACGAACGCGCCGTCGGCACGGTCTGTCGTCATAAGACGGACGGACGGTGAGCTAGCCCATTACTCACCGTCCACAGGCCCGCGCCTACGGTGGCCGGGGGCCACTGGTTGCCCCCCGACGCCCGGGGCGTCTCCCGCGGCGGCTGGGACGTGAGGTTCTCTCCCTCTCACGTTCCGCCACCTCCTTCGCTAGCATGACTGCTTCGCAGAAGGAGGCGACGGCTTCCCATTCCCTCTCGCTCCGGACCATGGATTGAACCAGGGCCGGACGCGAGAGGTCGCCGCCGCCAATCGCCGCTACGAGGACACGGCGGTGCTCAGCCCAAGCGGGGCATAGCTCCACAGTGTGCTCCACCGTGTCCTCCGGCCGATCCTCGCAGTGGTGACACCCGGGCGTTTCCTCCCGCCCGATTCGGTGCAGGAACCTCCCGAAACAACCGTGTCCGGTGAGGACCTGCGTCAGGCGGAAGGTGAGGGCGCCGTGGCGCCTCTCTAGCCACTCCTCAAAGAGGGGACTTATCGCCACTATTGTGGCGTGCCCTGCACGGGGTTGCGACAGTCGCTCTCTCCATGTCGCCATGAGATCGCGCCGGAGGTCTGTCCGCTGAGCGACAATTTGCCGCGGCAGCGGAGTTTCCCCCCGGCGTAGTGCGTCCGCGCGCCATTCGTGCAGGCACGCGAGGACTATCGCCTCCAGATCCCATGGAGGCAATCCAGCCAAGAGGCTCGCCGCCTCGCCGGAGATCGTGCGGTACCCCCGGATCAGCCTTACGGCTACCACCTTCTGGGGCGCGTTCAGGTAGTGGGCGGCTCGCCGCCTCAAAGAACGCGCCCACACCGGGGCCCCGTAAAGGGCCATGGGTAGGCTTCATTTCATGATTTCGGCAAAAAGCAAGTTGTCACTCAAGTGCAAGTTGCGCCTTTATACCGCGGTGATCCGGCCCATTATGACGTACGCTTGCGTCGTGTACGCTCACACCTAGCCTAAGTACATCCAGATGCAAACCTTGCAGAACCGGTTCTTACGTAGAGTCACGGGAGCCCCTTTTTATGTCCGTAATGATTGTCTACACGTAGACCTTAGAATGCCCACCGTCCTTCAGTTTATGAAACGTCTTTCGAAGCGTTTCTTCGATAACGCCATTAAACACCGTAATCCCCTGATCGCAGCGGCCGCCCGTTACGAACCCTCGCGCATTAGTACAGTACGCCGTCCTCGGCATACCCTCGTCACTCCCGATAATGCTATCACCCTCCTCCAGGAGAGTAGCAAAGAGACTAGCACTCTTAAAAAGTTCAAACACAAACCGCCGTTTTTCCGACCTCGCCGTCGTGGTCCGTCGGAACGTCCCGGTCCATGCCCTCCTCGACCCTCGCTCGAGCCAGCCCTCGATGCTGTGCCAGTAGTTTTAAATCAGCCCCTAAATAATGATATCATTCAGATCCAGCCTGTCCCCATGCAGTCCTTCCCCAGCGACGCCCTAAGCCGAGGGTCGTACCCCACAGGGGGTGCCCTTAGCGTGTAGTCGCTTAGTTTGTAAGTTTTTATGCCCTGGCTGGAGGCCTTACTCTTAAGGCACCCACAGGATAGTCCGGTTAAGCAGACGACAACTTCCTAGGTTGAACTGCGAGATGCCATTCCCAAAAAAAGAAAAAAATATCGTTATTGTTTTAATATTTATATATTGTATTGTGATTTATGGGCCCTAGTTGCCTGAAATAAAGGACATTGTATTGTATTGAATTGTAAAAGTTTTTTTTTCATCTGAAGGCTTTTCTGGTGCGATCCAGAACGTAGTCGAAGAGCGCTACTAGTTTGTACAGAGTTGGTGCTATGGAAGTAACAGGAAACCAAAAAAAAATGCGTGACAAATAATTACATATTTAATTAAACTTAGAAGACGTTACTAACTACGTATGTTTATAAACTGACATGTTCACTAACATTATCATTAACACTTTAAACGGAATATTTACTATTCGTTTATCCGTGATTATGGTGCTTGCAACAGTGCCGAATCATCGGGACAACTGAAACACAAACAACTTAGACAACCCAAAACAAATGGTAAAGATGGTAAATATTCCGACTTCAGTGCTAATGAGATAATTACTTACTATTTTTTTTATCTAAATGATTGCACCCTTGGGGCTACTGGGTACGATCCTATTGACAGTTCTATACGATACAAAATAAATAATTAAATTAGTACAACAACTCGTTAAAATGCCTATACCTAATACAAATTGTTTAGTTTTTGAATGAAACCTACAAAAATATCGTTATTAATACTAACATAAAAGATTGTAGTACTAAAATATAAAAAAAACACAGTTAGATATTATAAGATTAATATTGAAAATGTTATTAGTAATGCGTGTAAACTATTTCTATAGATTTCCTATAACATTAAAAACAAGGTTTTGTTTGAAATCGGATCACATACCTAAGAATAACATTCTCAATGTTATACATCTCAACTGTGTTTTTTTTCTTTGTACGATGTTAGTGCATTAACATATTTTTGTATAAGATGTATAGCCATAATAACGCAAGGTTAGAAACTGCGTCCACTTTCTGAAAGAGTAATCGAGTTCCGGTCCTTATACATCATTGCTTATTTTACATTGTCTCATTTTGGACACACGGTTCCTATTTTTGTTTGGTGCATACCAAAGTATTGTTCTTGATAATGTTTATAACACATTTCTTGTGACGTTCTTATTGTTTGTCTGTTGTTACAGGTGGCTAGCAGGCCAAAAGTCTATTAACAACAAGGTATCATGATATCTTTTCGTTAGACTGGTTGACAGTATCCCAGCTAGCCAGTATCTAAATTGTGAAGGTAGGAAGATAGGGAATCATTTCATGTGAAATACTCGTGTGCACCAGCACGTATTTCACATGAAATGACTCAGTTCAATTTACCAACCCGATACAGTTCAGTTTAGCTGTATCGTGTTGGGGTGGAAGTCGACCCGATTGTTTACTGAATACTGATAAACAGACAGAGTTGACTCAAGACTTCATACGTGCCAATTTCATTACTTATAATGTTGTTTTATGAGTAAAGTATGTAGGTGGTAATTCATGAATGGAGTTGGATAAAATACAGTCACTTATTCAGTATTATTTTACGACTAGAAATTAATTAATTATCAATAATTATACTTATAACTAATATATTTAAAAATCCTATTTATGTGAAAACGGAATGTTCATTGTTTTGTTTGTTTTGCTTTTTTGGCAAAAAGGAATGAAACAAAACAAATAGCCAGCGTTCATGCATTAGCACTTTAATTTACTATATAATTAAAATGCTTCTGTTGACAGAACAATGGGAAGTGTGGGCTCACCATTTTACCCTGAAATATCGTACAGGCAGCTTAGTGTTATGAGTCGTGAAAACGCTGCATTATGTAGTTTCGGTTTTTAAGATGAATAATTATGATTTTGAAAAAAGCCAGTCTTTTCAGTCTTTAGTGTCAGTTTTTTAAAGTGTAAACCATTGGTAATTTATTGTTATATAAATTCAAAGTACACCACGATACGTTACCACAATCATATCTTTTTTTTTACGGATTGGATATTATCAAATGACCACTCCTGCTCTAGGTGCAGCATATGTTAAACCTCACATAGAAAATTTTCATCGGCACCTAATTAAAAAAAAAAACAGCTGGTCCTTACATTTTGACAGTGTAGGTATCGCAGGTTTTTAGGAAACAGCAGTTTTTTTAGGAAACAGCAGTTTTTTTAAGAAACAGCAGTTTTTTTGGAAACAGCAGTTTTTTCGTAACGAATACGTGGTTACCGTTTTAGCGTCAGTGTTCATTCCACCGTGCATATATTTTTTTCCACTTTATTGATTTTATCGAGCAATACAAGCACCCTTGAAGTTTAGAAATGAGTTGTAACCGCTTTTATTTTTACAATGTTTATTAAATTGTGCTTCAGATCCTGCTCATGACCAAAGGTTTTGATATAAAACGATGCAAGTACGTTGGCAAATAACGCTCGGCATTGTAAAAAACTAGAACTAAAGCTATCGAAAAAATAACTATCGCCCACAAATCGTAATGATTGTAAAACATTTTAAAATTAATTTGCCTGTGCAGATACATCTTATCACGCGACCATCAAAGGTGGCAATTGAATATAATATACATACAAATCTATAAAAATAAAAATTATACTTAACGTTTTATAAAATATCATATCATTTCATTTGTGCACATTGACCTATGTGCGCAAATGATATGGTTTCCGGTGGGATTTCACTGGGTGTAGCAATGTGTTAGCCAGACTCAAGTCTTTATAAGCTTGCGGGACGTAAGCTGATGCATATTTGCTCCTACTGCCAAAGTTTCCCGCGTATGGCACATGCTGGTGTGGCCGTTTCTGCGGCAATTGTCCTGGACTGTATACTCTCGCAATATTCAAGTGTAGTCTATGATACTTGGTATGCGGCAAGTAACGTTTATTTTTTATGCTGCAATAAAATTGTTTTATAAACATGAGGAAATTACTTACATACTTTAAAACTAGGAACAATACACAGAGAAAAATAACTTACTGCAGTCTTTGCCTGCACGTGACAAATGCGTCGGTCTGATAGAAAAGTAGTTGAAGTTGCTCAAAGGGTCGAAATATTACACAAAAAAAGTTACGGTAATGTTGACTGACTAAGGTTGAAGTCATGAAAGCAACGACTGGGCGAAAATGACTAGGTAATATTATTAATAATGATCATTTGTGTGGCAAATGTGTTTCATACAATATATATACTTACGCTTTGGGGTTTATGACAAAATGTTCGATGGGGTTCATACCATACTGTTGTTTGCTTAATTCCAAATGCCTGCCCAAGTTCTTAAGAAGACGATCGACTAATGGCGCAACCGTTGAGGTAAACGATTCCAACTTCAGATTTATTCCAATTGGTTTCACGTATTCAACAAACTGAAAGTGTGTATGACAATAATAATATTAACCTGCACAGCACCGTGGAACCCATATGGGTTAGTTACATCATCCGCCGTTAAGACCCCGAGGAACCCAAATGGGTTACACTCATACCGGCAAACTTAAACTCTAATCGTACGTGAAGTAGGGATCAATGTCGTAGCGATCACGTAATGCGCGATGCCCAAAAGGGGCCCTCAAACGGGACCAAAGGTTTCGGATGGGGTTAATAAGGTTAAGAAGTATGTGCCTTTCAAAGTTATTTTACATCTTAAGCAACCACCCAACAAACCTTTAAAGCAATGAAAATCAAGTTCACAGTGATTCAAAATCATGGGTAAAATAACTGTGAATAACAAGTTTACTACTGCTAAATAAGTACTATTTTTTTACACATACACGTAAGTACGTGAATATGTAAAAATACGGGTTGCACTCCAGGAGTGCCGGCAGAAGTGAAAACTTGAATATTAACGTTGTGCATTTTTGATATTTTGGTATGGTTAGGGAATAGTTTTGCACGAATTGCTTTAATTATCAATATAAAAGTACTATCATTTATGTAGTAAAATACAATATTCATTTATCGCGCTACACAAACACACGTACACAAACATGACAATTTATATTACATTAAAAATTTAACACTTCAGAACTATTACAATCCGTCTTACGAATTTAACCTCTTTGGGTAAACCGAAGGTTTTGTTTGTGCATACCCAAACTCAATGACAGATATCATAAAGTACCATCACCAAACTGGGCATCGGAGCACGGTAAGGACTACCGCAAACTATTTGTGCGGACCAATAGAAGTAAGGGTGTTAAACAGATGTAGTCGTCGTGTACACGGGATTTTGTTTGAAAAATGAGCCTATTCCCACTTTTCTGATCATAAAGTTCAAATTCCTTCGTAACCTAATGTCAATCCGTCTTACGAATTTTCCAGTTTTGGAAACCCAAACTCAATGGCAGACGTCATAAAGTTCAAATTCTTTCGTAACCTAATGTCAATCCGTTCGATCAGAACACGTGACACCTGACGCGAGTTTAACATTTTTTACCCATCCCAAAATGCACAACAAGCTAAAGAAATTTTCACTTCAAAATAAACGATGTCAGACAAAACAAACTAGTTTTAAATGGTTTCAATAAAACATATTTAAAAATACCTTTATCGGTTGTCTCTCTGAATTTGTCGGAATTGATTCTGGGAGTATTTTATAAACAACGTTATGACCCGGACTTCGACTGACTGCCATTTCAGCTTCAGCCTTATTTCCTGGAGAATTGCATTTTGTACCCGTTGCATCTGGACGGGGCTCTAAATGGGATTTTTCATATAAATGTACTTTTTCTTCATCCCGAATCATCTCAGTAGTTTCCGTGGGACCAGTAGGAGTAGGTATGGCCTGAGTTACCTCGAGCACTTTTTCTTTTTTATTTTTCCACCTTATTTCTTCATATAGTGGCGCGTACTGTAACTCCTGAAATAGATTTGGATGCGCAGATCTACTAGCACGCAATATTGAATTAAGAGCACTATACTCGTATTGATTAATTTTATCGTATTTATAGATAATCGGAAACACACCGTGCTCATTATATCCCAGAGCAGGGATTTCTTCTTCACTTTCAAGCTTAGACAGTAAATTTCGGCTATCAACTGCACATATTGTTATAAATATCATCACCTGAAAATTCAGAAACTATTAAGCTCGAAGAATAACTTATCAAGAATGTTTTGTCATGTTGTTTCTGTTGTTTGACATGTTTTTAAATATTACTGACCTTGAAAAACATCATGTCTTCAAGTTTCACTTTAAAATGTCCAAATCACAATAGAAAAAAAACACTGTTTTCGTACACTTATATAACTATTGAATATCTAATAATATAGGCGAGTTTTCCGCCATTACACCTACACATTTCACTGTTCCACTATTTTTCCCAAGAGGAAAACGTATTGTCCCTTTTCACTTCGCGAGACGTCTGAGCGCTCATTTGTTGACAGGCTCAATTGTCTGTGTTTAGAGCAGTGTTTTCATTCACTTTCAATGATGATGAAATGATGACTTTCTATGCAATGTATGATGTCCATTGTTTTTGCTTTCTGAAAGGCACATTACGTCAGCCTTTGAATATAGGTATAGTATCTTCTCATTTAACACAGCAAGTGTTTCTCAAATAAAGAATAACAATAAAAAATAAAATTTCTAATAACGTGCCCGATGATTAAAATATAAAATTATTAATATCCGTGGGTACGCACTTAATTACAATGTGGTTGCAGAATAACTTCATTCATACAAATTGGACTTGTAAAAACTAACTTGGAAGCAGGCGGGACCACTTGCTTCCCAATGCTTGTATTTTACATTTCAATCGATTTTTTTTAGTAGTCCAGCTTTTAAATTAAATAATGTAAAAAATTTCAAAGACGATTTAATTATTTGTTGTTTTAGGGTTCCGTTACCAAATGCCAAAAACGGAACCTATAAGAATTCGCTCTATCCATCTGGCTGTCCGTCCGTATGTCACAGAATTTTTACGCCGAGACTATTGACACCACACAGTTGAAATTGGGGGAGTAGGTGCCTTTTATAATAAAAAAAAATAAAAATAGGGGTGCCCTTCAAACATGTAGTACCTAACAAAAACATGCGTTTGTATAACTGTGGGGGTTTTTATCAATAGCTCGTAAAAAATAAAAATAAATGATATGGATGTTTCTTAGATACTTTTTTTCTTAAGGTTGATGAGATATTTGCTTCTAAAGTCGATTCCACTCTAATTTCGTAAAGTAAGGTTAAGAAAATTCTGAAAATAATTAGATTTGTAGATCGTAAAAATAACTTTCAACGATAATTAGTTTGAACATGATTTCATATAAAATTTTTGTGGTATGGGAGTTTTTCATCAAACTGCAGCAGCAACTTTGTTTTTCATTTTTTCATTTCGTTTCCTTTTGGGGCTAAAATTACTAAGTTACTCGCAGAGCTCACTCCGGAGCATGCAAAAAAAAAGAAACAGTTCTCACTTATATCAATGCCACCCATAGTCTAGGGGAGAATATTGACACATTGTGTATTTTAAATTTCATTATTTGCACCTAGAAAATGAGGTCAAAATGAAAATACAATATGGCACCGAAGAAAATTCTCATTTTCTTATTAGCGACCCGGAAAACCACGAAAACGACACCCATGACCGAAAAGTAAGAAACCGAAAGTTTCCATTGTCGCATCATAGATTTTCATTTTAACCTAATTTTCATTGTCAGTGACCCCGAAAATCACGAAAATGTCACCCATTAAGAAAACCAGCAAAATTTTGCTCGGCACCATCTTGAATTTTCATTTTGAGCTCATTTTAGAATAGTTAGAATTTATTTATTTGTGAGAATGTAGTTTTACATAGTATAGTGTTAATGTTTTGTTGAGTTCAATACATTCTACCACAAGATGTGGTGTACAAATATTCTGATGTCTTTCTTATAGCTAGTACAATGCATTTTAAGATTTGTAATACAATAAATACAATATGAATTAATTATATGATTATTATTAGAATCTATTAATATATAATAGAATATGTTGTTTTTGACGTACGTCAAGACGTCAACAACGAAAAAAAAATTTCCGTAGAATTTTCTACATAATTAATATTTTTAACTTCATTACTTCATATTTCTTTGTATTATATCTAAATTAATTATGTAACTAAATAAAAAATGAATTCCCAAGACCAAAATTCTACAAGACAAAGTGAAACTTCGTCCAATACTGTGCAGTGTAATCATTGTCCTAGAGCCTTTAAACTAAATGGATTACAACGGCATATACGCGCCGCCCATACTGAGAATCCACCTCCGGCAATTACCCAGACCATACCCACAACATGTCTAGAAGATGCTTTTGGATCCCCGTTTTTTAATGGAATCGGATCGAAGACAGACATATGGCAAAAACGATGAGGAAAAGTGTGCACCCTTCACGGGAAACTTTATGACCTTCCCTCCAACACTGAAAGTAGAAGATTTATTCACACATTAGCTGAAGAAATAGAACATTTTGTTAAATCAGACTATCCTTCTGAACGCATTTTGATATACGTTGCCGTCATGTAACAAAGAGAAAAGAATATTAAACATGCAAAAGATATAACAAGATTACTGAACTGACGCCAAAATCTATGGGCTGAAGAAAATTTCGACATGTTAATAACCGAGGCTATGAAAGCAGACCACTCTCTCCGTAATTCCTACAACAGAAAAAATTATAATGATAATAATGACTACGTCACAAAAAATTTCACGCGTCTCATACTGCGAGGAAAAATACGTGAAGCCCTAAATTGGCTATTGACAAAACGCACCTTTAAAGTAAAACCGTTACTAAACGAAATTATGAAATTTTATAGGGGAGCCAAAATTAGAAAATAGTCACTGTTTTTTCTAAATAAAATCTGAGCTCATGGTTTTTTAAGATGTTTAATGAGTTTTTATGATAGATCTCTGTTTATATTATGACATGCCATTTAAAAAAGTTATTTTTAATATTTACAGCTTTATTTATTTTGATTTATATTATTATAGTAACACTTTACCTTTAATTTTATTTGTTCATTATTGTAAAATTACTATGAAATTACAGTTCAACTAATGTTACTAAATAGAAAATTAATTGAAACTTCAAAATTTAATAATATTATCTATTACCTCGCTCCAAACAAAACAATCACAATAGTCTTTTGCTAATTCACTTATTGTAAAATTACAAACATTGAGCTTACATTTGTAATATAAAGTAGATACATCTCCTTTCGGAAGAGGCAGTACTGCCTGTAGGTCATAACAGGCAACAATGTAGTTTTCCTGAACCATTGCTTTGTCGTTTGATTTTTCCTGGCGACATAATTCTTTTTCAAGCTGGTGTTGGTCGTATCTGGCCTTTAACTCTACTGTTTTATTAACAGCATTTTTAAAGCTGATGCATAGTTCGCACTGGTATTTTTTAGGTCTGTGAAAGCCGATGTTGTAATCTTCATTGAATACTCTCCTGTAGGTATGAATTTTAGCAGCTTCAACACCATCATTCAAGCATTTCGTTTGGTAGTCGGTATATAGATCTGTAATGCTTTTACCCCCATCAATGAATTCACGAGTCGTTTGCTGTCTTACGTAATGTGAATCTATTCTTGGTATTGTGTCTATATGGTTTTTTATTCCTGTAATGATATCTGAACTTATTTTGTATTGTTTTCCATGTTTACCCCTTTTTTCTTCTTCAACCGTTCCCGCTTGGTTTTTTTTTGCTATGACAGTTGCAATAGGTCGATTATTAATGGCCAATGTGTTCCTAAAGAAAAATTTACAGATGCGATGCTTAAATTTGTTATCTCGAATGAAAATGAATGTTTAGGTCCTCTATTACTATTATGAACTTTATATTGATATTTAGGTTTAATAACATCAATACACTTTGCAATATAATCTCTTTGTCTAGATAAATCTCCCATTTTCCAATAATTGTCAAAAATAATTTCTCTGTCTTCCTGTTTGATTATTTCGCTGCACTTTAGTCTACATTTTTCCCCACATGGTGGTCCTATCTGCTTCTTTGGCATGACTTTTTTAGACTTAGACACAGTTTTATATTGCTGACCACTATTACGAAGTCTTTTAGCATCTTGCCTCACGGATAGATTTTTAAAACCTTTACGCCTTCGTTTGATCGGAGTTCTGTTTTCTTCTGGAGGACTCAAATTAATTTCTTCAACCAGTGGCGCAGGAATACTACTTTGAGGCGTTGGGCTAAATGATACACGCCGTGGTGGGGTTTCCGGTACGTAATCAGGATCACAATCTGCTTCATCAGGGGAAAAATCCTTACCCGATTCTGACGCAGATGAAGATGATGAGCTTGAGCTTGTTGATGATGAACTCGAAGATGATTCTGAGCTAGTTGAATGGGATCTTGCTCTACTGCTAGGACCTGGTACAATATCATCTTCTGGAGCTACTTCTGGAAAACCAGTATCGCTTAAATGTGGGTTTGTCATTTCGTCATCAATTGGATGAGCATAACATTCAGCTTCCATAGTCTGACTAGCGTAGACTGAGGACGGTGGTAGCGTTTGCTCTTGCAATAAAGAAGGAGATCTACAAGTATCGATATTTATCGGATTTGCATCGCGTGAAAAATTGTTATCCAGGTCGTCCATGGATATTTGCTTGGGGTTTTCAGTGTTTACAGTATCTTTTTTAGATTCCATAGCATCTAAAATACGTGACAAACGCGGGTTTCGGAAATGCGCCATGACCTGAAACAAATAGTTTTATTATTTTTATCAATTATTAATATAAATGATATTTTAACAGAAATAAATTCAGTTACTATTATGAAAATGTTAGTAGTAAAGTGATACTAAAACAAAAGGTGTAATTATGACATTAACAGTTTCATACATTATGTAGTCAATTTAAATATTAAATAGAGTTTAAACAAAATGTAATATTTTACTTCTTACATGTTAATACAAAAGGTACGTTGCTTAAAGAAATAAACCGTGACTAATATAAATGTCCCGCTATTGTAATTATGTGTATGATTTAATTTACTCATAACTCATCGAAAAACTGTGACTAAAGAAATGGTAACACTCTAGAGATAAACGTTATTGGATTAATATCTAAAAAAATAAAGGCAAACTGTGACTATACAAACTGTAACATTTTATCAATGAAATTGAATTGTAAATTGCGTAATTTCATAACACGAAAACTGTGTCTAAATAAATGGAAACACTTTACCTATTTAAAAAAATCAACAACTTACCTTTCTGTGACTTCAAGCCGTATTTATCCAAATAATAACACTGTTGTTTTAAACTTCCGTCATCACTCTACCACGATCATGTTCTTACTGGTATAGACACAATATTGTATTTAGCGAGCCGATCATAACTCGGTTTAGTAACGCTTTGATTTACTACTAGATGGCGCAAATCACAGAATTGTACAAAAAGAACAATTTTATCTTGTAGTTTACGTTTATTTTAGATAGATGGCATTGATACCTTAATTCATGAAAATTTTCGTTTAGTAACGGTTTTACTTTAAAGGTGCGATAAAGATATAAGCAAAATCTTAAAACCTGGAGATGAAATTGACGTAACAGGAAAAACGGTCATGGTTGTATTGCATGAAAAGCACCCCTCCGGATTCAACCCTGTTTCAAGTCTATTCACATTACCTGACGGCCTCCCCGAATTGACTCCATTACTAGAAGTCGACATAACTAGCGAACATTTGGAATCAGTTGCGAGAAAATTGCACGGCGGTGGAGGCTCAACAGGCACCACATCTGAAAACTGGAAAGATTACGTTGTTACGATTTGGAGAAGCAAGCCTGCACTTGAGGATTGCTGTAGCACATTTAACAATGCATTTAAATAACAACTTTGTACCATGGAGCCAAATACAAGCCCTTATGTCAAGTCGACTCATAGCCCTAGACAAATGCCCAGGTGTGAGACCGATTGGTATTGGTGAATGCCTACGCTGGATCCTATCCAAATGCATGATTTTAGTTACTGGATCTGAGGTCACCGAAGCCTGTGCTCAATCGCAACTCTGCAGTGGACCAAGCAGCGGTATCGAAGGCGCTATACATGCAATGAATGACCTTTTCGATAAAGAATGCCAACCAGGCTCTAACTGGGGAATGCTACTCGTCGATACAGATAATGCCTTTAATTCTATGAACAGACAGTTAGCTCTCTGGCAAGCAAGAATATATTGGCCACATTGCGCTCGTTTCTTATATAACACATACAATGGTCATGCAGAACTTGTAATAATTGATTCCAATATGAGATTATATAGCAAAGAAGGAGTAACCCAAGGTGATCCACTTGCCATGCCATTGTATGCCCTTGCAACATTATCCATAATAAACATACTAAAAAAAGAACAAGCATCTACCCTATGCTGGTATGCAGATGACTCTTCCGCCCAAGGCAAGCTCAAAAACTTACGTCAATGGTGGGATAAAATGAGCAAAATAGGCCCAGAATATAGTTATTTTCCTCAAGATAAAAAATCATACCTAATCATTTCCGAGAACGACAAGCAAACAGCTCGAACAGATTTTCAAGGGGAACAACATAACCTTCGTAACTGGATCACGCTTCCTTGGTAGCTATATTGGCGAAAGAAAAGAACACTTTGTAAACAAGAAAATTAAAAACTGGCAATCCACAATAGAAAAACTTTCACTTATCTGTAAAGACTAACCTCAAGCTGCTTACACCGCCCTCACTAAAGCAGTTCAATTCCAATGGTCATTCTTTTAAGAGTCTTAGATGACGTAAACAAATTTTTCGACCCACTAACAAACACACTGCGTACCAATTTCATACCTACTCTACTAGGATGCGATATCTCACTCTTGGAAGCTGACTTATTCTCTCTACCCGTTCACAAAGGCGGTCTAGCAATATCCGCTCTATCAAATATGACAAATATAAACTATGTTTGTTCAAAAAAAGGCTGTGCTGTCCTCTCAAAAGCTTTGAACGAAAATACACATTATCCTCTCTCAACATCATAATCTCTCAAAGTTGCACAGACAGAATGCCGCATAGAGAAAGACTCTCTCAATGATGAACTCTTGAATACTGTCTTGGTCAACCTCTCTCCTGTCAAGAGAAGAACGATTGAACGATCAATTGCGACAAAAATGAAAACTAAATCCTCCAACTGGCTATCTGTCATACCGACTAAGAAAGACCATTTTGATCTATCCCCATTAGAGCTCAGAGACGCACTTGCATTACGTTACCACAGATTACCAGTCTCTATGCCAAAATCATGTGATGGCTGTGGCTGCGATGAATTCAACGTTGATCATGCTCTTTGTTGTAAAAAGGGTGGTCTAATAACACGTCGTCACAATGAAATTAGAGATTTGTTCTGTGACTTATGTCAATATGCATGGGGAAACGTAGTCAAAGAACCCATCATCTCCGAAGGAGACTGCGGACTACGTGGAGACCTTTCTTGCCGTGGCATTTGGGATGCTCAGAGGGAGGCGTTATTTGATATCCGTGTCGTAGACACTGACGCTCCTTCTTATATTTCACGCCCTGTTGCCTCTGTACTAAAAACCGCCGAAGACGAAAAAATTAGAAAATACTCAAACGCTTGTGAATTGCGACATGCAACATTCGCATCTCTTGTTACATCCGTTGACGGAGTCTTCGCTCCACAAATGTCTACCTTCGTAAAACATCTTGGAGCCACAATCGCTGACCGCTGGAATAGGTCCTTTAGCGTAGTGATGGGTTGGCTAAGATCAAGTGCATTCGTGGCACAAGACATAAATTTAAACCAATAGCCAAGTTATTCGGCTTTGATGATGGAGCAGCCCTACCTAGACAAGAATGATGTGGACGTGGTGTACGAATCAAGAAGACGTTGATTGCAATATATCGCGATGGATAAACGAGCTTGTTTTCTAAGAAAATAATCGTGGATCTTTGCCATCCTGGATTTTCATTTTGTCCTCATTTTATTTGCCAGCAACCACGAAAACGACACCCATGAAGAAAGACCGAAAGTTTCCATTGGCGTATCTTGGATTTTCATTTTAACCTAATTTTCATTGTCAGTGACCCCGAAAACGACACCCATTAAGCCATTGAGTCGCTCAAGTGTCCAGTCGCGCGAGTGTCTGTCGCGCAACTATAAGTCGCGCATATTAACATTAGCGCAAATGTCCCAGATCACCTAGAAGTATGTATTTGAAGTTTTTTAGCGTATTTGGCCATACAAACGTGCTAACACTTCAGAACAAAATTTAAAAAAATGCCACCCCTTTTGTCGTCTGAGGGATGGAATTTCCAAAAACTTTGAAATACGTGTTTATCAATTTAATCAAGGAAAACAAATAGTAAATTACAAGCACATCAGATCATTTTTGTTATACTAATGTTTCCACCCCTTTTCTCCCGTTTGGGATTGAATTTCCAAAAACGACGAAATACGTATTCATTTATTTTTGCTCACAAACTTCAATATTTAATTTCATACCCCTTTCTTAACAAATGACCGATTCCGCATATAAACTTTCAACCCCTATCTAACCCTCTTAGGGGGTAGATTCTCAATAGCGCTTACTGTTACTGTTAGCCTATATCATCCCACTGCTGGGAAAAAGCCTCACCATGACTTCCAAATCCTTCGATCCAGGGCCAATGTGGACCACTAGTCGTTAGTTCTGTCCAGCTCGTCCCGCCATCTCCTGCGAGGTCTACCGCGTCGCCTTCTGGCTGTGTCAGGGCTCCACATTGTGGTTATTTTGGCCCACAGCTCGTCGGGCATACGGCAGATATGGCCAGCCCAGTCCCACTTCAGCTTAGCGGCTTTTTGAGCAACGTCAGTTATTTGTGTTTGGGAGCGCAGTGTGGTGTTGCGTACATGGTCGGTTAGTTTGACGCCTAGAATGCTGCGCTCCACTGTACGTTGGCAGACCTTGAGTTTGGACTTTTAAATATTTGTCAAACCAAAGTCAGACCAAAGTCTGGGATCCATAGGTCAAAATGAGAAGAATGCACATCATTCAACATTTCATTTTCATTTTTCATGCATGCATTCTCGTTTTTAGGGTTCCGTACCTCAAAAATAAAAAACGGAACCCTTATAGGATCACTTTGTTGTCCGTCCGGCTGTCCGTCTGTCTGTCTGAGAAGACCCTTTTTCTCAGGAACGCGTAAAAGTATCAAGCTGAAATTTATATCGAATACTCAAGTCTACTGTCCCTTGAAGCCGTGAAAAATTCAAACTTCTAAGCCAATGCAATAAAAAGATAGAGCCGTTTATGTCGCAAATTTTCGACACTCCCAAGGGAATCAAAACCTACAGGGTACTTCCCGTAAACTCATAATCTTGAAATTTCGTACGAAGTAACGTCTTATAACACAACAACAGGAAAAATTGCGAAAACCGTAAAATTTTAGTTACATCATATAGTAAAAATATTTTTAATAACTTTAAACTACCACCCCTTTCCTCATGAACGCGAAGAGGTATAAATTGAAATTCATATCAAATACTTAAGTCTATAATAACTTTAAGCTGTAACAAAATCGAACTTCTATGTCAACGCAATCAAAAGAACAGCAATTTTCAAACTCGCAATTACTCGAACGGGAATCAAAACCTAAAGGGTACTTCCAGTCGACCTAGAATCTTGAAATTTGGCATGAAGCAATGTTTTATAAAACATATAAAGGAAAAATTCCGAAAACCAAAAAAAAAAAAAGTCCGTGGACAAAAATCCGTCGTCTGCGCAGGCTATTAGAGTGGAACTTTAAAACGTTGGGTCTTATAACCTTATAGGCCTGCGCAGACGACGGACTTTTCTTTGTGGCGGAGAAAAAAGTACGCTCCGCGAATAAAAAGTCCACCGCGGATTTACCGCGAACTCAACGCACACGGTGTACGATCATTTGTTGCCCGGAAATGTAGAGAAGTGCACGCTATAGAAGCAAATATTCTTAGGTTACGTTGTGATGCAATTTACATGAAGTTGAAGAAAACGAGAAGACATTTTAAAAGAAAATACTGGGTCCGTCCCCTTATATCGGATCTCGTCACTCTCGAACCCACAAAGCGGATTAAAGTCCACCATGTGCGTTGCTTCACCTAGCCACACGAGTTCTATTTTTTTTCGAGGACTCCCCCGTACTTTTGTCCGGTCCGCTCTCTGCATGTCCTCGGTTATTCGGGGGACTTTTTGTACGAGGTACTTTTAATCCCTCATTTGCGTTACTTGATACTGTTGTAAGTGATCTATTATGGCGGACAAAAAAATTTGCGGACAAAAATCTTTATTATTTCTATATATTATATATATATATTTATTATTTCTATATCATGTAGATTGTTGGTTATCCTCAAAAAACCTCAAAACTAATGTTACTTATTTTAAATTACTTCTGTGTATCTATATTTTTAGTTTTGTTTCCTTACGGCAGAAGTAGATATTGATTTTCACCAGAACCAGATCTCGGTAGGGCAACATATAGTTGCCCGGGCGAAAAACACTCTTGGCGTAAATCTGAATCTTGGCGTGAATCTGAATGACTGGCCGGCCTTGCACATCATAAACGTGCGCGCAGTTCTTGATCATTATTTTACTGCGCTGTTATTTTAAAACTGCGATATCTCCTAAGTTGTTCATTGAAATCGAATGATGCAAAGGGCACTTTGTTATAAATTAAATATTTAAGATGGATAACGTATTTGTTTGGATAAGGATTAATATCATGTTTATAAAGACACCTTCGAAAATGATGCAATATTTTAGAACAAATTTGGTTAGTCTTAAAAAGATTTTAGTGATTTAACATTTAAAGATAGACATATGCTGTTGCAAATTTTTTTTAGAACTTTTAAAAGGGAATATTTCAGTCATGCAGCAGAAGCTCTAAAAATAAAAAGTAAACCGATTTTGATACATTTTTCATTGCTGCTCCGCTCTTTTTTGTTGTAGCGTAATGATATATAGCCTATAGCCTTTCTTAATAAATGGGATATTTAACACTGAAAGAATTTTTCAAATCGGATCAGATTTTCCTGAGATTAGCGCGTTCAAGCAAACAAACAAACAAACTCCTCAGCTTTATAATATTAAGAAGATAGATTTAGAATTTCTTTATTATCCATGACTCAAGAAGTGTTAGTAAAACTTAAGACTGTGTTAGTAAGCACTAATAAAACAAACAACACAATGGATCACTGCTGCGCCAATCCATGAGAAATCGCACAACAGCGACCCCCATAAACGATATTTATTACCCTTTTCCAAGTTGAAACTCATATCAAAAACTTAGGTCTAATTGTCTTTACGGAACCCTCGGTGCGCGAGTCCAACTCGCACTTGGCCGGTTTTTTATTTCAGTATTTGTTATAATATTTATTAGTCAATTTTATTTGTATAATGTGTATTAGTATCTTTTTTATGTTAGATGTTGTCGTATTTAACCCAAAGGTTGACTGATAGAGAATGCCTTGTAGCATTAAGTCCGCCTATGTACCACTATTGTACATGATGTTTAAATAAATAAATAAATGCAAATGTCCATGATTTTTTTCTTTAGTGACAAAGGAAGGTTTCCTTTCATGAGTTCCTTCATGGACCAGTAGCTCTTCCAGGCATTTTCGGTTCATCTTCTGACATCCTTTTCTTGTCTGGACTGGAAAGAGACTAACTGTCCGAAGTAGATGTGTTCATGGACATATTGCAGTTCTTCACCATTCACTCTGATCCTATGCTTAGTGGAGTTTGACATCAGTTTGGTCTTCGACATGTTCATCGCGAGTCCAACCTTAAGGCTTCCATCACTGAGTTGGTTTAACATAAGCTCCAGTTCTGCCGCCGTGGGAGAGAATACAACAATGTCGTCAGCGAAGCGAAGTTTTGTTAACCGCGCCCCACCGATTTCAATGCCGCTTCTCTCCCAACAAGTCGTAAGTTTTTTTTTTAATTTTTTCAAGAGCGCTATTGAAAAGCTTGGGTGAAAGCGGGTCTCGGGTAACGAAAAAAATCTAATTGATTATAGGTGAACTGATACAGTGGCAGACGGGACTTCGATGAAGTAAAAAAAAACGAAACGAAAATAGTTGAAAAGTTTTGGGTAAAATGAAATTCAGTCAAACATTTTTCGAACTTATGATAGGTAACCGGCGTCCTTTCAAAAATTGTGTCGTCGCTATCATAATGACTGAACTCGAATTGAATGAAATAATGAAATGAAATAATTAAAATGAAATGGTGAATTGAAATGATGAAATGAAATGATGAAAGTAAGTGATGAAATGAAATGATGTAATGAAATGATGAAATGAAATGATGAACTGAAATGATGAAATGAAATGATGAAATGAAATGATGAAATGAAATGATGAAATGAAATGATGAAATAATAAAATGAAATGGTGAAATGAAATTGTAAAATGAAATGAAGAAATGTTGTTTATCATTTGATCATTTCATCTGAATGAATTTTCGTTAATGATTTTTGCACAAATCTTGTTCGAATTGTTCGCTGACTGACGGATGGTTGTCCTGCTCACTGGAATTTTTATTCGAGAGTTAAACTCCAGTGAGCAGGACAACCATCCATACACACATTAATGTTTTTTTTTTATTTTTTTATTTCAAATTAATGAAAAGTTGCTACCCTGTTTAAGAAAGAGATATGACACTACCCAATAGTAAGATATCACCGTCGTGGAGGTGATGCGAATATTTAGTTTCTGAGGTAAGTAACGAAACAGCCAAGCTATATATTTTTACTGAAATGTAGAATTTGTGAAGTTAGGGTCGATAGAGTTAGGCCGTGTAGATTCAGAAGCTCTACATGAGATCTGATATCTTTTTCACAGGGCAAACCTTATGTGGTCGTCTTGTCAACATTTTACATGAAATGTTTTGGTTTTTTTTTGGGAATGGCATCTCGCATTTCAACCTAGGAGGTTATCGTCTGCTTAACCAGACTATCCTGTGGGTGCCTTAAGAGTAAGGCCTCCAGCCAGGGCATAAAAACTTACAAACTAAGCGACTACATGCTAAGGGCACCCCCTGTGGGGTACGAGCCTCGGCTCAGGGCGTCGCTGGGGGAGGACTGCATGGGGACAGGCTGGATCTGAATGATATCACTATTTAGGGGCTGATTTAAAACTACTGGCACAGCATCGAGGGCTGGCTCGAGCGAGGGTCGAGGAGGGCATGGACCGGAACGTTCCGACGGACCTCGACGGCGAGGTCGGAAAGACGGCGGTTTGTGTCTGAACTTTTTAAGAGTGCTAGTCTCTTTGCTACTCTCCTGGAGGAGGGTGATAGCATCATCGGGAGTGACGAGGGTATGCCGAGGACGGCGTACTGTACTAATGCGCGAGGGTTCGTAACGGGCGGCCGCTGCGATCAGGGGATTACGGTGTTTAATGGCGTTATCGAAGAAACGCTTCGAAAGACGTGTCATAAACTGAAGGACGGTGGGCATTCTAAGGTCTACGTATAGATGGTCATTACGGACATAAAAAGGGGCTCCCGTGACTCTACGTAAGAACCGGTTCTGCAAGGTTTGCATCCTATGGATGTACTTAGGTGTGAGCGTACACGACGCAAGCGTACGTCATAATGGGATGAAATGTTTTGGTGGGATTTCAGTTCTTTTTGTAAGTTTATCTGGGGGCACGGTAGTATTTTTTTTGTATACTGAACTTTGTTTACATACCAAATTTCGGCTTTCTAGCAGTTAAGGTATTAGGTACCCTTATATTTTAAAGTCTCATACAAAATTCCAACGCCCCCTTTTAGGGGATGGGGAGCGAAAGTTATAAGTTTATGATTTTTTTGTTGGCTGTATACTAAACTTAGATTACATACCAAATTTCAGCTTTCATGCACTTCAGGAAGTGGCCAAACTTTTTGATGATCATCAGTGTGTCAGTGAGTGTGTCAGGGACGAAATCGGTGTATTTTAGAAATCAATAAAATCTAATTTATTAGAGCTATTCGATTGAGACTTTGTTTGTTTAATTAGTCTATTATTGACATCTACTCTGAGAATATGAACCATCTGGTACATCGGAAACCAACTCTATGAGGGTTCAAAAAAACGACGAAACACCTCGAGATAAGGTAGGTAGTGCCCTTGCGCTTCGCTTGGCTCGTCTTGGCGCGGGCACTACCGTGCCCCCAGATATCAAATATCCGCCTAGTGTGTCGATTACACATTCAGCTAAAAATGAAAAGGTTTTTGGCATATTGCATACCGTTGGAAAGGGAACAGACACGAACTTTTTAAAAGACCCCGATCGCTTTTAGTTTATTTTTTATAGCAATTTAAAGTTGAGTTTTAAGTTTAATTTTCTTTTACAAAAACTTTACGAGTTATTAAACAAGAAAGTAAATGTTACTAGTAAGTCATTTTGAACTAGTTAGAACCATACAACAGTACACATAAAAATTAAAACGCAATTTGCAGACAGTACAAATAACTTTTTTTTATAATTTAACCTTAAGTGCTAAGTTTTGGAATTTTACAAAATTAAAAGTAAAACGTTGTAATAAAAAAACCGGTGTGGCGAGGAATGACTTATTGAACGTGAAGAGATAGAGACATGACAACTCCTTTCTGCCAATTCGATTTGGCAAACGATACACCAAACACTCTAATAATAAACCAAATAAACTTTTGAGATTGTTTGTATATGCGCGGGTTTAAAACACTGGTGGTTCACACTTACCAATTTCGATAAATAAGAAAAATTAAATCACCTACTCATTTTATTATTGATTTGGGTCGAGAATCATTAGCATAATTACCTCCTTGAATTTGACGAGGATCCAAAACAACACTTTGTATAACACTGAATTTCGAAAACTGTCTGTCTGTCTTTCTGTCTGCATGCCTGTCTGTCTGTTGGTCGGTCTGTTTGTGCAATAGTTGATGAGATATTTACTTCCAAAAACTTAAAAATTGTGTTCTAGTATACTATTAATTTTCTCGCAGTCGACGGTAAAAATAGACTACAGTTGTGTCGTGAAAAAAACAATCATCTCGGTCTTTCTATCCCTTGCTCCACTCAGGATCTACTCTAGAATCCTCCGCTGCTCTCGGGATCCAATTTAGTCCCTCGAATTAAATTCCCTTTTTTCACTTGTTGTATAATCTACTATTTTAAATTCCTATTGTCGTAATTAATTGAAGACACTCTAACAATTACATGAAGCAAGAGAGGAGAGGATGGGTGATGTGCAATTACTAAAGCAAAATAAAACGATATGTTGGCTTTGTTCAAAATGTTATATTTATTTGTTAATTTTATTTAAAAAAAAAAAAAAAAAATTGGTTACAGATTTTTATGATTCCAATGAGATGTATGTGAATAAAAACAAGATCATGTAGAAAGTAGTAAGATTTTATGAAAAAATAATTACAAGGTGACATCAAAGTCTTGATTTTTTTGATTCCTTAGTGAAATTATATCAAGGTACTTTTAATTTATTAAGAATAGAAATTCATTGTTACGAAAACGTATAAGCTTACATGGTATCGTTATCATAAATATTAGAAGATAAGTTGTTGACACGGCTATGGCGTGGGTCGACAGCTCGAGGCAATAAAAGAGGCGGTTCAAGATACTACCGTTAAGCGGTTAGCTAGAACAATTACGAGTTTATTCATAGACACTTATTAAAGTTGAGAGACTTTTCATTGGCAAAATCTTGTCTTCAAACTTCACTTAATAATTGTTAAAAAAGAAACGTCATATTATGTTGCAAACTTGCGAAACTTCCAAATGTTAAATAATCTATTAGAGATAAACTATGGTTTAAAGGACGGCGATTTAAAAGGACTTTAAAGTAATTGAAATAGAGTTTAGAGTCATTTACCCGTGCGGCTGTTCTTATTTAGCCTCGTGGTCTAATCTAAACTAATATTATACAGAGGAAAGATTTGATCGTTTGTTTGTTTGCATTGAATAGGCTCCGAAACTACTGGTCCGATTTGAAAAATTCTTTCAGTATTAGATAGCCCATTTATCGGGGAAGGTTATATATCATCAGGATACGACCAATAGGAGAGGAGCAGCAATGAAATTTTTTGCGAAAACGGGGAAAATGTGACGCAAACGAAGTTGCGCCGGACAGCTTGTTCTCTTATAATGGTAAAACCTCACATGTAATCAAAGAAAAGCACAAAGAATCGGTTGTCTGTTTCTTTGGTTTAACGCTCCAGAAGGCTAAGACAAAGAGATGATGGTATGGGACTGACGTAAACTACTGAAAGACTCATATGCAGCGTTATATGCTTTTAAACACGTTGCAGGACTAGTGTCGGAGGTAGTTATTAATATGTATTAGGTCAAAATATCTACTGCCTTGAGGAGCATTGGAACATCAATTAATAAAAAATCAACTAAATCGCTACCGCTTAACTTTTGCCCCAATCAGGTAAGCCATTCTCGTGAATGCATTGTAACATATTTTTAAATCAGTAGGTACCGTAATCAGTGACGCGAGATATTCGATAATGTAACGACCATGGCCTTATAAGTGGGTCATAAAACCTTTCATTATAAATGTAGCCTTCAACTGATAAGAAAATAGTAGTAGGAATATTAATAATATATTATTACATTAAAACTGAAAACGGGATATTATTTTCCATTTGTATAATATTAGTTTGGAGTGTCCCGGTGTTACTGATAGTGTTAGTGATCGTCATCATCTTCCTGCTCTTGTCCCATTTTATTTGGGGTCGGCGCAACACGTCTTTCCTCCATTCTCCTCTGTCATTCGTCATGATATCATTTACTCCTTTTTCCTTCATATCATTTTTCACACAATCGATCCATCTTTTCTTTGGTTTACCTCTCCCTCTCCATCCATCCACATTCATATTCAGCACTCTTTTAGTCACATATGTTTCTTTATCACATGTCCATACCAAGACAGACGACTCCCTTTCTTTCCCTTTAGTGTTAGTGATCATGTCAGTTAAAAATGTATAGTACACACAGCTCCATAAAGTAGTTACCCTCCGGCCTACTCGGCCGCAGTGTTTAGGGGTTAGCACATACAGACGCTGTCTGTACCAGAAATTAAGATTATATCCACACGTTGGTAAACTAGAAACTAGTAGCTCTTTTCATAGCACCGTATCTCACTGTCATGATAATGATGTGAATAAAATACCAGGCCCCTCAGAAAGTATTGCGAAAAAAAGTTTTTATATATGGGAGACTGGCCAGTTATTATGTTTTTCGAAAATATGATTATTTATAAGTAAAAATAAGTAAGTTCCAATTTCAAAATTTCCCTCCACATTTTTTGCGAGTTAATTCAAAGTATTGTGTCTCACTGAAATATGGATCTGCGCCGGGAACATTTTAGAGCTATGATTTTATACGATTTCAAGTGTCGCCTGAAACCGGATGAATCGTACGATAGACTTCAAATGGCATTCATGGATGAAGGCCCTTCCAAGGCAACCGTGTATCGTTGGTATAACGAATTCAAGCGCGGTCGACCAACTTTGGGGGATGACGAAAGAAGCGGTCGCCCTTTGACGGCTGTTACCGAAGAAAACGTGCTAGCAGTGAAAAATTTAATCCAAGACAATAGGCGAATTACATATCAGGAGATTCAACACATATTGAAGATTGGATCGGGAAGCGTTCACGAGATTCTACACAGCCATCTTCGCGTGAGGAGGATAGTATCACGCTGGGTGCCGCACAACCTCACCGATGCTCAGAAGCAGGCCCGGGTGGAATGGTGCCGTGATATGCTTAACAAATTTGAAGCAGGCTCGTCTCGGCGTGTTTACGACATCGTTACAGGTGATGAGTCCTGGATTTATCAATACGACCCAGAAACCAAGCGCCAGTCGACTGTTTGGGTGTTTCAAAATGAGCCAACGCCTACCAAAGTGAAGCGATCTAGAAGCGGGGGTAAGATTTTGATCGCTAGCTTTTTTAATTTGACTGGCCACTTGGTATCAATTCCCTTACGGGATCAAAGAAGCATTAATGCCGAATGGTATACTTCCAAATGTTTGCCAGAAGTTTTCTCTGTTATAAGCAACAAGCGACCAAACACAGGGCTCCGCGGGCTACTGCTCCACCACGACAATGCACCTGCGCACACCGCACTCAAAACGAGGGACTTCCTGGACAGCACGCCAGTCAAACTCCTGGGTCACCCTCCTTACAGCCCTGATCTAGCACCGTGTGACTTCTTTTTATTCCCAAAAATAAAAAATCAGCTCAAAGGGATACAATTTTCGTCGCCGGAAGATGCGCTGGCTGGGTTCGAGCAGGCTGTAAACGAGGTGTCTGCGGCGGACTGGAAAAAGTGTTTTGAAAACTGGTTTAGGCGCATGAATCTTTGTATAGAGGCTGGTGGAAAGTACTTTGAAAAGATTTAATAAAAATATATGTACGTATAGAACAATTTTTTTTAGTTTCGCAAAACTTTCTGAGTGTCCCACGTATATTAAGATAATATTATGACGATCACAATCTACGGTATTATGTATAATTTCTTTGTGTAGGATGTACCTGAACCTTCTAGTGACATACGTGATCGTACACTACTTGTGACTACTAGATTATCTAAAGAGCAAATAACTACCTCGTGGTTGTTTTGAACCTCAGGCACAACACCGCTGTTGTGCTAGCTGTTGTCCCAAGTCAGCCAGTGTTATTGGATTATGCTATCAAGAATTTCAAAGTAGCAGCCCAGGAATCTGGCGGGTAGTATGCCAGATTCCTGGGCTGCTACTTTGAAATTCAGGTTCAGGACAATATGCTCGCCGCTGAAAATGTGGGTTTTAAGCTGTATAAGTTCACCTTTGCCTAATTCTTACACGCCATCACCTGCTTTGACTTTAGAAAAGGCTAAAGGTAAACAGATCATCATCTGTCAAGCCTGTCTCCAACGATGTTGGGGTCGGCTTCCAGTGTAACTAGAATTTAATACCAATATTTTACACAGAGTGACTGTCTATCTGACTTCCTGAACCCCGTTACTGCGGAACCCCTTGGTAAGACTGGGCGTCAGACTTACAGGTCCCTGACAACCTATAACGACTGTCAAATATCTTCACATGACTTTCGGGACCAGCGGCTTGCCTAGGTCGGACCGACCTAGACCAGCGCGGCTTAACCTTGAAGATCGACACGTGTGGCCACAAACTTCTTCGTAGTGTTATGTTGTGTTATTATGATAAAATTTTGGCTTGATGGTTCACTCGTGTTTGCAACACGCGAACATCTTCATATTTTGTGAATGAATGAGTCATCTTCATTGCATAATAGTTCGTAGATCGCATCTTGAGGTCACGATGAGATCCATGACATTAAACCGTGCATAAACGTGATACACGGAAGATTACGTGCTAGGAACTTAAAATGGAAATCTTTTTATCAAATATTATGAATGTTATTATAACAGTAATGATAAGGTACACAAAATTGAATGGCTTTTTTTCAGGAAAAGATGGTCTGGAAAATATTCTTTGTACTTTCTTTGTTAGCTTAGCCGGAGGAGAAGCCGGAGAGAATTGTGAATAAAAACGTTCAAATACGATAGAAAATCTGTAAATTGTAATCTTCTATTCGAAAAATCTTGCCACAGGTTATTTGAACCGATAAACGGTTGAGATAAAATTACATGAGTTTTTTGCCTAAAACTCTATTAGTCTGAAACCGATATCCTTCATTTTTATGTGCATAAAATAATTTATTATGCCAACGCGTTATAAAGTTTTTACAACTAATATTGGGTAGAAAGCCTTTGGACGAAACTTTGAAGCAGCTCCGTGACCCGTCGACCTTGGACCAAAATACTAACACAAGGTATATATACACCGATCCTAACGTTTGCAGTGTATCAGTTGTATCTCAATTAATCATAACAACATGTTCTCCAAAGTGAGTTTCAAATATTAAATCACAATGTTTTTTTATCTCAACCTCTTGAGGTGACATGACCTTTCAAACGAAAGCCAAAACTGTAGCCTCAATTTTATTCAATACGGTTAAATGGCTATGCCAGCGATAAATAACTCAGTGATCCAGCGCAGTTCTAATAATTTGGTGCATTGCAGATTCTAGCCCTGAGCGCGGTGTTGGCGGTGTCAGCAGCTGGTCTGCTTCCCACAGCACACTACTCCCCGGCTGGCGCCGTCTCTTCCCAGAGCATCGTGCGTCACGATGAGGGTCACCCATCCGGCCCAGTTGCCTACGCATCCCCCGTCCATTACGCCGCTCCCGCCCCCTTACACTACGCCGCTCCCGTCGCCAAAGTGATCGCTCCCGTCCAAAAGGTGCTCGTTGCTTCCCATGCTGAAGAATACGTAAGTACAATTTAAAATGCGCCTCATTCTAGTAATGACGCATTTCCATCACCTTTGTTTTTCGCTAGCAGAAACTGATCCATAACGTGTATGTTAACAGGCTCACCCCAAATACGACTATTCGTACTCCGTGGCTGACGGACACACTGGCGACAACAAGTCCCAGCAGGAGTCCCGCGACGGTGATGTCGTGAAGGGATCTTACTCATTCCAAGAGGCTGACGGCTCCATCAGGACCGTGGAGTACTCCGCTGATGACCACCACGGCTTCAACGCGGTGGTGCACAACTCCGCGCCCGCTCACCATGCGCCCGCTCACTCTGTGCATGCTGCCCCCGTCCTGCTGGCTCACCACCACTAACTGCAACTTTAGTCCTAGCGAAACGATGACGGTGACGTTATTTATTAAAAATAAAATAAGGAAACTGTATAGAACTGTTTATTTTTTTCCTTTGAACTTGAAGTATTGTGTAACCAAAATGTGGTTCTAGGTAAACCCGTGCATTAGGCATTTTGGAAAATTCGACAAACCTGTAAATCAATCGTATGCGTTTTCGCCAATCAGTTTTTTTTTAACTTCTTTCTTACAGTTCAAACTCCATTTTTACGGGACGATATGTTCATTAACTAGTACCTATTGATGTACTTATACTATTTAACGAAAGTTTCGAGTTGTAATTCAATTGAAATCTTTCAACCTTGATGACCGCCTCAATCTTACAGTCTCTAATGTGGTTGTTTAGAATCAAAGTATGAGAGAAAGCAGCCATGTTTTTTTTTCCTATTTTTATCTGCCATCAGCATCAGCTATAATTAGATATGTTGTATGTTGTGGAAGTACGAGTGTATTCTCCAATGAGGTCGTATCCTCATCAGTAGACCATAGTTGTGGATTATAATTATGCTCAATACGTAAAAATTGAAAAACAGAGTTTAATATTATCATCAGCAAAAGATATGAAGAAATCTTCGAGTGTTTTAAGGTTGCAGTATTCATTAATAAAATTAAGAAAGAGGGAAGGCCCAATCAGTACATCGGCTGGAGACCTTACACTCAAGGTATCCACAGGATAGTCCGGTTAAGCTGACGAAAACCTCCTTGTTCTGGGAGATGCCAATCGAAAATAAAAACTGGCCAAGGGGGAGTCTCACTCGCACACACAGGGTTCCGTAGCACCAAACAATATAATTACAATATTTCGAACAGTATTAATAAGTAAATTTACACTCAGCAGCAAAACTAAATTTGTTTTTCATAGCATACTAATGAAAAAAATAAAGCTGCAGTTTTTGTGTAAAAGTCTCATATCTAAAAAACTTCAAAAACCATCAAATCTTATTCAAACCAATTTTCATTGAATTTTTTTATGTTCTACAAACCAACATTTTTTTCAGAATTTTCCTCCTCTTACTTTAGAAATTAGTGGCGGGGGCACACATTTTGTCACTTTGGAAGTGACTTTCTTTTAAACGATTGCCTTTGATAAGAAATGGTTTTAGGAACCTCAATGTCATTTTTAAAGACCTATCTTATTCTTTATTTTTTTTTGTTACAATTCCATGTATGGGGAATCCCCCCTTAATCTTTTATTGTTTTTGAATCAGAACCGTAAAGCGGTTCACAGAATACATCTAGTTTTTTGGCATTCGGCTACGGTGCTAAAAAAACCTAATCGCACTTCCCTGTGGTGTACCATATGTGAAGCGTTATCATCACTTTCACTATGTTCGATTGGGAATGAACAAATGAGTAATTCGGGAAGTATTTTATTGGTACAGCTTGCATAGTAGATTGGTACAGATACTGCGTCAAGTGCTTCTGCTCATTCAAGGACAAATGACGTTACACTATTGGGATTATTTTTGCGGATTGTAGCGGCAAGATGCAAACAGTTCTACAGTGCCATCTATGACGCAAAGTAAGAACTAACATCAAAAAGTACTAAATGGAAATATGAGACCAGACCTCCGCGAATTAAAACCATTTAAAAAATCCAGAGAATAACCGTAAGGCAGTAAGTAGCCTACCAGTCACAACATCCAACAAACGAGAGGATCCTTCGACTAGACAGTCGGAGGATCCTCCTTTTTCTATGGGGGATGAAGACTTTTACACCCTGTTCCTCATACCCCTAAAGGATCATGAATAGCTTCGGCATAGGATTTACAACAGAAATATTAGAAATAGTTGCGCCTTTATGATCTTGAAGCATGATCTGCTCAACAAAGTATAGAAAACAAAGATGGAAGGGCGTATTGTTCTCAATGAAATTCTCGGCCGAGGTAGTCGTTACAGAATTCCCAGACAGAAACTCTTCAAGATGTGCGTAATGATCTTGAAGAGGAAGTCTTCCAACAGGTGTCACATTACTGAATAAGACTAAGTGTAGTTTCAATCAGAAATTAAAATTTTACAATCTCATTGTGTCATTGTATCTCATTGTTTTATAAAGCGGGATTAGTTTTTTTTTCACTCATAAAATTCTGTTTTTCACATGCTATAAGTATGAGCTCTGCAGTGTGGAAACAAAGTTGGACTTGTTGGTGGACTTTTGAATTAAGGACTGGATAATGGACATAATATAGCCAAGCAATCATTCATATCTTATGTTAAAATCACACGCTATGTTTTGATACATAATCCAATCTGAGCATTTTTACAATGACATCCTCGATCATCGCAATACTCTGACAGACTAGACTCTACTTTGTCATATTTATAAGGGTTACGTAGCTAACAAGGAACCCTTTCGCCTTGTCCCGTCTGTCTGTCTGCCCGCGAATTATTAATATAAAAACAAGCACATAAAAACAAGATTCATTCAACTTATTTTTTGTTTATCACATCTGCTTATTAGTTCATCGATCTCATAAAGTACAACATAACAACATAGCCAGACAGCATGTCGCAATATTAGTAGAGCATCCTCACGTTTTTGCATTGCAAACTTATGAATGAGTGAATCATCTTCATTACATAACGATAAGTTCGAAGACCGCATCTTGAGGTCACGGTGATCGATCCGTATCAAATATTTGTAACAGTCAAGCAAAATATGGAAATATAGTAAATAAAACCTGTTTTCTAGTTAGAAAAGCACATCCTCTCAAAAGGTTATTATTTCTAAAACGTTTTGAATTTTACAATGCAATTTGCTTATTTAAATTAGGACAAAATGGCGCAATATGAACAAGCAATAACTGTCATAATACATCACTACAACAACTAGACTAGAAGAAATTGTGCAACAAATTACTAAATAGTTTCCTATGGTTAATGTTTCTTATTAATAAAACATGTTTGGTAGCTGCGTACTGAGAAAGCTTCCAAATGATCTATGAAGTCACATCGTGACCCGTCGACCTTGCCGCGCCCAAAAAAATGAGCGCAACATATATAAGCCGATCTTAACACATGCTGTGCATTAGTTGTGTGTCAGATAATCATACCAACATGTTCTCCAAAGTGAGTTTCTAAAAGATTTTAAAATAAAAGTGATTATTTCTGATACCTGCTAGATCCTGTGCTAACTATGTTGTGTGTTGTAGATCGTAGCCCTGAGCGCCGTATTGGCGGTATCAGCAGCTGGTCTGTTGCCCGCGGCGCACTACTCCTCGGCCGGCGCCGTCTCCTCCCAGAGCATCGTGCGTCACGATGAGGCCCAGCCCGCCGCCCACGTGGCTCACCTGGCCGCCCCTGTCCACTACGCCGCTCCCGCTCCTGTCCATTACGCTGCTCCCGCTCAAGTCCACTACGCCGCTCCCGCTCAAGTCCACTACGCCGCTCCCGCTCCAGTTCACTACGCCGCCCCCGCTCCCATCCACTACGCTGCTCCCGTTGCCAAGGTGATTGCCCCCGCCCAGAAGGTGCTCGTCTCTGCCCACGCTGAGGAATATGTAAGTACAACTGGCGCTCAACTCTTATTTCCAGCACATATGTTGTTTCCTTGATGAATCTCACCTTTGTCGTAATTGTTCACAACTCACCCCAAATACGATTCTCTTACTCCGTGGCAGAAGTACACCATAGTACAAGTGGTGCCCTTACCTATATCCACGAAATTTGTTGCTTTGCAGTTGAATCTAAACTATGACGTGTTTTGTTGACAGGCTCACCCTAAATACGACTTCTCCTACTCCGTGGCTGACGGACACACCGGTGACAACAAGTCCCAGCAGGAGTCCCGCGACGGCGACGCTGTGCACGGCGAGTACTCGTTGGTCGAGGCTGACGGCTCCGTGCGTCGCGTGCAGTACACCGCTGACGACCATAACGGCTTCAACGCGGTGGTGTCCAACTCCGCGCCCGCTCACCATGCACCTGCACACGCCGCGCACGCTCCCGTCCTGCTTGCTCATCACCACTGAGTGCGTCTCTGGTCTTAGCGAAACGATGCCCATAAGTTCGTATCGAACGTGACTCTTTGTAAATAGTGTTTAGTTATTTATAATAAATCCAGCAAGTTTTTGAATACAAAACCTATCTATTTATTTTCACCGTCACTAACTGTACGAGAGTCTTCCTTCGTGTAGATGTCGGGGATCAATATGTGCTGCTTGACGAAGATGTTCCATCCCTTATTCAAAAGGAGGTTGTTTGATATAGCCTGGTGGCAAGCGCAGCCTGGTGCCCTTTCAAATGTAGACTGCGTCTATAAAATTTATAATTTTAATAGTGCGATGTAAATAATTACTACTTTTGAGAATAATTAAAAGTCAAGGTAAATTTCATTAGTACTGCCTGACTCTCAAAAACTTCAATTATACAGCCAACGAGTTTGATGTGTAGGCTCTATGTTGGTATTTTCAACAAACACCAATAAAATATCAAAAGCCTTAAGTGCTTTTATTATTGCCTGTCCTGAACACTTAAGCTTTTTATAGTTATAATTTTGACATACAAAAAAAAAACCCTCTTGATAGGCTAAAAGCTGAACATCTCATGAACTTGTAGAGAAGTCGAAACAAAACCCAAAATCAGAATACGTACAGGTATTTTGATCTTTTCAAGCTGCATGCTTATCACATAATTTTCGGCAATAGCTCTTTTGAAGATGGCGGATAATTGGCTCTGGTTACATTTTATTAGGATTGCAACCATAATTATTGGCTTCAATGAATTTTACGATGCTGGTAAATTCTTGAATTCCCAAATAGTTTTCTTGGTGACACATTTCAGAAGCAGCAGATCAAATGTATATGTATTTTACAGTAGATTAATGCGGCCGGGAGAGAATACGTAAACCGTTTTTCGTAAGAATACTGTTATGTATAGCTCTGTTGATTGTGGGTAGTACGATTTAAAAGTCATAGAAAGCCACCACCTGTCTACATTATTAATACTAAAGTCACGATGTCATAAACACAATTTTTGCGAAAATGTGTGTAGGCAAATTCAAGTCATTCCTTTGGTCAATCCATTTCCTAATTAGGTTCATAAATAAATCATCATGTATTTCAGAAAGTTGGTTTAAAAACACTTTAACATGTCACATTAGGTATAATGTGTTTTAAAACTATATTATGAAGCTGGTGTTTCGTACCTAACTACTCTGAGAAGCAACAACAGACACAAACTATTCTATCTCTGATGCTTTAACTGCTAAGTCTGAAGAGACCCAAAATTAACTTTATTTTTAGTTTATCCATCTGTTTAAGGATTTTTATCGTTTTTCTTAGTTATTTGTTCTGTAACATTCCCGTAGAAAGAGATCGCAACAAGAAACGAAAGTCGGCCAAAGAGTAACGATACGTAATGTTTTCTAATACTCGTAGGGCAACAAACAACCTCTTAAAGAGGTTGCACTAATTTCTTGAGATGATCGATATGATGTCGTCGTTTGGCGAATCATTGTTAATGTTAGTACAGACACAAAGTGAGCTACTATTTATTTATTCCAAATAGTTATTATCTATGTGGTATTAATCATTACTTCCAGGTAATGTCCAACGCTAATTCATAGAATCACAACTATACATAACAAAACGGAGTTGTATTCCGGTACACCCGGGTGCAGATTAACAATCGTATAGCAGTCGTTGGTGGGTAGTGTTTCCGCTAAAAGTAAGTTAGTTTTATCGTGTTTATGGGTAGTGTTTTCTTTCCGAAAGATTGCGTAGATGGAAAAAAAGTCGCTTTTTTAATTTGCTTGTTTTATTATAAATAACTTAACACTATTTACAACGAGTTGCGTTCGATACGAACTCTTGGGCATCGTTTCGCTAAGACTAGAGACGCACTCAGTGGTGGTGAGCGAGCAGGACGGGAGCAGCATGCACGGAGTGAGCGGGCGCATGGTGAGCGGGTGCGGAGTTGGACACCACCGCGTTGAAGCCGTTGTGGTCATCAGCGGTGTACTGCACGTGACGCACGGAGCCGTCAGCCTCAACCAGCGAGTACTCGCCGTGCACAGCGTCGCCGTCGCGGGACTCCTGCTGGGACTTGTTGTCGCCGGTGTGTCCGTCAGCCACGGAGTAAGAGAAATCGTATTTAGGGTGAGCCTGTCAAAAAAAAAAAAACATAGGTTTGATTCAACTACAAAGCAACAGATGTGGCGGATCTAAGGGTTGAGCATCACTTGTACTACGGTGTACTTGTGCCACGTCAAAGGTGAGATTCATCAAGGAAGCAACTAAAGTGGCGGAAATACAGATTGAGCACTAGTTGTACTTACGTATTCCTCAGCGTGGGCAGAGACGAGCACCTTCTGGGCGGGGGTGATCACCTTGGCGACAGGAGTGGCGTAGTGGATGGGAGCGGGAGCAGCGTAGTGGACTTGAGCGGGAGCGGCGTAGTGGACTTGAGCGGGAGCAGCGTAATGGACAGGAGCGGGAGCGGCATAGTGGACAGGGGCGGCCAGGTGAGCCACTTGGGCGGCGGGCTGGGCCTGATCGTGACGCACGATGCTCTGGGAGGAGACGGCGCCAGCCGAGGAGTAGTGCGCCGCGGGCAGCAGACCAGCTGCTGACACCGCCAACACGGCGCTCAGGGCTACAATCTACAACGCAACACATAAACATTCTTAGTCAAGTCACATCACTTCTATTTATCTTCTAACACAATCATATTTTTTTCAGGAAAACATATTGTCCCGTTTATTTTGCAGCAACGGAATGAAACACTTACTTTAGAGAACATATTGATGTGTTTATGTGAGGTGCACAACTGATGCATTATATGAGTTAGGTGCCGTTTATATAGTAGTGGAACATTGGGTGTGACAAGGTCGACAGGCCAAAGTTGTTCTAAAGTTCAAAAGCTCCTCAATGTTCAATGTGACATGACTAATTTGTTAGTACATCTATTTGAGTGTAGGAGTGTTGCTTTGGAAAGTTAGGGTTTGGTTGCCTTTAACTACACAGTAAGTAGTAGTTTTTTACACAGTTCGTTTGTGGGAATTGTTTTCGTAAATTGAAAAATTCTGGAAGGATCGTTAGAATAGAATAGAATAAAACTTTTATTGTACACCAAACTGAAACATAACGGTATTACAAAACTACTCTTTGTCTAATTTTAATCGTTTATATCAATAAACTGATCGATTGAAGGACGTTTGTAGTCGTTCTATAAGATAGTTGAGGAAAGAATTAAAAAATATAGGTTAATTGAGAATAAATAGGTATTTATTTATTTAAGTTATGAGTAAGTATAACAAGTCCTTAACAACGGTCATAGGAACGTAAATAACATAGGTGATTTTCTATATTATCTTTAAGAATTAATGATGTTTGTGTTCTTCAACGTGCTTGGTGGTTTGCTTGACAGCAGCGGAGAATCTGAAATTAATGAAAATAATTATATTTAGCCATCAATTCTGAAAAGTCAGTGAGTTGTAAGTTTAGCATAGTAAAAGTAACTCCTCTTACTAAACTAAACTTGTTTCAGGACGTTGATTTGTTTACGACTTACATTGAAACTAACATATACTTCAGTTACACTTCAATATACAATTATTTTCTAATTATAATAATTTGCAACCAAGAGTGGTAAATACTTGTTGCCTTGGTATCATTAAATATCTTACCCAGCATGTTTGTCAGCAGCATACTCAACGGTGCGGATGGAACCATCAGCCTCGTGCAGGCTGTACACTCCCTTCACCTTGTGTCCATCACGGTGCTCATGCTGGTACTTGTGGTCGCCGGTGTGGGGGTCCTTAACCTGGTACTCGAACTCGTACTTAGCGGGGCCCTGTGAGAAAAGCAATTAAATATTAAAGGCTTCAATCTGCACAGTAGACGCGCGGGGCTATCGTGGCCTATCATGGCATATTTCATTTCATTAGGGGGGCCTTCTATTCGAAAACCCGAGAAGAATCGGGATTTACTATGGGACCGAAACTGTATTTCGCATGCGAAATACGGTTTCAGGGGAAATTTATAACATTTTCACTATTAACTCTATAAGGTAATCGCGTTCATTTCATAAGACGGAAATGTTCACGAGCGCCATTTGTTTGCAGTAGAAACATACGACTGATTTGCGAAACATTGCTTGTACTTACGGAAGATCCGTCGTTGAAGTCCTTGGGAGGATGAGAAGGCACGTCGTGACGGGAAATGTGCTGTGAAGAGATGGCGGGCTTGTGTTCGTGGTGAGATTCTTCCTTCTTGTGAGCGGTCTGCACGTAATGAGCTACAGGGACCACTTTCACGGGTGCAGCGACCTTAGTGACCACTGCGGCTTCCTTTACCTTCTCGACCACAGGGATGATCCTGACGTGTTGTTCATGTTTGTGCTCAATCTTCTTAGGCTCGACCTTCTGTTCCTTTTTGGGTTCATCTTTGTGTTCAATTTTGTGCTCGACTTTGTGTTCAACGTGGTGCACAACATGGTGCACATGGTCAACTTGGTGTTCCTTCTTGGGTTCAACTTTTTGCTCCTTCTTGGGTTCAACCTTTTGTTCCTTTTTGGGTTCGATCTTGTGCGAAACTTTGTGCTCAGCCTTGTGTTCGTCCTTGTGCTCTTCATGACCGTGATGTTCATCATGTCCGTGTTGCACTTTGTGTTCGTGAATGACTTCATGTTCGTGGTGGATTTCATGTCCTTTGTGCTCCTCATGGCTTTTGTGCGCCTCGTGTCCTTTCTGCTCCTCATGTCCATGGTAGTCGCCTAGTCCATGATGTTCTTCGTGTCCATGTTGCTCGTGATGGTCGTCATGGTGGTTGTCGAAGCGGACGATGCTTTGCGAAGAGTAAGCATGCTCCGCGGCTTGGCAGGCGCCTAGAAAGGCGATGAGAGCAACGACCTGTAAATGAAACATTAGATTGTTTAGTTTTTCTGTTAAGTTAACTGTATTACACTGTATTGAAACTAAACTTTTTTTTTTTAATTGTTATATTTATAAATCTCTTACTTTTATGAACATTTTGATTTATATGTTCCAATTGTGTCTGAACTTCTGAAGTCCCTTGGTTGACTGATGTTGAAGTAAAATTGATTGTCCAATTTATACTTTTTAATGTGTAACCTGATCATATTATCAAAGGCTTTGCGAAGCAGGTTTTCATTTATTTGCTCCAGAAAATGGCATTTTGGTTGAATGAAGGACAGTGACTTTCGTCTTGCAGATATTTTTGGAAATCCGAGATTTGGTAGTTACCGTAGGTCGTCAGGGCGTTATTCAATAAATTATGTTGGCTCGTGGTTGACCGCGTAAGCAACCGGTTTAATTTTTCGGTCAGTGCGTACAATGTCATCGGCGATTATTCAATATACGTCAGGCGCTTTGATTCACGATCATGAATATTAATGAACTTTACTTGTTTAATAAATGAAATGCGGACAAATTGATCTGTAAATCCATTTTACTACTATTGTTCAATAATAAAAGATGATAAGTCAGTAATTACAGTAGTCCCAACAAAACGAGATTCATGTAAAGAAAGTTAAACACCTATGCAAAAACACATAGTCCACACAACACAGCTTGTAAACACGGGATCCCTTCTTTTCGCATAATATGCTTTGTCCTAATATACTTCGGCATAACGATTTTGGCACAATTTGTTTTGGCATAATAATACTTCGGCATAATTTTTATAGGCATACATTTTATGTTGGCATAATCATCTTAAAGACTAATTTGTTTTAGCATAAATTTGATTCGCATAACGTTAGTAGGCCTAATGACTATTAGCATAATAATATTTAGGCATAAAATTAATATAAATAACAAAATCAATTTTCATGAAAATGATTTATTATACATAACATTATGTAACTTAAACGATTTTTCAATCGTGAGATAACTTTTATCTGAAGAATATATTAGATGTTGTGAGACTTTGGTTGGAAATGGTGGTCGTGAACTTGTAGTGCCCCATACATAATTCTAATCAAACCAATTTGCTATAGTTTCTGTAACAATTTAATTATATTGTTGGTTAAAAATTTAATATGCTGTGCAACCAAAGTTAGTGACAGAACCGAATCGCTGCAAAACCGACTCCACGTTGTCTTGTTTGTCCTACCCCTAGAGTGTAATTTAAAATCGCGTAGGCACGGAGGGGCGAGGCGGCCCGCGGGCTGAGGAGCAGGCGGCTGCGAGCGAGCCGCTAACCACCGCAGCTTCGGCTTGTTGGCCGGCTTCGCCGGCCAGCCTCAACCGCGGCGGTGAGCGAAAGCCGTCTGCGACGATTAGCACGTGTGGGGCCGCCGGAGGCCCGCAGCGCCGGAGCCGTGACAGAAACCCTGCCTGCTGCATGTTGCATGCTCGCTTGAATGCTGCATGCTGTATGCTTGCTTGCATGCTGCATGCTTTTTGTAACCTGCATGCTTGCTTGCATGCAGCATGCAAGCAAGCATAAAAACAAGCGTAAATAAATTTATGATTTAGGATATTATGCTTGAAAAAGTTATGCTTTAGAACTTTATGCTTAATAAATTTATGCTTTAGAATATTATGCTTAATCATTATTATGGTTACAGAAATTATGCTTAAAAAAATTATGCGTAAGCTGTTATGCGTAACTATATTATGCGAAAATATAATTATGCATCTGCTTAGCCTTTTCGCAACTAGCTATGTTAATGTTGGCTTCTAGTCTAAAATAGAATATATTCCTAAATATCATGGGTACTTATGAAACGAGTCTACCCGGATGCAGCTCGATAAAAATGTGTTACTTAAAGCGACTGCCTATCTGATTTAAAACCCAGTTGCTTGATAGCTTCGTTATCCAATTTACCAAATTATTCTAACTAGGCAATAACGCCTATAACGTCTTAGATAGAGATGAAGAAAATATAGCTATGTATGTTTTATTTACTCTATTTTCTGGACTTAAGAGTCTACTAGAACTATGTCTTTTTTAACTTCCATAGGCGGATTTATTTGATATTACTTAGAGAACTATTTCCAAAATATGACAGTATGTATGTTTCACATGGATTTGCATACAAAAAGTGTTGTGTTTAATATTTGGTCAGTGGGTCTTCTTAGGGCCGGGCGGATTCTTATGTTAATAACTATTTTAACTTTTAGTTAGAGTTTTCTTGAGTAAGAAAAGGATTATTTTTTCTTTTTTTATTTTTTTTTTCTGGTTATTTTCCATCTTTTTAACTTTCACCGGTTATTAAAGACAGCATAATTTTAATATTTGACCTACTGCATGCACCTTGCGCGCATTTTTTCTCGGAATCAAGTTCAAAACCTTGCAAAACTGTATCAAGTTCCTTTATATAAAGGCATAATCAGTTCCGAATTAAGCACATTTCTCTTAAGCTTTCGACATCAAGCATACAATACCGATCCTAAATGATTTTTAAGGTAAAATTACCAAAATAACTTAAAAGATTTCTGTCCTTATTTGTTTTATGCAGAAGCTTAGAAAAATACATATTCTATTAGCGATAATGATGGAAAAGATTATGTCAACGCTGATAAAACTCGTTTGTAGAAATTCGCAACGCTTTGAAAGCGGCTGCCACTAGGATAACCCCTCAGGTTTGTTTACTATTAGTAGTTACAGTTTTAACAAATCAAAATTGCAGGTCATCTGCTTTGCTGTTGCCCTCATTGTGGTCGCCGCGCGGCCACAAGAGGGTCACAATCACCACCACGGTTACGGTCACGCTGTCTCGTCACAGAGCATCGTACTGCACCAAACTCACGAGAGCGAGCACAAGCCCGCACACAACGAGGAGCACCACGAGGAGAAACATGGCGAACACCACAACAAGCACGAGGAACATCATCACGAGGAACACCACGGTCACGCCTCCTCATCACAGAGCATCAAGCAGCACCACGGACACGCCACCGAGAAACACGTCGAGTACTATGTATGACGACGTTCCTATCTTGTAGAATATTGCTTAGTTTGGTCGCGTTTGTATTTTGTTAACGATCTTTCGTCTTACAGTCTCATCCTAAGTACGAGTTCGCGTACAAAGTGGAGGACCCTCACACCGGTGACAACAAATACCAGCACGAGGCACGTGACGGTGACGTCGTGAAGGGCGTGTACAGCCTGCACGAGGCTGATGGCACCATCAGGATCGTCGAGTACCATGCTGACAAGAAAACCGGGTAAGTGTAATATATCTTTAACTTGTTTTATAACTTTGCCGTTGTTAGTTACTCGCAACCTATCACCATCTAACACAAATCTGAATTTCGTGAATGACAAAAGTAATATTTTATTAATAGCAATAAGCATACGCATTTATATCCTATCATATTAAATTTATAAACAAACACAACAAATATAAAGACAAAATCAAAAACCATTTTTTGCATGCCAACAACGAATCTTGTCTGAGTTCAATTAAGGAGATATTATTAAAAAAAAACATTTCTTTGTTTTATTAATTCAATCAATGTCTTTGTGCAGATTTCATGCCAATGTAAAACATGAGGGTCACGCCACGCACGAAGTTCCTGAACATCATCATCATCATTGATTACCTTCTAACGGAATTTGACTATTAATAGCTGTTTTTATTGTATAGGATTAATGTAATGGATGTTAGATTATTGATAAAACTGAATATTTTTTATGGTTAAGTAATGTGCCCTACCTACCTACACTAAGGATATTGTTGTTGTTATATTGTTACATCTTTAGTTATAATGTTAATAAATTAAATTAAATTTAATAACTTGTATAATTGACCCGCATTTTATTTAAAGTTCTGCAATGGAATTTTAAGCTGCTATTTCCGCCTAGATCGCTTATCTCTAAAAGAATAATTGAGAAAAACTTTTAACAGTTGTAACCAAATTGTATTATACTTCGTTGCTTCGTCCTTTGAGATTAGATAACATTGTAGTAATACGTCTAGGATATCGCCTTTCACCCACAAATTGGACGATTATATCGCTGATAATAATGCTTGGCTCCATGCCGGTCTTGCTCCACAAGGACAGGTTCGCATAAATTGATAGCATTAAATAGTATTGTTGGAGCTGCTGAAGATTGTACAATTATCTTTGAAATGTATAAATTCAATTAATTTAGTAATATATAATCGCATAGCCCATATTGTGTGAGTCCTATGTAATAGATAGCTATCATTTACTGGAAATCTATGTCTTTTATTGACTTGAATGTGCCCTGGCGGTTGAGAGTATGTCATGCTCACTCAAATGTCACGCTGATGGCGGCGTGTGTCGGGTCATATAGTTCCCTTCAAAATGGTTGAGTGGAATGATGGCTGATCCATGCGTCATGTTCGTGAACGGGCGCTGTCAGTTGTGCCTGGTCGTCTCTTAGCTGCCACGACTTATTTCGAACTAATTATTTTATCTTTTAATTGTTTTTTTTTTGTTTTTGCTATGGACATTTTTAACATGAAGTCTTGCTACATCGTTCTCACATAATGTACCATCTCAACATGAATGATGTAACCAAGGTTTTTGTAACAAGATTCTGATTTAAAAGAGTGTCCATGGAGTTTCTTGCCCATTCTACTCCATAGAGATCTACGCCTTGGAATGGGCAACTACAGTACTTTCACAGTTATTATGTCTTGTGACTGGGACTGTTGCTTTATTTTTATTGTTGTTCGACCATTCAAAAGTGCCTGTAACTGGCTGGCTGACTTCACAGACTCTTCCGTATGCGAACCTTTTCTTCTTATGACCTTTTTAAGCTATAAAACAAATAAATGATTACTTGAACTTATGTTATAACATTTACCTACATAGTTAACCAACATGAAGTACCAATGAACCATGGCTCACTGTTAAACATAGCAAGTTGGTTAACTGTGGGACGCACACTTGTTTAATGTTTTAAGTTAAGATAATTTTTAAATGACTTACAACAAATATACAGTTGATGCGTCAAAAGAAGCACGATTAGGGTATCTACAGAGCTAACATATTAGAATACTTGTAACATTAAACTGAAACATGTAAAACGAAAAATTACTTACTTTTTTTATTCCGTTTTACACGGATAATCACAAAATTCCTCGCCACGCGGACTACGCGAATGCCAGCTCGCTGCAAACTGGTAAGAAGGGTGGGAGGCCGTTATGGGGTCTATATTGCTAGGAAGCGCGGAACGACAATGTCGCATTTCCAAAATATAGGCTTGGTTAAGTGTGTACATATGGCTCACTGCTGAACATGTGACCCTACCTATATTCCTATATTCGTAACCAACAGAATGTGCTAATAGGAATAGCAAATCTACATAATGGAATGGTGTACAAATTAAACACAGTGAAGTCAGAGAAGTTACTTGCAGCAACGGCAGTTCATAACACAGATGCAAGGCAATGGCATAGAAGACTGGCACATAACAACAGCTGTGACCTGGAAAAAATTAAAAATGGAGCTGTAGAGGGAGTCACCTACAAAGAAAAGGCTGATATAACAAAACGTTCGTTTACCATTCCCGTCTTCAAACCACAGAAGTGAAACATTGTTAGAAGTTGCGCACTCAGATTTATGTGGTCCTATGAAGACAGAATCCATTGGGGGAGCAAATATTTCCTTCTTTTTGTGGACGATGCTAGCCGAATGGCGATTGTTTATTTTTTGAAAGAGAAAAACCAAGTGTTATTGTTTATCAAAGAATTTCTGAGTATGGTTGAAAAACAAACTGGAAAAAAAGTTAAAAGTCTTCGAACTGATAATGGAGGAAAATATTGCTCACAACAGATGGAAACATTCTTGAAGGCATCAGGTATTGTCTAAAACTAATCCATATACTCCAGTACAAAATGGTATTTGCAAAAGGTTCAATAGGACTGTGGTTAAACGTGCAAAATGTTTGCTCTTTGAGGCTGATTTAAATAAGAATTTCTGGGCTGAGGCAGTGAATACGGCAGTTTAGTTAAAAAATAGGTCTCCCGCTTCAGGTGTAGGAGACGTGACACCATTTGAGAAATAGACAGATCGATCTCAGTCATGTAAGAGTGTTCGGTAGTCCTGTAATGGTGAATGTGTCCAAGATTAAGAGACAAAAAGGGATAAGAAAGCCGTTAAATCTATTTTGATTGGCGATCCAGAAAATACAAAAGGATATAGGATATACAATACTGAAACAAGAAAAATTACTACTAGCCGAGATATAACTATAATGAAAAATAAAGAAAAAGATACTGAAATGGCTAAGATTGTAGTTCAAGAAGGAAATAAATAACAGGATCAACTAGCAAATCAAGAAGAAACAGTTGAAATGAATGATACTGTCTTGGATAAGAATGACCCTACATATGTGACACATCAAGTTCTATCTTAACATCAGATGACTCCTGCTATACGCTATGTGGAGAAGAAAATGATTCAGGCGCAGATGAAGTACCCATAGTAAACAGCAAGTGTGTCAGAAAACCAGTTGAGAGGTATGGTGTTACAAACCTCTGTGTTGTAGACGAGTTGGGCACTTGCGACGAAGAAATCACTTATCAGGAGGCGATGAACGGTGCTGAAATTGAGATGTGGAGAGAAGAGTTAAAAGCTGGGAAGTGGTAACTGACAAGGAAGCACATAGAGTGGTTCAATGAAAGTGGGTTTTCAAAAGAAAGTTTGAAAGTGAGATATAGGGCTCGTTTAGTCGCTAAGGGCTTTACCCAAATAGGTGTGGACTATAAAGAAACGTACTCACCTGTGTTAAGACACTCAACTTTGAGAATGTTATTTGATTTAAGTGTAAAGTTAAATTTCGAAATTACTCATCTTGATGTAAACACTGCATTTTTAAATAGCTACCTTGAATAAACATTATATATGCAAGTACCACCTAATCTAGAATGTCAGAGTAGCAGTGTGTTCAAATTAAAACGAGCAATTTATGGGCTTAAACAATCTGCAAGGCAGTGGAATAAGAGAGTAGATGATTTGTTTGTTAAGCCAGGGTTATATTAAGTCTAAATTGGGACCATGATTATATAGTAAAAGGGTAAATAAGGAACAAATTTTAAAAACTGTGTTTGTTGATGTTTTTTTTTCATATTTTCCCGTAGCAAGGCATTGACAAATGAACTAAAACGTAGTTTAATGTCAAATTTCAAAACTAAAACTTTAAGGCAAGTGAAAAAATGCTTAGGTATGAGAGTAAATAAAAATGAAAATATACAAAAATGGTTGTATATCATTAAATCAGGATTATTTTGTTGAACATATTTTAAATAAGTTTAACATATCAAACTATAATGTTGTTAATACTCCTATTGAATATAATTTAAAGTTGGATAAGTCAGAGAATGTTTGTAAACAATATCCTTATCACCAACATAGGAAGTCTTATGTATTTGTCCATACTTACACGCCCAGATATCAGTTAGTCAGACAATTTAACAATTGTTTTACTGCAGTTCACTGGAAACATGCAAAGAGAGTGTTAAAATATTTAAATAAAACCAAGTCGGTTTAATGTTTACAAATGATAATAAAAACTTAGAAGGATTTGTAGACTCAGATTGGGCATCAAATACTATTCAGGAGATCGCAGGTTTCTGCTTTAAATTGTCTGGTACTGTTAAATCATATGAATGCAGAAAACAACCGACATTGGCATTGTCCAGTACCGAGGCCGAGTACATGGCAATAAGTGAAGCTTGTAAGGAGGCTATATATTTGAAAAATTTGTTATCTGGAATTACAAACTGTAATTACACTATTGTTATATACAATGATAACCAAGGGGCTCAGAAGTTATCTGAAAACCCATTATACCATAAGAGATCTAAATACATACATGTACGCCACCACTTTGTTAGGGAAACTGTTACCAATAACTTAGTAAAGATTGTACATCTGCTAACTACTGAAATGCCTGCTGACTTGTTAACGAAAGGATTAAGTAGTTTGAAACATTACTATTATTTTAAAAAGATAGGCATTCAAAGTATTGTTGTGTAGTTTATATTCATTTGATATTACATAGATATTAGATCATTTTGATAAGAGGAGATGTTAAAATATAACACATATAATCCTATTCTTAATACTACTAGCGCCAGTATCTTTATGCAGGTTGTTCTATGTTAGTTGTCTATGTATTTTACCTATGTAATTTAACTTCGTAATAAAGTTAATCTATGGCAACAGCTATCATGTAACTATTACTGCCTACCCCTGCTTACCAACTGCCTACCACCTGCCTGCCACCTGCCTGCAACCTGCCTGCCACCTGTCTACCACCTGCCTACACCTCTCTACCACCTGCCTACAAACTGCCTACCACCTGCCTACCACCTGCCAATAAACTGCCTACCACCTGCCAACAAACTGCCTACCACCTGCCTACCAACTGCCTACTACCTGCCTACACCTGCCTACCAAAATCGGTTCATCCACTAAAGATCTACGATGCCACAAACAGACACGCAGGTATACTATTATATTCTATTATTGAAATTTTCAACAATTCTAAATCGGTTTACTGGTTTACGTGTTCGTTTAGGGTTCCGATTCTCCGGCGGCGGAGATTGTGGTTGTAAGTTAGCCGGAGAATCTCCAGGAGTATTATTGACCGAATTTGAACATTCACCCTTATTCCTGATAGTGGCCTCTGGTGAAGCTACCTTTACTACCCATTCTAACCCCTCGCTAAGTGGCTCGACCGCACTCTCTTCCCCGTGATAATAAGTTTCATGGATACTTAAAAAGACATTGGAAGTCTAATCTTTTTACTGATTTTGTTTCGTTTATATTACTGTGAAACCAATGTATACCCAGTTTTGACACAGTTCGATGGTTAGATAATTTAGACAAAAATTTTGTTCACTTATTTTTTTAATTGGTGAAGGTTAAGATATTTTAGAAAATGTGACAATGTGTATATATTATTACTCGTGACTCTACATCTTTCTGAAACATAGAAATTTCACATGGGACTTCAATTAAATTGGCAAAATGCGGGTGTTCTTGTTAGGAACACCTCTGCCTAACACTTCGGAGATAACAAGGCATAATGTTATGTTATGTTATGTTAACGTTATGTTACAAACCTGTCACAGATAAAATACATTGAATGATTAGGTACAGTACAGGCTTTTTGGAAACGCCCGCGAATACTCTGCTTAAATAATAATAATACTTAATATCATGCAAAAATGAAAATGAATGAATGATAATTATATCCTGCTGTGACAAGAGAAACGTAGGGTAGGCACGGCGTTCTTATACTGTGTACGTCTTATTTTAATAACTGTGATTACCAGTAACATGATCTAAAGGCAGGAAGCAGTTCAATGACTGCTATAATAATAAAAAAATATACGGGCATTTAAGCTATCATGCTGATTGGTGAACAAAATGCTGGCTTGGCTTGTGTTTTGTAAACAACATGTTCATGTTGGTCTAGGTACACACAGCTAATGAGCACTGCACCGAACGTACGAAATTTTATTCATTATGGTTGCAGAATGCACGAAGACCTTTTGCTTTCCATAACACACAATCGACGATAAAAATAAGATTATAAGAAGTCTCATCGTTGATGTCGTTATAATAGCACTTGTTTAGGTCATTCAATATCTTGTAGTTCGTAAAAAAAAAGGAAATCATCACTTTTTTCCCATTTATATTCTGCTGAATCTCTTTTTCGCACATCTATTTCCTGTAAGAGCTTATGCACACGACGCAGGAGCGGCACCGCTCAGTTGTTTATGCGGCAAAACCTCTGTTCGTCTGTCAACAACTCTCTATATTATTGGTTAATGCAATAAAGGGACTATTGTATTGTATAGCGGGCTGGTTTCCGCAACTCCACGTCTAAAGTGCGTATTTTCCGTATGGAATAAAGGGACTAATTCAATATTGTAGTGTGCTTCTTCGTTGATTTTGGGCGATAGCGTTGTTATAGAAGCAACGACACACATCTGGTCCGATCCATTTAATTAAACCAAATGGCTGTATTCAGAACCCGGTAACGCCGCGACGCCACACCGTTCCGTGTGCCTACCAATTGCAATGAGGCGAAGTTTTGCCGCTCTGCCCGCTCCTGCAACGCACCGTGTGAATAGGCTCTTAACGATCTAAACTCTGGGTTCACCTTCTAGGGGTCTTGGATTTGGATAAAGCAGACTTTGCTTCAAATATTTCTGATTACAGTTTGGTAGTCGTCTTGGGTTTTGAATACGATCACAAATTCAACATGAATTCGCAATGCGAACAAACCATCAAATGTTACGATATCGATCACATTACGACGTAATTTTAGTTAGTTATTGGACGGCTTGGATGTTTAGATTTGCAAGACTATCTCTATGCTATTTAAGTCACATTAGAAACCATAATAAATACCTGAGGCAAAATGACAAGGGAAGAGGACTCTAATGTGGATCTATTTATGTACAACCTATGCGTAACACTTTTTTATCTATTCATGATTCACGAACAAGTTATTTATTAAGGTTTGCAAAAAATCTTTTACCTAAAAGAGCAAAGTTTTGACTGTTCAGCCAATGAATCACACTTAGTTTATGAAGTATTACAAAATGTTAAGATTTATCAATGCATCTTTTATATTTAATACAAAAATAACAAGTTTCTAGGGATCAAGTACGTTTAAGAGTAATGTTGCAATTGAGATTTATCACATAATTTTTTTTGGATCGCTATTGTTTCGGGTAAGTATCAAAATCCCGAAAGTTCATAATAAATAAGATTGAAATACCAACGTCCAAAAAACAAAACGAAACCCAACGAAACGAAATTTAAAATACGAAACAAAACGAAACGAAATTTAAAATACGTTTAAAATGCCGATAGTCGTTATATCGAAACACAAAATATTTCGTGAATTAAATAAAATAAAAAAATAGAATATAAATTAAATTAAATTTCGTGATTTTTAATAATAGACATTATAATTCTTAGCTATTATGAAATTCAGACTTTTGGCACTCGGATCATTGAAATTCGGAATAAAATATTTCGAAGTATTTGGGTGTTCCCGTACCTATCTAACCAATGCCAAGTTAACTCTTGTAATAAAAGAAAATGATAAATCAGTCACAATTGACGATTAAAACCATTAACATGCTAAAATATTATTATATAAAATAGTATGAATATGTACGAGATTAAAACTATAGAGTTATTTTGATGTAAAGTTATTTAATACACATAGCGGTGGTAACAATTAACATTAAATAACAATCTTGAACTAAATCTTAAGTCGTGGAGAGTATCATAGAATCAATGGTGGTGGTGCTGTTCAGGAACAATGTGCACGGCATGACCTTCAAACTTCACGTTAGCGTTAAATCTGTGAATTAAACATACACAGAAACATTATGGCAGGTTCACGGATCATACAAAACTATAACTCCGTAGAACAATTCCTATGAAAATGCAAGCTACTGTTCAAAATGGCGCGCGCGACTCGTTTTCAGATTTAGTATGTCATCGTATCGATTACTCGATCCTAACGTACTCAAAAGCGACCAAAAACTGATAGATTAGGATATCTTAAAAATTGGGTTGTCCTATGGACTTAAATCTTTTTGGATAATAATTTGTATGCCTTACTCTAACTTTCAAAATCAAAGTGAATCAACTATATATACAAAAAGTCAATTTTCAAGTTACATGAACAAATTTCAATACGTTAGGATCGAGTAATCGATCAACGAGTTGATGCCGCGGCGCGATGCCGCTCGGCGCCGCGCTACAGAGCGCGTCGGCTCGGCTGCATGCAAAACGTTCTACGAATCTTTTGTTTCTTTTCGCGGAGTGTGTCGCAGCGTCCCGCGCGGCATGCGAGACGTCGTGCTCTCGAAAATCCAGAAACGACTCGCGTCGCGTTGCGCCTGTCAGCGGGAGCCTTTAAGCTTTTATTTTCAATCTTTCTTTACACATTTTGAAAACATTCGTTTTGGGTATGAATTTGGATAGCTATAAGACTTGGGGAAAAATGAAAAAACGATGGCTGGTGAGAACTTTGTGAAATGATACTGTAGTTAGACAGAGGTCGAATGAGATAACGAGGAATAGAGAAGTATGAAAAATTAAGACACGCTGCCATAACCCCAGATATTTGTATAGAGGGGCAAAAGGAATTAAAATGATTGATTTAAAAATCATGCAGGAACTCACCCGGACTTCTTGTCAGCGTGATATTCAACGATTCTGATGGAACCGTCGGGCTGGTGCAAGCTGTACACGCCCTTAACGACATCACCATCACGTGCCTCGTGTTGAGACTTCTTATCTCCGGTGTGAGGGTCCACTACTTTGTATGCGAACTCGTACTTGGGGTGAGCCTGTAACAGATTAAACAATTAGCTACTGAATACTAAGGAATCGTTACATTGTAAACAAATTAAAATCTTTCATACATAGTACTCGACGTGTTTTTCGGTGGCGTGTCCGTGGTGCTGCTTGATGCTCTGTGATGAGGAGGCGTGGCCGTGGTGTTCCTCGTGATGATGCTCCTCGTGCTTTTTGTGGTGCTCTTCATGTTTCTCCTCGTGATGCTCCTCGTGGTATGCGGGCTTGTGTTCGCTCTCGTGAGTTTGGTGCAGTACGATGCTCTGCGACGAGATAGCATGACCGTGATCGTGACCGTGGTGCTGATCGTGACCGTTTTGCGGCCGCGCGGCGACCACAGCCAGGAGGGTGGCGACTAGAGCAACCTGTGTAAAACATTTAGTAAAATTTTAGGCACTTTTTGTTGGTACACACTCACACTTCACTTAATTGCTTTTTTTATTTGTTCATTTATCCACTATTTTCACACATCTAAGTAGTTCAATAATTCAATAGTAATTCAATACCTTCAAGAACATGATAATGTTGGTAATTATTGTAGTTCCTTTGGAAACACAATTGTGACTGATATTGTTGGTATGGAAGGTCTGTCCTTTTATATGAAATACCTACACGAACGAACAGAGTGTGATCCAATTTCTCATAAAAGCGTAAATTAAAACAAACCGAACTTGTTTTTTTCAGCAACTACATGATTGGCTAACATTGCGATAATTATACACCACAATACAACCTTGAGTGATTTTTATGTCAAATGTTTGCCTTTCTCCAAATATTTTAAGAAAACAATGGTATTTCCCTCACCCACTGATGAGGTTCAGAAACCAATGAAAAAAAAAAGGTTGGAAAGCGTAGGAATCTAACAGCCAAATCGTCCTAGAACATTACTACCTTACGCAGTAAGTATTGAGGCAATAATGCTGAGTTTTCATCGCTATCATTATGCCAAATGATGACTACCTACCCTAAGTTCACAATAGTTTATTTTAAAACTATGCTTTTATCTAAAGTCAGAATAGGAAAAAGGGAAATAATAAGGTTGTTTTGTTTCTAATTTTGATTTTATTCTTACGCACGTAGTAATATATTTAAACAAACATCAATATAACAGAATCAGTTCTTTTAACAGACAATATTAAAGATGCTTCAATAATGATGATGGTGAGGTATAATGTGATGTGTGCTGTGCTTCACGTCCGCGTGGAAGCTGAGGAAAAAGATAAAAGAAAAAATATATAAATTGAAATTCAATGTTTTAAGACTACACGATATAGGTTTGACCGAAAGGTGACCAACGTTGGGTCAAAGGAACCAGCGTCATGCAAACGTTCTTTTGATGATATCGTCCAAGACATAAGAAAAATTAGAATGAAGGACTCACAAGAAAGGGAAAATCTTAAAATAAATGATTGATAAAGATGACTATTTTTAGAGTTCAACTCAACTAGGAAGTGGGTAATAAAATTTGGCCAATTAATGAAACATACCCGCTGTGATGGTCAGCATGGTAGTGCACATCCCTGACGGAGCCGTCCGGTTGGTGCAGCGAGTAGTGTCCCTTGACGACGTCACCATCGCGGTGCTCGTGCTGCGACTTGTGGTCGCCCGTGTGAGAGTCCTCCACTTTATACTCGAACTCGTACTTAGGGTGAGTCTGCAAACGAAGATTAGATAAAAGCAGAGAAAATAGCATTGAAATCTCAATGTTAATATTACAAAATTATAGACAGTATCCACTAACGTAGTAGTCGTGATGACCATGTCCGTGGTGTACTATCTCGTGGTGTCCGTCGTGTCGGTGGATGTACTGGGAAGAGTGGCCGTGACCGGAGACCATTGCGACGGCTAAAGCCAGGATGCAGAGCAGCTAAAAAGATTGAGAAGAGAAATTGTATCAGAAATGAAATGTACTAAATTTTGCGAAGATCAAACAGTGCTTAGACACATTTTGAGAATTTCCATTTGCTATACTCTGTAGTTATATACCTTGAAGAACATATTGTTGCTATTGTTGAAACTATGTTCAAGAGTGAACTGATACATTACTGCTAAACTTCCCGTCTTATATATGATTTAAAATGATAGATTCAAGGTAGTATTGATTTCTCTCTATTAAGTCGTATACGGTAAGAGTGTTACGCTTTGAAAATTTTTGTTTCGTAAAAGCAATTAAAGACATAATTTTAGTTTTTGTTTGCATGTTATTAGATCATTTGTCTTTCATCATTCTAGGTCACCTCACTAGAGACGGTAGGAGTTTATTTATGGGAATAGATCATTTACTGTCAAAGAGGTTTGGAGCTAGTTGGAGATGACACAATCATAATTATAGCCGCATTTTCTGAAATCGAGGATTTCTGAGGAGATAATTTTTTATTTTTTTATTTATTTATTTATTCAGTAGTACACATACATTTATTTCATTTGAGATGGTGGCAACATAAACTCATTCGAGATAAATTAAGAAATAAAGTATTAGCCTAGTTGTTTGACCGTCGGAGTACCTAGTCATAGCTCACGAGATCGAACCTAAGGCGCGCACCTCTGATTTTTCGGGTTCATGTGCGTATTGTGTAATTATCACTTGCTTCGGGGAAAGAAATAGAAATAAAAAATGGAGAAGGAGAGAAATTTCTCGACGACATGTTAAGCTAAGTCAGACACATAAAATGGGTGCCATAAAAACTCTGACACCAAATTAGGCAGTAACCAGACGAAAAACAAAGAATACCCCAAAGTAAGATATTGTTACATTTATTGCCAATCGATATAGTGGTAACTTATATTTACGCGAAAATCGTTCTTTCAAATATTTGATTGCTTGTTTTAGAAGCCAATATCCGCTGATTTCGTATGTGCAGTAAATATTCCTATTTTATCGTTCTCTTTCACGCTTGACTTGGATAATAATAACTTGCAGCACTATTAGACCGCAGCATCGCCTTATTATTTAGAAAGTAAGGATTAAGATTTTGTCCTGTATTGCATTTCAAGTTTTTATTGTAAATGTAAAAGTGCATTCTCATTTATGGATTCAAAACACAGACAGTTCATATTGGACTGTTTCACTTTCATGTTTTAATTTTCTTTCAGTATAAACCTTATTCAGAACTGCTCGATAGACGTACAATGTTATGTACACCACTGATTAATGATTATAAGTTCTACTAGGAATATGTAACTAGAATTTAAGTCCACTAAATTCAATCTTAGACCCCTTTCAGATATCAAAATATATTTTGAAAATCATCGCTGTAAACAAAATTGAGCTATATCATAAAATATGAATTTATTGTCGATTTAAAATAACTATTATGACTTTAGGATAGGATCTTTTTCATAGTAATATGAGTTCCATAATGCTATGTTTGCAACATCATGAAATTTTAAGCAGAACAATAGAAGATAATCTTCTTTTAAAGTTGCTAAGTGTTTACACATGTGTGCTCGTGACAGTACAGTTGTACACATTACCGCGGCTAACGGCTCTGGAATTTATAACAACGGCATACATTAAGCTTAAAAATGTGATTTGATAGGTGGATCCAAAAGTAAAATTATTATGAAACAATTAGTTGTTGAAAATTTATGTAAAAGGGTTGACAATGGTCGTAACGAAATCACTAGCAAGTTATAATACTAAAATTTTTCTTTATAATAGATATCTACTATCTCCAAATGGGAAAAATTAAGAATAATACAATGATCCTTCTGTACTTTTATTGTTCCACTTTTAATTGTTTTATGAAACCAAACAAACAAATCTTCATTTACAGCAGCTAATATCACAGAATCAATGATGTGTTCAGGAACAATGGGCTTAGCGAGGCTGACGTGCACGAGCGTGCACTTTTAATATGATGTGGATTCAAACGTTAAGAGTTTAGCACTGATACGTTATTTGATAGGGTTTGCATTTGTATTCTTAAAATAAACTCTATTTAAAACAGTAAACGTTCCGTAATTATTTCAATATGTCCAATATGAAAGGCGTTTCCCAGCAATATTTTGCCGTATAGTAGAGATACATAATTTGATGAACAGAATGCTTGGTTAATGGCTTCATGAAGAGTCCTTTTACGCCTTGTTTATGTTAGTAACCTCTTATTAAAGCTTATAGCTTTATAGTAGATACTACACAGGTTAGGCCTTATGGATTCCTGGATCCTTGGTAACTTTTTATTTCGTTCTACGTTTTGTAGTAAGCAACGACTTATTGTCAGGCCTACGATGTCCTCCCTCCCATACTTTAGTACGAACGCTGTAACAGAAATATTGTAAAACCAAATGATTTTAAAAGAGTAACCATGGAGTTTCTTGCCGGTTCTTCTCCATAGGAAACGACCAACCCGAACCGAGCACCTTTTAGTCGACGTTTTTATGTGCCTCAGTAAGCCTATGTAAAATAAAAATATTTTGATATTGGTGACCACTAAAAACCAGCGCTGTGCAGTGGGTCCCATGGCATAGCATCATGCTGAGTCCTGCTTGTCGCAGTCACGACGTGCTAGCAGTAAACATTTTTGTTCCGTCCCATTTGTACTTTTATTTTTGTTTCTTGCGTTGTACCTATGTTCATTGTTTTATTCTTGTTAATTTAGTATGCACGTCATGACTCTGCGACAAATAAATATGTTTTCATTCTTTCTTTCTTACTATCTGTCAGCTTGGGCATACCATAATGGTACGAAAGTAAAAGTGCGAAAGAAAAAAACATAGACTTGATTTCGGCAAAGTTATTTAATACAACACAGTAATAGTAGCAACTAACATTAAATAACAATCCTAAACTAAATCTTATGTCAAAAAGAGTATCACAGAATCAGTGGTGGTGGTGGTGTTCAGGAACAATGTGTACTGCGTGACCCTCGAACTTCACGTTGGCGTTAAATCTGTGAATGAAAAATAGCGGGTTATCAAAAAATTTAAGCCGACTGGCACTGACCCGTTCATACGTAACATATTTCGGAGTATTTTGAAACCATGAAGGAACTCACCCAGTCTTCTTGTCAGCGTGGTACTCAACGATCCTGATCCTGCCATCGGGCTGGTGCAGGCTATACACGCCCTTCACGAAGTCACCGTCGCGCGCCTCGTGCTGGGACTTTTTGTCTCCGGTGTGAGGGTCCACTACTTTGTATGCGAACTCGTACTTGGGGTGAGCCTGTAACAGATTAAACAATTAGCTACTGAATACTACGGAATCGTTACATTGAAAACATAATAAAATCTTTCATACATAGTGTTCGACGTGTTTCTCGGTGGCGTGTCCGTGATGCTGCTTGATGCTCTGTGATGAGGAGGCATGACCGTGGTGTTCCTCGTGATGATGCTCCTCGTGCTTGTTGTGGTACTCTGCATGTTTCTCCTCGTGGTGCTCCTCGTGGTGTGTGGGGTTGTGTTCGGTCTCGTGAGTTTGGTGCAGTACGATGCTCTGCGACGAGATAGCGTGGCCGTGATCGTGACCGTGGTGCTGTTCGTGACCGTTTTGCGGCCGCGCGGCGACCACAGCCAGGAGGGTGGCGACTAGAGCAACCTGTGTAAATCATTTAGAAAAATTTTAGGCACTTTTTATTGGTACACACTCACACTTCACTTTATTGTGTTGTTTTTTAGTTGTTTATTTATCCACTTTTTTCACACATCTAAGTAGTTCAATAATTCAGTAGTAATTCAATACCTTCAAGAACATGATAATGTTGGTAATTATTGTAGTTCCTTTGGAAACTCAAATGTGACTGATATCCCAAGTAACACGTAATCTGTATAATCACTGAATTAAAGACTTATTTACGTTTTAAAGTCAGACTGTCACTTTAAATCAGTTTTGACTTAGTTTAAATGCTTTTGAGTAGAATGTGGTAAAATTTATAATGCATGAAGCTATTCTATGGTCTAAAAAATAAAGTTAATTGGCTTATAATCATACTAAAACATTAATTACTTTTAATATACAGCACCTAAAACAGCATTTACACTAACACAAAGGTTAAGACCTTATATTAGTAAATAAGAAAACCTAATACATTAAATAAACGTTGTCGACATATTTTATAGTGAACTTAGATTTATAAACACATTTTTAAGATTAAACGCATTATTATGATCTTTTCTTATGTTTATTTACAGCTAAGCATTAGCCAAACATTTACTAAAGTTTTAGCTCTGTTATCTTCTTATTTTATTGTTACTTTAAAGCTTTCATCACTATTTAGATAAATAAACATGTAATTTTATTACTATAGGTCATAATTTGGCCATAAAACAATGAGTAGTATGATTATTTTCATTTGTGCGTTAGTATATACTCATTAGTAAATTTATGTCGCACGTGTCACGTTGTTGTCATGAATAAACAGTGGAAAAAGACTAAGAGAACAGGTGGAGTAAAGAGAAAGATAAAAACGGAATATTCAAACTTTATATCTGGTTTTTAAGTAATAAAAAACGTGTTCCAAACAATGATACTCTTGATACTCAAAATACAGAACAATCGGTAGTTGTGTGTGAGCCAAGCACTAGTCAAGAAGTTCCATCAAGTGGTTCCGTAGTACATTTAAGATTTGAAAATGAAAATTATTTTGCAGAAGTGTTATCAGATGGTACTACTTTCTATAAATATATATAAAATAAAATAACTTATTATTTAAAATATGTATATCTAAAACAAAATAATCAGTTATTTAAAAAGGAGGAGGTTCTCAATTCGTCGGAATGTTTTTTTTTTATGTATGTTACTCGATTACTCGAAGACGGCTTGACCGATTTCAAAAATTCATTTTGTGTTTGAAAGGTTGTAAGTCCTAGTTGGTCTCATTGTCACCAGGCCAGGATCTGATGATGGGATCCTGGAGAAACCAAGGAAACTCCTCAAATATTATAGGCACACCTATAGGGATTTGGGAGTTTTCTTTTGAAGCTGGTGCATTGCCTGCATGATGAACTAAAAAGAGTTAAATAAAAATATTTTTATAAAAAAAATAAAGCAACTTCAAAAAAAAAAACCGGCCAAGTGCGAGTCTTACTCGCACACAGGGTTCCATAGCCCCAAACAATATTTTGAACTGTCATTCATTAGTTAGTAGTATTAGTTGGTAAACTTCCACTCAACCGCAAAACTAAATTGGTTTTTCATAGTATGTTAATGAAAAACAAAGTAACTGCTGCAGTTTGATGAAAAAGTCCCATATCTCAAAAACTAAACATCATATCTTATTGAAACCAATTTTCGTTGATAGTTTTTTTTACGTTCAAAAATCCTAAATATTTTCAGAATTTTCCACCTCTTACTTTAGAAATTAGATGGACACACATTTTACCACTTTGGAAGTCGCTCTAGCGCAAACTATTCAGTTTAGAAAAAAATGATATTAAAAACCTCAATATCATTTTTGAAGACCTATCCATAGATACCCCACACGTAGGGGAATGATTTAAAAAAAATTTTGGTTTTCAGTTCTATGTATGGGGAACCCCAAAATTTATGTTTTTTTTTTCTATTTTTGTGTGAAAATCTGAATGCGGTTCAGAGAATACATCTACTTACCAAGTTTCAACAATATAGTTCTTATAGTTTCGGAAAAAAGTGGCTGTGACATACGGACGGACGGACAGACAGACAGACAGACAGACAGACAGACATGACGAATCTATAAGGGTTCCGTTTTTTGCCATTTGGCTACGGAACCCTAAAAACACCAAAAAGTAGTGCTTACATTATTTGGTGTGAATGCAGTATTAGAGGCATTATTTAGGTGTTTTTAGTATTTCGTTACAATTGTTCAAATTATATAAGTTTACAGAATCTGTATCTCGAATTAGGTATAAACGTGTCACTTTAATATTTTTAGATGATAGTTCTACTGATGACGAAGAAATTTGTACCGAATACACGAAAAGTATCATTTTAAAAGATAAACTATGAGAATGGGCTCTTGTTAAAAACATACCTCAAAGTGCTTTAAAAGACTTATTAACAATATTGAATGATAGATACCCGGATACTTTGCCCAATGATCCGAGAACAATACTTAGAACCCCGAGGGAAGTACACATTGAAGTGGTGGAACCTGGTCTATACTGGCACAATGGCATTACAGGTCCACTTGAAAGAATATTAGCGTCCGAAACTCTTGAGCATGTTGTGATCAGAAGGATGGCGCAAAATAAAACTTGTGATATCGTAGGGAATTATTTCTGATTTATTGGTTCCTGCCTTATATTACAATTTTGGTCATACAACTAGCACTAGGTTCACTTATATTAAAATATTTAATTGACCAATAGGAGCACACTGATTTCCAACATTTAAAACAATCTGTTAACAATGGATCTACGATGAACGCGCACCTATCTCGCTCTGGCGCGTGCGCATCATATAGCGTCGTCTGCTCGCACCATATAAAATACTATGGCACCGGCGCGCATCTCATCAGTACGTATTTGCTTGCGAGGCTGCTGCTGAAGTTGTGTTACAGCGGATGAATTTAGTTGTGAATGGATTATCTGAAAACAAAGAAAGAGCAATTTGATACATTTATTTTTTATATTTAAGTTGATTTTAAAAGCGAATGTCTGTCGCCCTTATTTCTTTATTCATAGAATATAAGTATTGCAAGAATAATAAGTTCAAGTACTTTGATATAAATAACAACCCTAAGTGCAAAAAAGAACTGATTTGTCGTAAAACTATTTTTTTTTTAATAGTTTTTTGTATAAGTAATTTACCTCATTCTCCATACGGACTGTAAGAAAAACAGTACCAAATATTTAGGAGGTTATTGTACAGTCAGCGTCAAATTCATGTTAGCTAATAAAGTCAAAATGATTTGAAAAACACTAAATCAACTTCATATACGCAGTTCGAATTATATTGTTGTAAATTGTGTTCAAAATTATCTTTTTATCATTACATGTAACCTGCCAGGGTAAATGCTTAGATATATTGACTACTCTGAACACATACTACATTATGCATACTGTAACTGCCAATATTTATATGATATTTCGTCCATTAGATATTTTTTTTCTACGATGCTTACATCTATGTGATGTTTTCTTGAGTTATATTCCTTTAGCGTAAGGTATATTTTTATTTGCATAAATGAACTGTCAAATGTTACCTACCTATTAAAATGACTCCACGCACGTCCCGTTCGTTGGTTCTATTCGGGCACATGATTCAGGGAATTCCCCAACTCATTTAATGTGATAATGATTTTATACTTACACTTGTCAAATTACCTAACAACATCATGGCATCAGGGCATCATGTGATTAAGGGATTCTAAGTTATTGTTTCGGTACCCTGATTAACACTATAGCAATCAATTTTTATGACGTTTAAGGGTAATGAACATTATAACATGCCTAAAAAGTGTTACAATAATGCTAAAGATATCACTTAGATATTTTATATGTATGTTGAATGACTTAAGCTATTTTTTTAAACTATAATAAGATTGACAACATTAATATACACTAGTTGAAAGTTTAAAACATTAATATTATATGACGCCATTTGCTTTCTGTTTTCTCTAAAATAAAAAAGGAAATTATAGCACACATATGAATGAAATACTACTTATTATGTTTTTCTTATAAGCGAAGTATCGATAGAAGCAATTTTATAAACTAAACTTAATCAAATCGTTACAAAAATTACAAAAGGTGTCAGATGTCGATTCTAAATTTGTCCCTATTTTTATTAAAAAAGCATTTCTGTGAGGGCGCGTGAATTATAAGCCACAAACATATATATATTTTCACATAAGACTAATACCCCCAGCTCATTTGCATTCAAAACAAAATAAAATTGATGATTGACTTACCTTATGATAAATTATTTTCCAATGCACTGCAATACACTAAACGAAATTATCAAATCGGACATAAGTTTCGATAAGTTTTTTCAAATACTTTTATACAAAGAAGATAAAACGTTCAGCCTTAGAATAAAACGTAACTTTGGCATAGTAATTCAAAAAGCTGTTTAAAAGCCGTACTAACGTCTAAAAAAATGCTTTTTACATTAGAATATGCTGTCTCACAACTTTACTAATGTCTGTCGTCAATAACATTATAAGCGCTGGTTAGCAGCACTAATAATATTTAATAATGCTCAAAGCCGTATTATTTGGGGCCCAAATTGAGCTTACAAGACACTTATAAACTTTTATACGGCTAATATAGTGCAACATTATGCTGCTCATATACTGCTTTGCACGTAAGTCCATGCTGTTGTACGCTTCTTATAATGTTGTTTTGTGTTACTTGGGATTGTTGGTATGGAAGGTCTGTCCTTTTATATGAAATACCAACACGAACGAACAGAGTGTGATCCAATTTCTTATAAATAATCGCGTAAATTAAAATAAATCGAACTTGTTTTTTTCCCAACTACATTAGCTGACGGTGCGGTAATTATAGCAACCTTGAGTGATTTTTATGTCAATAATTTGCCTTTCGCCGAAGATTTTGAGAAAGCATCAAGCTAATATCCCTTTGATGAGGTTATGATGACCGATGAAAAAAACAAGCTTGAAAAGCTTAGATCCAAGCCGAATCAATCGTAGTACCTCACTACTTAAGGCAATAATTGGGGCAAGAAAGCGTAGTCTTCATCGTTGATTTCAGGTAATAGGCCAAATGATGACTCAGTGGTCACCCTCCTACGTTCCCTTAATGTTAATTGATTTTATTACATTTTACTATGGTCTCATCCTAAGTCAGAAGAGAAAATGGAAAATAAAGTTGTTTTGTTTTTAATTTTGATTTATTCTTACACACGTAGTAAAGATATAGGCATAAACATCAATATAACAGAATCAGTTCTTTTAACAAACAATATTAGAGATGTTTCAATAATGATGATGGTGAGGCACGATGTGGTGTATGCTGTGCTTCACGTCCGCGTGGAAGCTGGGGAGGAAAGTGAAAAAAACATTATATAAATTGAAATCCAATGTTTTAAGGCTACACGATATAGTAAAGGTTTGACTGAATTGTGACCAACGTTGGGTGAAAGAAACCAGCGTCATTCGTCCATGTTTTTCCACCAATGAATAAACTATAAGACTGTTTATATACCCGCTGTGATGGTCAGCATGGTAGTGCACATCCCTGACGGAGCCGTCCGGTTGGTGCAGCGAGTAGTGTCCTTTGACGACGTCACCATCGCGGTGCTCGTGCTGCGACTTGTGGTCGCCCGTATGAGAGTCCTCCACTTTGTACTCGAACTCGTACTTAGGGTGAGTCTGCAAACGATCATAAGCTTAGAAAAATAATAATGCAATCTTAATTTGATATTACAAAATGGATAATATGTACTAACGTAGTAGTCATGATGGCCATGTCCGTGATGTACTATCTGGTGATGTCCGTCGTGTCGGTGGATGTACTGGGACGAGTGGCCGTGAGCGGAGACCATCGCGATGGCCACAGACAGTACGCAGAAGAGCTGAAGAGTAAGATAGAGAAACGGTTAGTTTATTTAAAAAAAGAGTCTTTAAAGCTTCAATAGTCTTTGTATTTTAGTACTGTTATCGGCTTCACATCTAGTTATACTGTCTTGTTATTTATGTACCTTGAAGAACATCTTGTTGTTATTGTTGAAACTAAGCCCAAAACTGAACTGATATAGGTATAACTTCTAAGCCTCCGGTCTTTTATATTACTTTAAAATAATACATTCAAGGTAGTATTGATTTCTCTCAATTAAGTCGCATACGGTAAGAGTGTTACGCTTATATAAAATAGTTTCGTAAAGGCTATTAAAGACTTCATTTTAGTTTTTGCTTGTATGATGTTAGATCATTCCTGATGTTGGGTCTAGCAGGAAGAATGTATAGCGTATTCACATACTTAAATCTTTGCTTGAATATGAAGACACACTTTTTGAAATTTCTGAAGCTGAGCAGAAACTACATAAAGATCTTAAAATAAATCAGATATTTTTTCAGGTACACTAAAATCACTATTATAGACACGAACTTTTTGCTGCTAAACAAAATTGTTAGTAAATTATATTAACTCGTAAAAACGGTTCTATCTAACAATTTTTCTCTGGCTGTTAACATCACATGTATTGTGGCAGATGTGCTTTAATTTCAAAATATATTATATTTCAACCCTCCACTGTTGGAGTCTATAACCTTAAGAAACGATATCAGATTTTAACTTGATGTGCGAAATCAGAACACAAACCGCTCTCATGGAGTCATTTAACGTGTGGCCATTTTATCATGCTTAAAAGGGTCGAGAATTCGAAGACTTGACGTATTACTTTATTTCTGAGGTCCTGGTACGAGCGCACGGTGTAAACGTAACGTAAGTATGTCGATTTTTGTATCAAAAATACAACTATAGCATTTAAGGTAAATTGTTTTACAACAAAAACAACCAATATCATCCATAAACAGTAAAAATAAATTCTTAAAATTATGAAAATATTGTCTTGTGAAACGAGTACTTTTAATTTTAAAGTCCACGTCGATTACACTACACCTCTACCACTACCTCTCACTACTAGGCCACATAATTTAGAACTAAACTAAAGTATATGTGCACACCACTAATCAATAAATTAATCAGTTCTTAATTTTCGATCGTTGATGACTCTCACCCATGAATATCTTTTGAAAACCTTCGCTGTAAGTAGCTTAATTTTATCTCAAAATACATTCGAAGCACGTCGTCCCACGGTCATGGGTTGTGGGACCATGATGTATGTTACGAGTGAAGAACTTATTTGATAAGGTTCTCGTTCAGTGGATTCATCAACTATTGGCAATTATTCTATTGTTTTAATCAATCACGACAAAAAATGGAGGGTATAAATTCTGTCAATGATGGTGACGACTTAACTGACAGTATTCTTAAGATATCTTCAGAATATTATCATGCAGGGTATATTCGAGTTTGGAAAATAATAGGAAACAACTTTTTTATATTACATTTTATTTAATTTTTAATAACAAAACTATATTTACAACAGCTTTAACGAGTCTTCATTAACAATTAACACAAAATCAGTGATGGTGGTAGTGTTCAGGAACAATGTGCTTGGCGTGACCCTCACGTCTCACGTTGGCGTTGAACCTGTAAATAAAAGGAAAGAATACATAAAACTATAGACTATGCAAACTATACAGTACTTATTCTATTTAAGGCTTGTGATGCTCAATATGTTTACCCGCTCTTCTTGTCAGCGTGGTACTCGACGATCCTGACGGTACCATCAGCCTCGTGCATACTGTACACGCCCTTCACGACATCACCGTCGCGGGGTTCGTGCTGAGATTTTTTGTCGCCGGTGTGAGGATCCTCCACTTTGTACGCGAACTCGTACTTAGGGTGAGACTGCAAAACATGTGACAGTTAGTTATCTTTCTAAAAGGAAATGGCAGAATTCTGTTAATGTTTGGAAAGTTATCATACATTGTACTCGACGTGTTTCTCGGTGGCGTGACCGTGGTGCTGCTTGATGCTCTGTGATGAGGAGGCGTGATCGTGGTGGTGCTCGTGACCGTGACCCTCTTGTGACTGCGCAGCAACCACAGCGAGTAGGGTGGCGATTAGAGCAGCCTGTATAAAACAATTATTCATTTAGATAAGATTTACTTTACTCAAGATGATTCTGCACTAAATGTACTAACCAGCGCTGTGCAGTGGTGGGACCCGTGGCATAGCATCATGCTGAGTCCTGCTTGTCGCAGTCACGACGTGCTAGCAGTAAACATTTTTGTTCCGTCCCATTTGTACTTTTATTTTTGTTTCTTGCGTTGTACCTATGTTCATTGTTTTATTCTTGTTAATTTTGTATGCACGTCATGACTCTGCGACAAATAAATATGTTTTCATTCTTTCTTTCTTACTATCTGTCAGCTTGGGCATACCATAATGGTACGAAAGTAAAAGTGCGAAAGAAAAAAACATAGACTTGATTTCGGCAAAGTTATTTAATACAACACAGTAATAGTAGCAACTAACATTAAATAACAATCCTAAACTAAATCTTATGTCAAAGAGAGTATCACAGAATCAGTGGTGGTGGTGGTGGTGTTCAGGAACAATGTGTACTGCGTGACCCTCGAACTTCACGTTGGCGTTAAATCTGTGAATGAAAAATAGCGGGTTATCAAAAAATTTAAGCCGACTGGCACTGACCTGTTCATACGTAACACATTTCGGAGTATTTTGAAACCATGAAGGAACTCACCCAGTCTTCTTGTCAGCGTGGTACTCAACGATCCTGATCCTGCCATCGGGCTGGTGCAGGCTGTACACGCCCTTCACGACGTCACCGTCACGCGCCTCGTGCTGGGACTTTTTGTCTCCGGTGTGAGGGTCCACTACTTTGTATGCGAACTCGTACTTGGGGTGAGCCTGTAACAGATTAAACAATTAGCTACTGAATACTACGGAATAGTTACATTGTAAACATATTAAAATCTTTCATACATAGTACTCGACGTGTTTCTCGGTGGGGTGTCCGTGGTGCTGCTTGAGGCTCTGTGATGAGGACGCGTGGTGTTCCTCATGATGATGCTCCTCGTGCTTGTTGTGGTGGTCTTCATGTTTCTCTTCGTGGTGCTCCTCGAGGTGTGTGGGCTTGTGTTCGGTCTCGTGAGCTTGATGCAGTACGATGCTCTGCGACGAGATAGCGTGACCGTGACCGTGATCGTGACCGTGGTGCTGATCGTAACCGTTTTGCGGCCGCGCGGCGACCACAGCCAGGAGGGTGGCGACAAGAGCAACCTGTGTTAAACATTTAGTAAAATTTTAGGCACTTTTTATTGGTACACACTCACACTTCACTTAATAGTTTTTTTTAGTTGGTCATTTATCCACTTTTTTCACACATCTAAGTAGTTCAATAATTCAGTAGTAATTCAATACCTTCAAGAACATGATAATGTTGGTAATTATTGTAGTTCCTTTGGAAACACAATTGTGACTGATATTGTTGGTATGGAAGGTCTGTCCTTTTATATGAAATACCAACCGAACGAACAGAGTGTGATCCAATTTCTCATAAATAATCGCGTAAATTAAAATAAATCGAACTTGTTTTTTTCCCAATTACATTGGCTGACGGTGCGGTAATTATAGCAACCTTGAGTGATTTTTATGTCAATAATTTGCCTTTCGCCGAAGATTTTGAGAAAGCATCAAGCTGATATCCCTTTGATGAGGTTACGATGACCGATGAAAAAAAACAAGCTTGAAAAGCTTAGATCCAAGCCGAATCAATCGTAGTACCTCACTACTTAACGTAATAATTGGGGCAAGAAAGCGCAGTCTTCATCGTTGATTTCAGCTAATAGGCCAAATTATGACTCAGTGGTCACCCTCCTAGGTTCCCTTTATTTTAATTGATTTTATTACATTTTACTATGGTCTCATCCTAAGTCAGAAGAGAAAATGGAAAATAAAGTTGTTTTGTTTTTAATTTTGATTTATTCTTACACACGTAGTAAAGATATAGGCATAAACATCAATATAACAGAATCAGTTCTTTTAACAAACAATATTAAAGATGTTTCAGTAATGATGATGGTGAGGCACGATGTGGTGTGTGCTGTGCTTTACGTCCGCGTGGAAGCTGGGGAGAAATGTGAAAAAAACATTATAAAAATTGAAATGCAATGTTTTAAGGCTACACGATATAGGTTTGACTGAATGGTGACCAACGTTGGGTCAAAGAAACCAGCGTCATCTATCCATGTTTTTCCACCAATTAATGAACTATAAGACTGTTTAAATACCCGCTGTGATGGTCAGCATGGTAGTGAACATCCCTGACGGAGCCGTCCGGTTGGTGCAGCGAGTAGTGTCCCTTGACGACGTCACCGTCGCGGTGCTCGTGCTGCGACTTGTGGTCGCCCGTATGAGAGTCCTCCACTTTGTACTCGAACTCGTACTTAGGGTGAGTCTGCAAACGAACATAAGCTTAGAAAAATAATAATGCAATCTTAATTTGATATTACAAAATGGATAATATGTACTAACGTAGTAGTCATGATGGCCATGTCCGTGATGTACTATCTGGTGATGTCCGTCGTGTCGCTGGATGTACTGGGACGAGTGGCCGTGAGCGGAGACCATCGCGATGGCCACAGACAGTACGCAGAAGAGCTGAAGAGTAAGATAGAGAAACGGTTAGTTAATTTTAAAAAAAGAGTCTTTAATGCTTCAATAGTCTTTGTATTTTAGTACTGTTATCGGCTTCACATCTAGTTATACTGTAAGTCATAAGTCATAACTCATTTAATCATTTGTTAACACAGGTACAAAGAAATAGTTGTTATAAAAAATTACAAGCGCGCTATGTTATATGTTATACTGTCTTGTTATTTATGTACCTTGAAGAACATATTGTTGTTATTGTTGAAACTAAGCCCAAGACTGAACTGATATATAACTTCTAAGCCTCCGGTCTTTTATATGACTTTAAAATAATACATTCAAGGTAGTATTGATTTCTCTCAATTAAGTCGCATACGGTAAGAGTGTTACGCTTAAATAAAAATAGTTTCGTAAAGGCTATTAAAGACTTCATTTTAGTTTTTGCTTGCATGATGTTAGATCATTCCTGATGTTAGGTCTAGCAGGAAGAATATATAGCGTATTTATATACTTAAATCTTTGCTTGAATATGAAGACACACTTTTTGAAATTTCTAAAGCTGAGCAGAAACTACATAAAGATCTTAAAATAAATCAGATATTTTTTCAGGTACACTAAAATCACTATTATAGACACAAACTTTTTGCTGCTAAACAAAATTGTTTGTAAATTATATTAACTCGTAAAAACTCGTCTCTGGCCGTTAACATCACATGTGTTGTGGCTTAATTTCAAAATATATTCTATTTCAACTCTCCACTATCATAGTTTACTTAGTTCATAGGCTAACCATTTGGAGTCATTATCCTTAAGAAACGATATCAGAATTGGCATTTGATCTGTGAATTCAGAACACAAACCGCTCTAGTTGAGTCATTTAACGGGTATATATATCATGTTAAAAAGGGTCGAGAATTCGAAGAATTCACGTATTACTTTATATCCTTTAGGTCCTGGTACAAGCGTACGATATAAACCTAACGAAAATAATTATGTCTAGTCTTGAATCGCAAATACAACTACCCTATAAAATTTGAGTTAAATTGATTTACAACAAGCACAATCAGTATCATCCATAATAGGTAAGAATAAATCTTAAAATTATGAAAATATTGTCTTGTGAAACGAGTACTTTTAATTTTAAAATCCACGTCGATTACACTACACCTCTACCTCTACCTCTCACTACTAGGCCACATAATTTAGAACTAAACTAAAGTATATGTGCACACCAGTAATCAATAAATTAATCAGTTCTTAATTTTCGATCGTTGATGACTCTCACCCATGAATATCTTTTGAAAACCTTCGCTGTAACTAGCTTTATTATATCTCAAAATACATTCGAAGCACGTCGTCTCCGACGTTCATGGGTTGTGGGACCATGATGTATGTTACGAGTGATGAACTTATTTGATAAGGTTCTCGTTCAGTGGATTCAGGAACTATTGGCAATTATTCTATTGTTTTAATCAATCACGACAAAAAATGAAGGGGAATAAATTCTGTCAATGATGGTGACGACCTAACTGACAGTATTCTTAAGATATCTTCAGAATATTATCATGCAGGGTATATTCGAGTTTGGAAAATAATAGGAAACAACTATTTTATATTACATTTTATTTAATTTTTAATAACAAAACTATATTTACAACAGCTTTAACGAGTCTTCATTAACAATTAACACAAAATCAGTGATGGTGGTGGTGTTCAGGAACAATGTGCTTGGCGTGACCCTCACGTCTCACGTTGGCGTTGAACCTGTAAATAAAATGAAAGAATCAATAAAACTATAGACTATGAAACTATACAGTACTTATTCTATTTAAGGCTTGTGATGCTCAATATGTTTACCCGCTCTTCTTGTCAGCGTGGTACTCGACGATCCTGACGGTACCATCAGCCTCGTGCATACTGTACACGCCCTTCACGACGTCACCGTCGCGGGATTCGTGCTGAGATTTTTTGTCGCCGGTGTGAGGATCCTCCACTTTGTACGCGAACTCGTACTTAGGGTGAGACTGCAAGACATGTGACAGTTAGTTATCTTTCTAAAAGGAAATGGCAGAATTCTATTAATGTTTGGAAAGTTATCATACATGGTACTCGACGTGTTTCTCGGTGGCGTGACCGTGGTGCTGCTTGATGCTCTGTGATGAGGAGGCGTGATCGTGGTGGTGCTCGTGACCGTGACCCTCTTGTGACTGCGCAGCAACCACAGCGAGTAGGGTGGCGATTAGAGCAGCCTGTATAAAACAATTATTCATTTAGATAAGATTTACTTTACTCAAGATGATTCTGCACTAAATGTACTAAAAATTATTGCAAATAAATTATACTGTCATGTTTCAACGTATTTGTATAAAATTAGATTCCAACTCTTATTTTTGTAATATTCTGAATACCTTAAGAGACATAATTTATGTTTGTAATTGAGTTTCCTTCAAAAGTGCAGTTGTAAGTGATGTCGAAGGAATCAAGTATGTCTTTTTATACACAAAAATATACACACAAGTCAAGTGGTTTGTGATCCAGTTTTTTGTAACTGCGTAAATTAAACCAAACCGAACTTGTTCTTTCATCAACAACTTTCTCTGGACATTCCATCATCATCATTATCAGCTTATAATGTTCCCTCTGCTGGGACACAGGCCTCCTCTCAATGAGAGGGAGTGGGCTGTAATGCACCACGCGGGCCCAGTGCGGGTTGGTAGATGTCAGAATTTTTAGTTCTAGAACATACCGGTTTCCTCACGATGTTTTCCTTCACCGTTTTTGAGGGTAGCAGTGATGAAATAAATTACACAAAGTAATGCACCTGCGTAGGTACGAACCCACGGCTTACTGCTCGTAAGTCTGGGCTGCCACCACTGGGCCACCGCTGCTCTTCTAGATTTTAGGTACTAAAATGATATTGAGTTTCCTATTTTAAGTTTCGCGTACCAGAAATGACATGTGACAGGTAAGGTTGATAAGACGGCACTACATATTACGCGTGGTATATTTTTAGTAGTTCTCCTGAGTCCTAACTGTACTTGCCAAACAAAAAGGTTACGAAACGAGACTCAATCAAAATAAACGGCACTTTTGTGATGATATTTTGTTAAGCTAAATGGTATGTAGCCATACAACCAATCAACCCATGTTAAGAATTCGTATGAAGAATTCTAAATCCGATCAAAACATTTACCTACTCGCCGTAAATGTTTTGATCTGATTTAGAATTCTTTACATTTCAAAGAAAATATCGGTAATCACCTCTGTCTATTGTTTTGCATAAGGATATACTGTAGATATGAAATTTGGATATAAGTCAAAATTTCAGATAATACACGGGATGTTGCGAATGGATAGAATAAGGAATGAGTACATTAGAGGAAATCTGAAAGTGGCGCCGGTGACTGAAAAGATGCGTGGTAATCGGTTGTCGTGGTATGGGCATGTGATGCGGAGGAATGAGGAAAATGTCGTGAGGAAAGTTTTGTGTATGAATGTGGATGGGTATAAGGGTAGAGGAAGACCAATGAAACGATGGATGGACTGTGTGAAGGATGATATGGCAAGAAAGGAGGTATCTCATGAGATAACAAGTAATAGAGAAGTATGGAAGAAGAGGACCTGCTGCGCTGACCCCAAATAAATTGGGATAAGGGCAAGAGAATGATGATGTTGTACGGTGGCCTCGAAAGTTAGTTTGAAATTTTTCACTTCTCATTTGTCATCGCGTTTTTATCTAAAATCTTAGTAACACGGTTGGCGCAGTGATTGGCTGCTGCGCTGAGTGTCGTGGGTTCGATTCCCGCACGGAACACATTTGTATGGCCTACAAGTAATGGTTCCGGGTCTGGCTGTTGGTGTTTCACTTTAAGCTACTTCTTGTTTCCTAAATTAATAATGAATGTTCACTATGGGAAAGGAAATCAAAAAGGACCTCAATAAGGCAAAAAAAAAACTTTTTGAAATGTTTTTAATCTTAAAATAATGGGTTGTCACATCATAACAACTAATTATAAAACAACAGAGCTTAAGTTCACTAAATTACCATTGACAAAAGGTTTCAGTAATGGTGATGATGAGGCACGATGTGATGTGTGCTGTGCTTCACGTCCGCGTGGAAGCTGTGGAAAAAAAAACATAAAAATCTGATGAATTAACAGTTAACGAATAAATACAACCAGCTGAAGCTGCGAGAAACTGCGACAGAGAAGAAATATTCTCAAGGCCAACAGTGATAAATGCCCACTTACCCGCTGTGATGGTCTGCGTGGTAGTGCACATCCCTGACGGAGCCGTCAGGTTGGTGCAGCGAGTAGTGTCCCTTGACGACGTCACCGTCGCGGTGCTCGTGCTGCGACTTGTGGTCACCCGTGTGAGAGTCCTCCACCTTGTACTCGAACTCGTACTTAGGGTGCGTCTGCAAATAAAAACGTGGGTAACAGGCGAACCTGAAGAAAATATTTGAAATTTCACCATGGAAAGTATACTAGAATTGTTACTGACGTAGTAGTCATGATGGCCATGTCCGTGATGTACTATCTGGTGATGTCCGTCGTGTCGGTGGATGTACTGGGACGAGTGGCCGTGAGCGGAGATCATCACAACGGCCAAAGATAACATGCAGAATACCTAAAGGAAAGTAATTTTAATTGCGGTTAAAGTAGTTACAATTGTTATTAAACTGGTTTCATCTCTGGCTACACAAATCGTTTCATGCGGTCGCTATTGATATATTAGAGGACTTTTGTCCAGATAACAAGTACACATGTGTGACAAGTACAATCTATCGTGTTGTCTTTTTCGAAAAAAATTATTTTGTAACACTTTCTATCAGCTTCAATACTTTATTTCGTCACTGAAGTAACTTCTTGTACCTTGAAGAACATTTTGTCCTGTTGTTATTGTTGACTGTTTAGAAACTGTATCTCAGGCTGAACTGATGCATAACTTTTCAGCCTCATGTCTTTTATACAACTTTAAATAATGCATTCAAGGTAGTATTGATTTCACTCATAATAGTTATGACTGCTAAATTGTTGAGTGTTGCGCTGTGACTATTACATATTTCGTAAAACTTGAACTGCATAGGTAATTTTGATTTTGCTCGCATAACAGATAGATTGTTTTGATATCAGTCCATACTGCATTATCAAATCCACGACCTAATTTAGATTAAGATTTGTCATGTTCCTTAATGAGCTTTACCAACTTGAAAACGAGGACTGAAGATTACCTCAGAATTTGAGTACTATGGTTACCCTGCTGCTGCCAAATGAAGTCGAGTCGTCGTCGTCGTCTTGTTAATCTTCGATCAGCCAAACAAATACAGCCGCGGTCATGTATATTGCTCATTTCGCTGGCTATTCTGTGAGCAAGAGCAATCGTTTGAAAGCGTTTCGTATTTTAGCAATACATTCATCAGGATTGAGACGCGTTGTTTGGGCCCTTAGATATCTCTTCAAGCAGGCCTCTATCAGCGGACTCTGATGAAGTGGAGGTGGGTTATGTTGTAGTCGAGAGGTAGGGCGTTGAAGTACAATTAGTGTAAGTACCAATGAATTTTGTTTCTTATCCTTCTTCTTATTCTTGATTGCACACAGAATTAAAACCCGACACAATGAACCTCTAAAAAAACAGAAATAAATTAATCCAAGCGTCGTAGCATTGGGGACCACTTTATTTTGTGCTTATGCTTAGCGGTGTATTTAGCGGTCACCCGACGCTTTAGTTTTTTAGAGGTTATTTGTGTCGGGGGTTTTTAAAATTTTAAATTTAATATTTTTTCTTGCTTTTTAAACTTATATTATTTTACTTAGCCTTGACTTTCCCACTCCTGCGCATAGGCTTCCTACCATTCCTTCCAATTTTCTCGGTGTTGCGCCTCTTCTCGCTAATTAACGAAAACAAGGAAAGTTATAAATTAAAAAAAAAACTGCTGCGGCTGGAAAAAAAAAATAACTAAAAATTTAAAAAACCCCCGACGCTACGACGCATGGAGTAATTTATTTTTGGCTTTTTAGACGTTTTTTGTGTCGGGGGTTTTTTAAATTTTAATTTTTTGGTCAGCGTTTTAAATCTTTGGATTTAAAAAAATGACAGAATAAAATAGTCTGATATTATTTTGGTTTGAGATTTATTATAGTCATAACAGTTCATAACAATAATTACAGTAACAATATTCAACGAGTCATTAATAACAAATAATATCACAGAATCAATGATGGTGGTGGTGTTCAGGAACAATGTGCTTGGCGTGACCCTCACGTCTTACGTTGGCGTTGAATCTGTAAATAGACAAAACATGGTAAATAAACAGTCTTTTCCACATAAGAAAATTAAGTTTTCGAAGTTCGGTAGGTTTGCTTACCCGCTCTTCTTGTCAGCGTGGTACTCAACGATTCTCACGGTTCCATCAGCCTCGTGAAGGCTGTACACACCCTTCACGACGTCACCGTCGCGGGATTCATGTTGAGATTTCTTGTCTCCGGTGTGAGGGTCCTCCACTTTGTATGCGAACTCGTACTTGGGATGAGACTGTAAGACAAGTTATAATAAGTTACATTCTTGCTAGTGTGACTATGTCAATGATATGGAGAATGTTTGGATGTTTTTCATACATAGTACTCGACGTGTTTCTCGGTGGCGTGCCCATGCTGTTGCTTGATGCTCTGTGATGAGGAGGCGTGACCGTGGAGGTGCTCGTGGTGATCTTGTCCCGCGACGGCTGCCAAGGTGACGGCGATGAGTAGGATCTGTGTAAATTAAACCAAATTAGAATACAGGTACTTAATTTTGAAAAATGTTGAATGTAATTATGATTGAAACCATTGCTTAAGCAAAACTTACTTTAGTGAACATTTTGGTTTCTTATTTAGTTGTTTACTGTGTAAATACTTAAGAGAAACTGATAATTTGTTAATGCAGGACCTGTGCTTTTATATAGTTACATTAAGGCACTGCGCAAACGCTGTGCGTCTTGTGTCGGATGCAAGCTACCAATGAATATTTGATTTCCATATAATCAGTATGAAATCAGCCATTCCCAGCGCAAACGTAAACTGTGTCCGGTCGCCGCTACAGGACACAGCAACTACGGTTTCATGTGGCGGTGTTCCGCGTCGGTAACAAAAAGTGTCTAAGTTTATGCAGCCCCTTAAGCACCACAAAGTATCGACTTTTTACGTTGATAAGTTTGTTAATTAAGAAAAACCAGTTTATAAACCAGATTTATTGTGATATAATGATTTTATTCTTACTTTATCGACCTTGTCAAGGCCTGTGCTTTTACATTTCTTCATGTCGAATTCTGGGCCAATAATCTGAACTTGTTGAAATACCACAAACAAGTAAGTTAGGTTCTAAAGCATGGATGTTCTCTTTATTATCACTTAGGCCGCGTTCCTACTATGTCGTGACGACCGATTATCGTGTTGTATAAAGCGCCGAGCCTTGTGTATTTAAATGGAGGTGATCACATAAATAGTACTACACGATTTACACGTCGAATCGTGGTCGTGGACCCTCGTCCACGACTTTTTATTCACGTGACCACAAATTGTCAACTAAGTCGATTTAAAGGGAACAGCTAGAGACGACAGTCGTCCAACGATAAATAAATTAAGCGTTACGACATAGTGGAAACGCGCCCTTACTTTGAACTTGAATTCTCGAGTTCCAAAACCAGTTATTTTATATGATCACTTTGTATGACAATCAAAAGTATAATTACCAATAAGAATGACTTCGCCCCATTACGCAAACTCGTGTATTACTTGCTTTAATTATACCAATCTGTCTTCGCCTTATCCAAAAGTCAGTCAATCAATAAAACGTAAGAAAACATAATATCCTATATACCTACCCCTAGATGTAAGAATAGTAGAAATACTGCTTCGTTGGTCTAGTAGTCCTAAGCGCTACTGCTGAGGATGAGGTCCTGGGTTCAATTCCCGGATCGGGCAAAATGTCATTGGGTTTTTCCACAAATATTTTTTTCAGTAGCAGCCCGAAATTTAAATTAGTGTCCGGTTGATGGCTTATTTCATGGGTCTTAAACAAAACTGGCTCTGTATGGTGTCGGACGTAAAGAATAGCACCATCCCATATCTTCCCGTGGGTGTTGTAAGAGGCGACTAAGGGACTTGCCAGAGAATGGGCAGCAGCGTTCTCATTGCTTCTGTAACAACCGTACTGCGATCGCCAACCCACCTGCCAAGCGTGGCGATTATGGCAAAACCCCCCAAAATGTCAATGTGGCGACACTAGGGGGAGGCCTATGTCCAGCAGTGGACGTCTTTTGGGCTGAAATGATGATGAATGAAACAAAACTGGCGAAATGGATTGTACTTATAGCGAGCTTTCAATTTAGATGGTTGATGTCAGTTGCGCCGCACGGTTTTTGCAGAATTATTACAATCGTGAGCCGTAGTGCTACGGGACGACAGCAGTGCATGAGAGTGATACATTAACCGCTAAACCGTGTTTTTTCACAACTAAAATTAAAGCCGTTTGCTAGCAATAATATTTGTGAAGTGTTACTTGGTTTGATGTACAGAATGCTTGGTTGACGGCTTGTGAAGGGTAATTTTACATCCTGTAGGTAGGTTTATTTATTATTATTATTTATTATCTCATTGTGGAAAAAAAATGTAAATTAGTTTTCCGTCTTTAAGCTTGATTTAGGAAAGGAAAAACAAATTAATACTATTTATTTTGGTTTGTACATTTATTTTAGCGTAAACATAACAAAAACTTAACAAAATCAGTCTTCAGTATAATACTCAAATCAATGGTGGTGATGATAATGATGCAGATGATGATTGCTGTGCTTCACGTCTGCGTGAAAACTGTGGATAGACAATATAAGAAAATTTATTAGTGTTTGAAAATCATGTAAGCTACTTGAAAGGATGATGTCAAAATAAAGGCTGAGGGCATATCAAACCATAATTATTTCATATCATAGTCTTGAATTTATTATGCGTCTGAGTTTTACAAGATTAATCAATTACCCAAGGCTGTCAAATTTTCCCAATCAACCTTGAACCTAATTCTTTAACAATAAAGTTGAAAATCTATTAAAGATTTTCGTCATATTGTTTTAGGTGACGTCTGTACTTGATTATCACTAGGAACGAAAATTTTAAATTGGAAAGGCCTAGCTGATGACAAAATAGTTTAATCTGCTCACCCAGTTTTCTTATCAGCATGGTAGTGAACGTGTCTGATGGTGCCATCGGGTTCCTTGAAAGAGTAGTGTCCCTTCACACTGTCACCATCGCGATGCTCGTGATGTTGCTTATGGTCGCCGGTGTGGGGATCTTTTACTTCATACTTGAACTCGTACTTAGGATGCGTCTGGAGGTAAAAGGTGGGATTAGTTTTTCGTTTTAAAATGACGATCAGTGAGTTGAGTCATTCATTCAGCCTAGTCCTTTTTCAACTATGTTGGGGTCGGCTTCTAGTCTAACCGGATGCAGCTGAATACGAGAATTTAACATGGACCGACTGACTTTCTGACCTCTACAACCCAGTTAGTACTGAGTCATACGATACCGTTTGGTAAGACTGTATGTCAGACTTTGGTGATCAGTGAGTTTTAGTATGTAATGCATAATGAGGCATTTGACAAAGGTAATTGGTTTTCGGTGATTGCGGGCCAGTTGTACACTGACAGATACTGCCTTGAGTAGTTAAGTTCCTATGGACTTGTCTGTGTCCAGAGCCGCGTCCTCAAGCTTTCCTTATCAATTTGACCGAAACTTTACTCAGTTTTAGAAACTGTTCGCAAGTTCTTTAATATTTAATAGAATGATTTTCTAGTAGCCAGTGACTGATCGCTAAGTACCCAGAAATTAAACGTGCCAGTTTAAACAGACAGGCAGGCAGGCAGTTTCACGCCATTGCGGTTTGATCAACTTTGTCTTCAGCTGCAGCAGTTGTGGCTAAATATCGACCGATGTGAAACCCGTTACTAACATAATAATCAACATGGTGGTGATGATGATGCCCGTGGTGATGATGGTCGTCGTGTACGTGCACGAGGTAGTGATGACCATCATGCTTGTGGAAGTATTGTGACGAGTGACCGTACTCCGCTGACACCACTGCTGCGACCACTAAAACGCAGAATACCTGAAAGATCTTTTTACAATTAAATTGAAATTATTAGGGTAACAATGACAAAATAAGATGGGGATAAACAGATTTGCCTGCACCTAATATTTAATTTACTATCCACCCATTCTCCAGTCCTCCCGCGATCATGGTGCTTGTAACAGCGTCATAAAATCGGGAGCTTACGACAATGAAAAATCACGGAAGATATTCCAAGTGCCAGTATAAGTTTAGTCATATACCGTGTAAACTTAAAACAGTGAATGAAAAAGAAGTTGAAATTGTTGACGATAACGAATAAGGAGTAAAACGGTAAAAATTATGAAAATAATTTACCTCCGTAATAATGCACATTTGAGTGGCACAACCAAGTCAACTACAGTAAAATAAGAAGTGCTGATTTTTTTCTACTTTATCTGGTTGTGACTGTGTAGTTCCAATGCGTGAATAGACCTCTTCAGAAATGTAATAAAAAAGAAATGCTTTCTACCTGATAAAACATTTTGAAGCTCTGTATAAGTTGCACTAATCTTAGTAACAAACTGATACTTGTCAGTAAAACATTACACTTTTATATAGAAAACAAAAGCAATAACGGTGATATTGACTTCATTCTGATTGATTGTTGGTGGCCATTAAAATTACTTACTTCAATTTCGTACGCAACGACTATTTGCAAGCGTTCTTGTTTGTAAAAATATGCCTATAACATAGTGTCTTAATAGTTGCTGGTATATGTAACAATGAATCCATTATTACTTATTTTTTAGAGGTAGTGTATGATGTATTGGTACTTTAACAGTAGTAGGTAGTGTAGCGTTAATAAAAAATAATAGTCGTCACTAAATGTTTATACGTATAATTTTCGATATTAAAAAAAAACCTAATACAAACATTTTTATAAAATTTAAAAAAAATCCAAGGAAAAAAAAAGAATTGGCGATAAAAAATGTGAGTTTCAAAAAAGTTGCGAAATGGATTGTCTAGAAAAGAATAAGATTTGTGATTTTGAAAATTAATGCCTGAAGGTGAGAAGGGGTTGCAACACCTATTCGGCCCTAGGCGCGATCAAATTGTATTTGTGCTTAAATACGACACCGGAAAAAGTACATTGCGCGATCTTTTGACACGAATAGCTTAAAAATATAAGATGATGGTACGAAAAACTACACTATTGCTATAAATTATAAAAAAGTGGATAAGAACAAAATTTGTTTGGTAACTTGACACGGAGCGATGTCCCGTTGTTGCTCTGGGTCTTCGCTCGTAAGCTACGGAGTCAACTGCAAGCACACGCTTCCCAAACCCATTCGGAATCGAGTCGCGGCGTTGAAAGAACTCAGGACATCAGTCCACAGCTAGTTGTATAATCCTTGAACCGATTCTGAGCGAATCTATGGTGAGAAAAATAAAAGTAAATGAACACTATAATACTCAAAACAGAACCTTCCAAGCAGCTAAAATTTAAAATGTTTTAAATACATACCGGTTCTTTGTAAAAGACACACTTAATGCAACCGACTATTTAGTACGGTGCTTATAGATACAGCTACAACATTTTATTAAGTACAAACAGTAAAGGGAAAAGATTAATCGGTTTCGACACAATAATTTAGGTATTTTTCTTATAAACGGAATATCATGTTAGCTTCCTCTGAAAAAATTCGTCGCCAATTGACAAGAAAATTTTTTCTCTTGCCATCCAAAGGAATGATCATACTTTTAAATTTGAACGGAAATAAGAAAAAGAAATTAAATTAGAAATGAGGTCGACTTACACGAACGGAATAGTTTTTATTCAGCCGAATCAATAAGCAGCGTGATAATGCTACAGTAGGTAGCAATTAGAAGATATTTTACTGGATACCCCATAATTTTAATCTGTTCGCTGGGTTGAACCAATAATAGACAATTTTTTCAATTCTTATTTTTCTTTTCAACCGAACTATTTGTTTATCCATTAATAAGTTGTCAAAAATAAAAACTTAATGATAACGCGGTAATACGAGTATGAACAAAATAAACGAATAAAAGTCAGTAAGAAGGCGATCAAGATTTATGTCATAAAGAACTTCAGCGTCTCAGTGCCATTATAGACCCTCCGCATTTGATATTGGGAATAGTATTTACATAGTTGAAACAGAATATTTGCAATTGTTAACAATGTTTATTATAAATATTTACATGACTAATCAACTCATTATTATAATATTTGTAGCAGTTTTTTCAAATCAGTGATGGTGGTGGTGTTCAGGAACAATGTGTTCGGCGTGACCAATGTACTTTACGTTGGCGTTGAATCTGTAAAGGGCAATAACATATGATAAATAGGTAATTTCTTGAACTATCGCTACAACTCAGATTAAATTTAAATAGTGGGCATTTTTACCCAGTCTTCTTGTCAGCGTGGTATTCGACAACCCTGATGGTGCCATCAGGCTGGTGCAGGCTGTACACGCCCTTCACGACGTGACCATCACGAGCTTCGTGCTGAGATTTCTTGTCGCCGGTGTGGGGGTCCTCCACTTTGTACGCGAACTCGTATTTGGGATGAGACTGTAAAACAAGAGAGGGTTAACACATCTTTCACAAGTGAAAAAACCCTAGAATACGGTGGCTGGAACGTCGTCATACATAGTACTCGACGTGTTTCTCGGTGGCGTGTCCGTGGTGCTGCTTGATGCTCTGTGATGAGGAGGCGTGACCGTGGTGGTGCTCGTGATGATGCTCCTCGTGCTTGTTGTGGTGCTCTTCATGTTTCTCCTCGTGGTGCTCCTCGTGGTGCGCCTCGTGGTGTGCGGGCTTGTGTTCGCTCTCATGAGTTTGGTGCAGTACGATGCTCTGTGACGAGATAGCGTGACCGTGACCGTGGTGATGATCGTGACCGTCTTGTGGCCGCGCAGCGACCACAGCGAGTAGGGCGGCGAGCAGGAAAATCTGTAGAGTGTCAAACGGGTTATTGAACAGCGGTTTTCACATAATTAATAAACACATTTTTCCCCGGTATTTCTAAATGTTGCTAATGAAGTTTAGAAAAAAATACCAAAAAACCTCGTCGTATGCTACGTTATCGTAGAAGTTACTTACTTTGATGAACATTTTGTAAGTTTATTAAGCTGTTGTTACTTAAATGAGTATATGAAAACTGATAATATGTTATGTTAATCGTTGTCCTTTTATATTGTGAATTCAGGTATGAGAGCTGATTTTACGCAATATTTTTCGCGACCAAAGTTCAACCACCTTGTTACCGTTTCAAGTTGATAGAGTATCGCGAAAGCCCGACCTTCATTAGGACTTTACTTTTGAATTCGAAGTGCCTTGCCCATATTCACTAAAATTATTAAACACCGAATTAATGTCTTGGCACTACTGTTAGGATTATAACTCTCGGAGCCGAGCGTTAAAAATCTAGCAGCTCGGTTCTGTTTAATGCCTTAGAAATAGAAACTGACACAGATTTGTGGCCATATAATGATTCAAAGACATAGATTAGGGTATAACTTTTGAAAAAAAGGTACAAACCTGTAGAGCTAAACAGGTTTTAAAACTCTGATTGTGAAACGTTTTTTTATGTAGTCTCTACTTGTTTTCATTGGAATCGCCAGTTTTTGAGATAAGGAGTGCTGAAGGGGGTGGCGATAGAGATAAAAAAAAAAGATTTTTATGGTTTTTTTTTACTATATTTACTTATGTAACGCAGTTCTTCAAAGAATCTAAAATACACTGTCTCAAGAAATGCACTTTCTCGGATTAGTTAAATTGTCTTTATATTGTTCGTAAAGTAGCAGAATTTACACATTTTAAAATTAAAGAGACGAAAACGGAAACGGTGCCAAATGCAGCATACAAATTAGCTTATAGCGAAAAATTATTTAATTATAAAAGAGCTATTATAATTTGATTGATCTTTCTTGAATATTGGTTTGGCACTAGGGATTGCAATCCGGCGTCAATTCCAGTCCAGTCAACCAACCAAAAAGATCAATCCGGCCGGATTGATCTTTTTGGTTGATCAAATCAGGATGATTTTCGGTTAAGTTAGTTGGATGCTGTAAGTATATTAATATTCCTGTTACTACAGTGCGGCGTTCTTTAATCCTTGTTCGTAGTGCTTCATATAATTCAGTACTTAACACCGTGCCATGAGTGAGCAACTTCTCTAAAACAAACAACACGCGCAACACATTTAAAGTACCTACTCAGAGAAAAACTCTATTATTTTGTCAAAACTCCGGCGGCCGGATCCGGTATATTGGTATCGGATCCGGTATACGTGTAATTATGCCGAATCTGCCGGATTACCGTCCCGTTTTTCCGGATTGCAATCCCTATTTTGCACCACCTCAATACTTGTTACACACCTAGATTAATTTAACGGCACGGTTGGCACAGTGCCTAAGCGATTGTCTGCTGCGCTGCGTGTCGCGGGTTCGATCCTCGCAAGGAACAAATATTTTATAAGGCCTACAGATAGTTGTTCCGGGTCTGGCTGTTAAGATTCCTAGATCCTTGGTTACTTTTTATTTTGTTCTCCGTTTTGTAGTAGGCAACGACTTATTGTCGGGCCTACGATGTAAATGATTTTAAAAGATTAACCATGGAGTTCTTTGCCGGTTTTTCTCCGTAGGAAACGACCAACTCAAACCGAGTACCTTTTTGTCGACGTTTTATAAGTGCCTATGTAGGCCTATGTGAAATAAAAATATTCTGATTTTTTATAGATGTAAGTACACACTCTCATTATTTAAATGGGACTAACTTAACAACAAGAAATAGTTACAAAAGCGATTTCGAAAATATTAACATCTTGCCTCGACATCCAGTGACCGAAAATGATACTTTTATGTTTTTCTGCAACCACTAATTTTACGTTTCATGTTTCATAGAAATAAACTTTCAAGTATTTTTTCCATTCTAAGCACCTACGTACAGTCAGTGAGCAGCATTACCTGACCCATTTACCACTTTTTTGCTTTGTGAAATGGGTCAGGTAATGCTGCTCACTGACTGTACTATCAGCTATTGTGACTCCTCTTGCTTCAACCAGCGCATCTCTGTTGTAATCGTTAATTGGAAGCCGTTTGCGGTTCTAATGAAATCGATAGACTGTCTTGTTCATCTTTTGCTCGCAAGCGCTGAACATGAGGTCCCCGGTCCAATTTCCAGGTCAGGCGATGTTAATGGGTTTTCCATAAAGAATACACAAATAGAATACTGTCTTCATTTGTGCTCAGTATAAAGCAATAGGGTGGCTCCTTTTATATGGGACTCAAACATAACTGACACAATGTGGTTATAAATAGTAATTATACTCTCACTAGCCTTTCTACTCCAGGAAAATTTTGGTTCTCGGAATGAGAGATAGGCGGTTATAAACTTGTATAAACTTTTATTTTGACACTCTAAAGCTTGTCTCAAAATCTACGTATCATAGGTGGTCCGCGACTTCAGATATTCCAGGGTCGAACGTCAAAAATCGATTTTTTACACACTTATTGCAAATATCTCGTTTCCTATGGGTTTTGATGCTACTTGTATTTGTTACAAATATTGTGAGATAAAATTCTCTATATTTATAAATTCTCTCTAGAGATACTTGCTCTATTTTGACTAATTTTCTTGGACTATTCGGGGAAAAACAAGCGTAATGCAATTTTGTGTTATGTAATTGAAAGATACCTTTAGCAGTCTCGAAGCCTTAACAATGTAAGCTTTCCTAGTTCAGTATATTATTTGACCTATAGCCATAATGGTTAATTGCCATATTAATATTTTACACTAACTGTGCCCGCGTTTTTATTCGCTCTCTTTTAAGGATCGCAGTACAATCTTAATCTTTCTCAAAAATTAGGAACGCACAAAAAAAAAAAACAAATCTGACTGGTACCAGAGGTACCAAGCTTTTTCTCAATAATCATTATTTAGATTTGTAGAGCTCATTGGGTCGACATCACATCATTCGCTCCTATTGATAAGTTTGAAGAAAAGTGACGACAACAAAATAATCATCAGATTTACCGATTCACCACATGACTTTCAAGTCTTACATTTGGAATAACTTTGCTTTATGGAAACTTGTGACATACGAACGAAACGACTGTAGAGAATGAATTCTAGCCGCAATATACATACATATTATTATTTCTATGCGGTCATAGTCCAACAATGTCAACAAAAAAGGTTCTAGGTACTAGCTTTATTGTTTTGTGTTAATTAGGGTATATAATATCAAGTTTCACTAATTTGGTTCTTTGGTAGTTTGGGTATAAGCTTGAATAAAATTATTCCAGAAAGCACATATAAAATCGAAACGGTTTAGGGGTTAAACAAATTTATTTCAAACATATTTACAACAACACAACACAAACATTCAACAATCTTATGATATAACTTTAAGTAACAACAAGTTTATAATCAGATCAGTGATGATGATGATGTTCAGGAACAACGTGCGCCGCATGGCCTTTCCTTTGTACGTTGGCGTTGAATCTGAAACAGAAGCAATCAAAGCGTTAAAAATTTTTAGAAAAGAATAGAGAAAGGGTAACCGTGCTAAGTAGGGATTTGCTTGTTTTTTTCCCCTAAAAACTAATTTTATAACAAATTAAAAGCATCACACAAATCAATATTGGTTTACTATTATAGGTGGTACACTCTCACATTTTTTGGGGTCCACCTAACCTTTCAAGGATTATAGGCTTTTTAATCAAGAATCCCATTTAACTATGGTGAACAGAGTGAAGGGGTGTTGGAACTTACCCGCTCTTCTTGTCAGAATGGTACTCGACGACTCTGACGGTGCCATCAGCGTCGTGCAGGCTGTACACGCCCTTCACAACATCACCGTCGCGGGATTCGTGCTGAGATTTCTTGTCTCCGGTGTGTGGGTCCTCCACTTTGTAAGCGAACTCGTACTTGGGATGAGACTGTAACATTATATTATTAATAAAGGTTAGCCTTGAGTGGTCTACAAAATCGTCACATTCTTTGTCTTTCGTATCGAAAGTACGGGTTATTAGATTTCTTGGGTACTTAGGTGGCCACGTAGCTTCCTTCAAATCTATATATAAATATTTAAAAGTCTTCTTACGTATTCGACGTGTTTCTCGATGGCTTTTCCGTGGTACTGCTTGATACTCTGTGATGAGAAAGCATGTTTGTGTTCATGGTCCTTATGTTCTCCTTGTGGTTCAGCGACCACCATAGCAATGACTGCAGCTACCAGGAAGATCTGAAGGTAATAAAAAATATTTAGGTAATTTTGGGGTTTTATTTCAAAGTAAAATAATTAAGTCGTTTTAATCACTTTACCTTGGTGTACATGATTATTGTTTTTAAGAGAATTTCTTTACTCTTGAACTGACAAAAAGCAACTGATAATATTTGCGAGCAAAATGGGTCTTTTTATATTTCCAGTGACTGTAAGAATTGAACGAATTTTTCGTAATATTGTAAAATTAACCAGTTTTACTCGTATGCTTTAAGTGGTATGTGACATACTTATGAGTTCCATACAGCTTTGAGCTTTTTTGCGTACATAGTATATTACAAATGAATGAGAAAGTGATGTTCTTTGCTAATGGATAGTCTATTTATCGCGGAACTCTATACTGAAAATCCTGGAGTTTGATTTTCATATCCATACAGACACGTTTAGACAAAATAACATTTTATATACCTACAATAACAATGATGGAAAAGTCAAAACTCTATTGATTGAAAAACGCTATCGAAAAGCTAATCAATCCAATTGAAAGTTGGTGTATAAAGAAAACGCTTATTGCTGCGACCTCCTCATTTTAACTATGTTTTTTTTTTATCATCATTTATTTGTAAGTTGTGACGTAAGTAAAAAGACCGACTATAAAAAATATTTTATTGGAATCAAACAACAAACGTAACAATCTAGATTTAAAACAACGAAGACTAGGTAGATGCTACAAAAAGTGACTTAGTGATGTTTGTGCGGTACTAAGTGGTGGACGCTGTGTTTCAAATCTGCGTGGAATCTGAAAAGAAATGAAAATATTGTGAGTTCCGGTGTAAGGTAGTACTGATCAAGATTTGGATCATTCCCACTAGCCCTACTAAACTGTTCTACGGTAGAACTATTGGGACTATTTTTTCCCACTAGTCCTACGATGACTACTTGCAATTGATTGGCAGAATGTAGTTGATAGAGATAACGCCAGTAGACTATTTTGAAAAAATAATTATCGACACCGGCTTTCAAACACTGTCTGAAACTGTACTCCGTATGTTATGAATGTAGGTTAAAATAATGATAACGCAAGAAAAAGAAGAGCAATTGTATGAATTTGATTTAGGAATCTCGCCCGGAGTATTTCTTTCGTCATAATGTTTACTTAAAGAAGAAGAAAAACCTGGGAAGAAACGTTATTCCTGTTTGCTAGATACCAACGTTTTAGTTAAAACCACTTTTAAAGCTAGATTACTATAATTGTAAAATCCATCCTCACCCTGTTTTCTTATCAGCATGATAGTGAATATGCCTGGTGGAGCCGTCAGGTTCATGCAAAGAGTAAGCTCCCTTCACAATGTCCCTGTCGCGGTGCTCATGATGAGACTTGTGGTCACCAGTGTGGTGGCTCATAACTTCGTACTCGAACTTGTACTTGGTATGAGTCTGGAAGTTTAAACGTTATGATTAGTATTCTATTTTTTATTGAAGGATGCTTGGTTATTATCATCCTGTTAATAAGTGTTATTGCCTATGGATTTCTGTATACAGAAACCCTTTGCTGGTACCTAGAGATCAAACTATAATGGCTTATAAAGAAAATCAAAATACTGCAACATGGCTGATTAGCAGCCAAAAAGGGTAAGGTGGTAGAATTCCTCTAGATGTGCTCATTTACAAGGAGCTCTTCTAATACTAAAAGTACCTATTAGTTACAGATACAACTGACGACATAGTAGTCGAAGTGGTGATGATATGTTTGTCAATGATTTCCACTTTTACGGGATGGTGGTCGTGTTTTGCGATGTGTATTGAAATGAGTGGCCATCATGTGCTATCACTGCTACTACTACCATCATTGCGAGCACTGCAAATATGCACACCTGTAGCACAAATAATAATGATTTCATCTCTAATTTTGTAGCACTTTCACTATGAACACTTTTGTTTTTGAAATTGAGTTTACCATACCATGTTTTATTTTGTGGTTTTAGAATATTTTTGAATAAATCTCACTGAAAACTCTAGCGAACTGATAGAAACTCATAAAATATCAACTTTTATATCTAAACAAAGCAATAATTGTTGCATTGCAATTTTACTCTATTTTTTATATGTCGACAGAATGTGCAACGTTTGAATATTGGATAAACTTTAAACATTTCGTAAAATACATTCACACGCATGCATACTGCTTAAGCACAAGTACATTGCGAATTTTCGATCATTACTCAATTAATCGTTAAATTATGTTAAATACCCACCTGTTTATGTGGTTCACCATAAAATCTGTATTGAGGTGTAATCGTAATTTCAGTATTTGAATTATTGTTTTAACAGCGATGTAACTCAAATCCAACAGTAATCGGAACTGTTAGATTTGAGTAATTGGGTCAGTGCAGGCTGGACATGATAGCACTCTTCGTCATCATCAGCACTGTTGCTCAGTTTTATGTTCAGTTAGTTCCACGGTACAACTGAAATAAACAGCTTGAGGACCATTTTTTTATTAGTTTCGAAAAAACAACTTATTTTTCCAATACCACAGCATCGCAAGCAAGCTTTTAATTTCGCAACAATGCAACGTCGTTTAGAACGAGACGTGTGCCAGCCGCTCGTTCACTCAGGCCGATATCTATAAACGATACTTAACTCTCGCTTTGACTAAGACATGTTCCTGACTCTTCCTTGAAATTGCAGTTTGACAGTTGGGCGACTTACCTGTTTAGGTCAACTATAAACCATGCAAACTTGTCAGGAACTGGTGTCATACACGCTAGGGTTAGCGTGTATGGCTACTTTTAGGAAATTTCTCGCCCACTAGTCGACATTTCGCGTGACTGGAGAACTGGCCAATAATTTGGAGATTTTTTCCTATGTGGGGGTTCAGAATGATTGTCTGAATACAGGGTAATCGTTTCTGCGTCTCTTCCACCCTGCATATTATTTAAGTGTAGAACAAAGTAATAAACTTTGTTCAACAACAACAACAACTTTGTTCAGTGTAGAACAAAGGTTAGTTCCGTCACGTTTGGTGTCTGCATGTTTGTTTCAAAAAATATCGTGAAGGTATAACACGCATTGCATGATGCAAATATCCATATAACGTTATTATAGACGAGCACACCCAAATACTCCGAAATATTTGATTCCGAATTTCGATGTTCCGATTGACAGAATAAAGTTTTTGATATAATAGAGTTTTTTAAAGTTTTTTTCGTATTTATGTGGTACACCCATTATTTTATAAATCGACTGATCCAACTAAACTGAAACCAAGAATTAAGACGTCCTAATTCGTGATTTCAGGCTTTTGATTTCATGTTAGGTCTAGACTCAGGGTTTTTTATTCATTTATAGGCGTTTTAATATTTTGTAAAAAGTAATCGGAAGGTAAAGGGAAATAAGTATGACTGTATAGTTTTCCAAACATTTAATTTAGCCATAACTGATCCTTACATACTACGATAAAAAGCTTCAGTCTCCAACAATCAAGTCCTCTAATAGTGATGATGATGATGAGGCACGATGTGGTCTACATGCACTTTGTATTCGCTCTCCGAGTTGTGTCCATCACGGTGCTCATGCTGTTCCTTGTGGTCACCGGTATGCTTGTCGTCAACTTTGTACTCGAACTCATACTTGGGGTGGGTCTGAAAGAAAACGTTGACATTATTATGTGCTCCTTTACAAATAGTAGGTGTAGGAGATGATGATGATAGAGGAGGATCTATACAGTGCGTAATTTGCTACTGGTCGCGAGCAATGGTGAAAGTGGAGGGTTTCTATAAAGTTAAATTTTAATTTTTTCTTGTATCAATTGTAGGTAGTACAACGTTCATCTTAAACGTAAAAAAAAGTAACGGTGTTACTAATCAGACCATAACCCGCTTGCTGCAGTGTCCTAAGAACCCGTTTGCTTGAACTTTGGATGAGAACAAAAATGCCACTGATGAGGCAATCAACCTGGCAATCTAATGGCTTCAAACGCAGTCAACTCAAAGTACCCTTGACAAAAAAAGAAGAAGAACGTAACTTACATAGTAGTCGACGTGGTGATGTCCGTGATGGTCTTTGTATTCCACCTTTGTATGGTGACCGTCGTGTTTGTGGATGTGCTGCGATGAGAAGCCGTGGTGTTCAGCTGTCACTGCTACTACTGCCACCATGGCTAAGGCAATCATAACCTGTAAAAAGACAATAATGGTTTATCTCCAGCAGCTTCCAGTTGCACCGTTAGTAGCTCAAACAGTAATGCCCTGCTTTATTCTTGGAGCCATCTTCTTCTTTATCGCGTGGTTAGAGCCTAAACCTGGTGTCAGAGTTTTATGCCACCCATGGGCCTATGACTTGGACCATGGACTATGATAACGATAAAAAAGAAAAGACCTGGTAATAGGTAATGTTTAATTCCGTAAAGTCGTAGAAGCGATGGGATACAAATTGTCTTCTTCTTAAATACACCATCTGGGACGAGAATCGAAAAAAAAAAGAAAGAAATGTACTTTTTTAAATAAGCCTTTTATACCTTTAGAGACATTTTGGGTGGTTGAAATGGAGTTGTACTAATGGTACTAAGCTCACAGATGAACTGATACACTGTAAGAAAAAACCGTTGCTTTTATATTGAAAACAAAACATCAAGGTAACATTGATTTCACTTTGATTGGCCACTAAAAATTAATTACGATATTATAATATTATATGGATTGTTTCGTAAAAATGTACTTTTACGTGTACACCTACACTAATTGCTCAAGTGGTAACGGAAATGCATAACAATATTATGTGTTATTGCAGTTAAAATTGAGTCATTCTGTAAACATTAAACTTTGCTAAGCATATTTTGTTTGATAGGTATACCATACCATAAAAAGCACCACTAAACTGACTTGTTGGTTTACTGCAGCACGCATCCCTAATTCCAGGTCGGACAAGGTGGTTTTCTATTAGTGTTTTTGAGTAGCAGCCACGGAGTCTGGATATCCACTCGGTTTGCCCTTATTGCAAGGGATTAAAACCTAACTGACGATGAGGCAGTACTGTAGGCATGCATCTTTTTATCCTTTCCCTAGGATAAATTTCTTCTAACATCTGGCGTTTTTACCTGGTTAAGCTTGAATATTTTATCTTCTTTCTTGATGAAGCACTTAGTTGTCATACGATTATAATAAATAATGCTACTATCAGTTGCAAACCCCGGTAGGGTTAACAGAGGTGTGCAACCAAAACATTGAAATTTCAACTCTAGGTGTTGAGGCGTGTGTTGAAAATCTAACACTTCCAATCCAATACTACTTTTATTATTGACGCGAACGTAAAATGATGTACCAATGTGCGTGTATAACGTTTACTATAAGAATTTGGGGATTGCCAACCATTGTGCTGGTAGTATTTTCGCGTGCATTATAGGATTTGTTATCTTCCCAGTCTTTATAATTAAGGCTAAGTTACATAACTGACATGGGCACTTATAAAACGTCGACAAAAAGTATTGTAAAACATCTGATCAAAGAAAATGGAAGAAAAATATCTCTGAAAAAATTTTTATATATAATAAATATAAAAATAAAATATCTCATTATCTTTTACGATTAAAGAATAAAATTAAGAATAGTTAAAGACATCCACACATTAGTTTCGTTTATGAGCTACCAGGGAAGCCGCATGCGCGAAGGGGCTAAGGCTAAACTTCTCTATCTTCAACGTAGTTCGTAATGTTGTAATGCTTTTCTAATAAGGACAAGTTCGATGTAATTTTAAAACTTTCCATTGGTCAGTTCTGTAACTGACTTCGGCAACTTATTATAAAAGCGTATACTGTTTATAAGAAATGATTTGCTAGTTTTATTTAATTTGAATTTCAGTATTACAGTTTCGTGTTTACTGCGTGTATTTATATTATGGAAGAAACTTCTAATTTTGAAAACTCTTCGGTCTTTGCGAACATATAAAATACATTGTAAAATATAAAGTGAAGGCAGAATCAGTATATCGATTTCTTAAAAAAAAATTTGAGGGCGTCTCAAGTACCTGTTTTATAGATAGCGCCAACTGCCCTCTTTTGTAGTATGAAAATTGAATTAACGTCTGCTGCCAATCCCCACAGCAGAATGCCATAAGACATAATACTAAAGAAATAAGCGTAGTATACTAACCTAGCTATACTAAGCTAGCTATTGACTACATAAATTAACTGCCTTATTTTCCTAACTGCATCATGCAAGGGAGATCATTAATATAAACAAGAAATAGGAAAGGGCCGAGAGTTGAACCTTGAGGGACGCCCATATTAACTATGGACTCGCAGGATGTCACCCCATTTACTTTGTGCAGCCAGTTTGATAAATAGGAAAGAACAGGATTAGCAGTTTATCCACGAATTCCGTAGTGGTGTAATTTACAGATGTGTTGTGATTGACTAAGTCGAACGCTTTAGAGAGATCACAGAAGATGCCAATAGTATCCTGGGAATTCTCTCAGGATTCCAAAATGTGACTGACAAGTTTTACTCCCGCGTCCGTTGTCGACCTACCCTTCGATGTATTTCGTTTACTGCGGCTCGTATGTCTCGTTAACGTTGATATAGCCCTGTTTCGCCATTGTATGTCGTAGGGAAACCTAACAGAATTAAGCAATTATTTCTTAATTTAAGTAGATTCAAAAATTACGTAACTTAAAAATTTGAATAAGAATAAATTTACTAATCCATTGTTACAAACATTTTCTTAATCGAACTTAGCGCTATGCGTAATCGTAACAAGTTATAATTTAGTATAGCTAGAAAACAGAGCTACTCAAACTAGGCTGCGCCTGTATCTTGGGGGCCGGACTTGAGATAACTTAAAATTAAAACACATATTTGTTGATGTGATAGTGAACAAGGCTTAAGTAGGTAATTGTGGATTACTTTTTAACAACAAAATAAAATTATATTACAAAAATAAATGTGTATGTTATTTGCAATTATTTTATGTTTTTTAGCTTAATTGTTTTAAATTTTTTTCCCTATCTTCATAATTATGTTAGTTTGGCAAACCATTTTATCAAAGCTTTCTTGCATGAAAAGTTAACCATGTCTTTAGTGTCGCAGCTTTTGCTCATTTTATTATAAATATGGATATGCGGGTAAAACAGGGCATCGTCTGGCTATGAGGCTATTTGCTTTGGGAAGGGAAACGTTGAAGACGCCTTTAGCAGACAAGTTTGTCATAATCGGATCTATTTTTTAGGGTTTTTTGTTGTGTTTTCCTGATTCATGTGTGTATTGTATAATTATCAGTTGCTTCGTAATGGCTACGGATGTAAGGCCTAGTCAGGGTGGCATAAAAACTCTGACACCAGGAACGTTATAATATTTAGTGATCGGAAATGAAAAGGGATTGCATGAAATAAATGAAAATCTAATTTAAATCAATATTTCATTTAATAAACAAAAAACATAATGCAACAATAGGATAACTTACATAGGTAGTCAGGTCAATTAAATTACAATATTATTTTGCAGTCATTAATAATGATGATGATGTTCAGGAACAATGTGGTCTACTTGCACTGAGTAGTCAGTCTTGGTATGATCACCGTCGCGGTGCTCATGATGGAACTTGTGGTCACCAGTGTGATGATCGTCTACTTTGTACTCGAACTCGTACTTGGGGTGTGCCTGAAAAAAAATAACAAAACTATTATAAGTAGTAAAATTTGAGGACTTTTTGTGGCAGGCAGATCACTCTCTGTGTCTTCATCAATACTTCTTTGTTCTTCGTAGAGCAGAACAGCCAACCCTGAAAGTGGTCCTATTATGTTATGCCTACATATTCAAAATACTGGAACATCATATCTTTTTCGAACATATAGCCAACCATCGGACGGCTTTACTGTATGATTGATATTACCCCTATATAAAAACATGGGTTTACTAACATGGTAGTCAACATGATGTTCATAGTGTCCGTGATGTTGGTCATCGTTTCCTTGATAGTGGTCTTCGTGTCCGTGGTAGGTGTCATGTTCTTGGTGGAGAGTGTCATGTCCCTGGTTGTGCACAACATGTCCTTGGTTGTGCTCATCATGGTGTCCGTAGGGGTTAACGACGTGACTATGGGAGTAAACATCGTGTCCCTGATGATGATCGTTGTGATGTCCTTGGTTGTGCTCATCACGTTCTTGGTTGTGCTCATCGGGTCCTTGGTGGTGCTCATCATGGTGTCCGTATGGGTGAACGACGTGACTAAGGTAGTGTACAACGTGTCCTTGATGATGTTCATCGTTTCCGTGATGATGTTCGCCGTGTTCGTGCTCCTTGACATGCACGATCTGGTGATGACCGACATGCTTGTGGATGTACTGTGACGAGTACGCGTGCTCCGCTGCTACTGCTGCTATGAGAGCTAATACGAACAAAACCTGGAACAGATTTACCCATTATGGAGGAATCTATGAACTCTGACGAAACTATGTCTTCTAGAGAGAAGGCTTGTGTCGCTGAAGTGGGAAAATAGGCTAATAAGCCTATTACGTAATACCCTGATGTATAAATTGGTGTTTGAACTGTCTGTTAAAAGATCCCTTATGTGAGTGAAAAGTTAAGGGTCCGTCAAGTGCATTAAGCAAGCTTAGCAATGATTTAAATATAAGACGTGATTTAATATTTGATTAGTGTTGCCAATACGAAAGCAGAAGAAAAAAGAAGAGTATTAGAATGGTAAGTGACAAAATAAGAAAATAAATTATTACCTCGAGAGACATTTTGGAGTTGATACTTGAGGGTACTAAGTTTGCTAATGAACTGGATGTATCACCAATCCCAATCGCTGCTTTTATACATAAAAAAATAAACTTATCAAGGTAATAGTATCTTGATTACAGTAGTTTCACATTGAATATTTGACAGTTAATATTATTTACGATATTTTGATTGTTTTGTTTGTGTTAATTTCGTAAATACGCATTGATATATCGGTACGCAACACACAACGTACACAATCTGTTGACCAAGAAATAACGGAAATGCACCTAATAAAATATAATAAATAAAGGTTAAACTCGTTCGCCGAATGGTCGCAAGCGCAACTGCTGAGTTTGAGATCTTGGGTTCGATTCCCGGGTCGGGCAAAGTGTTATTGGGGTTTCCATCAGGAAATTTTCAGTAGCAGTCATCCCCTAGGTGATCCCTTATGTGAGTGAAAAGGTATGGGTCCGTCAGGTGCATTAAGCAAGTTTAGCAATGATTAAAATATAAGGCGTGGTTTGATTATTGATAAGTGTTGCCAATACGAAAGAAGAAGAACAAAATAAGTTATGGTAACTTCCAAAATAAGAAAATAAATTATTACCTTGAGAGACATTTTGAATTATTTGAAAATTTAAACTCGTTCGCCGAATGGTCGCAAGCGCAACTGCTGAGTTTGAGGTCTTGGGTTCGATTCCCGGGTCGGGCAAAGTGTTATTGGGGTTTCCATCAGGAAATTTTCAGTAGCAGTCATGGAGTCTGGATATTTGCCCGGTTGATGGCACACTATATAACTAGTGGTACTGTAGTGGTACCGATGCTTTTCGTTGGAATTCGAAAGACGTCTTGTTTAGTAAAGTAAGTCCAATATAGGCTGAATTTTTCAAGTGGGCGTGGATGCCAAAATCCGAAACAATGAAGAGTAACGAAAAAAATTCAAAGGAGTCTCGAGCCCGATTTTGACGCAAAATTAAAACTGCATCACTGGATTTTTGAAAATTTTATATTCCTAGCCAGGGATTGAACACGTCGATTAAAAAAAAACACATTCTGTATTAATACACAATTCGATAGTGTCACTGCTAAGGATCATATTCTGGGAAGTAATTACATACGGAAAACTTAAGAAAAGAGTATTTTTTGATAAAATACGTAAACATTTAGTAGTAATCAACCAAATCTCGAACAAAATCACTATTGACGCCAACTCACTGGTAAATTCCAAGCGCAATTATTTACTATTTTCTTTGGTTTACTGTTGCATTTAAAAGAGTAGAGTTAATAATATTTTTTGGAACAAAAATGATGTGAATATGACTGCGCTGCGGGTGTCATCAATCAAGTACATAAACTTGAAAAACATAAAATGTAATAATCATTATCTTAACCCTTGTTTCTTTATTTTTCCTTAACACTTATAGCCATTCACATCCATACTTTTGATGGCACGGTTTGCGCAGTGGTTGAGCGATTGACTGCTGCGCTGCTTGTCGTGAGTTCGATCCCTGCACGGAATAAATATTTTTATGGCCTACAGATAATTGCTCCGGGTCTGGCTGTTTGTGTATGTGACTTTAAATGTTTGTAAACGCACCCATGATACAGACATTCCTAGTGCGGGACAACGGTTAAAAAAACATACTGGACGCTTTCACAAGCCACGACATTTATCTTATTTTTCCGCATGTCATGCATAATCCATAAATTAATCCATAATCCTTATAACTAATTTCGAACAACTTTTCAGACACCCTGTTGCCACCATCAGACGTACCGTCACCGTTATACGTACTCATTTCATAGTGTTCCTATCCATTCGCGTTTCACTTTCACCCAAATGCACTTGCCTTTCATTTATCCCTTTTGTGGCCGTACAGTATTAAATGAAAAGTTATGGATAGTAAAGCAGATTTAGCGAAAAGGAGCTTGTGTCTTAATAATAACACCCACTCAGGTTGATCGTCCAGTTAAGCCGCGCTTGCCTAGGTTGGTCCGTGAATGGGTGATCACCCATTATATAACGAGTTTCCTCATTGCCTCAGTATTTGGCCCCGCGGTTATTTGTAGAAAATTGACAGTCGGTACAGGTATTCTGACAAGCAGCTTTACCAAGGGATATCGTATTACCCAATACCAACTGGGATGTGGAGGTCATTCCAGACAGTCGCTCCTTGTAAAATACTAGTATTCAACTGCTTCCGGTTAGACTGGAAGCGACCCTAACATAGTTGGGAAAAGGTTAGACGGATGATAATTTATCGCAGTCCCCTCTTTATATGGTCGCGCTCCTACTCATTTCCATACAGTTGAAAAATGAATGAATCTTTGCATCAGTAACTGCATTTTAATAGTGAAGCCCTGCCAATGTCAGTTAGTGATAGAATGAGGGCAAGGGTATAGGAAACAAAGATAGAAGATTGTAGAAAACACCATGCGTAAAAACAATAGTAGCACGTATAAAACTATTGAGTGGCATGTTATAACATTGCGCAATGATAATGGCCCGTTTACACGGCATGACCAATGCACTTAGTATTTTACTGTTTTTATGTATTCTATGTGAAGGGTCATTACATCATCATATTTGATTTAATCAATTCTTGCAGGAAAGTAGCACGTGCCAAATACCAGCTGGAAATACTAAACCACGTGTGATTAGTCAGTAATTCAACACGTTTTTATTTGTAAAAGTTACTGGAATTAAAAGGATTTTTTATTTTTATTTCATTGTATTACGTTCACCTTTATACAAGTCCAGAATGGAAACAAAACACTTCATCATACGTTGTTGATGGCAATTTTGTTTGTGGCAGCCCAGAAGCGTAAAGGTAGATAGTACAACACAGACTCATGACTCATTTGTAAAACATTTTTGAACTAGAATGATTTTCTCTTTTCACCTCCATCATCGGTACAGGCTTGTAAACATCAGTCACAGAGCCAATTAACTAAATGGTTAGGTGTCTGCCGTTTACTAGCCGATCCCTAGCTGAGACCTTTACGATGCTCAGTATATGTGCATTGTTTTCCTATACCTCCGCTATTCTTTTTTGATCAATCTAGTCGCGGGATCGAAGACAGTTTAATTGATTCTCTGAGATTTCATCGAGCTTCATAGTCTCGGCGCTTTTATGATGGTCGCCACTGTTAATTTTGGCTTTCGTAAGTTGCAGTGGTTTGGAAATAGATTGGCGGACTGGCGGACCAAAAAAAAAGTGTGCGGTGCAGTATAGGAACAAAGGAAGAATCTTAAACGGGTCGAGTTTAAGTGGTGCTCATACCGTGCAGTGCATATATGAGTGCGTTTATGCACTATCAAAACTCTCGAGCAGTAGGTAAGTACTGTTTTATGAAACAAGCATTGCTTTTCAATGAGTTCCTATCTTCTTTTCAAACGAATTTAATAACTCTAATTATTAATATATACTTTACTACTATTTCCGGGCAAATGTTGATTGATCTAACTATAGGGTGTGACCCAAAATTACTTGAAAAAATAAAGCGGGACTTTTACTGGGCAAGTCCCGCATTTGTTTTAAAATTTTAGTTACATTAACTAAACAGCTACTATAGCGACAAACAACCGCTTTGTTGTAGTAATCAGTTCTAGAAATGTAAAGCAATGAGTTTAATTAATAAAAATAATCTTATTTTCAGCAAGTATTTATTTACACATGAAAAATAACAACATATATTTAAAGAAATAACAACATTTGGTGAGTCAATGATGGTGGTGATGATGTTCAGGCACGATATGGTGGACGCTGTGCTTCACATCCGCATGGAAACTGAAAAAAAAAAACAAATACATATAAATGTTTTTAGAAAGAAAGTGGAAAGAAGCCGTACAAATTGACCAATGTGTCAGTTATCGTTAACCAATTGTGATGGTAAAGGATGTATCGATTGTGAAGCGTATGTTGCAATTTCTTAGTAGAAATGTGTTTTAAGAGTAAGAACGGTGGACTGTGTAGTTCACCGTTCTTCGGTGGTAAAAATAAGTCTTATTAGCCTTACCCGGAATGATGGTCAGCATGGTAGTGAACGTGTCTGATGGAGCCGTCAGGTTCGTGCAGGGAGTACTCTCCCTTGACGCTATCACCGTCGCGATGTTCATGCTGTTCCTTGTGGTCCTTGGTGTGAGGGTCCTTTACTTCATACTTGAACTCGTACTTTGGATGCGTCTGGAGGTAAACGTCGTCATTATTATTTTGGTTTTACAGACTTCAACCAGTTGCCCAGGTTAAACATCTGATGGTAAAAATCGAAGAAGTGTGACATCCACCAACCCACACTATACCCACGTGGTGTATTATATATCCCACTCCCTTACATCAACAGGAAACCTGTGTTCCAGCAGTAAGAACGTTAAAAGGCTGATTATGCTCATGTTGCCTCATGGTGAGCGGAAACTGGGTTCTGAGGACAGCTCCCAGACCGCAAGTATAAATAATTTATAGATCCTATTCGAGGTATTTAGGTAAGATTAAATGTTTCATGTACCCGTTACTACACCGCGACCCTTATAGGTTTGAGTGCCAGGGTTATCATGGGACATACAGCAATGCTGATTGGTGGCAGGTCTAGGTAAGGAGGCAGAAATATGTCACCACACCCAGTTCTACCCTTGAAATATTATGGACAAGGTTTTTCACTGAGAGCACATCTACTACAAAAGATATGTGGTTGTTACTAACATAATAGTCGTAGTGGTGATGTCCGTGATGGTCCTTGAATTCCACCTTGTGATGATGGCCGTCGTGTTTGTGGAGATGTTGCGACGAGTAAGCGTGTTCCGCTGCCACTGCTCCTAGAGCACACAAGGCTAACACCAACACCTACAAAAAAGAAAGAAAAGAAAGATGTTTTGATTATTCTGACTGATGGTATGCGTATAAGTGATACATTTATTTCAGAACAAGTATCTATTGCGTAAACGAAGGTTTCAGCTTAGAGTACATATAATGTAACAGGCAAATTAATAAATGTCCAAGGAAGAAATAGGTTTTGTTCCCTTGTTTGTTCCCTCTAGAACAAGTTATCCGTAAGAAAACCCTTAAAAACGAATCCACCCTTGATACTAATTCTATTTCTGCAGCTGATAAAGCCTTAAAATTTTTAAATACCTTAGACACCATTTTGTTCGCTCCTGTAGGTACGTAAGATAAAAGGTAGATTAGTGAACTGATACATGGTTTAAAAAAATCGTGGCTTTTATAGTATAAAGTACAGCTTCCAAGGTAATAGCGATTTCACTTTGAATTCTTGGCACTAAAAACGTTTGCGACAGTTCGATATGCATAATAATCAAATAATGTCGCAAATTTACACATTTTACAGTAATTTCAATAATTGAAGTACATAAACGACAACGGCGGAATCTTTGGTTTCGTTATTATGTACTTAACATATTTTTATGCTGTAGAAATGAAATGCACTGAATTAATCAATGTTTGTATTTAATTATGGAAATGGCATACTGTTAAAAAACACATCTTTTTTCTTCATCTGAGAAAGACTACAGTTTCCTTGGTGCATTTAATCGTTTTAGACTCACAATGATGAACTTACTTCGTTACAACATAATTTAGCATCACCTCTGTATTTCTCCGAGGAGTTAAAGATAATCCAGTAGGCTTAACTGTACTTCTGGTATATTGCGAATCTGGTATTCTGAGATCGAGCCAAGGCTTTCGCGATTTCAGAATTCGTTCCTTAGTAAATGTTTTACGTAATGATAACTAAAATGATCCCGTTAGAGTTTAAGATAAAAAAGATTGTATTCTATAGAATACCCTATATACGCCAGCTTTATCAAGTCCAACGAAATAGGGGCACTATGGGCTACTGAGAGTTCCTGGTGGAAAGACTCAAATACTCTGTTTATAACCTGGGAATCTAACCCAGGTTCTTTTTGCTCTGAAGTAGCACTTGCAACCACTAGACCAAGAAGGGAGTCACTTGGTATGGGTACTTAGGTTTAAAAAAAACTGTGCAGCTGCTGTGCTGTTTTATTCCTAGGAGGAGGAAGGAAGAGGAAGCTGATGACTGTTTTTTTAAACAGCTTTCATTGGTCAAGTTTTTGATTCTAAATCACCATCATCACCTGCCTAGCCTTTTCCCAACTATGTTGGGGTCGCCTTTCTGTTTAACCGGATGTAAATGAAAACTAGTATTTCACATTTAGCGACTGCCTATCTGACCTCTACAACCCAGTTAATACTGGGTAATACGATACCCCTTGGTAAGACTGGTTGGTTCTGATTTCTTGATATTTTTTTCAATATTCATTTTCTGAAAGCTCATAACGAAGTCGGTCCTGTGTTTGATCTTATTCCGTTCATGTGGAATTGCCATCGGACTATTAGAGTAAGGTATGAAAGAGTGCACCCATCTTTGCGCTATCTGCGCCGTCGATGGATAGTCTGTGCTAAGATTGGCTGGTATTACAAAAAATGTAATCAGGATGTTTTATTAGTACTCGTATCGAAAACATAGAACAAAAAAAAAAATTGAAAGTCCAGACTGACTGATATATCAACGGACAGCCTAAACCGCTGGTCCTAGAGACCTGATATTTGGTGGGTATTTGTGTATTTGAGAGTAGGTATCCACTAAGAAAGGGTTTTTCAACATTCCAACCCTAAAGGGATAAAATAAGGGAAATCGGTTATATTTAAAGTTGAAGCATGAAATTTCATATACAAGCTTCTGGTTAGAAATAAATAAATACGTATTTAAGCGTTTTTGGAAATACAACACCAACGGGAGAAAAGGGGTTGAAACATTAGTAACTCAAAAATGGTTTGATCCTCTTGAAATAGTTTATTGATTGAATTGATAAACACGTATTTCAACTTTTAGGAAATTCCACCCCTCAGACGACCAAAAGCCGTAATTAATACTTTTTCTAATCAGAATGAATTCTCTGTCCTCTTACTTTGAAAATCACAGTCTTTTACACAATTGTTTATCCTATTACACTTACGCATAAGCGAAGCCGCAGGCAACAACTATTATTATCTATAACATTTAAATGACTATTTTCGTCATTGTTTTGCGGGGGTTACGCACACGTTGGAAATTGCCGAACTCTACACGGGCAAAGCCGTGTGTAGAAGCTAGATATTCGATAAAAGGAGAAAGGCTTTAGAGTAGTGATTTGAGCGGATCTTCCTTTCTAAATTTATTACAAAAATTTTTATTAAAAAAAAAATTAGATTGTTGATATTTACTTCCTTGTCTTCTGACAAACGAAATATTAAACTTTAAGTCACCCTTAACATTCTTTTAATGCTATAGTAGCAACCCTAGGGAACTTAAGGGTCTCGGTCTGTTAATTGTTTGATTTCGTAAAATCTGTTATAAGAGCAAATTAAAGAAAGTTATCAGTAGACATTTTTTGTTATAAGGACTTGAGAATAATGATGATCATAATCTGTACAGATTTTATGCATTTCATTTTTAGCTACATCTTGGCAAAGATACACTCTATTCCTTCATTCAACACATCTCTCGCTATTGCATCAGGAGATTATTTATCTACTAGTAAGCAAAATAATATGTGTAATTGTGTTACCTGTTTAAAATGTATTTCAAAGAAGTTCAAAAGTTGGGAAACGGTGATTCTTCTACGGTGAGTCTAGAGGATATAATCGAAGTTAACCGTCTATAAAAGTTTTCAATAAATTCTTGAACTACATAACTTATTTGAAATTGATGCTGTTCATTTTAATGTTCTTTTGATGTAGTTATTTTGTTATATCTCTATTTCTTCAAGCTAGTTTTCAGGAAGGCGTGTCGACAACATTACATAGAGATGATTAAATAAAGCTTTTTATGGTATACCAAATCGACACGAGTCGAGTTGGCATACCATAGAATGCTATACAGGGGGTAACGGAAAGGGTATATACATACATAAAGGTGTGCTACAGACCATCAAACTGAACATGTTTCTCCATCGGACAAACATCGTAATAGCGAAAAAAATTTCTGCTCCTCATACAAAATTTCATACCTATTCGACCCAAATGTATGGGGTAGCTGATATTTTTTTCGCTATTTCGATGTTTGTCTGATGGAGAAACATGTTCAGTTTAATGGTCTGTAGCACACCCTTAAGTATGTTTAAACCCTTTCCGTAACACCCTGTATATACCATGCAATAAGGATACAAAAAGTTTCAACAAAATTCATTTATTAACACATTATAACAACAAAACAAAAGTAACATGAAAACAACACATAACATGAAAAAGTAAAAGTTTACAACAGTGTATAGCCTAGTGATGATGATAGAGGTGATGCGTGCTGTGCTTCACATCTGCGTGGAATCTGAGAAAGATGATAAATTAATATTAGTCAAGTCTTCAAAACCACAGTTACCATTAGGTACTGTACTATGGGCAAAAAAGTAAAAAAATAAAAACGCTACAAATCATGATTTCAAAATGCAGTAAAGTAACTTGTGAAGACCAGAAGGCCTCGACGAAGTGAAAACCTTAAGTCAATACACCTACAGTTGAAAGTCATTGTAGAAACAGTGTTAAACCACTCGTTAATAACAAAGACACAATGAATGTCTCTGAGGAGCAAATAAGTTTACTCACCCGGAGTGTTTGTCAGCATGGTAGTGGACATGTCTGTCGGAACCGTCAGGATCCTGCAGGGAGTAGTGTCCCTTGACGCTGTCGTCATGACGATGCTCATGCTGCGACTTGTGATCACCAGTGTGGGGATTCTTCACCTTGTACTCGAACTCGTACTTGGGAGGCGTCTGGAGGTTAATAGCACAATTAGTGTTTTGTTTCTAGCCACAGATAAGGTAAACAGTGTTTACATATTATGTTACATCGAGTTTTAGGCCCGTTTATTACTAAAAGCGTTAATCGTCATTAATACATCATTATATCTCTGACAATTTTAAATATGGACAGAAATGTTTGCATATGTAATTTAGCCTTAAGTTTTAGGATTTGTGGTGCAAGTGGGCCTTAGAAAAAGTACGGCTTTGTAGAGTTCTCTCGTTTCAATCTCTTGATAGGCTTATTAATGTTACTAACATAGTAGTCGTAGTGATGATGGCCGTGTTTGTCCTTAAATTCCACTTTCGTGTGGTGATGATCATGTTTGTGGATGTACTGCGATGAGTGTCCTTCCTCTGCTAACACTGCTACCACTGCACTCACAGCTAACACACACAAAACCTGCAATGGAGAAGATTTAAATTTTGATTAGTTTTGTTATAACTATGTATGATTTTATTTATTTTGCAAAGAATTTCGAAGCCTTCGTGATCTTTCATGATTTTTTATCTAATTTTTTTTTTATCACTTTATCGAGACGCAATTGAGATTCGCATGTTTTTGAACAGCACTTTTCCTATGTCTAGTAAACATTTCAGAATTCTACTCCAAACACTTGAGTTTTTTAAAGAGTTAGCACTAAAATACCTTGAAAAACATTTTCTGTTCTACTTGTTGTACTGGTTGGAAGTGGATTAGTAAACTGATATATAACTACTAACAATCAGGGCTTTTATAGTTAAAACTAAAGAAATGTTGATGTAATACGATCGATTTCATTCAGAACCATTAGCAATTAACAACAGTTTACAACATTTTTATTACGATTGCGAATGTCTTAATTTGCGTGTGTAGTTAAAACTACATTTCGAGTAGCAACAGACGTTTAGATTCCGTGTGTTATTCACTATTTTTATTATTTTATTTAATTATGAAAGGCGTAAATATTGGATTATGTAACATATTTTTTTTTTGAAAAAAATATTTTTTATTTTCTTGTTTACTGCCCGTTTTCACACACACGTAAATGACTGCCTGAAAAAAACGTACTGTCGTTAAAATTCCATAATTATTGAGGCATCCATTTGAGGGATCCCGGTGTACCTATATAGGGTTAAATTACTTTAAAAAATATTTACCTCGAATATGTCCCAAATTTATGCAACTATGTAGGTTTTTGATTGTGACCTACGTAGACGAGATACTGTTATAAAAAATCATCACGATAAGGTGAAAGCGCCAGGGTAGCCCGTAAACTTCAATTTTTCTTACGTTATTAGCAAATTACAAAATGTACAAAAAACCACGAAAATTTCACGGGTAACCACTTACCTTTTGATGAAGAATTTTTTAAACCTGTTTTATCAAATGATTGGGCAAGTCTCCAGCATAGCGTTCGGCTCTTCTTTGTAAGTAAGTTTCTGTGACCAATCTCCTATTAGCGTTGCTAAGTCACTAACATCGTTGTTTACTTGGCTAACAATAGCGACGACTCTGGTACTACATCACCTACTGCGTAACGACTCTGCCCAAGTGCCTGATTCAATCTGCATACATGACCAGCTCAATCCAATTTCTAACGTGACAACATATAATAATCACAGAACAAGATCAACTGAAACTCCCCTTCTTATAAGGTAGGATCCTAACCGATACATTCATTCTGAGTTAGCTCCAAATGTTTACAATTAACTGACAACCTTAAAAAGGTTTCTGCCTACAGACTGGATATTGAAGGTAGAGAACAGGCTCTTGCAATGCAGATTGTATCCAGCAGTACGTAGAGACAGGATGACTTGATAATTATCTATTGATGTGTATGGTATATTCTAAAGTGCCATGCTTGCTAACATTTTGTTGACAAATTACATTCAGCATAAATAATGTTATCTTCTATGATCTTGTTCTTCTTTAACAAATGTTCAATATTCGAGCTGGGTTATGGCTGACTCGTTACTGTTCTAATAAAATTTTACTCGCCACAAAAAGTCCCAATCCTTCACTGACTGTTGATGGATATTTTGCAGGTGGTCTTTAAAAGACAATCTATAGATACCTTCCAATGTCAAAGCGCATGGATGGCGTAAAGCAATGTTGATGTCAATAGAATGCAGATACTATTGTACTTGTTGTTGTTGGTTGGTGATATAATCTCAATGAATGGATTCACAAATTAATTCACGACTAGTTATTTGTGTAAGTTCTACCTGAAGAAGCAAACCATTCAAACTTTAGCTTCTGGTTAACGTTGTTATGAAACCTCCTTTCTACCTCGTTTTCTAAGAAGTTTCGGTCAAATTAAAGAAAAAAGGGTATTTTCTTGTCAGGCCACTAATAAATATACATTCTTATTCATCATCTTCAATATGTCATCAAAAATCAAAAGATCTCTACTTTATTTAAGTACTAGCTCGCATTCAGCATCTCTATATTTGTGAGACTTTTAACATAACTATGTAGTCAAGTTTGGGTGTTTTAAATACCTGTGCTAACCTGTTTTATTTTTGTATCATGCCAAAATGTTACCAACTAGTGGGCCTAGAAACTGCGACATAATAGCAGCAAAAGGGTGATGGAAAAGTCAAAAATGTGAGGAATCTCATTTTTTGCGTATGTCAATGATGTTTTAAATCGTTGCTGAAAAAAAAGAAAGCTTTTATTAAAATAAAAAGAAGATTATAGGTTTATTTATCAACATTGAACTCCTATACAAAGTCCGTGCTATTAACCGTTTAGTAGTTCTCTCGTGAGGAGGCGATCCTGACTGTAGGATCAAAGTCATGTTTGCCATAAAAAAACGTTGTCACAAAAAAAAAAAAGTGTGTGTGTGTGATGATGTCAAAAATTTTCAGCTCGTTTGGGGGGAACTGGTTAGAAATTATTTGTCCCGGTGACCTTTTGCAAAACTGATGTTCTGCGTCAAGACCAAACAAACATACATATATACATTGCAAGTAAAATAGAAACTTGTAAAACCAACTCGCTTTGAGAGCGACTGACACTAGTCTAGGCTCTGAAAGTAGGTTTGCTTTAGAGAATAGTATATTTTGTAACTTGGCATAGTTCAATCTGTGTTAGAATTAGTTTGAGTTAAACGTAAATAAAAAATAAATGGTAATGTTCTTAGAAAAATCTTTAATAATCATTTGCGTAACAAAAAGCTAACATAACATTATAAAACAACAGGTACATCACAGTAGAAATTAAGCTATCCAATCAAAAAATTTCAGTAGAAATCAGGAAATTCAAAATGCTCTTCATATTCGTGATGTTCCTGGAGAACCGGAGGAATCTCGGGTTCATCATGCTTGTGCTTTTTGTGATGTTCGGGCTTTTCATGATGATGTTTTTTGGGTACGAGGTGGTGGGTGCTGTGCTTCACTTCAGCGTGGAAACTGTAAAAAAAAGGATGATAACGTGACTATTTACTAAAATAAATGACGACATTCGGCGCAGTGGCTGAGCGATTGTCTACTGCACTGATCTAATATTTGTATGGGCTGCAGGTAGTTGTTGCGGGTCTGGCTGTTTAGTGTGAGGGGACACAATAAAAAAAAACAGTAACCCACCAATCTACAAAATCTAGATTGTCTGGACGGCTGCACTACTATTGGAATACTCGAAGCATTGTAGGTGCATTTCGACCTCAGAAGTATTGCTGCAGAAATAGCTGTGCAAAAAAATTCGATCGACTATTGTTCTTAAAGCGTGATCACATAACAAAACGCATAAGGTTAAAGTGAGGTATGATACGAAAGTCTTTGCTTACCCAGTTTTCTTATCAGCATGGTAGTGAACATGTCTGATGCTGCCATCAGGTTCCTTGAAGGAGTAGTGTCCCTTGACGCCGTCACCGTCGCGGTGCTCGCTGTGTTCCTTGTGGTCTCCGGTGTGAGGGTCCTTCACTTCGTACTTGTACTCGTACTTAGGATGAGCCTAAAGGTAAACGTCACGATTAGTATTTGAAGTGACTCATTTATTAATAACATCCTTTTTCTTTTTTTTTCGGATTGGAAATCATCAAATGACTTCTCCCGCTCTGGGGAAACTCTCAACTGAATCTCGAGATGTAATTTTATCCGACTCCCTCGTAGTCCGATAAGATGGGACTTCGTCACGCCATATTCGTCAGTGCTTTCTTATTAAGTAATACTCTTTACTTTGTAATGGAGAAGCCCGTTAAAAGCTAATTGTAGATGGCACGACTATAGCTGGTTCTCAATCTGACCAATGAGGTCGAGCTATTATGAAATATAAAATGACATTACCAGATTTTCAACCAATGACGATGCTTGGAACCAGCTATGGTAGCGCCATTAGTTCCACAGTTTCCATCCCCATTCCTGGATGTTACTTTTTACCTCGATCCGGATTGCTCACAGCTGCTGAGCTAGAACTTAGCGTGTTAGTAAAGGAAATTATTGAATAAGTAGGTAACTAACATAATAGTCGTAGTGATGATGCCCGTGATGGTCTTTGAATTCCACCTTTGTGTGGTGACCCTCGTGTTTGTGTATGTGCTGCGACGAGTGAGCGTGATGCTCAGCAGTCACTGCCACAACTGCACACACTACTAAGACACACAAAACCTGGAAGCGAAAAATAATTGCATTATTAAAGGGATGTCCTTTTTGTGTCTCTTGAACCAAATTTGGTTCTGGGTGATGGTTTAACTTTTGTTTTTACTTCGCGATTAGTGAATAGGGTAACTGCCCTATGGGATAATCATTTATATTTCCACCCTTAACTACAAACTTCCTGATTGCTTATTTGCCTGTAGCCGTGGGACACCCTATGTTATCTTTCTGTTCGGATTTAAGTTTTTTGTTTTATTTTAATCGTTACTATTTTTTAGAGTATGTATACTCTTGTAGCATGTGCCAAATAACGTATGTTCTATTTGTTTTCACACACATTACTTGAAAGAACATAAGACACATTTTTTACTCCAAATTTTTCTAATCTAAATATTCACTTATTCAAAATACCTTTGAGCACATTTTGTATTTTCACACTGTTTCACGTTTGTAAGCAAACTGATACATAAACATGAACAATCGTGTCTTTTTATAGAGAAAATAAAAGTTAGTAATCGAGGTAACAATATTAATTTATAAGATAAACCGTAACATTTTTAGTACGCACTTGTAATCATTTCGTAAATACATTTCTCCACTCAGTGGCGCGCGGTACAGATTGACTTTGCGAAAGTAAAATTGTGTAAATATTTTTGCTACCGTAGTATTGTGGAAAAAAAATTTGTATGTTTTCCTCTGCAACATGAATCGTTGGAACAGTAATAGACTAAAAATACAAACGAGGTTTCATTTAATTAGAACACAGTAAAGATGAAGCTTAGAAATCAAATTTGAAAAAACCAAGTTCATGACCAACTCTAAGAAATATCGAGCTTCGCTTTGTCGCTCTGCCTCCTTAATTTGTATAAGCCGAACGAATCATGTGTGCTATTTTCAGTAGAACAATATCTAGTATTTAAAAAAATAATAACTCAAATAGTATTACAGTATTCAAAGATATTATTACCGCATCTCACAAACACATCCCAAAGGGTAATTTTGAAGTACTTCATGTTTTAACTTAGATCGGTTTTATAGTCCACTCACTAAGTATTAATCGGTCAGTCAGTATTTTTTCGTTCGATTTAGTTTTTAATTCGGCCACTTGGAATTTTAGTTGCTATATATAACTATATATAACTGTTTCCCACTGCTAGTAGCTCATTTTAGGAAATTTAACCATTCATAAATTTATCGCTATTTAAGTTTAATTTTTCGCTGACATAACAATTTAACTCTACTCGATTTAGTATTAAAGTATCTCATTAACAGTCGCACATACATTATTTATTCACTCGGTTTATTATATCCTTTTTTAAATTAATAGATGGAGCATTGGAATGAAGAATGTGATTTCGATGAGCCAAAACTATCGATGACACACTCGCTTGTGACACTAATGCCCTGATGCCTGTCTGATACGGTTTTTTTTTAATAACTGTATTTCTAATCATTAGGAATACTGTTTAAAAAAAACTGAATAAAGAGCCTGGCTACATGTCAACCGTGATTCTAGATTACGTGATGCCAAAGAAACAATAAAAACGTTACTTCACAATCGCGTTTATTCTTGTTTCACACAAAACCATATTTACAAATTATAATAGATAGTAAATATAACAACAATGACTACAGTTTTAAAACTAAATAAACAAAAAGACTAGAATAGCTGGAATCAATGATGATGATGATGTTCAGGAACAATGTGTTCGGCGTGACCAATGTACTTTACGTCGGCGTTGAATCTGTAAAAAAAAACATAAATTAAGAAAAGGCAGATAACATAATATCACACCTGTAATCCCCAAAGGGTTAGGCAAAAGTGTACACATTAGTACACCTATATTTCACCAGTTATATTAAAGTCCCAGTTATAATTAAGTAATAGGAAGCGAGCCCATTGCCATCAACCAGGCACAAATCCAAACTCCGATCAGATTAAGACAAAGGTTCTTTGTAATAAACATTGCAATATTATACCAAACCATTCCAGTACAGCTAAGTTAAGATTCGCGTTCACGTTACGAAATACCAGCCCTGATGGGTAAGTACATCTGAGTAGAATTGCTCTTTAATGCTTACCCGGTTTTCTTGTCGGCGTGGTATTTAACAACCCTGATGGTGCCATCAGGCTGGTGCAGGCTGTACTCTCCCTTCACGATGTTACCATCACGAGCTTCGTGCTGAGACTTCTTGTCGCCGGTATGAGGGTCCTCCACTTTGTACGCGAACTCGTACTTGGGATGAGACTGTAAGACAAGTGAGTAATGATCATCAACCTTTTTTCTAATATTTATTCTATATTATAAGGCCAATCAATTTATTGTAGGAACATCGTCATACATGGTACTCGACGTGTTTCTCGGTGGCTTTTCCGTGGTGCTGCTTGATGCTCTGTGATGACGAGGCGTGACCGTGGTGGTGCTCGTGATGATCTTGTGCCGCGACCGCTGCCACCGCCACGGTGATGAGGAGGATCTGTTTATATAATAAGAAATGTAAGTATGATTTCACCAAAAGCAGTTTGTATAGTTAAATAGGCCATTATTAATATACCTTAGTGAACATTTTGTCTTTCGCGTTAATTCGCTTTAAATGTTGAGTGATAACTAATAAATCAAAAAATAAAACTCAGAGTTTTATATCGAGAAAAAAATCAAGTTTCCAGAAAGTGAAGTGACTGCCAATATTTAAAAAAATACTTGTTTGTTTAAAACCCGCTCGTAAGTTGTAAGTGGTCAAACCGAGTAACCTTGAACTCAGAAAGTGAAAGAAAGTAAAGGAGAATGGAAGCCTTTGTATGAGCTCCGTTCTCAGAGTTGAATCAATTTGTGGTACACGCCCTTTGAAAAGTCATAAGCTATAGCCAACAGTCAGACGTGTGCAGGGAAAAACTATGATCAGTTTTTTTTTGGTTTGCCTGGATGTAATGTTTATTATTTGAGAGAATTTGAGCAACTTAAACAGACAGCGTTGTCTAACTTGCTCAAAGTCTGATGGATTTGGCCCGGAGAGTCAATCATATATCATCAATGATATTATTTATAATCCATATCTGAAGTTATTTCATCTAAAAAAGTTGGAGACACCAAAATCTTATCTTGGTGTCCAGCTCCAATACCACATAATGCTCATTAAGTGCAAGTAAGCACATTTCCCTACACACATCATAAAATAAAATAAAGCTATTATACAGGGTGTAACGGAAAGGGTATATACATACTTAAGGGTGTGCTACAGACCATCAAACTGAACATATTTCTCCATCAGACCAACATCGTCATAGCGAAAAAAATATCAGCTGCCCCATACATTTGGTCGAATAGGTATTGAAATTTTCTATGGGGCAGCAGATAATTTTTTCGTTACTACGATGTTTGTTTGTGTAGAAACATGTTCAGTTTGATGGTCTGTAGCACACCCTTAAGTATGTATATACCCTTTCCGTAACACCCTGTATAGCCTTTCAAACGCGCTGCCGACAAATCGCCCATTCTCCTTTATGTCGTTCCTTGTTTCACAAACCTGAGATTATTCAGAAATACAACTACATTTTAAGCCAAAAAGTACATTAAATCAATCAAACTCGAAGAATGTACTCGCCCGTTCTTCCATCCTCAAGAAAATAATTTGTCATCTTTAGCCCCTTTAGCGCCTTGTGATTTCTTGCTCTTTCGAAGCTCACCCATTTAGATTTCGACTTTTCTGTCTAATATTATTATGAACTCTGATTGATCCAAATAGTGGTCGTGGAATTATTTATGACATGCCCATATTTCTTACGATACCACAAGCCGAAAACAGTAGCTACTTGTACGAAATCCGAACAGGTTTGGGAACAAACTTGTCTTAATACAATACGCACTCATTGCAGTACTTTACTAATCCAAACTTGAATTTTGGTTGTAAGTATATAAAACTCCGAATTACTTTTTGGAAATATCAGTCAACTGTAAGACCCGACAAGAAAACAACAACAAAATGTTCACTAAGGTATACAACATAGCTATTGCCTTTATAATTGCCGTCTCTATCACCAACACGACTGTCATAATTCACCCTCCCCAACTCACACACACACAACATTCCTACATATACATGTCATAAGTAACCTACTGTTTACATTGTGTGTTCCTTTTATTTTTTTGTATTTTCTATAACAAGTTGATAAGATTAGATTTAGATTTGTTCTTTGTACGATTATTTTATTTGTGTAACAATAAAAATGTGGATGGAACGAAAAAGCCTGGAACTATGGATACAGGGAATCCTAGTGTGAGTTTCAGGAATCACTGCGTTGAATGTACTTTTCTACACAGTAAATTATTCTTATTATTATCAATATTTGACATACTTAGAAAACACTGGATTATAAAATCATGACACTGTATTGGCTTTGTTAACTTAAGGCTTCTTTTTGTAGATCCTCCTTATCACAGTGGCGGTGGCTGCGGTCGCGGCACAAGGTCACCACAAGCACCACCACGGTCACACCTCGTCATCACAGAGCATCAAGCAGCACCACGGAAAAGCCACCGAGAAACACGTCGAGTACTATGTATAATGATGTTCCTACAATTTATTGATAGGCCTAGAATTAATATTAGAAAGAAGGTTGCTGATCGTTACTCACTTGTTTTACAGTCTCATCCCAAGTACGAGTTCGCGTACAAAGTGCAGGACCCTCACACCGGCGACAACAAGTCTCAGCACGAAGCTCGTGATGGTCACGTCGTGAAGGGAGAGTACAGCCTGCACCAGCCTGATGGCACCATCAGGGTTGTTACATACCACGCCGACAAGAAAACTGGGTAAGCATACATGAGCATTTTAACTCAGTAAATTCGTAACGTGAACGTGAACTTAGCTGTACCTACTGTAATGGTATGCTCTAATCATGGTATTTAAACGAAGAAACATTTGTCTTAATTTTTGCTTGTCTTCAACAGATTCAACGCCGATGTGAAATACATAGGTCACGCCAAACACATTGTTCCTGAACATCATCAACATCATTAATTCTTCAAGTCTGACCTTATTGTTATTAACTAAGTTACCCACTGTTGTCAATTTGTATTATAATATTAGAATAAAGGATAAGTAAAAATACTATTATTAATGTTTTGTTTAATTAACAAAAATTTCCTTTTATTTTACGTGTCTTATAAAACTTAAAGTACCAAACAGTCCCTCTTGGTTTCGGTTTGCCTTCTGAAAGATTTCATATACGTTTTATGCCAAAACTATTTTTAGTTTTTGTTTATCGATCTAATTAAAAGTTATATTAAATTAAAAATAAACTTTTGAATCCAGTACTAAAAGCACACCGACAGTTCCCGAACAAACTCGAGCGCGTGTGACGTCACAATGTTAATTTCTACTCATCGTAGCATACAGCTGATACAGTGTTTTGACTTTAAATAAATAAGATCTTCATATTATCGTCAATATATTGATAAATATTTATAAAAAATATCAAACCATAAGAATAAGCATGCTTTTTTGTACTATTATGTACAAATACTACAGAAATAAAATACCGCAAAAAAAATGGTCCACAATGGTAAAACTACATATATGGTTTCAAGCAGTGCGACGACCTAATCCCAAAACAACGGTTTTTTTTTTGTTGTGAAGTTCATTTAGATGTAAGTATTTTGAAAAAATATTGTAAATATTCCAAATCATAACTTTTAAAAATCATATCATTAAAAAAACTACAATGAATAATTTCAAACGATTAAATTATTAAACTATATAAGTACTTCGGTACAGGCCCCTTGAGGGGCTCGACGCACAAACTTCCGCTGGCTTGGTATCAGCCCCGAAAGGGGCTAGCAATTAAGTCATTCGTCATCCTCATTATTTATGTAAATATTTATTATTCTGATTATCAAATACTATGTACGTAATTAAGAGAGTTGGATAAAAAAACTCATATATCAACGCCCTTTAAACTTCTGTATTTAGCGCGAAAGTTTCTTAATTTATTTAACACTTCAGGCATATAGTACAGAGGCGAACAAAGGCATTTTCTACCAGTCAACCTTAAAACAACAAACCGACAACCTTAAATGTACCCTTATACGATCCAAATGCATAAATATGGTCATCGCCATCGCATGTATGTTATATGTCATTTTTGACATATTACATACATGCGTATCATCATCATCGTCAGCCTACCACATCATTAGCGTATAGATTCGATACAAAATGTGCCAAATAAGGTCTTTACCTATGAAATTGCCGTATTGCAGTACAGACTTTTTCAAACAAAAAAAAGTTTTGATTGGCTATGAGTTCTAAATTCAAATTAATTTTGTTTTAAAAATATGACATTCTATTTACAAAATCAGTCTTTTGTTTATTGATTAGCGTTGTATTTTCATTACATTTCAACATTTTTCCTCATAATGGATACTTTGAAATTTCTTGTAATTATGGAATATGAGTTACGTCGTGGCACCAACGCGGCACAAACGACCCGTAACATCAACGACGTTTACGGAGAGAACTGTACAAACGAACGCACAACCCGTTATTGGTTTGCTCGGTTCCGTTCTGGGAATTTTGACTTGAAAAATGAACCTCGTGGTCGTCCGGAAACTTTGGTCAACAATGATGAATTAAAGGTGATTGTTGAAGCTGATGAAACTCAATCTACAGCTGAGCTGGCAGCAGCTTTTGATGTTAGCATTAAAACAATATTGGTCCATTTGCGACAGATTGGCAAGATAAAAAAGCTTGATAGATGGGTGCCCCACGAACTTAACGATCGCCAGCGCAACGTACGCGTCGAGACTTGCCTTGCGCTGCTTAACAGGCACAGAAATGAAGGAATTTTGAACCGAATTGTTACGTGCGACGAAAAATGGATTCTTTTTGACAATCGAAAGCGCTCAGCAAGTTGGTTAGATCCTGGTTCGGTACCAAAGCAATGTGCAAAACGAAAAATGACCCCTAGAAAGGTGATGGTCACAGTTTGGTGGTCTAGTGCTGGTGTGATTCATCATAGCTTTTTACAAAACGGCGAGAGCATTACTGCAGATGTGTACATTGAAGAACTGACCACAATGATGGCGAAACTCGCACGTCTGCAACCAGCTTTGGTCAATCGGTCGTCTCCACTGCTACTTCACGACAACGCGCGGCCCCATACTGCACAACAGACCGTCTCTAAGCTGCATGAGTTGGGTTTGGAAGCTCTCCCTCATCCGCCATACTCACCAGATCTTGCGCCTTCCGACTATTACTTTTTCCAAAATTTGGACAACTTTTTAGCGGGAAAAAAATTCAATTCCCGAGAGGCAGTACAAAACGCCTTTGAAGAGTTTGTTGTCTCCCGTCCAGCTGATTTTTTCAAGTAGGGCATCCATAAACTGCCACAGCGTTGGCAAAGATGCATTGATTGCAGGGGTGATTACTTTGAATAAAAGAAATAAATAAGTTCGAAATAAAAAATACTTTAACTTTTTTCAAACAAAACGGCAATTTCATAGGTAAAGACCTAATATTATTCCAAATATTATAAACTACATAAAAATGACCAGATTATAGCATAATTTACTAATACAGGACCAATAACACGTAATATTAATTGCCAGCCCTCAATTTCAAATTCAGCTGAATTAAACCAAATATTTTTGTAAGAAAATCTGTTATCATAAATATAACCACTTCAGGTATATGGTCGGAATTAACCTTTATAAATCATATAATATTAATATTCCATTGAATTATATTGTTCTGGAATGGCGACCGCGAACCGGAAGACAATGCGTTGGAAGGCTTCCCACTAGGTGGATCGATGACCTGGTGAAGGTTGCGGGCATCCGCTGGATGCGAGTCTCACGGGACCGGTTAATGTGGTGACAATTGGGGGAGGCCTATGTCCAACAGTGGACGTCTTTCGGCTGAAATGATGATGATGACATGGTTTAGGTTTAAGTTGTTTGACTTCAGAAACGATAAAACTACGTATCATAGAGGATAATGGGTTAGTACTGACTTAACTTTTATTACGTTTTGACTTTGATTAGCGACTAAATTATGTACATCACAAGTTTCCAGAATGAGAAAAAGACGCAATCACCGACACCGAAATCTAAACCTCCGAATAAACTAATATAAAACAACCTAGTAAATAAAAAACAAAATCATTGCTGAGACACAACGCAAATGTTAGGTATATGCAACACGCTATGTTACTCATTCCAAAATCTGGCTAACATCTTAAACTTCTCCTGGGCATTAATAGGAGGATGGTAACGGAATTAAAAAAAATAAAGAACAAAATTATATAGCTTTGTAAGACAGCGCGAATTTGATGTTTGTGTAGTTAGAAGATAGTTGAAAAAAACGTTTGGCAATATAAAAATATGTTTTTCAGGCCAGAAATCTCTAAATCTGGTGATGTGCAGTAATTGTTCATCCCGTTTTCCCGCCGATTACTTTCAGTTTTTTAAGTTATAATAAAATATAATAACGTAATATAAAAGGAACCTTTTGTTAATTAAACAAAAAAGTATTTTATACTTAACATAATATATTCTCATGATATAATACAAATTAACAACATTAGGTAACTAATTTAATAACAAAGAAGTCGGATTTGAGTCATCAGTAATGATGATGATGTTCAGGAACAATGTGTTCGGCGTGACCAATGTACTTCACGTCAGCGTTGAATCTGTAGAAAAAAAAACAAAAATAAAGACAGATGACTGATGTTAGAATTAATTTTACAGTACTTCACTACACCAACACACAGCACAGCACAGCACAGCTAATCAGCTACAGCTACAGCTAAGTTTACATTCCCTTTCACGATACAAAATTATCGTCCTTATGGGTAAGGATTTTCAGGTTTTTCACATTCAAATGCTCTTGCATGCTTACCCGGTTTTCTTGTCGGCGTGGTATTTTACTACCCTGATGGTGCCATCAGGCTGGTGCAGGCTGTACTCTCCCTTCACGACGTGACCATCACGAGCTTCATACTGAGATTTCTTGTCGCCGGTGTGAGGGTCCTCCACTTTGTACGCGAACTCGTACTTGGGATGAGACTGTAAAACAAGTGAGTAACGATCAGCAACCTTCTTTCTAATATTAATTCTAGGCCTATCAATAAATTGTAGGAACATCATCATACATAGTACTCGACGTGTTTCTCGGTGGCTTTTCCGTGGTGCTGCTTGATGCTCTGTGATGAGGAGGCGTGACCGTGGTGGTGCTCGTGGTGGTCTTGTGCCGCAACCGCTGACACTGTCACGGCAATGAGGAGAATCTAAAGAAGTAATAATAAATGTAGGTAAAGAGAATTTGTATGCATTTTTTTAAGTTATAATTATGAAAGCTGAATCAAAATATTTAGTAAATGACCCTAGTATGTTTTTTTTTTTACCTTTGCGAACTTTTTGTCTAGTGAGGTTTACTTTCTGTAAAAGTTGAGTGATAACTGATAATTCAAAAAAGGAATTCGTTGCTTTTATATGAAGCGTGAAATCAAGTTTAAAGTTGACAATAAAGTTTATCATTTCATCAAGTTTCGTTCGAAACCTGCTGAGTGCTGATTACGAACGTGCTTTGATTAAAAGATTGATTTCCTTGACAAAGTTAGGTAAGATCATAATTAACTTACTTTTTAGTGCAAGTTACTTTCTTCAAATAAGTGCTGAACACGAGAGGATTCTAGAAAAAAATGTTAAATTCTGAAGAAACTTTGCATAGTAAATTTTTTAATGTTGGATGTTAGGATTTACAAAAAAAGATACTCAAGGAAAAAAAAATGTTTACTAGTACTAAATGTAAATATTTTCCTTATCATGAAAGTTCTGGGTAGGTATATCGATTTGCGTCCGACGGACCTGAGATGTACATATTTGAGAATAAGGATGTATACTTACAAAAACCATTTAGTCTAATTGCCTTTTGATTCCCTAATAATAAATCATACAGTTGTTGCTAATATCAAAAATGTACCTTACAAGGTCACCTTGCTTTAAATCAGAGCATTTACAAATTCAGCAAGTGCGGACATAACTTGCTTTGTAGGTAATAAAAATGTCACACTACAGCTTTTTATCTCAAACTTGCTTTTTCGGTCTATATCAAATTGTGACTTTATTTTATTTATCATCAGTTACCTACCAGCACTTCAAGCGAGCAAACTCAAATTAAAATATTAATAATCATGATTGCCAAGATATACTGCCAAACATTACCTTTGCATTGGAATATTCGTTCTTAGAAATAAATTTTGAATTTTAATATTTAGATTACGTTTAATAGTAGCTAAATTAATACGAGATGGGATAAAACAACGTCATAATTCTATAAATAACATGTTATATGAATGTTTCAAGACATCCTTTTCATTATCATCTACTAGATTTTGCCCGCGGCGTCACTCGCGTAAATTTAGAATTTGACAATAACCGGCTCGGACAAGTAGCGCCTTCAGAATGTTTATGTTGTTTTCCTCGGGCAAAGTACTTTATTTTGGGATGAAAGGTATGTCCGTCTCTGTACACCTGACAACGTATATGCGAAATTTCAGTATGATCGGTTCAGTGGTTTAGGCGTGAAGAGGTTACAAACAAACAAACTTACTTTTGCATTTATAATATTAGTTAGGAGTCTATTCAAAGCCTTATAAACCGTTCGTGTAATTAATTAGAATTCTCAACGAACAGGTGGTATATTGTTTTGCACAGCTCATCCTAGTCGCTGCTGTGGTGGCGGTGGTCGCCGCGCGGCCACAAGAAGGACACGGTCACGAGCACCAATACGGTCACGCCTCCTCATCACAGAGCATCAAGCAGCACCACGGACACGCCACTGAGAAACACGTCGAGTACTATGTATGGTGATGTTCCTATCGTAATAAAAAATTGGCTTCTTCAAATCAGTTATAATATCTCTCACTGTTACAATATGTCTTACAGTCTCATCCTAAGTACGAGTTCGCGTACAAAGTGGAGGACCCTCACACCGGAGACAAGAAATCTCAACATGAGTCTCGTGACGGTCACGTCGTGAAGGGCGTGTACAGCCTGCACCAGCCTGATGGCACCATCAGGATTGTCAAGTACCACGCTGACAAGAAGACTGGGTAAGTGGTCATGAGCATTGAATTTTGGACTCAGCTGTAGCGATAATCCTAAGGAAAATATGTCTAAATTTCCGTTTCGTTATTACAGATTCAACGCCGACGTAAAGTACGAAGGTCACGCCAAACACATTGTTCCCGAACATCATCATCATCACTGATTCTTCAAGTCCAATTTTATTGTTATTGACTTAGTATTAAGTACCTACCCACTGTTGTTGATTTGTATTAAAATGTATTATGATCTGTAAATATATGAATAGGAGAGTAAGAAGTATTTTTATTGTTCATCAAGTATCTTCAAAATCTGCACAATCTTTGAGCTGTGTCAGTAATTTTTCAATCATTTGTTTTTTTTTAAATCTGATTGAGGGGAACACCCAAATACTCCGAAATATTTTATTCCGAATTTCAATGATCCGAGTGCCAAAAGTCCGAATTTCATAATACCTAAGAATTATAATGTATTTTTATTATTATTTATAATGTATTATTAAAAATCACGAAATTTAATTTTACCGAAAGTCGTAAATGCGATTTGTTAGTTTTCGGATTTTCATACGTTCGAAGAATCAAATGCTCGAAGGGTTCACGGTTCGAAAAACGACATTCCGATTTTCAATACTCCGAATAAACTAAAAGTCAACATGTCCTACAAAATTTAGTGACAGAAACGAATCGCTGCAAAACCGACGTCACGCAGTCTTGTCTGCCCTACCCCTAGAGTGTAATTTTAGCCCGCGTATGCGCGGAGGGGTGGAGCGGCCGAGCTGAGGAGCAGGTGGTTTGAAGGCCCGCCGCCGCGGCTGAGGCTGGCCGGCTAGGCCGGCCAGCAAGCCGAAGCTGAGGTGGTGAGCGTTAAAACCATCTGCGATAATAAGCTCGCGTGGGGCCGCCCAAACTCCGCAGCGCCGGAGCCGTGACAGAAATAATAATAATATTCTTTATTGTCGGACAACAATGATCCAGCGTGTTAGTAAACAATAAAATACCTTAATACTAGTGTTAGTACTTAAACTACAACAAAGAAAAATACAGACAAACTATATGGCGTTGTGAAAAGGACATCCCCAAATCAATGTTCAGGGATTGTTCTTCTCACAAAACTTTTAATAATCGGAGAGTCTATGCTTTCCGCCACTGTTTTTAGAATGCTGTTGCCACTCGCCCGCAACCTTGACAACAGCGACGCGGTTTTCTTGCGAATGATGGCGTGGAAGCCATCAGTTCGGTTTTGCGCAAACATAGCAGAAGCGCTGCACCATCGTGGCAGTTACAACAGCATTCTAAAAATGTTATTATACTGTACGCGTAGGTCATCCAGCGTCCTTTTGGTATAGTTGACCCAAAGATTCCCAGTGTAAAAGCTCTGGCAATATGCCTTAAACAGTGTAACTTTCACTAGACTGCTACACCGAGCGAATCTTCGGGCCAACATGTTAACTCGGACCGCCAATGCCCTACGCTCTCTTTCAATATCAACATTGTCCTTAGGGTCGTCAGTGAGAAGATGCCCTAGATATTTGAAAGTTGTCACTCTTTTGACGTTCACGCCGTTAAGGGTAATCAGGCATAGTATCTGGGCATTCACCGCCGGCCTTACCCCTATCCCCAAGCTCTCTCCAGAGTACATCATAATTTACCAGATCGAAGGCTCTGGAGAGATCCAGAAAACTGGCGTCCTTCGATCAGTGTAATACTGGACCGTATGCTTGAGACTTACTATGGCGCTTTCCGTTGACAGTCCAGGTTGAAACCCGAACTGTGAGACATGCACTGATAGACTTTCCTTCAAGCTAGAATCAATCATACCGTCCAGTACCTTGCCTATAATGCTTGCTGCATGTTGCATGCCTGCTTGCTTGCTGCTTGCCTGCTGCATGCCTGCTTGCATGTTCATGCTTGCTTGCAGGCTGCATGCTTGCTTGCATGTTGCAAATCCCCTGTATTATTGATGAATCACTTCGGTTAGGTTAGGTTAGAATTGTGACCAGGGAAACAAAATATTTTTATTCGAAACAAAATATTTTTATTCGAAACAAAATATTTTTACAAGGATAATAACTGTAAACAATCTATGCAATTATGAGTAGGAAAACGCATCTGTCATTAGTTTTTTAATTCTACCTCCTCATACTAAACATAATATTATACTTCTCTCTGACGAGCAATTATGTGTTTGCCTTGCTATTCAGTTTTACAAGGCGTTTTTATTTCGGAATTGTATTAATCGGTATTTTAATAATCGGAATTCGTATTTTTGATTTTTCGAATTATCATTAAGTCGGACTTTTTGTTATTCGATCTATTGAAATTCAGTATTTTGAGAATAGTAAATATAAACGTTAGGAATATTGAAAATTAGGAATTATAAAATGATAAGTCGGAGTTGTTATATTAGGAATTTTGAACCATTCGGAATTATGACAATCGGCATTTTGAAATTCGGCCTTGTGACTATCGGAATAAAGTTTTTTGTATTTATGTAGTGTACCCCTGATTGAGATGTTGCGTCTGTTTTGTTAGAAAAAATCTAATAATTTTGTTCACATTTATTTTAAAATTACTTTTGATTTGGTGTTATTTCAACGAGACTATTCTTAATTTTCCATGCTGATATTTGATATATTGTGGAAGGATCTATTACGTCATAAAATAAGTGATAGGTAGATACTGGACCCATTTAGTTACAATGCTAGAGAACTGCAAGAGAAGCAAGGGTCACACCCTTGCTTCTCTAGCAGATGACTCAAAGCTTTTCATCTTTCTTTACACTCTTTCAGAGTTTGTTAAAGGAAAAGACATTATTATTATAATCGATAGGAACGGTTTATTCAGTACAAAAGCATCATCAAAAAACATCAATATCATCTTATAACTAACTTATTATAACTAAAATATCACAGGATAAATATTAACAAATGGTACTAAATAAGTTTTCTTTACATTTCATTTAATGTTTATGGTGGTGCTTCTTTGGCACGATGTGGTATGTACTATGCTTAGCATCCGCGTGGAAACTGTAAAAAAACGAAAAGTTTTTTAAAAACTTACATATATAAGGCATATATTTTAACGGTAAGGAAACCTTATTTTAGTTATTTTGCTTTTTGTTCTCAAACAATGAAATAAATTTTTCTATCGTCAACTTTGTGTAATTTTATGGTTTCGTGGTAAATCAAGTAACCCTTTTAGCCAGGCCGTCCGTCAATCTGTCCGCGATTAACTTAAAAACTTACCTCAAAGCTATACTTGCTTTGGCTATTTTTTTCTAGTGAACTTACCCACTATGCTTATCAGCGTGATATTCTACATGTCTGACGGAACCATGTGGCCCATGCAGTTCGTAGTAGCCCTTGACAGAGTCCCCATCACGATGCTCATAATGTGACTTCTTGTCGCCCGTGTGGTGGTCATCTACTGTGTACCCATATTCGTATTTAGGATGAGCCTGAAAATCAAAGTGCTGAGAATAGTTGAAGCGTTTGTGAGATTGTTAGTCATTTTTAGGGTTCTGTTGCCAAATGGCAAAACAGAACCCTTACGAATTTTGTCTGTCCATCTGTGTGTCCGTCCGTAAGTCACAGAATTTTTTAAACCGCTACACAAAATGATATGAAATTATGAAAAAAGTAAAAATAGGGTTGGCAATCCATAAATGTAACAGATGGTTGAAAAAAAATGTCTATGGTTATAACTTTGTCTAGCTTCATGTAAAATACGAGTATTCATCTGCATCTCGTAATCTACAACAAATACTTACATAATAGTCAACATGTTTCAGGTGCTTGTGTTTTTCCATCTTATGTTCTTCCTTCTTGTGACCTTCATGCTTATGAACTTCTTTTTTTGGGACCTCATGTTTATGTACTTTTTTTTTTGGAGCTTCATGTTTGTGCACAACGATATACGCCTTTTGATGAGGACCATCGTGACGGTGGATATGTTGTGAAGAAAATGCGTGGCTGTAGAAGGTCACTGCATCGGTAGCTATAGCCAATAGGGTTAGCGAGCACACCAGCTGAAATTGGCGCATTTGTTAAAATATCATTGATGCAATAAAAGTGAGTAAAGATATTTAAATAAGATATTCATTTAAAATGTTAATACTAGGGGCGAATAACTTAATGAATAATCCAAGCATACATCTGTTTCAGAAACTTCTTTGGCACACACAATACAAATGTCACTATCACCATATTATAACATAGTTTATTTACCTTGAACACCATTTTCAATCCTGATACTTGTGGTTTTATCTAAACGCAAAAATAAACTGATACATACTTTCTAAACTCAGTGCTTTTTATATTAAATCAATAACGTTAATATAATCAAAGAAATAGCGATTTCATTATAAGTTACTAACAAGTGAAATTATACGATTTACTGTCTGTGTTTGTAATGTAAGAGTGTTTCGTAAAAGCATTAAGCCGAAATGCCTGCGAGTGGAAGTCTAGATTGTATTGGGTTGTTTATTAAGTTCATTTTATCGCAATAGCTATTGCGTGTTTGTGTATTTGGATTTGCAGTTCATTTTTCAGCGTTATATTGACTAAGTCACTAAACATTTTACTGTCTTTTATATAAGATAAATTCAATAGTAAGACATAGTTATTAATTTGTTGGATGATTTAAAGCTATAAGTCGCAGGAATCGTTCGTAGATCTTTCACAGTTGTTATTATCAGCCAGAATTTTAAAAGTTTGAAAATAGTTCTGCCTTGGGGAATCGTTTTACCCAGTTCATGGTTTTTTAAAATCATATAATCAGTAGCTTCATATGAACTACTGGTATGCGTACCTTTTGATATAATAACAAAAGATCTAATGATCATTTGACCTATTTTCATTTGATATAATTTTTGATTAGTATAACGATGAAATAATATTATGAATTATTGATATAATTTCAGTTTACCTTATTTTATATGGCCTAATAAACATTTTCGATAATGCACATTTGAACTTATATTCAGTTAGTATTGTATTTAGTTCGTATATTATTCCTCATACATTCCTGCGTCAGATCCCCTATATGGCTGGTGAATCATGTGGGTTAAGTTAGGTTAGAACCATGACCATTATTAGCGCACGAAGGCGAGCGTGCAAAGCCAGCGTGCCGCGACAGCGGCCGCTGAGTGCCAGATCCCCCCTATTGTGGGTTAACCATCTGGGTTAGGTTAGGTTAGAACCATGACCATTAGCGCGCGAAGCCAGATCCCTTCTAATGTTGGTGAATCATTTGGGTTAGATGAGGTTATAACAGTATGATATTTTCTGATATTTACTTATTCACTACAGAATTTGGGCAGAAAATGAGTAAATATGAAAATTAGGTCAAATGAAAATTAGGTCAACTGAACGTTATACTAAATGTTATTAGAGCAAAAGAAGTTTATATGAAATGAAATATTAGATCACAGGAAATTAGGTTATTTGTTTCTATAGCATATGAAAATTATATCTTGTGAACGTTATTTCAAGTGATAATATATTATCTGTTGTTATAGCATATATTACGCACCCGTTACTAGGTTAGTTTAGGCAGATGATGATATCGGATGATTTCAATATTGATTGGGCTTCTGATAATCAACATGATAATCATATTATTTAGTGACATGATGCTGGAGCTAGAGTTAGTCCAGATTTACAAATTAAAACAAAACAGTAAGTGGTATAACTAAGTATATTTACATCATAGTGAGACAACATTTTATAAAGAGATAACAAGTTCACAATTTTTCATAAAATACGAAGGAATCAGTGATGATGGTGACGTTCAGGAACAATGTGTTTGGCGTGACCCTCGTACTTTACGTTGGCATTGAATCTGTAAGTACAAAAATAAAAATTGATGCACATTTCCAAGTATAACAATTGTCACAGCTTGGTTTCAATTGAATGAGCGTGCAAACTTACCCAGTCTTCTTGTCAGCGTGGTACTCGACTATCCTGATAGTGCCATCAGGCTGGTGCAGGCTGTACACGCCCTTCACGACGTGCCCATCACGAGCTTCGTGCTGAGACTTCTTGTCGCCGGTGTGAGGGTCCTCCACTTTATACGCGAACTCATACTTGGGATGAGACTGTAAAACAATAGACGATTAGCGAAATCTTTCCAAAAATAAGGAAAACATTGAAAAAAAAACTATTGTGATAGGAAAGTCGTCATACATAGTACTCGACGTGTTTCTCGGTGGCGTGTCCGTGGTGCTGCTTGATGCTCTGTGATGAGGAGGCGTGACCGTGCTGGTGCTCGTGACCGTGGCCCTCTTGTGGCCGCGCGGCGACCACCACCACCACAGCAGCGACTAGGATGAGCTGTGTGCAATAGAAGATAAACTCGTAATAATTCATAACTTTTGGTGATATTTCTAATGGTTAAGAAATACTCGTAGTCTTTAAAAATAATACCTTGTACATTTTGTTGATTTGTATTATTTACCGTTGGAGTTCTGAATAGCGACTGATAATACTTCAAGCCCAAATTTTTCTTTTTATACAGTTTAATAAAGGGTCTGTGGGACAGTTTTGCAATACTACCAAAAAATTACGTACCTGATCGCCGCATATATCGACAAGTAAAGGCGACCTTCAGACAATAGTAAGTTAATTCACTACTTTCTTTATTCTACTCTCTGCTTACTTACATCGATATCCATAAAATTAAAAAAAAAAACACTCATTGACAGACACCGCACAGTCTAAATCCCTAGGTTTAGGGCCGAACTCCACAGAAGCGAAGACAAGACGAGAGGAGAGGAGATGTGTTGTAAACCACCAATAGTTTTTTTTTTATTTACACTTTTCCTCTCCGCTTAACTTTATTAAGCGATTGAGCAGAGAGGAGAAGAGATGTCTCGTAATTGTTTAGACCAGTGGAGAATAGAATAGATATGATCGGCGTGCGGTGACCGGTGTGCTGTGAGTATCTACTCTGCTCTCCAATTGGCATATCTGCGCGCAGCTTCGGTGGTTACACCCTGACTTTTACGCATCTTCTCTCTTCTCCACTTCACACATCTCCGCTCGTCTCCGCGTTTTGGAAGGTACATAAAATGTTAAACAAGGCTTCCTTAAATTTAAACTAAAGTTGGCTCTAAGGAGTGTTTTTGCACCTTACTTACCTCTGACAATCGGCAAAATGTTTAATTCCTTTACGAATATCTGGAAGAGTTACGTGATTAAAAGTTCTGATCCATAAAGTACCTAGCTAATATTTTTTTTTTCTCTTGTACGTGTTAATAGATTAATGTTTCAGGGTCATTTCAGCCCAAAAGACGTAGGCCATACTGCTGGACATAGGCCTCCCCCAAGTGTCGCCAAATTGACATTTTGAGGGCTTTTGCCATAATCGCCACGCTTGGCAGGCGGGTTGTCGATCGCAGTACAGTTGTTACAAAAGCCGAACACACACACAACATTATCTGGCAAGTCCCTTAGTCGCCTCTTACGACATCCACGGGAAGATATGGGATGGTGCTATTCTTTACGTCCGACACTATACAGAGCTCGACACTATACAGAGCATGTTTCAGGGTATTATTCATTATAATCAGTTTAGGGATCCTTTAAAATCTTCTTCAGGTTTTGGTGGCCGTGTATGCCAATGGGGGGAGTCCCTCACTACTTATAGCACAATGACTGCCAAATCTATCATTCATTTGTCGAAAATTACTTTGTCATGACATAGTATACTTGTTATTTTGCGACTGTCTCGTAAGTCCAGTAGTTGCAAGCGCTCCATTCAGGAATATTAAAAAGCAGATACATACATATATATCCCACTTGAAATTTCTGACTTCACATAGTAAGTGGATTAAGAAGAGCATAAAATTACATGGCGGCTTTTATCCCCGCATGCTTAACCAGGAGTGTCATAAATTACACCTTACATTTTGCCAGTTATGCCAGCTTGTTTTTTTGGCTTTATCTTGTCTATCTTTTGTAGTAAGCAACGACTAACTGTCGGGCCCATGCAGTTCTCCCATACTTAAAAATCAAAAATCAAAATCAAAAGTCATTTATTCAAATTAGGCTGATAATCAGCACTTTTTGGACGTCAAAATTACAAGAGACAGTCCCCCAAAACGCCCGCCCTTCGCCACTTCCTAATGTTTTAGCTGAAGAAGAAGTGGCGGAACAAACTCCCCAGCAACACATCTGTCTGCTAAGTTAAGTACTAACTTTGTAACATTCAAATATTGAAAAACCAAATGATTTTAAAAGAGTAACAATGGAGTTTCTTGCCGGTTCTTCTCCATAGGGAACGACCAACTCGAACTGTGCACCTTTTGTCGACGTCTTATAAGTGCCCATGTAGGATTATGTAAAATAAAATATGTTGATTTTTATTTTTTTGATTTCATTTACAATTTCTCTTGTAATAGGATGCAAGGCTATAGACATCAACCGCAAACAAATCTAAGCCCTGTGCTGCAATACAATGGAAAAATCCTGATGGCTAAACTGAATACCACTTAGCCAGATCCCGGAATCGATTTCAGGACCGCAAGCTGACTAGAGCAACGAGAAGTTCATCTAAGATATTATCTTCTTGCTGACTCATGACCTTGATTGATGAAAGAAAAATATAACTGCAAGCTAGACGTCAATTAATAGATATGGTAACCCATTCGTTGTGCCATTTACTTTTGCCCTACACTCAGCTGTAAAGCAATGTGTTTTTTTTTTCGTTCTATTCAAAACTGCGCCTTGCACTAGAAAATTCTCCTGTTTCGTAGGTGCATTTACGAATAAAAATTTAAAGTCACATACACAAACAGTCACACTTGCATCTGTAGTCTATCAAAATTTTTGTTTCGTGTGTGTATCGAACCCGCGACACGCAGCGCAGCAGTCAATCCTTCAGCCACTGCGCCAACCGTACCGTTGTTTTGCTAATGATATCAAAGACATATGGATTTTTGACAGCTTTCTCGACCGTGCTATTGTTTTGGCGATTGCTTCATTGAATTCATGAAACTAATTTATGAAGCCTTAGTTCAAATATTTGATCAATGGACAAATTCTCATTTCTATTTTTATTTATACAAGGTGTTGTTTTGCCTGCTCGTCAAAATTCAGGAGGTTGTCACAAAAGACATAAATAATCAATTTAAATTACGGTACTGCGTTAATTGTCAGTATTTCAGAAAACCCTCTTGACGTGGTTAATAAGAAATTAGCGAATAAACGTTTGCGATTGTTTTTAAGTGTGAAAACGTGGTTATAGGGCGAGGATCAGTCGGGCCGCGTTTAAAACACAGGTGGTTCACACTTACCGATTCCAGTAAATAAAAAAAAATTGCCAAATTTTATTATTCATTAGGATCGAGAATCATTAGCATAGTTACCTCTTTGAATTTGACGAGGATGCAAAACAACGGTTGTATATTCTTGTTCTAATCTAGTTAAATAATGTTACAGTAATATTTGCTCAAACTCTGTCACTGTTGTGATGGCTCATTGTTTATCTAGTCTGCCGCTATTGTTATGTGGTTCCATATTTACGTTTGTTTGATTAGACGTCATATGATAACAATCAGGCATTATGTAATGCACTTCGTTTAAGTACCTATCCTTACCTGCCAGCGAGTGTCTAACGTTTTTCTAATGTCTTTGTTATCAGTAGACCTTTTCATTCATCATAAAACAACGAATATTCCAGATATATGTTATTTTTGTTTTGTAGCATTTAAAGCATAGAATGGTATGGTGAAACATGGAAGACTACGATGTCGTAACTTGAACTTGAAGAACTGGCATTACCAACAGAGCACGCGCTTGCACTCCTCCTCCAATGGCATTCTGAACGTGTTCTCATACCGGTGGGACTCTGACCCACATACTGCCGTACTATCACTAGAAAGCCGTTAACCCCAAAAAGTTGTTTTCGAGATAGTGGCAAAAAAGTGCGAATCATTGCTTCTTAAAAACTATGATACTTAGGTTAATGATTGTTGGACACATCGATTGGTATTTCTTTCTGCTTGTCCTTAAGAATTATGTCTGTCCACAAACTCTTATTACTTATTTTTAAAATTCATTTTTGCTATTTAGTTAAGCATATAATTTAGTTATAACATCTTATTTCTGTACTAAAAGGCCGTTAACTATACCTTAGCGGCTTTTTTGTGAAGTAACCTATTTAAAATTTTTACCCTCATAATATTTGTTAATATTTTTGCAGAAATGCTTAACAAGAAAGTCGTTAAGTGATGGTAATTGCTATGGAATCTGTTTAGATTAAAGTAACAATAACTTTCCTAATAAGGCGTTACGGGGTTTTAGCTGCTTGTAAGCTATTTAAGCCAATGTTATTTGGAAGTTTTGTAAAATCTTAACTACCTTACTTAACTAAAAGGTGGCTAAAAGTATTTCGGTTGTGGGGTAACTTCTTTTTAGTTTAGCAAAAATAGGTAAAATGTGAGATTTTTGTAAAAATCTGAATTATGAATCAAAATTTTATAGGCAAATAAAAAGTGAGGTTAAGCAAATATGATATTATGTTATATTTATGCTCACATTGCCCACGCTGCCACTACTACAGCCACTGGGCGAGACGAGCCTCTTACTTTGAAAGAAGACAAAGATGTTACTTACAAAAAAATTGGTTAGTATTGATGACATCCCATGGGAACTTCTTAAGTACGAAGGTGAGAGATTTCATGAAGTCATCGGTAATCTCTTCGTGGCCATGTGGAACGAAGATCGGGTGCATACTTTAAAAGTAACTCCAATACATACACACTACATGTGCACACTATGCACACTACATACTAAGAACAAACTCGACCGATCAGAGAGCTACTCTTATCGTGGAATTGTGTGAAAATCCATCTCAACCGCTCTATTCAGAATCAATCCTTCTAAAGAACCAATTTGGTTTCTGTCTTGTGGCGGAACTTTTGAAGCTATATTCTGTATTCACCAGATACAAGTGTTATTAAAGTAAAGGACATTGTGGACCCCTGTTGGTACTTCTGTTTTGTCGATCTTGAAATTTTATTTGATAGTGTTTCCCGAGAAGCTGTTGATAAAACAAGAATGTTCTAAAAAAATTATTAATTCTGATAAAACGACTCACGGAGGACGATTTCTTGTCTTAAGATGCTAACTGCAAAGGATATGGAAGGAATATGCAAGGATCTGTACCTACTTGAGTTTACACTCATCTGTCTGCATGTCTCTGCTGTCATCATTCAGGAAACTTTATAACGTACTTCATGCCTTCGAACTCGTTTCCTTTTTTTTTGTCTATGATAGACAAAGAACTGATGAACCATTGAACGAACAATTTTATTGTTTTTTAACTCAACATAATTTGATACTAACATTTGGGTAAGTTTTATTACTATTAACACTTTAAGGATTTTTATCTGAAACAAATATTTTGAATTTGAATAACTTGCATAGTCGGCTGGCGATGTCTGTGGAAGGACGAGTTCTGAAGCGAACCCCATCCTTGGACGCTCTCTGTTAGATAGATCTTGCCTTGCCTTTACGATAGGGTATTGTGGCGCCCCTTGTTTTTATATGTTGTTCCTTTTAAAGGTATGTAAATTGCGATCTCTATACAAAAATAGTGGGCATAGAACTACGTTGGTATTTTTATTTTGTTTTCTTCTGATGATAAATAACTAATAAGTTATACTTATTATCTTATGGTTACAACATTTTGAAGAATAAAAACAATGCAGGTGTGATTCAGTAGTTAATTAATTTAATACTTATGTACAGTACAACACACAGCTTAGAACGTAATAACCAACAATTATTTAAGAATAAGGCAAACAATCAACAATTAAAACTAGGCAATCAGATCCGTGGAATTATTCAGTGATGATGATGATGTTCAGGAACAATGTGAACGGCGTGACCTTCGTATTTTACGTTGGCGTTGAATCTGTAAAAAGAAAATGTTAATTTAGTTTCACATTTCAGAATACACTACTAATACTGGTACTCAGCTGCATCCAGTTAGACTGGAAGCCGCCCCAAGATAGTTTGGGAAAAAGGCTAGGCAGATGATGATTTCAGAATACACTTCAGAGTTCAAAATTGAACGTTCATGAGTCCATGAACACTTACCCGGTCTTCTTGTCAGCGTGGTACTCGACTATCCTGATGGTGCCATCAGGCTGGTGCAGGCTGTACACGCCCTTCACTACGTGCCCATCACGAGATTCGTGCTGAGACTTCTTGTCGCCGGTGTGAGGGTCCTCCACTTTGTACGCGAACTCGTATTTAGGATGAGACTGTTAAAAAAGAGACAGTTAAACAAAATCTTTTATTAGAGGAAAAGATTTCAATTCATTTGAAAGTCGTCATACATAGTACTCGACGTGTTTCTCGGTGGCGTGTCCGTGATGCTGCTTGATGCTCTGTGATGAGGAGGCGTGACCGTGGTGGTGCTCGTGACCGTGACCCTCTTGTGGCCGCGCGGCGACCACCACCACCACAGCAGCGACTAGGATGAGCTGAGCAAGAAAATAGTATTTGTTTTAAAAACAATAGTTTTTATTTTCAAATCTTGTAATAGAGAACAAGTTGTTTGTTTATATTATAAATCTTAGCACAGTTTTAAAGGGCTGTAACGCTTTAATATTTGTAATGCTCTTGAATATTACCTTGTACATTTTGATGGTTGTAATATTTACTCTTGGAACACTAAATAGTGAATGATAGTATCCCAGAACATATTTTTCTTTTTATACACCTTATTAAAGGTGCACAATTTTTCGTAATACGCCAAAAATTTGGAACCAGTTTTCTGCATTTTACTGCATAATTCTTACTTTTGAAAAGTTGATCTGGCCTTGATTCATAATTCTTTCTGTATGGCAGGGCATTGACATTCATCAAAATTGGGTATAAGTATGGGAATGTTGTTGCTGTTTCACCCTTCGAAAATTTCTCTTTCTGTCTAAAATTATTGGTCTGCTATACGTGTACATTACCTAAATTACGGCCTTCCGCATATCTATATACTAATAATAAAGCTGAAGAGTTTGTTTGCTTGCTTGAACGCGCTAATCTCAGGAACTGCTGATCCAATTTGAAAAATTCTTTCAGTGTTAGATAGCCCATTTATCGAGGAAGGCTATAGGCTAAACATCATCACGCTACAACCAATAGGAGCGGAGCAGCAATGAAAACTGTTGCGAAAACGGCGAACATGTGAAACAGACGCAGTTGCGCGGGACAGCTAGTTTTGTAATAAAATTACTTAAAAGAGACACACAGCTATCGTTATACTTATTTTATTTTACTTATCCATGGTGTCGTCACAATGACTACACACACATCTTTGGAAAACCTAGCAAACTTGAACTTAATTTTCAAGAACCATGAGTACGTGCCATACATTCGGCATCAAACCTCAACAAAGGAAAAAATATGGTGTCCTCTTTATTTCACAGTATGGCGGCTAGGTTCGAATTAAAAGCAAAAGTGGTGGCAAAGGGCGCATTTTATGTTTAATATTTTGTAAATATAATAAAAGTAATTTTCAAATACTTAGTTCAATTGCTTCAGTGTAATAAGTTATGGTTTGCTCCATATATGTTTATTCCATACCAAAACAGCTTAGCTATAATCAAGTGCATTAATGGTGATTTATAAATAAAACATTATTATGTACCTACACCATATTCGAATAGTACTAACTTCCCAACTGTATAATTAGTAATGCTAAATGAAAGGTCATGTATGGTCTGTTATTTCTTTTGTTATATATACATATATTTACATCTAATTTGAAATCGAGCTTAAAACTTGTGTTCTAGCGCATTTAAGGTACCTAGTATTTTTTTTCCAGCGTTCAATTTTGGAGTGTAACAACAGGTATTAAGCGAACAGAACGCTTCAGAAACACCACCCTGCGCTCCATAATTCTAAATGCAGATGATGGGGATAAAACAACCAAGCAAAAGTGGGAATCGGCTGGCCTCGTAGCACGAATGCACCCGGAGGTGGGCGTTTCATATCATATAAAGTTATTTGGTATATTTTCATTTCAATAACGTTGTGAGTTATACCAACTGTTGATATAATTTCTTAAGATATAACAATTACATACTCTAAAACTTATTACGTATAACGTTATTGAACATAACGTTTATTTCATCGAAAATCATTAGGCCTGTCTTTTAAAATATATAATATTAATACAATCTTTATGGTTATAAGTTTTTAAACTGACATGGTCACTAACACTATCAATAACACTAGTAACGGGATATTTACCATGTTTTTTACTTGTTTTGAGTTCCCGATATTTCGGCGCTGTTGCAAACGCCATGATCACGGATAAACTTCTATTTATATCTAGCTATGATATATTTTATCTTTATGGTTATCACCCCGATTCAAAGCAATCCGATTCGGATGGGTTATATTAGGTTTGAGGGTTAAGGCGGGAGCGGAGTGGAGTGCCAGGTCTCCTCTATGTTGGTGAATCATTTGGGTTAGATTTGGTTAGAACAGTCAAGGCGAACGAGTGAAACGAGCGTGCTGCGTGAGCGGCGTGTCTGAAACGAATCGCTGTAAAACCGACTCCACGTAGTCTTGTCTGCCCTACCCTTAGAGTGTTATTTAAAATTGCGTAGGCGCGGAGGGGCGAGGTGGCCCGCGAGCTGAGGAGCAGGTGGTTTCAACACTCGCCACCGCGACTTCGGCTTGCTGGCCATCCTCAGCCGCGGCGGTGGGCGTGAAACATATCTGCGACGATAAGTTCGCATGGGACCGCAGGAGCCCCGAAGCGCCGGAGCCGTGATAGAAACCATGCCTGCTGCATGTTGCATGCTTACTTGCATGCTGCATACTTGCTTGCATGCTGAATGCTGCATGCTTGCTTGCATGTTGCATGCTTGCTAGACATTGTTATATTTTGCTTTGTGTTTTTTACTAGGCGTTTCATCATATTAGACTACATAGGTTTTATGTCTTTTGAGTTGTATATCAAACGATTTTATGTATATTAAGCTTATAAAAATTAGTTATTTTAAAATTATATCAATCGTTTATTATATTAACTGATAATTATATCGAATAAAATTAGAGATTTAGTTGTAAATATTAGAGATTTTGTAATTAAAACATATATTACTTACCCGTCAGGATCGTCTTCTCACGAGGGAACTCCTCAAAGATTAATAGCGTGGATACGAAACTTTTCAAACGGGTTCATATATGATTGATAATCATTTTTATCATGAACTCATCCTACAGCCAGGATCGTCTCCTCACGAGGGAACTCTTCAACGGTTAATAGCACAAACATTAAACTTTGTGTAGATATATGCGTTCTTTTTTGATGAATAAACATAATTTCCTGTCGTTACCTGATCCTACAGCCAGGATTATTTTCTCAGAACTCCTCAACGGCTAATAGGATGGATATGAAAAAAGTGTTGAGATTGAGTAATAATATGTTCAGAAACGATTACGGCAAAACTAAAAAGGTTAAAATAAAATTAAAAGCAAAAAAACTTTTTTAAAAAAAGCTTTTATTTAAATGCTCAAAGAAGAAAATAAAATTTTCTGTTAAAATTTTAACTATCAACTTATAACCTTATTATACACAATTTATATGATCATAAAAGCTTGTCGCGAGGTTAACTTGTGTAAATAAAATGTACCTATTTAATTGAGTAACTTAATCTCTTAAGTTTATTTTTTTTTTTAAATTTCAGGTTAATTAAATACTTATGGGTACTTACGCAAATCTCGCAGCCTTATAGATTCCTAGATCTTTAGTAAGTTTTTATCTTGTTTTACGTTTTGTAGAAAGCAACGACTTATTGTCGGGCTTACAAATATCCTCCCATACTTAAGTACTAACGCTGTAACATAAAAATATTGTAAAACCAAAAGATTTAAAAGATGGAGTTTTTTGCCGGTTCTTCTCCATAGGAAACGACCAAACCAAACCGAGCGCCTTTTTGTCGATGTTTTATAAGTGCCCATGTAGGCCTATGTGAAATAAAAATATTTTGATTTGATTGATTCATTTTGATTAAGTACCTTCCTTTAATAAAACTTAAAAACATTATTTTCTACTTAGTTTATGTGGTTAACTGGCTTTCTCTACTGCTGCTGTAGCTGTTGTTGAACCCGCTAGGTGGTGCTGTTGTTGACATCTAGAAAATATTCGGACAGGAAAACATCTGTCGCTAGAGCTAGTTCTTCGTTCAAGTTTTTCGTGGGAGAAAAGCAGTCGCGATAGATTTCCTTGAGATTCAAGTACCCTAAAGTATATTTTATTATCTTTTTCATTACTCATACTCTGAAAGTAGGTCTGAAGTTGCCTGAGGAGCGGGATGAAAGTAATACTTTTCATCCCTAGGGAGAATCGCTTTAACTGACAGATGTCAAATTATTTAAAAAATCTAGTACTATTTTGACAGTTTTATTGAACCATGTTCCAACTTTCTATGCAGCCACGATGTAAAATTGAAATAACTTAAGATTTAAGAATATAATAGGTCTTTACCTATGAAATTGCCGTATTGCAGTACAGAAAAAGTTTTGATTGGCTATGAGTTCTAAATTCAAATTAATTTTGTTTTAAAAATATGACATTCTATTTACAAAATCAGTCTTTTGTTTATTGATTAGCGTTGTATTTTCATTACATTTCAACATTTTTCCTCATAATGGATACTTTGAAATTTCGTGTAATTATGGAATATGAGTTTGAGGAGCTCGTGGCTAAATAATAACAGCCGCCCAGGTCGATCTTTAAGGTTAAGCCGTGCTTGCCGAGGTTGGTCTGTGGATGGGTGACCATAATTACGTATCGAGTTTCCTCCGTGCCTCGGAAAGCACGTTAAGCCGTTGGTCCCGGCTGTCATTTGTAGAGCTTTGACAGTCGTTACGAGTAGTCAGAAGCTAAAAGTCTGACATCTAGTCTTACCAAGGGGTATCGTATTACCCAGTTACTGGGTTGTGGAGGTCAGATAGGCAGTCGCTTCATGTAAAATACTGGTACTCAGCTGCATCCGGTTAGACTGGAAGCCGACCCCAAGATAGTTTGGGAAAAGGCTAGGCAGATGATGAGTTCCGTCGTGGCACCAACGCGGCACAAACGACCCGTAACATCAACGACGTTTACGGAGAGAACTGTACAAACGAACGCACAACCCGTTATTGGTTTGCTCGGTTCCGTTCTGGGAATTCTGACTTGAAAAATGAACCTCGTGGTCGTCCGGAAACTTTGGTCAACAATGATGAATTAAACGTGATTGTTGAAGCTGATGAAACTCAATCTACAGCTGAGCTGGCAGCAGCTTTTGATGTTAGCATTAAAACAATATTGGTCCATTTGCGACAGATTGGCAAGATAAAAAAGCTTGATAGATGGGTGCCCCACGAACTTAACGATCGCCAGCGCAACGTACGCGTCGAGACTTGCCTTGCGCTGCTTAACAGGCACAGAAATGAAGGAATTTTGAACCGAATTGTTACGTGCGACGAAAAATGGATTCTTTTTGACAATCGAAAGCGCTCAGCAAGTTGGTTAGATCCTGGTTCGGTACCAAAGCAATGTGCAAAACGAAAAATGACCCCTAGAAAGGTGATGGTCACAGTTTGGTGGTCTTGTGCTGGTGTGATTCATCATAGCTTTTTACAAAACGGCAAAAGCATTACTGCAGATGTGTACATTGAAGAACTGACCACAATGATGGCGAAACTCGCACGTCTGCAACCAGCTTTGGTCAATCGGTCGTCTCCACAGCTACTTCACGACAACGCGCGGCCCCATTCTGCACAACATACCGTCTCTAAGCTGCATGAGTTGGGTTTGGAAGCTCTCCCTCATCCGCCATACTCACCAGATCTTCTGCCTTCCGACTATTACTTTTTCCAAAATTTGGACAACTTTTTAGCGGGAAAAAAATTGAATTCCCGAGAGGCAGTACAAAACGCCTTTGAAGAGTTTGTTGTCTCCCGTCCAGCAGATTTTTTTAAGAAGGGCATCCATAAACTGCCACAGCGTTGGCAAAGATGCATTGATTGCAGGGGTGATTACTTTGAATAAAAGAAATAAATAAGTTCGAAAAAAAAATACTTTAACTTTTTTCAAACAAAACGGCAATTTCATAGGTAAAGACCTAATATATTTTTTAAATAACTTTATTATAATTTAGTTTCAACAATTTCTTTAAAATAACATAGAGTTGGGCAAAATATTTACCAATTTTTCAATGATGAAAATGAAAAATAGTTGCTGAATAGCTGGCTGGTCACAGAAATAAAAAACAAAATAGGTGGGAAGCGGCAATCCGAAATAAAATTTACTAATTTTTTCTTTAACTAATTCACGTTTTTATTTTTACTTTCCTTGTATTCGTAATGAAAAGCACAGTATTTACCTCGGGTTAAAGACTTATTTAGTCCCTCGAACTATTGGCACCCTCATTTCATTCGGGCGCCAAACCTCGTCTCGGGACTAAATAAGTTACTTTTACCCCTGGGGTAACAATGTACTATTGTTTATAACCGTGGCTCACTAGCTAAATTATTTTTTGTAAACGCAGCTTCTTGTAAGTTTTATGAGACTGCTAATATTTTATTTTGTTATTTTTTTCATCCATATTAAATCATTTGACATTATGCTGAATGCTAGTTTGATTATTTTTTATAGTTCTGATGTAAATATAAACAATTATCTTCTAATAATGCCAAGTAGTAACAAAGAAGGCGCGTTTTACAATTAACTTGTTTGAGTTGACACATTCGTTTCGGTCGTATTTTTAAACTGCCCCTTTTCACCAGTAGTATGGTAGTGAGTGTATAGTAGTGAGTGAGTAGTAGATTACCATAAACCCTGTTAGGCTCTGAATAAAAAATACAAATATATTCGAATTAATTATGCCGCTGCCAATCTAAACAAATATGTGTTACAACGGGTTGTTCTACATTCGTCACAAATGAAACTCTCATTTAAATACATTAATAAATCTTTGCAAGAAAAACAATGTAGGTAAGATTCAATTAATTATCAATTAGTTTAATATGTACAATAATCAACAATTAAGACATAGGGTTAACAATAAAGTTTTGTAACAATGAGATCCATATACCTAATAATCAATGATGGTGATGATGTTCAGGAACAATGTGTTTGGCGTGGCCTACGTACTTTACGTTGGCGTTGAATCTGTAAACAAAGATGATATTAAAGTAAAAGTTTCAATATTATTAGCTGACGTCTATTCATCAAACGGTGCAGGCACTCACCCTGTCTTCTTGTCAGCGTGGTACTCGACCATCCTGATGGTGCCATCAGGCTGATGCAGGCTGTACTCTCCCTTCACGACGTGACCGTCACGAGCTTCGTGCTGAGACTTCCTGTCTCCGGTGTGAGGGTCCTCCACTTTGTACGCGAACTCGTACTTGGGGTGAGACTGTAAGACAAAAAAAAGGTTTGCAACATTTTTCCAGAAGAATCCCGGAAGACAGGAAATTCGGTTTTGTGTTTAAAACATTTTCGTACGTAGTACTCGACGTGTTTCTCGGTGGCGTGTCCGTGGTGCTGCTTGATGCTCTGTGATGAGGAGGCGTGACCGTGGTGTTCTTCGTGATGATGCTCCTCATGCTTGTTGTGGTGCTCTTCTTGTTTCTCCTCGTGGTGCTCCTCGTGGTGTGCGTGCTTGTGTTCGTTCTCGTGAGTTTGGTGCAGTACGATGCTCTGCGATGAGATAGCGTGACCGTGAACGTGGTGGTCATCGTGACCATGACCGCCCTGCGGCCGCGCGGTGGCCAACGCAATCAAAGCTGCTACTAGGATGATCTGCGTTATAAAGTAGATAAATCATTAATGATATCCTATTTCATATTTATGAGAAAATGGACATGGTTCTGTCATAATAAACCAACCCACGACAACGTCCAATATTTGAAACAAAAAATAGTGTATACAACAGGTTAATACTTTTTAATATTAAATAAAAATCATTACAATTAGTTCGAAAAATAGAAGAAATGTTGATGTGGGACGATATATTTCGACAGAACCACGCTCAATTTATAATTACTGTTATTCGGATAAGGATTAAGAAATCTAATATAAACATAGCTGTTTCACATCGGCTGGGCGTTCCTTGACGGTAATGTTTTTTTTTTTTGTGAAATTGTATTTATGAAATATTTTTTAACTTTCCTACGCTTTCCCATCATCATTATCGCTAATAGTTTGTCGCTATAGTAGATGTAGGTTGTGTTACTGATTATAGGTAATAATGTTGTGTCACCGAGTTGCCTTGTCTGGCATACTGCTATTAAACTTCCAGTGATTTGTGTTGGTTAGTTTAAAATTTTACAAAATGGTTTGTAACAATGGTTTTTCAATAATATAATAGAAAAAAAACAGAAAAATTAGATACAAAAATAAATATATTGGCTTCAATTGTTATTATTTACAATAGTTAACATCTTGACATACAAATAAACAACAATAACTGCTTAGACATTAGGTTCAACAGTAGACAAATCATCAATCAAAAAAAGAATCAGTGATGATGATGATGATGTTCAGGAACAATGTGTTTGGCGTGACCGATGTACTTCACGTTGGCATTGAATCTGTAAAGAACATTGAGATATAATAAAGGAGGCAATTATTTGGTGTAGAGCCTAGACCAAATTTAATAGGTGTCTGTAATAACGAAACGGAAATTAGACATATTTTCCTCAGGATTATCACTACAGCAGAGTCCAAAATTCAAGGCTCATCAGCACTTACCCAGTCTTCTTGTCAGCGTGGTACTCGACGATCCTGATGGTGCCATCAGGCTGGTGCAGGCTGTACACGCCCTTTACGACGTGTCCGTCACGAGCTTCGTGCTGAGACTTCTTGTCTCCGGTGTGGGGGTCCTCCACTTTGTACGCGAACTCGTACTTGGGGTGAGACTGTAAGACAAAAGACGGTTAGCAACATTTTTCCTAGACGGGAAGAACGGAAATTCTGTTTTTTGTTCGAAACATTATCATACATAGTACTCGACGTGTTTCTCGGTAGCATGTCCGTGGTGCTGCTTGATGCTCTGTGATGAGGAGGCGTGACCGTGGTGTTCCTCGTGCTGATGCTCCTCGTGCTTGTTGTGGTACTCTTCATGTTTCTCCTCGTGGTGCTCCTTGTGGTGTGCGGGCTTGTGTTCGCTTTCGTGAGTTTGGTGCAGTACGATGCTCTGTGACGAGATAGCGTGACCATGACCGTGGTGGTGATCGTAACCGTGGTGTTGATCGTGACCATTTTGCGGCCGTGCGGCGACCAATGCGAAAACTGCGGCGACTAGGATAACCTGTGTAGTAATTATTTGATTATTAGGAGACTTCTTAATTTAATTTTATCGGAGACTTATTGACATTTATTCATTTGTGAATTAGTATTTTTATAATATTATACCTTGTACATATTGGTAGTTTGTATTGTATTCTGTTGGAGTATTGAACAGTAACTGATAATCTCTTTTTTAATAATTTATCTTTTTATACACTCTAAAGGGCCTATAATACAGTTTTTCGCAATACGTTGAAGCGGACAGACCAGTCTGCCATAAAAAATAATTTATACCTACTGACCTTGAGTAAATTCTTAAATCTACATTAATTGACTCCTGCGTGAAAAGGAAAGCATTTTATGTACGACATTGACATTCATTCAGATAAAAGTGTTAATGTTACGAAGTTATAGTTAAAACTAATATTTTATGGATAAGTACGTGGAGGTTAAATGTGTTTTTAACCGTAACATTTGTGTTACAGATTTAAAAGTGTGAACAGTGTTAATAAGTGAACAGGTAAACGCGGCGTCCTACAGCTACAATTGAATATTTCAGTTACACATATAAAAGGTTGCAGTTTGATTCGGTAATATTATTGTATCAGTTACATTTAAAAGTGTTTTTCTGTTATAACTGTTTTAAAAAACAGTGTTAAAATCACTTATTACGGTTACAATTTGAGTCCCTGGCTAGTGTGTCTTCTTGACACTAACACTGTTGTTTTTGCATTGCATGAAAATATCTGATTTCTTCAGTTTGTCACCGTTTACACTCAAATTTCAGATGCATGCAAACTCCATTTTAATTAAATAGTTTATATATATCAAATAATTTATTTATTTCAATTAAAATCAAACAGGCAACTGCAAAAATAATGAAAAAAAAAAAACTGCAACAGCAAAGGGGAACACCCAATCCGTTAAGTTTCTTAAGAGCAAGTATAAACATAACCATCTTTACTTTAAAATAATGATGCGAAGTATAAAACAAAACAAAATAATCATGAAATGACAGAATACTGTCTTTGACCGCAATCTTAATCTTAAGTTCCTGAAAGTGACAAACTATTGGCGATAAAGATAGCAAGCTTGAGAAGGTCAAAAATAATTTGTATTGACCAAGTACCGAAAACATTATTAAAATTTCTTAATATAAATACGAATCGATTTGAAAGCGATTATTTAGGAACATTATTGGCCCAACAATTTACAAAAAAAAACTAAACATAAAAAAAAACCTGGTAGGGATAGATATAGAATTTTGTGTAGTGAAATATTTTGCTCTAGTTTAGTTTTCTTAGGGAAAAAAGAGGAATGCATTTGTATAGGATAAGGAACCGCTGCTCACCTATCCTCCTCAAAAGGACTGTTCCCTGGATGTCAACTGGCCCATGTTTTGCTTATTAAAAACATCGCGTTCATGTTTTTAATGAGTATAAAAATATAGGTATCACAATTTTAATAAACTGAATAAGAAAAAAATAATTCTTTTTCTGTAAAGAGGTTTCACTTATCACGATGAAAACTGGCTTCCGGTGCAGAAAAAAAAATGAATGCCATTAATGTTTTCTTTTAAATTGTTTTTTCTTCAACTATACATTTCTACATGACTTTTCATGAAAAATCCTAGTTATTTTTTATTCACGAAAAAGGTTACTGTCTTTGAAAATAAACACTGCAAAATTATTTTTAATTCGTAGGATTTAAAATTACGTTTTACATATTTACGAATTTTTTAATTATGTAAGAACTTATTGACTTAATTATGGAAAACTTAAATTGGATATTTCTTACCATTAAAAGATTTGAGTTTTCATGATTGAAACTGGCCAATGGCTCTTAAAAATAACTTTAAATAACTTTTGAGGTATTTTTGCAACATATAATGGCATTTCTTCATGACGTATTTTTTCATTCTTATAGGATTTCTAATAATGTTAAGTAAACAAATTATCAAGTAAAGAAGGATACCTTCACGACACTTAAAGCTTTATTTGGCGAGCAAAGAAAAGCGGCATTAACTCATTTCACATCAGGTGAGTTGCGATCAAACGCAAGCCCATTTAATATGTAAAACAAAAAAAAATATTCAACACAAAACGATTCTTAAAAAAAAAACTAAATCGACTAAGATAGTAGCTCCACAAAACCAACAATCGTCTTCCGTAGCCATATTGTGTTTTCAAGTAAAGCCTTGTAACATTAAAACGTTTTATTGAATGAATTTTAATGTCCTAACTAAAAAAGCTTTCCTTTTCATGCAGGAGTCAATATTAACATGGATTTAATACTGTACTCAAGGTCAGCTGCACTTACTTTTTAGGGCAGACTGGTCTGTCAGGTTCAACTAATTGCGATAACTGTATCGAAACCCTTCAATGTGTATAAAAAGAGAAATAATGTATGAAGAGATTATCAGTCACTGTTTAATACTCCAATTGTAAACAACACAAACTACCAATATGTACAAGGTAAAATGTAACAAATTACTAAATCACAAAAAAAAAAACTTGTAAAATTAAAGTTAGAAGTCCCCTAATAATGAAATAATTATAACACAGGTCTTCCTAGTCGCCGCTCTTTTCGCGATGGTCACCGCGCGGCCGCAAGAAGGTCACGATCAGCACCACGGTCATGGACACGGTCACGGTCACGCTATTTCGTCACAGAGCATCGTACTGCACCAAACTCACGAGAGCAAAGACAAGCCCGCACACCACGAGCAGCACCACGAGGAGCACCACGAGGAGAAACATGAAGATCACTCCAACAAGCACGAGGAGCATCATCATGAGGAGCACCACGGTCACGCCTCCTCATCACAGAGCATCAAGCAGCACCACGGACACGCCACCGAGAAACACGTCGAGTACTATGTATGAAAATGTTTCAAACACAAAATAGAATTTCCTTTCTTCCCTTCTTCAGGAAAGATGTTGCAAACCGTTTTTGGCCTTTCAGTCTCACCCCAAGTACGAGTTCGCGTACAAAGTGGAGGACTCTCACACCGGCGACAAGAAGTCTCAGCACGAAGCTCGTGACGGTCACATCGTGAAGGGCGTGTACAGCCTGCACCAGCCTGATGGCACCATCAGAATCGTCGAGTATCACGCTGACAAGAAGACTGGGTAAGTTTTACTGAACGAACTTGTCTTACTTTTTATCTTATCAAAATAAGATAGGTATGTGCTTGAAATGTGGATTTGAATTTACTAATTGTTCTTTCCGTATTCACAGATTCAACGCCAACGTAAAGTACATCGGTCACGCCGAACACATTGTTCCTGAACATCATCATCATCACTGATTCTAATTCTGATCGTTAAACTTTGTCATGTAATGTTGATCTAGTGTCTAAGCAGTTGTTGTTGTTTTTTCTCATGATATTATTGTTGTAAATAATGATTGTCAATAGTCAATATTATATTTATTCCTAAACATTTTTTGTTTCTATTGCCGCTTTTATTGGTGGTCTCATTTAATTTCAATAAACCCTTCCTTACTGATGATTCATTATATTGTTGGCCAAAACCGTACCTATTCAATAGTTATAAAAATCAGATAATAATATTATAAATAATAGCCTCGATCAATATCTGATGAGGCTCTCGTTAGGCAGCTGGATCAAAGGCTTGATTCAGAAAGCGGTACTCCTGGACACGGCTCGTATTGTTAGGAGGTTCCTTTCTCTGGAGCCCTGACCACCTCCACCACCTGGTAGCTTGGACCCTGTTCCCGATACCGGTGGGCTACAATTTTTATATTTTTAAATGTTTTCTTATTTTTTTTTTATTATTTGTAAGAAATGTTTAAAAATGTATAAAATTTGTTTTTAAAGATGAATAAAGGAAATTATAAATACCATATTATTATAAAAAGGAAAACCCCTGTTTATTAAACTAAATATTCTTTAGAGTTTACAACAAATCTTCTTCTCTACAACAATTCTTATTAATTCAAAGTTGCTCAAGCTTAGACAGAAAAACTTTAAAGAAGTTCCAAAGTGAGAGAATGTATTCTGCTTTATAAGTTAACATATACCCTGACATTTTGGACTGATGCGATGACACAGAACTGTAAATTACCAAGGTAAAGCATCAACAGAAAATAAGAAAATTAATGATTTTCATGTTCTGGATCTGATCTGAGATAAGTTTTTGGACAAGGCAAAACTGTGTCGTCATGTAATTTCAAGAACAGCTGGACACTACTGAAGGCGTCAACCTCGTGGCCTAGCTCTGGTTTGACACAAGTTAGCCATTGACAGTTATAAAGAAAAAAACCGTAACACTTATTTACTGACTTGGTTCATTTACAACCCTTAAGTAAATTCACAGATAACGCACATCTCTGGAAATTCAAAATGAGAAAATTAAATTCCGAGTAGTTGAGTCATTTTCATTCCTTATAAGACTTTGACATAAATCCACGAGCACCAGCTCTTAAGCAAACACTGGTTAGCATATTACGATGAAGGATATGCATATTAGAATTAAGTTTACGTATTTCACTGAAGAAATTTCAATTTTTACAGGAGTAATTGCAATTTTGAACATCGTTCTAAAAAGATGAAAAGTAATTGAATGTCAATTTACTTTACTTACTGTGTAATAAAACTCACACTGAGCACACGTGTTAAAAAACGACCCACACCTTTTCACAGAGTCAAGGCGTGGTGTCCGAGCAATATGTGCATTTTACTTGATTATGCGGTGTATTCAGCAGGCAGTATGGTCAGCGTAAGTTATTTTTTGGAACTGACCTTGACTGAGCTATCTGAAAGGTACAAACAAGCCTTTGTGTGTTATGTATGATAACTGCATCCAAATATACCTTTCCTTTCAATTTCAGACGGGCATTGTTACTGTAATTTAAAAAGCATAAAGTTGACAAATACAATGAATAAAGTAAAAGATTACACGCTAGCAAGGATAAAGCTGGCTGCAATTTCTAGTTCGGGCAAAGAGTTATTTCATTTTCCATTAGTTTCTCAGTAGAAGCCCAAAGTCTGTCTGCTTGATGGCAATAAGCTTGCTTCTATTACATGGGATTTAAACATACTGGCGAAGTGTGGATATGTGCTTTCTGTCGTTAAAGTTTACAGTAAAGTTTACAGGAATGTGCAAAAACTGCTTAATTATACCTTGGTAAAGGTACAATACCATTTTTTTACTTATGTTTACTTCAAATAGAGATAGTAATTGGCTGAAATAACGCGTCTTCCGATTCTCTAGCAAACGGCATTAAATGTCAAACCCATCAAAAATTGACTTACGTGGTGTTAGAACTTCAACGACGTTTGGAACTATTTCCTTTTCAGGGATTACAGGCGTATGTCATGTCATGTGTGTTTACGTTACAAAAAGTTGGAATAAAAGTCGATAACTTTATGCTTTAGGCACTGTGGTACCATTTTAGAAAGATAATGTGACAACCAACGTCATAATTATGAGTTTACGAGACAAATCTGATGTTTTTGTGCCAATTTCTACACACTGGCACTGCTGTTTTTCGACAAGGGCGTGTTTTTATTAAAAAATATTTATCTAACAGATTTTTCGAACATTAATTTTCAAGTTTATATTTTTAAACTTAATCTAGGCATGGTATATAGATCGAATGTAGATCATAATTAAAACTTCGATTGTTGAAAGATTTGCGTTACCATCATCTTTTTGCCCTTGTCCCATGTTATTTAGAGTCGGCTCAACTTCTTCTAGGAGAGGAAGGTAGACCGATGTCACGTTAACATCGAGTCCGTATTTTAAAATTATTTAAAAATAGTTTAAGTCATAGTTTAAAGATAAAACTACGTGTATTTGTGAAAGGACACATTGATAAACCAGAGACATTGTTATCAAGTGAAAGTATAAACAATCAGCTGTGATACCAAAATAAAAAATGTGTGCATGAACAGTGTTAAACTTTTTCTTCGAACAATTGAAAACGTATTTTATACTGCATGTTTTGTGAAGATAATAACTACATTAGTGATAAACTGCATATTTTGTAACAAACATAACCAAAAAGTGAAAAAACTGTGACTGTTAACAAAAAGACAATTCAAATTTAAACCGTCTCGTACACTACAACAAAAACAAAGAAATTGGACTTTGAAACCAGTTGACACTTACTTATCTACGTTATTTAACACAAAAACCACCAACTAGCTAATCGTTCCTTATTTCGTCGAAGTTTCTAAAGCTCGTTTGGCTTAGCGGTTGCAGCGTACGCTTTTTGTCTCGTTTACCTGTAGGCACTGCGTTCAAACCCCGCTTCTTACATTGTCTTTTTAAAAGGTTTGCTTTGTTGAAATAATACAACAAATAGAATTTCTTTGAGAATATTACTCAACGACGAACCCGTACAAAATCACTGACAGAGACGACAGTTAACGATGTCAGTACTAACGATGTTAGTTGTAACAACACGACACTAGATGGCACCACCAACAGCATGCCAAATATATCGAATGACGAGGAGAATGATAAAGTACAAGACTTACTGCGGGAAATCGGAGAACTAAAGTCACAACTTTTGGCAGCCCATGACGAGATAAACAATTTGTCAATAGAAAATAGCGAGTTAAAACAGACCATTAATACCATTAATAACAAATACCAACTAGTAAAGAATGCAACAAGAAAGTTAACCAGCGAAACTGGAACTCCTAAAAAGAATGTGCGACTGTCTACTCCCAACAAAGAACAACATTCCACAATTCACTTAGACCTAACACGGAATACCGTACAAGGAGGCTACAAACAAGGATCTACATCTAATAGAGTAAAAACTACATTGACGTTAGATAAAGAAACTATTGGAAATCATCAGAAAAATTATAATATCTTGTCTCAACTCCAAGCTAAGAAAAACAAATTGTGTATAATAAGTAGTAATAAGACTAACAACGTATTATCCATAGCACAGAACGCCTTTCCGAACCATCAGATATGCCACTATATCACAACTAACTGTGGAATAAGTACGCTTGTTAGTAATCTAGACTCTAAACTAACTAATTATACTATGCAAGACTATTGTGTAATTTTTATAGGTAGTGAAGATTTTAATAGAACTAACAACTATTCAGACATAATTTCGAACATTAGGGAAAACCTATTAATGTTATCCCACACAAATATAATTCTTTGTCTGCCTACATATAAGTGCAATGATTACTCTAGTATGGTCAACTGGAGAATTGAAATATTCAATAGCTTACTATATCATGACATACAAATTTATGACTATGCTGTAATATTTGACTCTAATTTAAACTTATTATATGATTGTACCATGTTTTCTAACAGCAGTGGTAGATTAAACAATTGTGGTATGACCAATATTTTTGACAATTTAAAATATAATATTAATGACTATGGCAATGCAAATAATATAATTCCCGAAACTGAAACGGATCCTGAAATTCCGAATTCCTCAAGGAAATCAGATTTTTTTCGTATATAAAAGTATAAATATCCTTCATCAGAACATAAATGGACTTGCTAGGAAAATGGATTTATTATCTATATCTCTGTCGTCACTCCAAGACGCAAAAAATCCAGTAGATGTCGTTTGTCTCACAGAGCATAATATGCTGAATACTGATACGGATTTAATAAATATTCCAAATTTTGTTCAAGGGTCCTTCTTCTCAAGAAATAATCGCCGAGGGGGCTCATGTATCTTAGTACGCAATAATCATGCGTTTAAACCGATCAATACACTTAAACAATATTGCGTCGAAGGCGTTCTGGAATGCTCTGGCATCGAACTTCTCAATCACCATATCTTAATTTTCTGTATATACCGACCACCAAGGTCAAAAACAGGTGACATAAACACATTTTTTGACACTTTAAACCAACTACTTGGAAGGTACTGCTACAGTAAAAAGAAAATAATAGTTTGTGGCGACTTTAACATAAATGTATTAAACAAAAACAAAATTACTACAATGTTTATGGAAACACTAGCTTGTCACAACCTACAGTTAGGATTGTTTGAACCAACAAGAACTATTAGTGGAGCATGCATTGATAATTTCATGTATAACATTCGTGGATGTAAGTGCAAAACTATGGAGTTTGCCTTATCTGATCACACGGCACAATTACTATCTTGTCCCGTGAAACTTAGCTGCTCCCAAAAACATTGGTATGTAAAAAAACGAGACTACAGTAATGATAATATAAAAAAATTTAATGATTGTATAATTTCAATTTCGTTTAATGAAGTATTTGAAAATAATGACCCACAGGAAGCTTTTGAAATTTTTTATGATTTATTTACTTTATTTTATAATTTATGTTTTCCATATATTCGAATTCGAAGATATTCTCAATTACGACCCCGGTGGATGACTAAAGGAATAAAAAAATGCTGCAAGCGTAAACAACAATTGTTACGGAAGTATCGTAAGAATCGAAATATCAAAAACAAAACCAATTTTAAAAACTTTGCGAGTAGATTACAGCGGGTTATAAAACTGACAAAAAAGTCCCAGAATTATTACTTTATCCATACAGCTCAAAACAAATGTAGGGCCACTTGGAACGTTATTAGTAAAACAATGTGTAATGTGCCAAAGAGCGAAATCAACGAAATTAATATAGACGGTAAACATTGTACTGATGATCCCCAGACCATTGCGGACAGTTTTAATAATTTTTTTTATAGACCAAATAAAAGGTAACTCAAGTTGTACTAATAAAACAGAGACCTTAGCTAATCACTCGGAAACATTATTCATGTATCCAACTACACCCCAAGAAACACACAAAATAATTTTAAACTTAAAAAACACCAACAGCACTGGATATGACAGTATATCGACTAAAATTCTGAAACAAGTGCCAATTAAAATATCCAACATTTTAAGTCACGTCATTAATCTGTCGATCCTAAATGGATACTTTCCTGATAAACTTAAATTAACAATCATTAAACCTCTATTCAAGAAAGATGATCCCTGCAATATGAATTGTTATAGGCCCATAGCACTAGTACCGGTGCTCTCTAAGGTCTATGAAAGAGTTATTTATGATAGAATAAATGACTATTTTGAAAAAATTAATTTATTTGCTAAAGAGCAGATAGGTTTTAGGAAAAATAAAACCATTAATATGGCTGTCTATGATTTTCTGACTACAGTTATGAGCTTAGACAATAAAATTCCGGCGTGCGCATTGTATATGGATCTCAGCAAAGCCTTTGATTACGTGGATCACCAAATTCTGTTAAATAAATTATATAAATATGGAATTCGAGGCACTTCATTGAAGCTGATAGCTTCTTATCTTACCAACAGAAAACAATCCACATTAGTTACTAGAGTATGCACCAAAACAAGTACAGAAATTAACTACACTTCAGAATACAGAGAAATCAAACAAGGTGTCCCGCAAGGAAGTGTTTTGGGCCCTCTGCTATTCATCATTTATATAAATGACCTTCCCAAAGTAACTAATCATCCCACAATACTTTTTGCAGATGATAGTACTGTCGTTTTTACAAGTAAGGACAAATTATCCCTAGAACAAGATATAAACAGCACTCTAAGTGATATTATAAATTGGCTTACTAATAACAATTTAAAAATGACTTTGACAAAACTAAAATTATGATATTTCGAAATCGTAAAGCCCAATTTACTGACATTAATATAGATTATATAGGAAACAAAATAAATGAAATAGCTACTACTAAATTCTTAGGCATGTCAATTGATTATAATTTGAATTGGAAGACACATGTCAATACTTTAAATCAAAAACTAAACAAGCAATCATACGCCTTACATATGCTGGCAAAAACGGTAGGCACTTCTGCTGTACTTGCAGCATATCATGGCTATGTGGGATCCTTGATAAAGTATGGTATTATATTCTGGGGTAATTCCACCAATAAGGATATGGCATTCAAGGCGCAAAAGCGGTGTATAAGGGGAATGTTTAATATCAAACAGACTGATAGCTGCAGACCATATTTTGTCAAACATAATATATTGACGTTGCCGTGTGTCTACATTTATGAGATTGCTAGCTTCGCAAGAACTAACAAACATCTTTTTGATAGGTATAGAAGTAAGCGGCATAGTGATAAAATTTGTTGTAAATCTAGCAAGACGGCCTTATATACCAAAAGTATTTTCAGTATGGCGCCGCGTGTATACAATCATTTACCAAAGTCTATACTAGAAACCATTTCCAACGATGAATTTAAAAAGAAATTAAAAAAAGTTCTTGCTATTTAAATGTTATTATAGTATTCAGGATTATTTAATAGAGGATGTAAGGACATTTTGTTCTCGGAAATAATTATTGATGTGGATATGACATGTGATTAATGCACTATATATAATGATTAATTTTATCTATTAGTATTATTTTAACAATTATTTACAAATTTATTTTGACATTTCTCATTAATTAATACATGACATTTTACATTTTAATTATTCTAGTGATATTATTAATTGCTAATGTTTCATTATTATTTGCCACGTTGAAATTACCAAAATTATGTTATTAATTATAAATGATTGTTGTTCGGAAACCTCTGGAACGAAATGATGACGTCGACGGAGGCGGCACCGGCGACGGCGTCAGCGGGGCACGGCGCTGCGCGGGGAGCAACTACATATAAGAGAACCGCGGTCGGGAGCGCGGGGACTAACAAAGAGAAAGCCCATCGGTGAGGCTACCCTCTGCCCAGATGCCGGAGAGACTCAGCCCTCAGAGGCCCTCTCCCTGGACCACGCTGAACCACCAGAAAGCCTTCCCGGCTCTCAGTAAAGCAAAGTCCAACCCCATCCCCGGGCTATTAGATGCCCCTGTCCCCACTCCCGCGGCCCAAGCGAGCGCACCGTCACCCGCTCGTCCCACGCCACCCGGCCCCGCGGCCGTGGACCCCTCTCACAACGTAATTTTAGAGTCGCTAGCAGAGTTAGTCACACCCGAAGCAGACCGCATGGCGGCTGATCTCAGGGCGGCTAACACTGGTGGCGATAAACTTAAAATTATCCTCAAGTCCCTACTCAAGTTAGGCGACCTCCTCCGAAACCTTAACCTCGACTAACTCCAATGGATAATACGAGATTAACGTGCACCAAACCCCGATCCCTAAAATTAGGGTACTTTAATGCCAATGGCATTAGAGGCCAGCGTGATGAGATCGCCACCTTCCTCCGCGACCATCAAATTGATATCCTCCTCGTACAAGAGACCTTCCTCAAGCCCAGTCACCGCGATCCGAGAATTGCCAACTATCGCATAGTTCGCAACGATCGGTCACGTTGCCACAAGGGCGGGACGCTAATCTATTATAGGAAAGAACTGCATTGCATCCCCTTAGATCCCCCTCCCATGGAGTCTCTACTCGAGACCTCAGTGTGTCGACTAGGCATGACCGGCCATCAACCGATCACTATCGCCTCTGCGTACATCCCTCCCGGCAGCACGTCCGAGGAGCACACTTTGTTCACCAAAGACCTTGCCGTCCTCTTCGGCTTGAGCGACTCCGTTATCATAGCGGGCGACCTCAACGCCAAACACCCCGCCTGGAACAGCACGACGACCTCTGCCAGAGGACGTCACTTGTATAACCTGGGCGAGTCCCTCAACTTCGATCCCATCGCTCCTATGGAGCACACCCACTATCCCCACGACCCCGACCAACGTTCGGACGTTCTCGACATAGCGCTACTCAAGAATGTCAACCTTAAGTTGCATTCCATCGAGACTTTACATGAGCTTAACTCAGATCATCGACCAGTGCTCATGCACTTAGTTCCTCGCTCGGGTCCTTCTGACCCCAGCCAGCCCCCGCCGACCCAAGTGATAACCGACTGGAGGAAAGTCAGCGAAAAGCTGAAATCCACCACGTCGCCTCACCTAGAGGCCATCCCCGACCACATAGTCTCAGTCGCAGACACGACGGCCGCCATCAACTCGTTTACAGAACACGTGCAATCCGTACTGAAGGACTGCTCACGGGAAGTCCCAGCAATGAGCGATCAACGCTGGATACTACCCGCTGACATACGTGAACTGATAAACGAAAAGAACGCGGCCATCCGTGCCTACAGCAGCTTTCCCTGCGAGGCAAACAAAGCCCACATGCGTAATTTACAGCGTACTGTAAAGGATCGCACCAGTGAGCTTCGTAATAATCAATGGGAAAAAACGCTAAGCGAACTCGAGCCTACCCACCTAGCCTTCTGGCAGCTGCAACGCAAGATGCGCTCCACCGAAGAGGCTTCGATGCCTCCCCTCACCCGACCCGATAAGAGCGTCGCATTCGACGACTCTGAGAAGGCCGAATGCCTAGCCGACAGCCTGGAGTCCCAGTGCTCCCCCAGCTCGCAACCAGTAGACAAGCGACATCTCGATGAGGTGAACGCATTCGTCGAACGTAGAGCCGCCCTGCCCCCCGAAGAAGACCCTGATGATCCTCTGCCTCCGGTCACAGCTGACGAAGTGCAAGACATCATTAATAAACTTCAACCGCGGAAAGCACCCGGCTCCGACGGAATCACCAATAGGGTGTTCAAACTCCTCCCCGCTCAGCTCGTCGTGTTAATGGCGGCCATCTTCAATGGCGCCCTGAGCAACAACGCGTTTCCCCAAATATGGAAAGAGGCCACTGTCATCGGTTTCGCCAAGCCAGGCAAACCCAAGTCTGAGCCTTCGAGCTACAGACCCATCAGTCTCCTGAATGCACTCGGTAAAATCTACGAGAGACTTATGTATAAGCGACTCAAAGACTTCGCCGAGGCTAAGAGTCTCATCCCCAACGAACAGTTCGGCTTCAGGACCGGACACTCTTGCATTCAACAGGCCCACCGCATCGTAGAACACTTGAGCGCTGGCTTCCAGCGTGGAGCGATGACGGGTGTGTTGTTTTTCGACATAGCAAAGGCATTCGACAAAGTCTGGCACAACGGCTTATTATATAAGCTGTACAAACTGGGAGTGCCAGACCGTCTCGTGCTCATCTTACGAGACTTTTTGTCGGATCGCACCTTCCGCTATCGCATCGGGAAGGCACTGTCTTCCCCCCACCCCATTAGAGCCGGAGTCCCTCAGGGCTCCCCGCTCTCTCCCCTTATATTTACTCTGTTCACCAGTGACATCCCCAAGAGCAAGAAGGCACAGTTAGCCTTGTTCGCGGACGATACGGCCATCTATTACACTGGCCGTAGTCACGACGCAATTTACAGCACCCTCCAAACCTCAGCCAACGTCTTAGGCGCTTGGTTCCGGAAATGGAGAATCGAGGTGAACCCCGACAAGAGCCAGGCAGTTCTTTTCTCTAAACCGCGTAAGAATAAGCCACCCGCGCTCAGCCCGATCACTATGTACGGTAAGCCTATCCCTTGGGAGAAGCAAGCCAAGTACTTAGGAGTCTTACTTGACAACCACCTGTCTTTCGCGGCGCACATCAAAGCAGCTCGCGACCGAGCTGCCTTTGCTATGGGTAGGCTTCATTTCATGATCTCGGCAAAAAGCAAATTGTCACTCAAGTGCAAGTTGCGCCTTTATACCGCGGTGATCCGCCCCATTATGACGTACGCTTGCGTCGTGTACGCTCACACCAAGCCTAAATACATCCATAGGATGCAAACCTTGCAGAACCGGTTCTTACGTAGAGCCACGGGAGCCCCTTTTTATGTCCGTAACGACCGTCTACACGTAGACCTTAGAATGCCCACCGTCCTTCAGTTTATGAAACGTCTTTCGAAGCGTTTCTTCGATAACGCCAGTAAACACCGTAATCCCCTGATCGCAGCGGCCGCCCGTTACGAACCCTCGCGCATTAGTACAGTACGCCGTCCTCGGCATACCCTCGTCACTCCCGATGATGCTATCACCCTCCTCCAGGAGAGTAGCAAAGAGACTAGCACTCTAGGTTGAACTGCGAGATGCCATTCATAAAAAATAAAAAAAAAAAAAAAAAAAAAAAAAAAAAAAAAGCGCGGGGACTACTCACTCGACCAGCTTTAAGCACTGTACGCGTCGCGCGCCGTCCAAATTATTATTGTAAATCATTTATAATATACCAGTTTTTTGAAGTCAGCGTCGTCATTTACACAGCCCACTTAAATCTCCTTAACAAATTGGTCCTTCGCAAGAAAAAACAAAAACGAACAGCGGCAGCAGACTTGCGGCGGCGCGGGCGCGGGCATTTGCAGTGCAGAGAAAAAAAATCAACGTGGCGCACACGTCTCCGAGAGAAAAAATCTACGAGTACGGACAACTGTGGCTACAGATCGGTAAATAGTGTGTCGTTCCAATTAAACATTCCTATCCCTTCATACTTTCTAGAATTTTCCCAGTTTATTTTTTAATTTTTTTGCCATTTGATCTGACCATTCTCTTTCCCATATTTTAGACATCACATTCATTTCGATTCACACATTTCAAGCCTGGTTATTGCTCAAACCTATTATACATCGCTGCATAATAAGTCGCAGAGCAAAAATAAGCCACCTGTTTTGCACGGGCACGTGGTAGCTTGACCGCTCACTCGCTCAAGGTCAACATCTGTTGCTTTGCACTCATTGAATTAGTCACTGCGTTGCTTGCTGGATATTTACAGACTATATCGTAATCAATCTTTACTTTAATTATGGAGACTAAAGTTAAAGAATTAACTAAGAAACGTGCAAGCTGTAAGGCTAAGCTTACGCTTTTCAGCAATTATTTAAATGTAGTCCTTTCTTGTGCACGCTTAAGTGATCTACAAATAACAGAACTAGAAACCCGACTTGATAAAATGGATTTATTATATAATGACTATGATAAAATACAGGGGGAGATCGAGCTGCTGATGGAGGACCCCGCCGAGGCCTTGGGTGATCGCGAAACTTTTCAAAACCAATACTTCTCCTTGGTGTCCTCGGCGCGCGAGGTGCAACGTCATCATAGCGAGCGAAGAGCCAGCGTGTTGGTGAGTTCCGTACAGGCTTCAGATGTTAATGACGTCACACAGTCTAAACATAGTGTTGTAAAATTACCTCAGATTAGTTTACCGCATTTTGATGGAAGCTATCAGCAATGGCTCGAGTTTAGAGACACATTTGATTCATTAATACACAAGAACACATTGTTGGACGATATAAGTAAATTTCACTACCTTAGGTCCTCGTTAAAAGGTGCTGCTGCCTTAATAATTAGAAATTTGGATTTCAACACTGGCAACTATAGCATCGCGTGGGATCTTTTGACGAAACGCTATAATAATAATCGTCTTTTGGTAAATAATCATGTTCAATCGTTGTTTAATGTCGACCAAATAGAAAAGGAGTCTAGTAAAGCAGTACGTCATCTAGTCGACATAACCACAAAAAATCTGAGGGCTTTAACAATTCTAGGACAACCGACGCAACACTGGGACATCTTAATTATTTATATAATGGCTCAGAAGCTGGATACTAAAACCTATATTCATTGGGAAGAATTTAGAAATACTTTATCCGAGGCACCTACATTGTCTCAATTTTTATCATTTTTAAATAACAGGGCGGACTTGTTAGAATCAGTTGAGGAATCAGAATCTAATAAAAACAAAACCTCAAATAATAAATTAAATAAACAAAAAACCTTTGCAGTAACATCAAATGATTGTAATAATGGTTCAAATAAAGGTTCGAGCTCAAACTGTCCAATGTGTAAACAAAGTCATATTTTATTTAAATGTGATAGTTTTCGTAAACTGTCTTCAGACGTACGTAATCTGAAGGCTAAAGAATTTAAGGTTTGCCTTAATTGTTTAAACCCGGGCCATTCCGAAAATAAATGTAAATTGTGGGCTCGGTGCAAGTATTGTAAGGCAAAACATAACACGCTGTTACACGTGGACAAAGACAGTGAGCCGCCTACCAGTAATCAAAAAACAGATAATGTTACTTTAACAGCCAAAGCCACACAGAATACTACTTCTTCCACCGTATTGCTTTCCACAGCGAGGGTGAAGGTGCGAGACAGCAGTGGCCGCAGCCACGTGGCGAGGGTGCTCTTGGACAACGGTAGTACCGCAAACTTCATAACTAAGGAGCTGTGTGGTAAGCTGGGTTCACTTAGACGTAACGTAAACTCCAAAATAACGGGTATTAACCAGCAAACTTGTAAAAGCACACAGTCTTGTTCCTTAACGTTAGAATCTTACTCGGGTAATTATAAAACAACAATTGATTGTTTAATACTACCAGAGATAACTAAATCATTACCATCGACATTAATTGATATCAGTACTATTCCACTGCCATCAGGCATCTGTCTAGCTGATCCTCACTATTATAAACCGTCAAGCGTAGACATATTACTAGGTGCTGAACAGTTTTGGAATATTTTGGGTACTAACACAATCAACTTGGGTAAACATCAACCTAGATTATACGAATCTAAATTAGGATGGCTTATCTCTGGGTATATTGCACAACCTAGTCCATCCCGTGACCAACCAGTGTGTAATTTCGCTCAGGAAATAAAACCTGAACTCACTCGGTTCTGGGAACTAGATTCAATATCAGAAAAACATTCGTTGTCAGCTGAGGAACGTGCATGTGAGGAACACTTTTTACGCACTACCACTCGTGGCAAAGACGGACGTTTTATTGTAAAAATACCATTTAAACATTCCCCCGAAGGGTTAGGTGACTCATACCAGATGGCGAAAGTTCGATTTCTTTCACTAGAACGTAGGTTCGATCGTGATCCCCTATATAAAAGTAGGTATATAGATTTTATGCGCGAGTACCTACAATTAGGGCACATGTCTGAAGATAACAATACAAATAATAACATAAGTTACTATTTACCACATCACGGGGTTCTGCGCGAGCAAAGTACTACAACTAAATTAAGAGTTGTCTTTGACGCGTCAGCTGTGACAACTTCAGGTATTTCTTTAAATCAACTACAAATGATTGGTCCCACTGTGCAGGACGATCTTTACTCCATTTTGTTACGTTTTCGACAACATAGATACGTAGTATCAGCGGATATTGAAAAAATGTACAGAGCCATAGAATTAAATAAATCTCAACGCTCTTTACAAAAAATCCTATTTAGATTTAATCAATATGAACCGCTTAAAACATATGTTCTTAACACGGTTACTTATGGTACAGCTTCGGCACCGTATTTGGCAACAAAGTCACTCGTAAGTCTCGCTTCACAGGCCTCAAATGACGGCGTAAAGCATGCTATACAACGAGACATGTACGTAGACGATTATCTCGGGGGCTGTGACACTGAGTCCGGCACCATACAGTTATGCAAGGAGGTGAGTTCGATTCTAGCATCAGCTCAATTCAAATTAAGAAAATGGCAATCTAATAACACACAGGTGATGAAGGCTATATTATCATCTCTTGATCCGAATGATAATAACATACTCGATTTAAATCGTAATCAATCTCCTAACACTTCTAAAATATTGGGGGTAAACTGGGTTTGCGATTTAGATAAATTAACTTTTTTTATAAATCTACCTTCAACTAATAAAATAACTAAACGTTATATTTTATCTAGCATTAGCCAAATCTTTGACCCATTAGGCTTAGTGGGGCCATGTGTCGTATTGGCAAAAATAACAATGCAAAAATTATGGTTAGAAAAATGTTCATGGGATGAACCAGTTTCCCATGACACTCAAGAACGTTGGCTGTCGTTCGTCACGACATTACCGTGTCTGAATAATTTAAATGTACCACGGCATGCATTTAACTTTAACTATAAATTAATTGAGTTGCACATATTTACAGATGCATCCGAATGTGCCTATGGGGCATGTGTGTATGTTCGTTGCCTAAATAATGATGGTACAAGGACCATTCAGCTTTTAACTTCCAAAAATAAGGTCGCTCCTATTAAACATACAACCATACCCCGTCTTGAACTATGTGGGGCCTTATTGGGAGCAAGACTGTGTGCAAAGGTAGTAGCCTCATTAACTATTAAAATCAATAAATTCTACTATTGGTGTGATTCGACGATAGTTCTCTGTTGGTTATCTACATCACCAAATAAATTAAAACCGTTTGTCCGCAACCGTGTCAGTGAGATACAAGAAAGTACCGGGGAAAATTCATGGAGATACGTGTCGTCTAAAGAGAACCCGGCGGACTTAGTATCTCGCGGGCTGAGGGCCGATCAAATCGGCACCTGTTCATTGTGGTGGTCGGGCCCCGAGTTTTTAAATTTCGGTGAAGACCGTTGGCCTAGCATGCCAAATATAGGTTCGAATTCCAACACACCAGAAATTAAAGTTCATTTATTAGACAACTATGAATCAACTCAATCAGTAATCAGTCGTTTGATTAGTAATAAATCAAACATAAACAAACTACAACGTATTATTGCTTATATACTTAGGTTCATTTTTAATTTAAAAAATTCTAACCACAGGTTATGCGGTCATTTATCATGTGATGAATTACAGGAAGCATTTACGGTCATGCTACGTATTAGTCAAATGGAAATGTTTCCTGACGAATACAAAACACTTAGTTTAAGAAAGGCATTATCTAGGAAAAATAGACTTGTTTCATTATCTCCTTTTTTAGATGATCAGGGTGTAATTCGCGTAGGTGGCAGATTGGATAATACTAACTACAGTTACGACATTAAACATCCGATATTGCTAGATAGCAAACATCACATTACAAAAATATTATTTCATTATGAACATTTTAAACTTATGCACGCAGGGCCACAACTTCTTTTATCACACATTCGTCAAACGTACTGGCCTTTAGGAGGCAGAAATCTATCTAAGAGTATATTCAGAGAATGTGTCAAATGTTTCAGATTTAGAACTCAGGCGGTGCAACCAGTCATGGGTCAGCTACCATGCACGAGGACACAGCTTGAATTTCCATTTTACAATTGTAGTGTCGACTACGCTGGACCAATGCTAATAGCTGACCGTAAAGGTAGAGGTACCAGACTCATTAAGTCTTATATCTGTGTGTTTGTCTGTTTGGCAGTAAAAGCTGTCCATCTGGAACTTGTGACGGATCTTACCAAAGACGCTTATCTGGCCGCGTTAAAGAGATTCGTTGCTCGTCGGGGTAAACCACACAGCATCCTCTCTGATAATGGCACGGCGTTTGTGGGAGCATTTAATGAGCTTGCACAATTCTTATCTAATTCAAATTTAGAGACCGATCTTGCACAAGATGGTATAAAGTTTAGCTTTACTCCTCCTTATAGCCCACACTTCAATGGTATAACAGAGGCTGCCGTTAAATCTACTAAAAAACATTTGAAAACTATTGTTCATTCTTCTCATTTAACGTATGAAGAAATGAACACATACTTAGTCCAAATTGAGGCTATATTAAATTCCCGTCCCCTTATTGCCCTTTCTTCCTCACCTGACGACCTTACCGCTCTCACTCCTTCTCATTTCTTGATTGGACGACCGCTAATATCCGTTTCTCAGCCACAGGTACACTCCATCAACATCACCCGATTGGATCGCTACAAAAGAATCGAGCATCTCCGACAACACTTTTGGAACCGATTCAGTCATGAATATGTTGCCATGTTACAGCAGAGAACCAGATGGCATGCATCCACAGGCGAACTTAAATTACATCAGTTAGTTTTGATCAGAGAGAAAACGCAACCACCACTACGATGGCTACTGGGCCGTATCATCAAGGTGTTTCCTGGTCCTGATGGCATCACAAGGGTGGCAGAGATCAAAACCAAGAAGGGCAATATTACAAGGGCCTTCAACAACATATGTCCTTTACCTATTGAAGACAATGTTTCAACCCGGGCAGGATGTTCGGAAACCTCTGGAACGAAATGATGACGTCGACGGAGGCGGCACCGGCGACGGCGTCAGCGGGGCACGGCGCTGCGCGGGGAGCAACTACATATAAGAGAACCGCGGTCGGGAGCGCGGGGACTCCGCCGAAGAGGCGAAGCGTGTCTGCCCCGACTCCCCGCTCCCGCAGCGCGATTCGCGTGGCAGGGCCGGAGTCGGCTCGCCTACCTTCGCCGAGGCGGCCCGCCGCCCGCCCACAGGATTGACTAGGAAAGATAAGCTTGTTATGCCACCCACCGCCGCAGCCCCCGCGCAGAGCACGAGCGCAGACGCAACGGCTAAGGCGAAGAAGAGGGACCAGCCACGTTACCCTCCGCTAGTGGTGGAAAGGTTGCCCAACTGGGCCTTCCACTTCAAGGCTGTGAGGACCGTTCTGGGTCGCCCACCGAATGCTCGTCCCTTCCAGGGTGGAATTAGGTTTCTACCCGAAACCGAGGACGAGTATAGGGTAATCCAGAGGTACCTCACGGACCTGGAGAAGTCGGAGGGCCTCAGTTGGTTCTCCTACTCACTACCGGCGGAGCGTAGTGTAAAGGTGGCCATCAGGGGCCTTCCAGCGGACACGGACCCTGAGGATATACTCGAGGAGTTGAGGTCGCGTGGTTACGAGCCAGAGTACGTCCGTAACATTAAAGCGCGCGGCGGACGACCTGGCTGCCTCTTCCATGCGGTCCTCAAGAGGCAAGTTGATTTCAGGACAATATACGACACCACCGAGCTTCTTAGCATGCGGGGTGTCCGTATCGATGCCTGGCGGAGCAAACAAGGGCCCGCCCAGTGCCACCGGTGCCAGCTGTTTCGACACAGCTCGCACCAGTGCCACCGCCCGCTCGCATGTGTGCGCTGCGGAGAGAACCATGCCGCCCGAGACTGCCCACGCCCGAAGACAGAGAAGGCCACCTGCGTGAACTGTGCAGGTGACCATCCGGCGTCTAGCAGCGGGTGCCCCGTGTTCCGGAGAGAGCTCCGGAACAAACGAGCGGGCACTGTCGCCATTTCCCGGCAGCGCCGAGAAACGACGGCCACAGAAACCCAAGTGGAGGCCCATGAGGCCCCTAGTACGTCGCTAATGGCGACAGCGAACGGGCCCTCAAAGGACGAAGATGCTCCCGCCTCGAGGCGGAGGAAAAAGAGACCACGCGGGGGTAAGAATAAGAGGGGGAAGAAACCCCAACCTCCCGCGTCGCAATCCAGACAGGACCCTGGCCCTGTCCCAGCGCAGGCGACGTCTCAAGCGCCGGCGGCAACCACTACCGTCACGACAGCCACTATCTCTACCGACGCCAGTACCGGCGCCGGCAAGAAGAAGGGGAAGAGGGCGAGGAAACCCGCCCCACCCGCAGACAAGACTACAGTCGCCGCTCATCCAGTAGCGGCGACTAGTACACGCCAGCCGCTAGCCGGCGCCCCAGCGCAACAGCGCAATTCCCCACCCTCTAGTGAGTTTACCGCCTGCGCTATCAGACTGCTGTTGGACCTGATAAGGGCCATAAGGCAGGGCCAAGACGCAGAGCTGGTCATTCTTGACGGGCTCGCCCAGCTCCTACAGCTCTACCAGGGCTAGCCCGCTGAGCACCAAGCTGGATTGCCGCGGCCTTACGAAGAAGGCCGCCCCTCTCCGCCTCCCCTCAAGGTAAGCAAGCTTATCACCCGGACTGACAGGAGCCGACGTTGCATGGTCGCCCCAGGTAAAGTACCGCGGGGCCACCTGCGACCGACTCACGATGGCACACCGCGTCCGCGGCACTACGCCAACTGCAGGCGTGCCCGCTCCCTGCACATGTCGCCATCCCGTGCGACCTGGTGCCTGCGGATGCGACGCAGCCATCGTCACCACCGGACTTGACGCACCAGGGTAAGTCGCATCCATTGACACGCGATTTACCCATCCAATAAGACTCCACAAACATAACATACACTCGAAGCGCGTCGTGTTCTAAGTTAATATAGGCATGACGCGCCCGACCAGACACCCATGTGACTCAACATGCATAAATACCTACTCGACGATCGTGCGGCGCGGGCTCGCCTTTCGCTCGCTACATGAGCGGCGTTACACAAGTACATTGCCGCTCAAACACATTCATTACGACCTCTTAGTCCGGAACGTAATCGGCTAGCTCTGAGAGCGTAACGGACGGGGGTCAACATCCTTAGCGGTAGGGTGCGCCATCAAAGTCACCTCTGGCAGGTCTGCATCTGCTAGGCCTCCTCCGGGCAACCGGAGGTCTCACCTGGCGATGTCAAGCCGCCGAGATGGCGTGAAGATAGCGGCGCTCGCTACGGTAAAGTTTCGCCGTAGCTAAGCGCGCAGCGCTAAGCGCCGCTGGCGCCTCCTACCGGACATAATGACAACTACACACTGGCGAGTCGCGCTTTTACACGCACTCGCCATTCTACCACGCCTATAAGGCAACCTAATGAGGCTCCCGTCTTAACGGGAGCATGCTGACATCCGCGGGGAAAGGGCTTGCCCACATCCCGCCCGCCACGCCCCCATGTCGGGGACGTTGCGATTGCTCGAACGCGGGGACTCACTCTCCGCCTGACCGCCGCCGCGTACGGACGTGCCGCTACCTGCTCGCATTCCCGCTCGCTATCAGTGTGTGTCATCGGTTCGTCGCTTCCCAGTGTCGTGACGTCATCAGTAGTCCCTTGACTACACCCCCGAACAATTGTTGTCTTTTTATTAAGACAGCACTTGCTCATTTTGCTTCGGATATTATTCCGATTTAACTTCCTTTGCCCCATCAGGGAAAAGTCCTCAGTTTCGAGGTTCTTGGTGGGAAACCTAACGGTGCCAACGAAACCAAGAGCGGGTGGTGACCCAATCCGCCCGCCTAATCCCTTCAGGATCTAGGTGAAAAAATTGGGCTCCGTCGCGAACGTGTGTGTCGCCGATTTACTGTGCTAGTGTTTCCCGTTTCAACAAGTTCCTGAAAGCAAAGTTCCCTGGACTGGAGTTGGAGTTGCTACCAAGCCCGGATCCTCGGACTGTGGCTGCGGGAAGGTTGAAGCGGGTGAGTCGCTGGACCCAGTAAATTCCCTTCATAATTGTGCAAGGAATTAGGTTGTTAGGCTGTTTAGGCGCGGAGCTTCACTCAATGTCCGTTAACTTTTAACCGACAAAATGTCGTCCTTAGACGAGAAGGAAAAAGCGCTTTTGCGTTTTTTCTTCCGCGTCTTCACGACCGACCCAAATTTTGAAAAGTATGGGTCAGAAATTGCTGCCATTCAGCAAACCAGCGATAACGTCACTGACTTCAGTGACGCGCTCGACAGCCCTTTGTCGCCGCCGCCTGCCGACAGAGGCTTACCGCCAGCCGTTGCCGCCGCGATTAAGGCTACTCCAAGACCCAAAGTTGTGAAACCCATTGTTTCACAAACAAAGGTCCAGCCCGCATCTGCGTCCATTGTTCCGGTTTCTGGGAACATGGGCAAAAGCTCACCGCCAGCCGTCGCCGCCGCGATTCCGGCTAATCCCGAACCCATTGTTTCGCAAACAATGGATCAGTCCGCACCTGCGTCTATTGTTCCCATTTCGGAGAACATGGACACAACCGTACCAATCTCCGACTCGGAATCGGTTTTAGATTCCTGCTCTGCTTCCTCGTCCTCAGAAGACGACTACCAAGTCGTCGGAAAGGGCAAGAGGAAAAAGGGCAAAAACTCGCAGGCCGCCATGGCCAAAAAGTTAGTCGCGCTTCCTCTAATCCCCTCTCCCGAGGCGTCCCGTCCCACCTCCCCGGTCCCCGCACCAAAGTCCGCCGCTGCTCATACCAGCAGGACAACCAGCCCTAAGGCTAACTCTTCAGCCGCTTCTTCAAAGAAGCTGAAGCCCCCTCCCCCGTTGTTCATTCAGGACAAAGGGAAATGGACAGACGTGTCCAAAATGTGTAATGAGCGCCGCATTCAATATACAAGCGCAAAAAGCACACAGCAGGGCATCAAAGTGGTGGTCCCTACGACAACCGACTTCAGGGAACTAACCCGCCAATTAATCGGAAGGCGCATAGCCTTCCACACCTACTCTCTGCCAGAGGAGAAGCCCAACCGCGTGGTGATCAGGCGGATCCCGAAGGAAATCCCCACGGAGGACATCCTCAATGACCTCCTAGGCCAGGACATCCCGGTCGCAGCCGTCCACCGCCTTCATAAGGCGAGAGGCGGAGACCTTTACGATATGGTACTGGTCATCTGTGACCCAGTAGAAGGTCACCACCCGATCTTCAAAGTGAAGTCGGTTTGCTCCCTGTCAGGCATCTCAATAGAGAAGCCCTACCGCTCAAGCGTAGTCGGACAGTGTCATCGCTGCCAGATGTACGGTCACAGCCAAGCCAACTGCCATGCGCCACACAGATGCGTAAAGTGTCTAGGCGACCATGGCACGGCAGACTGCCCCCGTCCCAAAGACAAGTCGCTTTGCACGGAGCCACCGAGCTGTGTGCTTTGCGGCCAGTCGGGCCACACGGCCAACTACCGCGGCTGCTCAAAAGCCCCCAAAGGCTCCTCCTCTAACCTGGTGAAGCGTGCAAGCGCCCGCCAACAAAGAGAAAGCCCATCGGTGAGGCTACCTTCTGCCCAGATGCCGGAGAGACTCAGCCCTCAGAGGCCCTCTCCCTGGACCACGCTCAACCACCAGAAAGCCTTCCCGGCTCTCAGTAAAGCAAAGTCCAGCCCCATCCCCGGGCTATTAGATGCCCCTGTCCCCACTCCCGCGGCCCAAGCGAGCGCACCGGCGCCCGCTCGTCCCACGCCACCCGGCCCCGCGGCCGTGGACCCCTCTCACAACGTAATTTTAGAATCGCTAGCAGAGTTAGTCACCCCCGAAGCAGACCGCATGGCGGCTGATCTCAGGGCGGCTAACACTGGTGGCGATAAACTTAAAATTATCCTCAAGTCCCTACTAAAGTTAGGCGACCTCCTCCGCAACCTTAATCTCGACTAACTCCAATGGATAATACAAGATTAACGTGCACCAAACCCCGATCCCTAAAATTAGGGTACTTTAATGCCAATGGCATTAGAGGCCAGCGTGATGAGATCGCCACCTTCCTCCGCGACCATCAAATTGATATCCTCCTCGTACAGGAGACCTTCCTCAAGCCCAGTCACCGCGATCCGAGAATTGCCAACTATCGCATAGTTCGCAACGATCGGTCACGTTGCCACAAGGGCGGGACTCTAATCTATTATAGAAAAGAACTGCATTGCATCCCCTTAGATCCCCCTCCCATGGAGTCTCTACTCGAGACCTCAGTGTGTCGACTAGGCATGACCGGCCATCAACCGATCACTATCGCCTCTGCGTACATCCCTCCCGGCGGCACGTCCGAGGAGCACACTCTGTTCACCAAAGACCTTGCCGTCCTCTTCGGCTTGAGCGACTCCGTTATCATAGCGGGTGACCTCAACGCCAAACACCCCGCCTGGAACAGCACGACGACCTCTGCCAGAGGACGTCACTTGTATAACCTGGGCGAGTCCCTCAACTTCGATCCCATCGCTCCTATGGAGCACACCCACTATCCCCACGACCCCGACCAACGTTCGGACGTTCTCGACATAGCGCTTCTCAAGAATGTCAACCTTAAGTTGCATTCCATCGAGACTTTACATGAGCTTAACTCAGATCATCGACCAGTGCTCATGCACTTAGTTCCTCGCTCGGGTCCTTCTGACCCCAGCCAGCCCCCGCCGACCCAAGTGATAACCGACTGGAGGAAAGTCAGCGAAAAGCTGAAATCCACCACGTCGCCTCACCTGGAGGCCATCCCCGACCACATAGTCTCTGTCGCAGACACGACGGCCGCCATCAACTCGTTTACAGAACACGTGCAATCCGTACTGAAGGACTGCTCACGGGAAGTCCCAGCAATGAGCGATCAACGCTGGATACTACCCGCTGACATACGTGAACTGATAAACGAAAAGAACGCGGCCATCCGTGCCTACAGCAGCTTTCCCTGCGAGGCAAACAAAGCCCACATGCGTAATTTACAGCGTGCTGTAAAGGATCGCACCAGTGAGTTTCGTAATAATCAATGGGAAAAAACGCTAAGCGAACTCGAGCCTACCCACCTAGCCTTCTGGCAGCTGCAACGCAAGATGCGCTCCACCAAAGAGGCTTCGATGCCTCCCCTCACCCGACCCGATAAGAGCGTCGCATTCGACGACTCTGAGAAGGCCGAATGCCTAGCCGACAGCCTGGAGTCCCAGTGCTCCCCCAGCTCGCAACCAGTAGACAAGCGACATCTCGATGAAGTGAACGCATTCGTCGAACGTAGAGCCGCCCTGCCCCCCGAAGAAGACCCTGATGATCCTCTGCCTCCGGTCACAGCTGACGAAGTGCAAGACATCATTAATAAACTTCAACCGCGGAAAGCACCCGGCTCCGACGGAATCACCAATAGGGTGTTCAAACTCCTCCCCGCTCAGCTCGTCGTGTTAATGGCGGCCATCTTCAATGGCGCCCTGAGCAACAACGCGTTTCCCCAAATATGGAAAGACGCCACTGTCATCGGTTTCGCCAAGCCAGGCAAACCCAAGTCTGAGCCTTCAAGCTACAGACCTATCAGTCTCCTGAATGCACTCGGTAAAATCTACGAGAGACTTATTTATAAGCGACTCAAAGACTTCGCCGAGGCTAAGAGCCTCATCCCCAACGAACAGTTCGGCTTCAGGACCGGACACTCTTGCATTCAACAGGCCCACCGCATCGTAGAACACCTGAGCGCTGGCTTCCAGCGTGGAGCGATGACGGGTGTGTTGTTTTTCGACATAGCAAAGGCATTCGACAAAGTCTGGCACAACGGCTTATTATATAAGCTGTACAAACTGGGAGTGCCAGACCGTCTCGTGCTCATCTTACGAGACTTTTTGTCGGATCGCACCTTCCGCTATCGCATCGGGAAGGCACTGTCTTTCCCCCACCCCATTAGAGCCGGAGTCCCTCAGGGCTCCCCGCTCTCTCCCCTTATCTTTACTCTGTTCACCAGTGACATCCCCAAGAGCAAGAAGGCTCAGTTAGCCCTGTTCGCGGACGACACGGCCATCTATTACACTGGCCGCAGTCACGACGCTATTTACAGCACCCTCCAAACCTCAGCCAACGTCTTAGGCGCTTGGTTCCGGAAATGGAGAATCGAGGTGAACCCCGACAAGAGCCAGGCAGTTCTTTTCTCTAAACCGCGTAAAAACAAGCCACCCGCGCTCAGCCCGATCACTATGTACGGTAAGCCTATCCCTTGGGAGAAGCAAGCCAAGTACTTAGGAGTCTTACTTGACAACCACCTGTCCTTCGCGGCGCACATCAAAGCAGCTCGAGACCGAGCTGCCTTTGCTATGGGTAGGCTTCATTTCATGATCTCGGCAAAAAGCAAATTGTCACTCAAGTGCAAGTTGCGCCTTTATACCGCGGTGATCCGCCCCATTATGACGTACGCTTGCGTCGTGTACGCTCACACCAAGTCTAAATACATCCATAGGATGCAAACCTTGCAGAACCGGTTCTTACGTAGAGTCACGGGAGCCCCTTTTTATGTCCGTAACGACCATCTACACGTAGACCTTAGAATGCCCACCGTCCTTCAGTTTATGAAACGTCTTTCGAAGCGTTTCTTCGATAACGCCAGTAAACACCGTAATCCCCTGATCGCAGCGGCCGCCCGTTACGAACCCTCGCGCATTAGTACAGTACGCCGTCCTCGGCATACCCTCGTCACTCCCGATGATGCTATCACCCTCCTCCAGGAGAGTAGCAAAGAGACTAGCACTCTTAAAAAATTCAGACACAAACCGCCGTCTTTCCGACCTCGCCGTCGAGGTCCGTCGCGACGTCCCGGTCCATGTCCTCCCCGACCCTCGCTCGAGCCAGCCCGCGATGCTGTGCCAGTAGTTTTAAATCAGCCCCTAAATAATGATATCATTCAGATCCAGCCTGTCCCCATGCAGTCCTCCCCCAGCGACGCCCTGAGCCGAGGCTCGTACCCCACAGGGGGTGCCCTCAGCGTATAGTCGCTTAGTTTGTAAGTTTTTATGCCCTGGCTGGAGGCCTTACTCTTAAGGCACCCACAGGATAGTCCGGTTAAGCAGACGACAACCTCCTAGGTTGAACTGCGAGATGCCATTCATAAAAAAAAAAAAAAAAGCGCGGGGACTACTCACTCGACCAGCTTTAAGCACTGTACGCGTCGCGCGCCGTCCAAATTATTATTGTAAATCATTTATAATATACCAGTTTTTTTGAAGTCAGCGTCGTCATTTACACAGCCCACTTAAATCTCCTTAACTTTGCAATTAATTGTATTATAATGTTGTCATACAGGACTCAAAACTTGAGATTTGCATGCCTCAAGGCGTAATATGGTTGAACTATGTTTTATTTTAACAACTTTATGTAATTACCCATATTAACAAATAAATGAATTTGAATTTGAATTCTTTTTTCCATTCCTCACTCGTTTCATCCATCTTTTCTTTGGCCATACTCTTCCCTCTCCAGCCATCACCATTTCTATTCCTCACTCTTTTAATCACATTCAAATCACACGACAGATATTGAACTGTTACTGCTTTTTGATTTTCAGTTAAGATAAATAAGCCCATTCATTATCTCCGTGTTCATTCATCCATTATATTTTCCGTATTCGTTGAATTCAAAATTCATGGCATTTTGATATCTATTAGATTGGTACTTCCACTTCAGGATGTCTTTGGATATTTTTCGCCTGGACCTTAGAAGCTGTTCTGGTGTCAACTCTTCAGAGAGTCTTTTTGATAACAATAATTTAATTACTGTAAGATTTTACAGAATGTTTAGAAATAAAGAAAATTCGACTTTGGTTCAAGAAGAAATTACGATTAAAGAAGAAATTATTAATTATTATTAATTTATTAATTTTTTCATAGTTTAAATCCAGGGACATGGAAAAAGAAACAAAAATTAGGTATCAAAAAATTATAGACTTCAATTATTATTATTTACAATAGTTAACATCTTGACAAATAAAAAACAACAATAACTGCTTAGACATTAGGGTCAACAATACGAATAGAATCAGTGATTATGATGATGATGTTCAGGAACAATGTGTTCGGCGTGACCAATGTACTTGACGTTGGCGTTGAATCTGTGAATGACATTGAGATATTAATGAGAGGGTTATTATTTAAAGTAGAGCCTAGACTAAATTGAATAGGTGTCACACTTACCCAGTTTTCTTGTCAGCGTGGTACTCGACGACCCTGATGGTGCCATCAGGCTGGTGCAGGCTGTACACGCCCTTCACGACGTGACCATCACGAGCTTCGTGCTGAGACTTCTTGTCGCCGGTGTGAGGGTCCTCCACTTTGTACGCGAACTCGTACTTGGGGTGAGACTGTAAGAAAAAAAAAGCTTAGCAACATCTTTCCTAGACGGGAAGAACGGAAATTCTGTTTTGTGTTTTAAACATTTTCATACATAGTACTCGACGTGTTTCTCGGTGGCGTGTCCGTGGTGCTGCTTGATGCTCTGTGATGAGGAGGCGTGACCGTGGTGTTCCTCGTGATGATGCTCCTCGTGCTCGTTGTGGTGCTCTTCATGTTTCTCCTGGTGGTGCTCCTCGTGGTGCTCCTCGTGGTGTACGGGCTTGTGTTCGCTCTCGTGAGTTTGGTGCAGTACGATGCTCTGCGACGAGATAGCGTTACCGTGACCGTGATGCTGACCGTGACCGTGATAATGACCGTGACCGTCTTGCGGCCGCGCGGCGACCATCGCGAAAAGAGCGGCGACTAGAATGACCTGTGTAGTAATAATTTGATTATTAAGAGCCTTCTTTTTTTCATTTTGCTGGAGACTTATTTTCACTATTTTAGTTTTTTAACTGACATGGTCACTAACACTATCAACAACTAACAACAACAATCAACTTCAGTTTATCCGTGATCATGGCGTTTGCAACAGCGCTGAACTATCGGGGACTCAAAACAAATAATAAAATTGTAAACCCGTGTGGTTAACAAGTGTTATTCATCATCATCATCATCATTTCAGCCGAAAGACGTCCACTGCTGGACATAGGCCTCCCCCAAGTGTCGCCATATTGACATAAGGGGGGTTTTGCCATAATCGCCACGCTTGGCAGGCGGGTTGGCGATCGCAGTACAGTTATTACAAAAGCACAGAGAACGCTGCTGCCCATTCTCTGGCAAGTCCCTTAGTCGCCTCTTACGACACCCACGGGAAGATATGGGATGGTGCTATTCTTTACGTCCGACACCATACAGAGCTAGTGTTATTGATAGTGTTATTTTCACTAATTCTTTTGTGCAATGGTTTTTTTTAAATAAACATATACCTTGAACATATTGTTAGTTTGTGTTGTGTACACTTGAAGTAGTGAACAGTGACTGATAACCTCTATTTTAATAATGAATCTTTTTATACACATTAAAGGGCTACAGGATACAGCTTTTCACAATAAGTTGATCTTGACAGACTAGTTTGACCAAAAATGATCTTGAGTAAAGTATTATATCCAAGTTAACTGACTTCTTACTTTCTTTCATGGAGGACATTGACATATTATTATATTCAATTAAAAAGTTACGTAACAAAGTTTTTACGACATTCGGCTATTTTGAGAAATATTTTGAGGCAATCTCATTTTTGGTTTTAAAACCATTATTTATGATTTTATTTAATTTATTGTTTTTTAACGGCAAGATATATTTATAAAGTTTTTACATAAAACTGATTCAATAAACGGAAAACATTTGAATTTTAAAGAATAACAAAATGTGAATTAAAGCTCAGAATACTTAGATACAATTAGATATTGTTGCTTCCTTACGTCTTGGTGCCGCCTGCTGCACTCCTCATCGCTGTAACTGTGGTGAAGCTGTCAACAGCCTCGGACACCACGGCCTGTAATGCAGCCGAAGTGCGGCCCGTTTTGCGCGGCACGCGAACATAAACGACATCATCCGACGAGCTCTTGTTACCGTCGGCGTTCTAGCTATCTTAGAGCCCAACGGCTTGGCACGCGACGATGGCAAAAGACCGGACGGCATGTCTTTGTTTCCTTGGAAGATGGGTAGGCCTTTAGTGTGGGACGCAACTTGCGTCGATACTCTTGAGCCATCACATCTTCCAAGCTCATCGTGCTGTGCTGGCCCAGCCGCTGCGGCAGCGGAGAAACTCAAGCGGCGTAAATATAGTAACCTTTGTGGTAACTATATTTACGAGCCGTTTGGGGTTGAAACTCTGGGGCCGTGGGGTCCGAGTGATCACAGCCTTTTTAAGGAAATCTCCAAACGCTTAGTTGACGCTTCCCGTGACCCAAGGGCTGGCTTTTACTTTGGCCAGAGGTTAAGTATTGCCATACAACGTGGCAATGCTGCCAGTCTGTTGGGCACATTACCAGCTGACAGCGTTGGGGAGGAGTTTTTTGACGCCCTTTTATAGTTTATTCATATTTTAGTTATTAAATTTTTTAGTTTCTTAATCCTTGTATATAGTAGATATTTTTGTTCATTAATAAACTTTTTGTTGTTTGTTTACAAATAAAGCATTATGATTCGTAAAAAAAAAAATAGATGTTATCTTCCCAAATTTTTAAGGATTTTTTTTCAGATTTCTGAAATAAATGTATGACAAGTGATGTACAATTACAGGAACAACTTCTTTGTCTCATTAACTTTCTAAAATGGTACCACAGTGCCTAACGCGTAAAGTTATCGACTTTTATTCCAACTTTTTGTAATGTAAACACACATGACATGACATACTCCTGTAATCCTTCAAAAGGAAATGGTTCCAAACGTCGTTGAAGTTCTCACACCACGTAAGTCAATTTTTAGTGGGTTTGACATTTAATGCCGTTTGCTAGAGAATCGGAAGACGCGTTATTTCAGCCAATTAGAAAAAAAACACCGATTCTATCTCTATTTGAAGTAAACATAAGTAATAAAATGGTATTGTACCTTTCATCATCATCATTTCAGCCCAAAAGACGTCCACTGCTGGACATAGGCCTCCCCCAAGTGTCGCCAAATTGACATTTTGGGGGGTTTTGCCTTTATTGTACCTTTACCAAGGTATAATTAAGCAGTTTTTGCACTTTCCTGTAAAGGTGCTATTTTTGACTTACGTTGGTTTTAGAACTTCAACGGCATAAAGCACATCCACACTTCGCCAGTATGTTTAAATCCCATGTAATAGGAGCAAGCCTATTGCTATCAAGCAGACAGAAATCAGGACTTTGGGCTGCTACTGAGAAACTAATAGAAAATGAAATAACTCTTTGCCCGAACTAGAAATTGCAGCCAACTTTATCCTTGCTAGCTTGTAATCTTTTACTTTGTTCATTGTATTTGTCAACTTTATGCTTTTTAAATTACAGTAACAATGCCCGTCTGAAATTGAAAGGAAAGGTATATTAGGGAATTGTATCATACATAACACACAAAGGCTCGTTTGTACCTTTCAGATAGCTCAGTCAAGGTCAGTTCCAAAAAAGAACTTAGGCTAACCATACTGCCTGCTGAATACACCGCATAATCAAGTAAAATGCACATAATGCTGAGACACCATGCCTTGACTCTGTGAAAAGGTGTGGGTCGTTTTTCAACACGTGTGCTCAGTGTGAGTTTTATTACACAGTAAAGTAAATTGACATTCAATTACTTTTCATATTTTTAGAACGATGTTCAAAATTGAAATTTCTTCAGTGAAATACGTAAACTTAATTCTAATATGCCTATCCTTCATCGTAATATGCTAACCAGTGTTTTCTTAAGAGCTGGTGCTCGTGGATTTATGTCAATGTCTTATAAGGAATGAAAATGACTCAACTACTCGGAATTAAATTTTCTCATTTTGAATTTCCAGAGATGTGCGTTATCTGTGGATTTACTTAAGGGTTGTAAATGAACCAAGTCAGTAAATAAGTGTTACTTAGAATACGGTTTCTTTCTTCTTAACTGTCAATGGCTAACTTGTGTCAAACCAGAGCTGGGCCACGAGGTGACGCCTTCAGTAGTGTCCAGCTGTTTTTGAAATTACATGACGACACAGTACATACATTGAATTCTCATTAATTACTCGAACCTGACTTTGTATTCTATAAATCCAGAATTATTACAAAAAAGAAACAAATATTTGTACACCAATTTCATTGGTAGGACATAGAGTTCAACTAAAATGTATGAATAAGACCTTTATTTCAATACCTGTGTTCACAAATAAAGATGATTTGATTTGATTTGACAGTTTTGCCTTGTCCAAAAAATTATCTCAGATCAGATCCAGAACATGAAAATCTTTAATTTTCTTATTTTCTGTTGATGCTTTACCTTGGTAATTTACAGTTCTCTGTCATCGCATCAGTCCAAAATGTCAGGGTATATGTTAACTTTTAAAGCAGAATACATTCTCTCACTTTGGAACTTCTTTAAAGTTTTTCTGTCTAAGCTTGAGCAACTTTGAATTAATAAGAATTGTTGTAGAGAAGAAGATTTGTTGTAAACTCTAAAGAATATTTAGTTTAATAAACAGGGGTTTTCCTTTTTATAATAATATTGTATTTATAATATTATTATCTGATGTTTATAACTATTGAACAGGTACGGTTTTGGCCAACAATATAATGAATATCATCTTTTACTCATCAGTAAGAAAGGGTTTATTGAAATTAAATGAGACCACCAATAAAAGCGGTAATAGAAACAAAAAATGTTTAAGAATAAATATAATATTGACTATTGACAATCATTATTTACAACAATAATATCATGAGAAAAAACAACAACAACTGCTTAGACACTAGATCAACATTACGTGACAAAGTTTAACGATCAGAATTAGAATCAGTGATGATGATGATGATGTTCAGGAACAATGTGTTCGGCGTGACCGATGTACTTTACGTTAGCGTTGAATCTGTGAATACGAACAGAAAAATTAGTAAATTCAAATGCACATTTCAAGCTCTTAACTATCTTATTTTGATAAGATAAAAAGTAAGATAAGTTCGATCAGTAAAACTTACCCAGTCTTCTTGTCAGCGTGGTACTCGACGATCCTGATGGTGCCATCAGGCTGGTGCAGGCTGTACACGCCCTTCACGACGTGACCGTCACGAGCTTCGTGCTGAGACTTCTTGTCGCCGGTGTGAGGGTCCTCCACTTTGTACGCGAACTCGTACTTGGGGTGAGACTGAAAGGCCAAAAACGGTTTGCAACATCTTTCCTGAAGAAGTGAAGAAAGGAAATTCTGTTTTGTGTTTGAAACATTTTCATACATAGTACTCGACGTGTTTCTCGGTGGCGTGTCCGTGGTGCTGCTTGATGCTCTGTGATGAGGAGGCGTGACCGTGGTGCTCCTCGTGATGATGCTCCTCGTGCTTGTTGGAGTGATCTTCATGTTTCTCCTCGTGGTGCTCTTCGTGGTGCAGCTCGTGGTGCTGCTCGTGGTGTGCGGGCTTGTGTTTGCTCTCGTGAGTTTGGTGCAGTACGATGCTCTGTGACGAAATAGCGTGACCGTGACCGTGTCCATGACCGTGGTGCTGATCGTGACCTTCTTGCGGCCGCGCGGCGACCATCGCGAAAAGAGCGGCGACTAGGATGACCTGTGTTATAATTATTTAATTATTAGGGGACTTCTAACTTTAATTTTATAAGAAATTACATTTTTTTTGTGAATTAGTAATTTTTTACATTTTACCTTGTACATATTGGTAGTTTGTGTTGTTTACAATTGGAGTATTAAACAGTGACTGATAATCTCTTGATACATTATTTCTCTTTTTATACACATTGAAGGGTTTCGATACAGTTATCGCAATTAGTTGAACCTGACAGACCAGTCTGCCCTAAAAAGTAAGTGCAGCTGACCTTGATTGAGTACAGTATTAAATCCATGTTAATATTGACTCCTGCATGAAAAGGAAAGCTTTTTTAGTTAGGACATTAAAATTCATTCAATAAAATGTTACAAGGCTTTACTTCAAAACACAATATGGCTACGGAAGACGACTGTTGGTTTTGTGGAGCAACTATCTTAGTCTATTTCGTTTTTTTTTAAGAATCGATTTGTGTTCAATATTTTTTTTTTGTTTTACATATTACATGGGCTTGCGTTTGATCGCAACTCACCTGATGTGAAATGAGTTAATGTCGCTTTTCTTTGCTCGCCAAATAAAGCTTTAAGTGTCGTGAAGGTATCCTTCTTTACTTGATAATTTATTTACTTAACGTTATTAGAAATCCTATAAGAATGAAAATATACGTCCTGTAGAAATGCCATTTATGTTGCAAAAATACCTGTTGTTATTTTTAAGAGCCATTGGCTAGTTTCAATCATGAAAACTCAAATCTTTTAAGGGTAAGAAATATCCAATTTAAGTTTTCCATAGTTAAGTCAATAAGTGCTTACATAATTAAAAAATTCGTAATTATGTAAAACGTAATTTTAAATCCTACGAATTAAAAATAATTTTGCAGTGTTTATTTTCAAAGACAGTAACCTTTTTCGTAAATAAAAAAACAACTAGGATTGTTGATGAAAAGTCACGTAGAAATGTATAGTTGAAGAATAAACAAGTTAAAAGAAAACATTAATGGCATTCATTTTTTTTTCTGCGCCGGTAGCCAGTTTTCATCGTGACAAGTGAAACCTCTTTACAAAAATAGAAGTTTTTTTTTCTGATTTAGTTTATTAAAATTGTGATACCACTATTTTTATACTCATTAAAAACATGAACGCGATGTTTTTAATAAGCAAAACATGGGCCAGTTGACATCCAGGGAACAGTCCTTCTGAGGAGGATAGGCGAGCAGCGGTTCCTTATCCTATACAAATGCATTCCTCTTTTTTCCATAAGGAAAACTAAACTAGAGCAAAATGTCTCACTACACAAAATTCTGTATCCACCCCACCATGTTTTTTTATGTTTAGTTTTTTTTTTATAAATTGTATGGGCCAATAATTTTCCTAAATAATCGCTTTCAAATCGATTCGTATTTATATTAAGTATATTAATTATTATTATTTCATTATTAATAATGTTTTCGGTACTTGGTCAATACAAATTATTTTTGACCTTCTCAAGCTTGCTATTATCTTTATCGCCAATAGTTTGTCACTTTCAGGAAATTAAATTAAGATTGCGGCCAAAGACAGTATTCTGTCATTTCATGATTATTTTGTTTTGCTTTATACTTCGCATCATTCTTTTAAAGTAAAGATGGTTATGTTTATACTTGCTCTTAAGAAACTAAACGGATTGGGTGTTCCCCTATGCTGTTGCAGTTTTTTTTTTTCATTATTATTGCAGTTTCCTGTTTGATTTTAATTGAAATAAATAAATTATTTGATACTGACTTTTTAATTAAAATGGAGTTTGCATGCATCTGAAATTTGAGTGTAAACGGTGACAAACTGATATTTGACAAATCAGATATTTTCATGCAATGCAAAAACAACAGTGTTAGTGTCATGAAGACACACTAGCTAGGGACTTAAATTGTAACCGTAATAAGTGTTTTTAACACTGTTTTTTAAAACAGTTATAACAGAAAAACACTTTTAAATGTAACAGATACAATAATGTTACCGAATCAAACTGCAACTTTTTATATGTGTAACTGAAATATTCAATTGTAGCTGTAGGACGCCGCATTTACCTGTTCACTTATTAACACTGTTAACACTTTTAAATCTGTTACACAAATGTAACGGTTAAAAACACATTTAAAAGTGTTACATATTTGATTCTGTTACCAATTCAACATGTAACACTTATAATTCTGTAACCTTTATGAAGGTGTTTTTAAGTCCCTGACACTAGCACTTTTGCTTTTATATTAGGTCTTTACCTATGAAATTGCCGTTTTGTTTGAAAAAAGTTAAAGTATTTTATTTCTTTTATTCAAAGTAATCACCCCTGCAATCAATGCATCTTTGCCAACGCTGTGGCAGCTTATGGATGCCCTTCTTGAAAAAATCAGCTGGACGGGAGACAACAAACTCTTCAAAGGCGTTTTGTACTGCCTCTCGGGAATTGAATTTTTTTCCCGCTAAAAAGTTGTCCAAATTTTGGAAAAAGTAATAGTCGGAAGGCGCAAGATCTGGTGAGTATGGCGGATGAGGGAAAGCTTCCAAACCCAACTCATGCAGCTTAGAGACGGTCTGTTGTGCAGTATGGGGCCGCGCGTTGTCGTGAAGTAGCAGTGGAGACGACCGATTGACCAAAGTTGTTTGCAGACGTGCGAGTTTCGCCATCATTGTGGTCAGTTTTTCAATGTACACATCTGCAGTAATGCTCTCGCCGTTTTGTAAAAAGCTATGATGACTCACACCAGCACTAGACCACCAAACTGTGACCATCACCTTTCTAGGGGTCATTTTTCGTTTTGCACATTGCTTTGGTACCGAACCAGGATCTTACCAACTTGCTGAGCGCTTTCGATTGTCAAAAAGAATCCATTTTTTGTCGCACGTAACAATTCGGTTCAAAATTCCTTCATTTCTGTGCCTGTTAAGCAGCGCAAGGCAAGTCTCGACGCGTACGTTGCGCTGGCGATCGTTAAGTTCGTGGGGCACCCATCTATCAAGCTTTTTTATCTTGCCAATCTGTTGCAAATGGACCAATATTGTTTTAATGCTAACATCAAAAGCTGCTGCCAGCTCAGCTGTAGATTGAGTTTCATCAGCTTCAACAATCACCTTTAATTCATCATTGTTGACTAAAGTTTCCGGACGACCACGAGGTTCATTTTTCAAGTCAAAATTCCCAGAACGGAACCGAGCAAACCAATAACGGATTGTGCGTTCGTTTGTGCAGTTCTCTCCGTAAACGTCGTTGATGTTACGGGTCGTTTGTGCCGCGTTGGTGCCACGACGGAACTCATATTCCATAATTACACGAAATTTCAAAGTATCCAATATGAGGAAAAATGTTGAAATGTAATGAAAATACAACGCTAATCAATAAACAAAAGACTGATTTTGTAAATAGAATGTCATATTTTTAAAACAAAATTAATTTGAATTTAGAACTCATAGCCAATCAAAACTTCTTTTTGTTTGAAAAAGTCTGTACTGCAATACGGGAATTTCATAGGTAAAAACCTATTATAATGGTGGGTTCTGATTAAAACAAGTCTATATTTCTTTATTTACACTCCTTAAGCAACTTTTCGAAGTGAAAATTTCTTTAGCCACGTTGAGCGATTTCTTTTGTAGGGGAAATATGGGTTCGCGTCACCTATGACCTTGACATTCTCGTAACGTATGCGCCACACAAGCGACGCTTAGTATAGCAGTCTGTTAACTGTGTACAGATCTAAAAATAAATAAAGAACACCGTTATTCCATTGTTTTGAGTTTTCAGTTCTGTCGGCAGTACTGACTGCGTTTTTTTTTTTTAGGTTTATCACTTTGAACTCAGTCACGGCGTGGCTATATACATTTATGCAGATCGTAACACTTAGCTATATTTATCTAGGTGTTATCTTTGAACCTGACGATTATGAAAATTAGAGCAAATAAAAACTGCATTATCGTTAAAATTAATATAATTGTGCCACAATTTATATCTGCACGTTCGTACTTGTAAAACGGTAGACTTTTTTGACATAAAACTCATCCTGAACATTTATTTATCCAACTGTTATTGCAAGTTGTTTTTGATGGTTGAAAAGTGGTGCTTCAACACTCATTCAACGATTTATTCGTTATTATAATTTTAAATTGGATTTATTGTAGATATTTTTTTTAAAGAGCATGCAATGTTTTTCTCACTAACTGTTCTTTTTAACACGAAAATTTATACTGATGACGAATCGGGAACATCAATATTAAATAAAACTTCATTTGTTTTCTTATGATGACAAGTTGGGAAATCTTGTAAGAAAACAAAAATTGGTGACGAATCGGTATAGAGACGAGTCGGGTATAACTCGCTTCAACATCATCATCATCTTTCTGCACCTGCCCCATGTTGTGCTTACATATATACTAAAAACAGAATGAAATAAACATTTCCCCCACAAAAAAGGCTCCCATACAAAAAAGTGATTTTTTTGCTCGGTTTTGCTATAAATCATGGTACGGAACCCTTCGTGCGCGAGTCCGACTCGCACTTTGCCGATTTTTTTAGTCTACGGCCTCTTATGAAAAATATTTCAATAGTAAGATTACACTAATTTTCTTCCATGAACAATTATTTCCAAAATGCATCGGAGCCAAGATATACAGGATGATTTTTGTTAGTGGGTAATTCGAAAACACTCAAAAGAGTCTCGAGCCCGATTTTGATAAAAACTAGAACTACATCACTGGTTTTTTGAAAAATCAATATTCCTAGCCAGGAATCGAACCCGTTCATTTTGTAAAAAAAACACAACCTGTATTATTATACCATTCGATAGTGTCGCTGCTATGGATCAAAATCTAGGAAGTATTAACATACGGCAAACGATAGAAAAGAGTTCATTTCTGATAATATGTGTACAATGTACGTAATAGTAGGAAACAGCAGCAAAAAAATAAGAAAATAACACAACTTTGACATCAGTTTTTTAAGTTCCGATATAATTCTAGGCTAAATTATTTTAGGAGTCATTATTATTATATTATATTCCACTATACGTTAGCAAAAATTATTTTTGTGGTCCCTGTGAAGAAAAATCATGCCATTGTTTAATACAAAGTTATCCAAACCCCTTTGCCATTCTGAACAAGGAAGGTGGGTAGAAAATTTCTCCGATAAAAATCAGGTACTGATTGGATTCTTTTGCGCATGAAAATGGTAACACACATCTTAGCATCAAAAACATAGCGTAAAAAAACAGCCTCAGACTTGTGAAATTAAATATGAAAAAATTGTTCGTTCTCAGCAACTCATAACTCATCATGGAACTTACTGATATGTATACCTCTATTAAATTAATTTCAATAAAATTTTGACGCAATCCTTTATGCTCTAAGCTAGAGTGATAATTATACTGATCGTTGCCATGTCAGAGGGTTTTTAAAACAGTATTTGAAGATTTCAAAACAAATGAGGGCTAGCAAGGCATTTTCCATTGCATCCATAACTGAAGTACCCAAATAAATGATTCTGTAGGTTAAGTTGGTCCTCAAGGAGATGTCAGCAAATCGGAAAGGGTCCGAGAGGGCCGATGCCTGCCAGGGCTGCGGGACTGTTCAAAAGAGATACCGTGGCCCTAGAACACAAAGGGCTAAGAAAGAACATGGATGGGTTTCAGTAAGTACAAGGCTCATCATCATTCATGGGTCATTTGATGATTTCCTATCCGTAAAAAAAAGGTTGAGTTGGTTATAGTGGCTCCAAGTTTTTCCATAGTTTGTGCAACAATAGTTTACCTCTAACTGTGGACGCTTATAAATAGCTTTTCGTTGGTATCTAATAATAACTTGAGCATTGTCAGCTGTAAGCCACACATTGTAAACCAGCATCATGTGTTTTAACCCCCTACCAAAAAAGAGGGGTGTTATAAGTTTGACGTGTGTATCTGTGTGTCTGTCTGTGGCATCGTAGCTCCGGATGAACCGATTTTGGTAAAATTGGTTTCGTTTGAAAGGTATTTTAATCGAAAGTGTTCTTAGCTATGTTTCAAGAAAATCTGCTCAGCCGTTTGAAGATCATCACGTCTTTTCTAGTTGTTGATGGGATATAAACAACTTCCACAGGTCTAATTGATTTTAATCTAGAAGATCTTGTCACTTGTCACCATGGGCATCGTGCTATTTGCACCTTGCCTTGGAAGAGGACTTTTGGCCGCAGGGAGTGGTGTTCCGACGCTTCCACGGGCAAGTGCCACATGAACGCACAGTGTCATAGTGCAGTGAAGTGCTACTAACATAGTTTTTAAGTTTCTATTAACTAACACGAGTTGTATTTTTACGATATATATGTTAGTCTGTAAGGTATTTATCTATGGGCCAAAGTTGCCCGAGAATAAATGAATGTTATGTTATGTTATTGCTGAAAGGGGGGTCTGCACACCCCCTCCCCCCTAAAATTTATTTTTTCTGAATTTATAACTTTCGTTGTTTTCATTAATTAGCGAGAAGAGGCACAACACCGAGAAAATTGGAAGGAATGGGCAGAATCCTATGCCCAGGTGTGGGACATTCAAGGCTAAGAAAAAATATATAAGTTTAAAAAGCGTGAAAAAAAATACTTAAAATTTAAGAAACCCCCGAAAAATCATCCAAGCGTCGTAGCGTCGGGGGACCGCTTAGAAGTCCGCTTAGAGAACAGAACAAAGGTTTTTTGTGTCGGGGGTATTTTAGATTTTTAATTTAATTTTTGTTCAGGGAACGATCTCTACATCTACATATTAATGTCTCCAAAATGTTTACACAACGTTAATCGCCTATTGACATCATTTATATGTAATACATATTATCTTAATGTAGAGTCATATTGGCAAAGACTTTGTAAGACTGCATTTTAGTTAATTAATGTCAATGCACAAATAATGTTTTCCAAGGGTTTAATTTCGGCTATAAAACATGTTTTATCAGAAGGTCAACGAAACTTGCCAAAAACTGTCATATATAGTAAACTGGTTGGGGCGCTTGAGAATATTGCGTAAAACTGTATCAATGTCCCTTTTATAATCTGTATAAAAAGAAACATAATTTACTGGGGAATTATCAGTCACCGTTTGGTTCTGTAAGAGTAAAGATAACAAACCCTTTAAAATGTTTAAGGTACTGCACTTTAATTTTTTTTTTATTTAAACTCAAAACTCCAAAATATACAGCTGTAAATAATTTGGCCGTAAATTTAAAAGGCTTTATTTCATCATCTATTTAACCTACTATGTTTATATTGCACAGATTATCCTTATTGCTGCTGTATTAGCGATGGCTGCTGCCCGGCCACAACATGCTTATGGTCATGATGACCACCACGGTCACGGTCACGGTCACGCTATCTCGTCACAGAGCATCGTACTGCACCAAACTCACGAGAGCGAACACAAGCCCGCACACCACGAGGAGCACCACGAGGAGCACCACGAGGAGCACCACGGGGAGCACCACGGGGAGAAACATGAAGAGCACCACAACAACCACGAGGAGCATCATCACGAGGAACACCATGGTCACGCCTCCTCATCACAGAGCATCAAACAGCACCACGGACACGCCACCGAGAAACACGTCGAGTACTATGTATGATGACATTCGAATCAAAAATGTTCATTTCTCTGATATATATCGTTAGCCATAGCGTAATTAACTGTTACATATTTCATACAGTCTCATCCTAAGTACGAGTTCGCATACAAGGTAGTGGACCCTCACACCGGGGACAAGAAGTCCCAGCACGAGGCACGCGACGGTGACGTCGTGAAGGGTGTATACAGCCTGCACCAGCCTGATGGCTCCATCAGGGTCGTGGAATACCACTCCGACAAGAAAACTGGGTAAGGGAAAAGTCCTAGAATTGCGTCTAAATAAATATAATTTAAAGCACATGAATTTATTTAATACTGTATTTTTTCATGTTCACAGATTCAACGCAAACGTAAATTACAAGGGTCACGCCGTACACATTGTTCCTGAACATCATCATCATCATTGATCGTTACAATTCGAACCTGGATTGTTAAACCTGATACTTTAAGATTGTTGGTTATTGTGCTTCGAAAATGTGATAATTTGTAAATAATTTAAATAAAACGTTCATACCACCTTACTTTTTGTTTAAATTTGATTCGTGACTAGTTCATGGCAAGGAAATCGCTTTCCTAACAAGTGGAATATAGGCAAACGTACTACAATTTGCAAGTAGTGATATCCTATTGGTGTGACTGCCAAAGCATAAGTTTCGAGTTCAACCCTAGACACGCACCTCTGATTTTTCGTAATCATGTGCCATACCCCTTCCTTTATTGAAGGAAAACATCGTGAGAAATCCAATCCTGGTAGATATTTTTCGACGACATGTAAAGCCAAGTTAGAGTCCCATAGGCAGCATAAAGACTATGATACCAGGTTCGGTACACGAAAAAGAAGAACTATAATTTACCATAAATACGGAACATTACTTCTGTATTCATGATAATATCTCTTTTATTACATTTCATGTAGCCAGTAACATAAAGCACGCATTATAAAATTATGCTAATAAAATATTAAACATGATTTTTCACTACAACAAAATGTATTTTGCGTCTACAAGATGTTGGTTTGTATCCTCATCTAAATTCAGGAGGTTGTCACAAAAGACGTAAATGATCAATCTAAATTACGATATCTAGTTAATTATTAATTAAAGCAACTTTTTGTTGTTGTTTAAGTTTGTCAATATTGCAGAATAATTCTCGAATAAACGTTAGGGATTTTTTGTATTTGTGAAAGCGTGGTTATAGGGCGAGGATCAGACAGGCTGCGTTTAAAACACGGGTGGTTCACACTTACCGATTTCCTTAAATAAATAAAAAAAATGACAACCCTTTTTATTATGATTGTTTTGGGTCGAGAAACATTATCATAGTTACCTTCATGAATTTGACGAGGATGCAAAACAACAGCTTGTAAACAATATGTTAAAAAAAACCCTGTCCGATCCGCGAGGGTATTATTAGGTATCGAGATTAGATTATATATAAGGAGTCCTTTTTGGATAACAAGTAAAAATAGGACCCCAACAAAAATTCAATGAAATGTAGTAAAATAAGGAAAATGACATGGCAACACAGGACAACACTCCGGCCGCTTCTCAGGTAGTGACGTCATGTACAAACAACTGACAATCGAACATACTGACGTAGTATGTTCGATCGTCTCGTGGTGTTCTCACGTTTTAAAAGTTTGTTAGATTGTAAGTGTTACGAGTTGTATTTCCAGGGTTGGGCTGGTAGAATTGAGAGAGAGGATTTTGGAATAAAAAACGTGACTTGTTCAAGGAGACAATCGAGATGCTATATATTTTCTTAAACTGACAGTTAGTGTGACATAAAGACCTTGACACGTCACATGACAGATGAAGTGTTGCAAGACAACAAATATAATTATTAATAAAATTTTAGGGATGCCAACAGTAAGGAAACGGTGGTGATTTGGGTTTTTAAAATTCATTAAGGTGGGTGATGATTACTTCCAAATAAATTTTATGAATATTACTAATAGAGTTCCACAAGGCTTTATATTAGGCCCACTTAAACACCTAGTTTATCCTCTACAAAAATATGAAATATCCCAGTAATGGTTGTTTAGGGGTGTGAGGAACAGGGTGTAAAGTTCCTCGTGCCCCATAGAAAAGGGAGGATCCGCCCCGTACTCTTTGCATGCTCAGGGTATCTCGCCGCCTGTTTCTGGGCCCGCCTCAGCGTAAACGTCCATCCTCAGGCACTCATTACGTGGAGACTATGTGGACGTATACTATGTCAATATAATCCATACTATGTCAATGTATTTTTGTTTTATTCATCATCGTTATCCCTGATGGAATATGATCATCCAGGTTATCTGCTAAGTCTTCTCCTAAGTTTGCTGTTTACTTTTTCTTGTCGGCTGCATTTGCGTATTATTTAGCAGAAAGTTCACTTTCTTTTTATTCCTTCAAAATGTTGTCATAAGTATTAAGTATACCATATCGTCACAGTTATGACATAATCATAAAATGTGCAAAAAATAATAAGAAATGGTTTTAAGTAGCATATACTATTTATTTTAATTATTTACATTGTAAAATACATTCTTTGAGGCTCATTAATCAACAATCTTAAAGTAAGTTTTTCAAAAATTAAGTTCGACTAGATCAATGATGATGATGATGTTCAGGAACAATGTGTACGGCATGGCCCTTGTAATTTACGTTCGCGTTGAATCTGTAAACATGAAAAACAAAAATTAGCAACATTCAGTTGACGCTTTAGAATTTATTTAATTTTATTAGTCTGAACTGCCCCACTCCTGGGCAAAGGCCTCTCACCGTTCCATCCACTTTTCTCGATGTTGTACCTCTTTTCACCAGATAGCGAGAAAGCCATCGAAGGCGTCCTGCCATCTTCTCCTCGGTCTGCCGCGACCCTCTGTAGTTGTCTCAGCGCTCCACTTTTGTGATATGCGGGCCCACAGCTTTGCGCCACCAAATAAAAAACTGTTTTTGTTTCCTTACCCAGTTTTCTTGTCCGAGTGGTATTCCACGATCCGGATGGAGCCATCGGGCTGATGCAGGCTGTACACGCCCTTCACGACGTCACCGTCGCGTGCCTCGTGCTGAGACTTCTTGTCTCCGGTGTGAGGGTCCACTACCTTGTATGCGAACTCGTACTTGGGATGAGACTGTATGAAATATGTAAGAGTTAGTTTATGCTACGGTTACTGATATAATCCAGAGGCAATGTTTTTTTTTAATTGGAACATCGTCATACATAGTACTCGACGTGTTTCTCGGTGGCGTGTCCGTGGTGCTGCTTGATGCTCTGTGATGAGGAAGCGTGACCGTGGTGTTCCTCGTGATGATGTTCCTCGTGCTGGTTGTGGTGCTCTTCATGTTTCTCCTCGTGGTGCTCGTTGTGGTGCTCCTCGTGGTGCTCCTCGTGGTGTGCGGGCTTGTGCTCGCTCTCATGAGTTTGGTGCAGTACGATGCTCTGCGACGAGATAGCGTGACCGTGGCCGTGGTGGTCATCGTGACCATGGCCGCCTTGCGGCCGTGCAGCAGCTATCGCGACGACAGCAGCGATAAGGATGATCTATTTTGCAAGAAAATTAGGTTTGCATTATATGAGAGACTGGATGTGTTACGAATACACACTTTTTGTTGTTAGAGTCAACATTTTAATGGATTTGGTGCGTAATTTGCTGCGGGGTAATTATTTTGAATGTTTTGCTGCAAATGGACTGTTTTATAAAAAAAAGTATTTGTTAGGTACCTTGATCATATTGAGGAATTGTGTTCTTAACTCTTGAATTACTGAACTGTGACTGATAATCTCCCAGTGCATAATTTTTCTTTTTATACGTGGACATATTAAAGGGACAGTGATACAATTTTTTTGCAACACCTTTTGCCCAACCAGTTTCCCGCATGTGTCAGTTTTTGGTAATCTGAGCCGACCTTGAATAAGAACGCCTTCAGTACCGTAATTAAACGCTTACTTTCTTAGTGCATTGGCATTATTAAATAAAAATAAACTTCTTGCACAAAACTGGTTCATACTTCTTTACCTTGTCATGTCGTTGTGAATTTTAGATTAGACAATCGCGATGTGTGTTCGTATAAAAAAAAAAACTACACTTCGTACATGCAGATGCATAAAATTATACAAACGTGACATTGCCACTATGCCGTAAACGTGATATTACAAAAAAAAAAGGGAGCAGAGTTGTTAAGTACACCAATATTTCTCTAGTCATGTTAGCTACATGTTACAATGAGTCCTAACCGGGCACAAATTCTGACTTTCGACTGGTCATTGCTTCAAATTTTCTAATGAAAGAACTACATATTAACCCTTTACTCTGATCCCATGCGAACACTTGTCCAGAGAAGCAGTCCGTCCGAACACAGCATCTATGATTTTAGGTCACTTTGAAAGTTCTAATGCGCTACAAGGTACGGTATATTATTTTATTCTTGCCCTATGATATACCAATTGAAACAAACAATTAATACGAACTATAAATTCAACGATTTTCAGTTCAGTCTCAATTGACTAATAAATAAAATACAAATTTATTTGAAGGCAGCACTTCCATGTCATTAAATTAAATATACATGTCGTAGTGAGCGAACACAAGCCCACACACCACGAGGAGCACCACGAGAATAACCACGAGGAGAAACATGAAGGGAACTACAACAAGCACGAGGAGCATCATCACGAGGAACACCACGGTCATGCCTCCTCATCGCAGAGCATCAAGCAACACCACGGACTCGCCACCGAGAAACACGTCGAGTACTATGTATGATGACGTTCGAATCAAAAATGTTCATTTTCTCTGGTTTATAATCATTAGCCGTAGCGTAACTAATCCTATTTCATACAGTCTCATCCTAAGTACGAGTTCGCATACAAGGTAGTGGACCCTCACACCGGGGACAAGAAGTCTCAGCACGAATCACGCGACGGTGACGTCGTGAAGGGCGTGTACAGCCTGCACCAGACATCAGTCCAGTCATTCCAACGCATCGTCTCCCGGTTCGCGGCCACCATTCCAGAACTTTTCAGCCCCATCGGCCATCTGTTCTGCAAGCAATGTGCCCTGCCCACTGCCACTTAAGTTTGGCAATTCTTCGGGCTACGTCGGTAACCTTGGTTCTCTTGCGGATGTCCTCATTTCTGATTTGATCACGCAATGGAACTCCGAGCATAGCCCTCTCCATTGCCCTTTGGTTGACTTTGAGTCTTCTGATGAGGCCCATTGTGAGCGACCACGTTTCGGTCCTGTATGTAATCACTGGCAACATACACTGGTCATAGACTTTCGTCTTGAGACACTGCGGTAAGTTGGACGAGAAGATACCACGCAGTTTCCTGAACGCTGCCCAGCCGAGTCGGATTCGACGATTGACCTCTTTCTCGAAGTTAGACCTACCCAACTGGACCGTCTGTCCCAGGTAGACATAATCGTCTACAACTTTGACAGTAGAGTCTCCGATCTTGATAGGAGTGGGTGTTGCATGGGCATTCAACATGACCTTGGTTTTGTCCATGTTCATTTTAAGACCCACTCTTTCGGAAGCTCTACTGAGGTCATCGAGCATTGTACTGAGGTCCTTCATGGTCTAAGCCATGACCACTATATCATCGGAAAATCGAAGGTGAGAGATGTACTCGCCATTGATGTTGATGCCTACTTTTAAAATGAATTTGCTTAATGCTGTTTTTTCGTGTTAACAGATTCAACGCCAACGTAAATTACAAGGGTCACGCCGTACACATTGTTCCTGAACATCATCAACATCATTAAGCGTTACTATTTGAACCTCATTGTTAAACCTCATACTTTAGGATTGTTGATTATTGAGCTTCGAAAATGTGATAATTTGTAAATAATTAAAATAAAACGTTCATAGTACCTTACTTTTAGTTTAAGTTTGAATCGTGACTTGTTCTTGGCAAAAACCGCTTTTCTAACAAGCGGAATGCTGGCAAACGTACTATAATTTGCAAGCAGTGACAGCCTAGTGGTGTGACTGCCAAGGCATAAGTTTCGAGTTCGAACCCTCGCACCTCTGATTTTTCGTATTCATGTGCGTATACCCCTTGCTTCGGGGAAGGAAAACATCGTGAGAAAACCAAACCAGCATGCCTGGTAGGTATTTATCGACAGCATTAAGCGGCGTAAAGCGAAGTCAGTCCCACAGGCGGAATAATCAGAAACTAATTTCGGTACACGAAAAGAAGAACTACAATTTATCATGAATACGGAACATTACTTCCGTATTCATGATAATATCTCTTTTTAACCCCCGACCAAAAAAGAGGGGTGTTATAAGTTTGACGTGTGTATCTGTGTATCTGTGTATCTGTGTATCTGTGTGTCTGTCTGTGGCATCGTAGCTCCTAAACGGATGAACCGATTTGGATAAAAGTGGTGTCGTTTGAAAGGTATTTTAATCGAGAGTGTTCTTAGCTATGTTTCATGAAAATCTGCTCAGCCGTTTGAAGATCATCACGTCTTTTCTAGTTGATGTAGGGATTTAAAAACTTTCACTATTTGAAATGTTGTCGCTTGTCACCATGGGCATTGCTGAGGGGGGGGGGGGGGTTGCAAACCCCCCCCCCCCTCAGGAGTAGGAAAGTCAAGGCTAGGCAAAAATAAAATAAGTTTAAAAAGCATGAAAAAAAATTAAATTAAAAATTTAAAAAACCCCCGGCACAAAAAACCTCTAAAAAGCCAAAAATAAATTAATCCAAGCGTCGTAGCGTCGGGGGACCGCTAAGAAGACCGCTTAGTACAAGCACAGAACAAAGCGGACCCCCGACGCTACGACGCTTGGATTAATTTATTTTTGGCTTTTTAGAGGTTTTTTGTGCCGGGGGTTTTTTAAATTTTTAATTTAATTTTTTTTAATACATTTCATGTTGCCAGCAACGTAAAGCTTGCAACATAAAATTATGGTAATAAAATATCAAACATTTTTTTTACTACAGCATATTTATGTTGTTCTTTTTAACCCCCGACCAAAAAAGAGGGGTGTTATAAGTTTGACGTGTGTATCTGTGTGTCTGTGTATCTGTGTATCTGTGTATCTGTGTGTCTGTCTGTGGCATCGTAGCTCCTAAACGGATGAACCGATTTTGGTAAAAGTGGTGTCGTTTGAAAGGTATTTTAATCGAGAGTGTTCTTAGCTATGTTTCCAGAAAATCTGCTCAGCCGTTTGAAGATCATCACCTCTTTTCTAGTTAATGAAGGGATATAAACAACTTACACAGGTAGTGTATTTGAAATTTGAAATGTTGTCGCTTGTCACCATGGGCATTGCTGAGGGGGGGGGGCACACATCCATTCTTTATATTTTTAAATTTAAGTATATCTTTCCTTGGTTTCGTTAATTAGCGAGAAGAGACACAACATCGAGAAAATTGGAAGGAAAGGGAGAGGCCTATGCCCAGGCTTAGGACAGTCAAGGCTAAGAAAAAATAATATAAGTTTAAAAAGCATGAAATAAAATTAAATTAAAAATTTAAAAAACCCCCGACATAAAAAACCTCTAAAAAGACAAAAATAAATTAATCCAAGCGTCGTAGCGTCGGGGGACCGCTAAGAAGACCGCTTAGTACAAGCACAGAACAAAGCGGACCCCCGACGCTACGACGCTTGGATTAATTTATTTTTGTCTTTTTAGAGGTTTTTTATGTCGGGGGTTTTTTAAATTTTTAATTTTTGGATAAGAAGTTAAAAAGGACCCCGACAACAATTAAACAAAATGTAGTAAAATAAGGAAACCGACATGGCAACACGGGACAACACTCCGGCCGCTTCTCAGGTAGTGACGTCATGAACTGACGATCGAACATACTTTTAAAAGTTTGTTAGATGATGATAGGGAAACAGTGGTAATTTGGGAACACAAATCGGGATATTAAAATTCATTAATGTGTTCAGCTTCATGAATACTTTACTTATCCTATTTGGTAATGTCATTGGTATACCTATATGTATGCCCCTTTCGGATAGGACATGGTTTTGTTTTTTAACATATTATATATACCAGTTATATCTGTAACTCCGTCAAAACTACTTTGGTTGGTTAAAACAATTTTAACACTCATAATATTTTCTTAGAAACTTATCAGATTGGTAAGTTAACGTTTTCAAGTAATCACACATGGTTATGATTACCTCCAAATAAATTTTATGAATATTGTTAATAGAGTTCCACAAGTCTTTATATTAGGCCCACTTATACACCTAGTTTTTCTTCTACTAATGTAATGGTTGTTTAGGGGTGTGAGGAACAGGGTGTGAAGTTCATAGAAAAGGGAGAATCCTCCGACCAGACAGATGTTATGTCTGGTGGGCAACTGCCCGACAGTTGTTGTCGGGTTTTTCTATATAGCCTTAAGTCGATTTAAACTTTATTATTTTGCACTCAGCACTCAGAAAAAGTATAAAATACAAAATCGGAAACAGTTCCAACTGTCCAAACCTGAACCTGTCCTGCCCTACATCATAAGTTCCAAAAATATTTATATCAGATATTAATATTTATATTAGATATATCACGGCGGGGATTCCACCATAAATGAATATCGACGCCATATTGCCTTTCAGTCGTTAACTGTGCAACATTCATCTTCATTGTTTTTAGATAGGTGGATGGGTAGTTGAAATCACACACAACACTTGACTCAAACTGCAAGTTTATTTCTAATAAACCAGTTACAGGCACTTTAACACTTATAAACTTTCCAGTTGAGCCGCTCATTCACAAACATGGTTGATGTGAGTAGAAGAACGAGCCAAGAAACTACTCACACACTCTTTTGGATCTGTCTTTCAATTATTACAGTTCTTATTAACATAAGTTATTATTGCTCACTTCAAAAACTACTTTCAATTCATTAATATTTCAATTCTCTAATCGCGAGCTAACTCGAATGAGATATCTGGGTGCGCCCGCGGCTCTGAGTGGGCGGATGTACTACACACTCATTAGATCAGTCCAATTATTCATTACATAGTTAGTTCAGTAATACTCCATTAAAACAATACTAATACTTCACAATTAATTATTTTAGTAATTAAACAATACCAATATTCACAAATGCAAAGGCGTTATTAAGTTACAAGCTTAATTAGTAGCTTTAATACTTTTTACAACAATCAAATGCTTTAAACCATTTTCGGCAGATCAAAGGATTAAATACAAAGAACTGGTTTACCACTAATAAAATACCCTAAAATAATCTTATTAATTTTAAGTTTGTAGTTAGTTCTAGAAATTGATTTAATTATTGCTACAAATTATAAATTCACTAATTGACTATTCGGCGCTCTTTCCCACAAGACTGGGTTGCCGCCTAACAAAATGAGCCATTGTTAAAATCCAAATTGTCATTGCTAAAATCCCAGTTATCATAAAATATTTGCTAATCTTAATTTTGGCTATAGTTCTAGCTAAAGGCTTTTGTTTAATAAATTACTCGCCATCTAAGCTTAACGAATCTATTATTTGCGCAGTAGTTAACACACAAGCCAATAGATGGCGTTTAGTCAAATGATTATCGTAATAATTATGCTGCCCCCACACAGATGGCATGGCAGGCTCATCAATATTATGACAAATGAGGATTATTAAGTTGATTCTTAATAAGATTAATGAATAGCCTTAGCACATAGACGCTCTTGCGGCGACAGATATCATAATACACAACTTCTTTTACTTAATGACCTTAATATGTAGGGGCACTGGCAAGGGTAAAATAGCTCAACTCGGTCCTAACAACTATGTAGGAAGGACGTCCTAAGGGTCTCGACATCGTGGCTTATGGTCTAGTACGACTTACAACATAATTTTTTTAACTTAAGTTTTTCGAAAGCTTATAGTTTTTTTTTCATTAAATTTTTTGAACTAACCGTTAATGCTAGGCAAAGGCTGCCCCCATATCCTTCAAGGTACTCTTTGCATGCGCCATCTCGAACCAGTTCGCGCTCGGGATATCTCGCCGCATCTTTCTGGGCCGGCCTCAGCGTAAACGTCCATCCTCAGGCACTTATTACGTGGAGACTATGTGAACGTATACTATGTCAATATAATCTATACTATGTCAGTGTATTTCTGTTTTATTCATCATCGTTATGACCTGGCTGCCTGGACGATGATATTCTATCATGGTCCAGGCTATCTGCTAAGTCTTCTTTTGTTTGCATTTGTGAGCTAGTTGGCATAAAGTTCACTTTTCCTTTATTCCTTCAAAATTTTGGCATGGATATAAGGTATACCACATCGTCACAAGGAATGACATGTGCAAAAAATAATAAGAAATGGTTTTAAGTAGCATAGACGTATTTATTTTAATTATTTACATTGTAAAATACATTCTTGGAGGCTCATTAATCAACAATCTTAAAGTACGAGGATCAACGGAAAAAGTTCATCAAAAATTAAGTTCGACTAGATCAATGATGATGATGATGTTCAGGAACAATGTGTACAGCATGGCCCTTGTAATTTACGTTCGCGTTGAATCTGTAAACACGGAAAAACAAAAAATGACAACATTTAGGTCATGTTTTAGATATATATATATATATTTTATTAGCCTGAGCTGTCCCACTCCTGGGCAAAGGCGTCCCACAGCACAGGCCCTCAGCTTTGCGCCATCAGTTTAAAAAAAAACGTTTTTATTTTCCTTACCCAGTTTTCTTGTCAGAGTGGTATTCCACGATCCTGATGGAGCCATCGGGCTGATGCAAGCTGTACACGCCCTTCACGACGTCACCGTCGCGTGCCTCGTGCTGAGACTTCTTGTCTCCGGTGTGAGGGTCCACAACCTTGTATGCGAACTCGTACTTGGGATGAGACTGTTCGAAATATGTAAGAGTTAGTTATGCTACGGCTAATGATATAAACCAGCGGAAATGAACATTTTGTATTGAAACGTCGTCATACATAGTACTCGACGTGTTTCTCGGTGGCGAGCCCGTGGTGCTGCTTGATGCTCTGTGATGATGAGGCGTGACCGTGGTGTTCCTCGTGATGATGTTCCTCGTGCTGGTTGTGGTGCTCTTCATGTTTCTCCTCGTGGTGCTCGTTGTGGTGCTCTTCGTGGTGCTCCTCGTGGTGTGCGGGCTTGTGCTCGCTCTCGTGAGTTTGGTGCAGTACGATGCTCTGCGACGAGATAGCGTGTCCGTGGCCATGGTGGTCATCGTGACCATGACCGCCTTGCGGCCGTGCAGCAGCCATCGCGACGACAGCAGCGATAAGGATGATCTATTTTGCAAGAAAATTAGGTTTGCATTATATGAGAGACTGGATATGTAAAGGTTACACATTTTAATGGATTTGGTGCGAAATTCGCTGCGGGGTAATTATTTAGAATGTTTTGCAGCAAATGGACTGTTTTAACAAAAATCGTAAATATTTGGTAGGTACCTACCTTGATCATATTGAGGGATTGTGTTCTTAACTGTTGAAGTACTGAACTGTGACTGATAATCTCCCAGTGCATAATTTTTCTTTTTATACGGGGACATATTAAAGGGACAGTGATACATTTTTGCAACACGTTTTGCCCAACCAGTTTCCCGCGTGTGTCAGTTTTTGGTAATCTGAGCCGACCTTGATTAATAACGCCTTTATTACCGTAATTAAACGCTTACTTTCTTAGTGCATTGACATTATTAAATGAAAATAAACGTCTTGCACAAAACTGGTTCATACTTCTTTACCATGTCATGTCGTTGCGAATTTTAGATTAGACAATCGCGATGTGTGTGCTTATAAAAGCACACCAATATTTCGCTAGTCATCATCATCTTCCTGCCCTTTTCCCATTTTATTTGGGTTCGGCGCAACACGTCTCCTTCCTCCATTCTCCTGTGGCATTCGTCATGCTATCATTTACTCCTTTTTCCGTCATATCATTTTTCACACAATCCGTCCATCTTTTCTTTGGTCTTCGTCTACCTCTCCATCCATCCACATTCATATACATCACTCTTTTAGTCACATGTGTTCCATCCCTTTCTCATCACATGTCCATACCAAGAGAGATTCCCTTCCATCTTTTTTGTAACAGGCGCCACTTTCAAACTTCCTCTTATATACTCATTTCTAAATTTATCCATTTTAGTCACTCCACACATCCATCTCAACATTCTCATCTCTGCATGCAATCTTTTTTCATCCGTCTTCTTAACTGCCCAGCATTCCGATCCATACAGTACGACAGGTCGTATCACGGCCTTGTATATTTTCCCCTTTAACTTGAGGGGCATCCGTGGGTCGCAAGTTGTTCCAGTGACCTGTCGCCATTTCATCCATCCTGAGTTAATCCGGTGCGTTACGTCCCGGTCTACATTGCCATATTTACATCAATATTTTGTAAGGTCTACACCAATATTTCGCAAGTCAAGTTTGCCATATTAAGTTACAAATGAGTCCTACCTAACCGAGCACAAATTCTGACTTTCGAGTTAGTGCAGCGAATTTTCTAATAAAAAAACCGGCCAAGTGCGAGTCTTACTCGCACACAGGGTTCCATAGCCCCAAACAATATTTGAACTGTCATTCATTAGTTAGTAGTATTAGTTAGTAAACTTCCACTCAACCGCAAAAGTAAATTGGTTTTTCATAGTATTTTAATGAACAACAAAGTTACTGCTGCAGTTTGATGAAAAAGTCCCATATCTAAACAACTAAACATCATATCTTATTGAAACCAATTTTCGTTGACAGTTTTTTTTACCTTCTACAATTCTAAATATTTTCAGAATTTTCCTCCTCTTACTTTAGAAATTAGAGGGGGGGGGGACACACATTTTACCACTTTGGAAGTGGCTCTAGCGCAAACTATTCAGTTTAGAAAAAAATGATACTAGAAACCTCAATATCATTTTTGAAGACCTATCCATAGATACCCCACACGTATGGGGGTGATGAAAAAAAAAATTTTGGTTTTCAGTTCTGTGTATGGGGAACCCCAAGATTTATGTTTTTTTTTCTATGTTTGTGTGAAAATCTTAATGCGGTTCACAGAATACATCTACTTACCAAGTTTCAACAGTATAGTTCTTATAGTTTCGGAAAAAAGTGGCTGTGACATACGGACGGACAGACAGACAGACAGACAGACAGACATGACGAATCTATAAGGGTTCCGTTTTTTGCCATTCGGCTACGGAACCCTAAAAACTCCATATTAACACTTCACTCTGACCCCATTATGCGACCACTTGGAAGCTGTCCGTTCAAAAGCACAGCATCAAAGATTTCAGATCACCTTGAAAGTTCCTCATTCACTACAAGTAATGGTATATTTTTTTTTTCTTGTCCTATGATTTAATATTTGTAACAAACAATTAATGCGAACTACAAGTTCAACGAATTTCGTGCAGTGAGCAGTGCAGTCTGAATTTAATATTAACTAAATAAAAGTTTATTTAAAGGCAGCACTTTCAAATCATTAAATTAAATATACATATCGTTTTTTTTTCTACAACAGTGCAGTAACTTTTTGGAGCGCAAAGTGCGGTTCGGTTTGGTCACGGTCACGCAAAATTAATTCGGTCATAAGCAGTCACTGCCACAATGCAACCACATGGCTTTGAACTTATTTTCATACAATAGAACGACCTGGTTTTTTATTCAAATTCGTAATAGATCTTGTTTAGTTTTCACATTATAATTATATTTGTGACATTGTGTGGTGAACAAGTTTCGGTTCTCAATTATTTGAAGTTATTATCATTTTTCTGGAAAACGTACCTTTTATATCGTTTTACTCTAAGATTTAACAGAACTTTTTCCATACAAGACAAATGACAATCACTTTCAAAGCTTGTCCACATTAATGACTTTCAACATCATTGTTATAAACTTTTCCGTAGATAATGTCAATCATATTTCGAACATATCCGTCATCATTATCGCACAAAGAATGTCATTTGGTTCGACCCTCTGACAGTTTTAAACATACCAAGAAGTGTCTGCATGCTATTAATGAAAGTGGGGAAGAAAGAAAGTAAAAAAATAAGTAGTAAAACGTGTAATATGTATCAAAAACTAAAAATTCACCAACAATTAAACATTAGATCACAGTAGGTACAATAATGGTAGATGTATCACAGTTTTGGTTCAGCAGTGGTTTAGTAGTGGCCGTGGTGGTCGTGGTGGGGCACAATGTGGTGGGTGCTGTGCTTCACGTCCGCGTGGAAACTGTGAAGAGAAAATAAAATTAGATATTAATAGCTTAGACCGTCTTAATCTTAAAGTGAATCCATGTGAGGAATATTGAGCAGGAGGAGAAACAGATTTATTTCTTCTTCCATTAAAGCACATAACGTCATTTCAATAAAGAAAACTTGACTTTGCAAAAAATTCTGGATTAAATGGCCATTGTCATTTGGATACATACGTCTCGTATAATAGCTTTTAATTTGGTTTTACTCGGGATATAGTACTTAATATTCTGAAGAAGTATAGTGTTGGACCAATTCCTCTTCAATGCAACGCGATCGAGTTCGAGTATTTCGGTTAAGACAAAACTGTCATGTTTCCTTCTACAAAAAAAGATTTATTGATTTTTACTGTCTCAATTCTTCGAAGTTCCCACTTACCCAGTGTGTTTGTCACCGTGGTACTCAACATGTCTGACAGAGCCATCAGGCTGGTGCAGCGCGTAGTATCCCTTGACGACGTCTCCGTCGCGGTGCTCGTGCTGCGACTTGATGTCTCCAGTGTGAGGGTCCTCTACTTTGTAACCGAACTCGTATTTGGGGTAGGCCTGGAATTTTACAAGGATAATTCTTACAAAATTATCATTAAGACTAGGAAAATTGACTCCAAGTAGTTTAAGGAAAATAATTGTCCAGGTTGAAAACCTGAAATCTACTGAGATGAATGATACACGGAAGAAGAAATATGCTGCAGTATCCAAAAATAAGAAGGGTTTGACTAAGGTGTATTTGTAGTAGACTCAAATTTTACCGGTTTTGTTTAAGTCCCATGTAAAAAGAGCAACCCTATTTTCCATGGCAATAGGCTCGTTGGTTCATTAACTTGACACAAATCCAGATTCTGTGCAGAAACTTAATGTTGAAAAATCCTAACTAACACTTTTTAACTTACATAATAATCAACAGCGTGGCCATGACCGCCGTCGTGTCCGTGACCGTGACCGTATCCACCATGACCGCCATCATGGCCATGCACATGGACCACTTCCGCTGGCCCATCGTGGCGATGGATATACTGGGAGGAGAACCCATGGCCGTGTCCGTACACAGCTTCCAGGAAAGCTACGGCAGCTACCAGACAGAATACCTGAAATGGAGACGTATGACAAAATTAGAGTTGCACTTTTATTCCCAAGTGCTGGAAATTTGTTGAAGACCTCCTTTCATAGATCGATGTAGCAGGATTCAAAAAAGATTAAAAAAAAGAGGTTCATAGGACTGACTGACAATAATTTTGAATTGTTATGGACGGTGTAGGGCCGTGAAAGGACCTATGTTGAAGCGCGGGATCCAGGATAGCTGGGGTAGGGGGAAACCCTAGCTATCCTGGATTCCACGCTTCGTCGATAAGCTAGGTGGAACGATGACTTTAAAATGGCTAGGTTGTTTTGGACGTTGAAGACGGAGGATAGGGTGCTATAATGCATCTTGGGAGTGGCCTATATCCAGCAATGTACTGCGATTTGATGCGTTAATATTTCGACTGGGAAGAATCAAAATGACGCATAGTCTTCAAGCATTTAGTTGTGGGCGAGAAATCACTTCACGAAACATTTTCAAACAACACAAGACACTACACTTAGAACACTTAGATATGTAAAAAATGTTTACCTTTGAGAACATTGTTAGGCAAATAGATTCTATTATTTGTTGTGTTAATGAAACTAAGACCAAGAGTGGACTGATATATAATGATTGAATTCAACGTCTTTTATATCAATAACAAAGTTAGCCAAGGTAAATAGATTTCACTCTAAGGTATGAACAAGCAGTACAAATTATTCACGAACTTCAGTATACGGCATTAGCAATGAATTTCGTAAAAGCGTTTGTTCGGAATGACCACTTACACCTTGCAGTGTGACATTGCCACAGTTTGTTATAAGTAAATTGCACAAGATCCGTGTATTATTGACACAAATATAATTGAACAAAAAACAGCCTAAGTGATAATGAGTTGCAGCAGTATTCTTATTGAAAAAACTGATCAAGAATTAATGAACGCAAATGTTGCTACGAACGACGTCGTTTTTGTGCGCGGACGCAATGCATGCAGTAACGATAGGTATAGCTTTCATAATGTGTGAAGAAAATTCTTAAGTTCAAATATTCTATTTTGTAAAGCTGTTTTGGAGCCTACGTTATTAATAATACAACTACAAGTTTCGAACCATCTTAGTTTTACTCATAAATTCGTAAGTTGCTTTTACACAAATTTCGGTATGATGGATGGCACAAGCCCTATCTACGAAGTTACCTCTAACTGAATGATTAGTGTCTTTCGATTACCTACATGACGTTCGTAGCAGCTGTCTTATATGATAACCTGTTCGGCAGCTCAATATGCTCCGTGTTGAGATGACCCGATTATGTGGTGCCATTATGCATGTAGACAAATAAATACATACGTGAAAATACCATAATTAATGCTTTAGTTTATTAAATTGTTGTCTAATTTTGTATAACTTTAAATGTTTATGTTTAGTAAATGCTGGATATTCATTTAACTACCCAAAAATGCTCTGTATGGAGTCGGACGTAAAGAATAGCACCATCCCATATCTTCCCGTGGGTGTCGTAAGAGGCAACTAAGGGATTTGCCAGAGAATGGGCAGCAGCGTTCTCTGTGCTTTTGTAACAACCGTACTGCGATCGCCAACCCGCCTGCCAAGCGTGGCGATTATGGCAAAACCCCCCAAAATGTCAATGTGGCGACACTTGGGGGAGGCCTATGTCCAGCAGTGGACGTGTTCTGGGCTGAAATGATGATGATGATGACCCAAAAATGAATATTTTTAAAATAATTAACACTTTACAATTTTAAAGTTTTTTGGCAAAAGCCTTAAAATTTACTTCTTAGCGAAACATCGTAATTTAGTTTAATTGACAATAACATATCTTCGCGAAGGTTAAAAGTGTTTGCAAAGATTTCAAGAACTTGTTTTGAGCTGTCCAAACCTTTATTTTTGATGACAGATTGGGTACCTTGGGTTCCGAAGAAAGGTACTCTTGCGTTAAAAGGCATGACTTTACATACGTGAACCAGTATTTCAGTGGTATGCGAAATTTGCACGTAAAGTCGTTCTACAATTATAGCAAACTTGTTTTGTTTCGAATTATTTTTGAGTATAAAATCTTAAGTTTCCTTGAGATCCAGTATCATATTTGCAACAGCCTTAGTGGGAATCACAGCACAATGTTTCATGCAAAGGTACACTTGAAGTTTTTTTTGACATCTCAATTTCTTAAATCAATGCCCATTCCCGAATTAGGCTATGATTAACATCGTTTACTATGTATTACTGAATAGTACTAGGTATCTTAACATTTCACTCATGTGGCATCATTCAATTATTCCTATGGTAAAATTATACGGTAAAGTAATCTAGAGTTCAAGCACGTGTAGTCTATTTGTTGTAACGGATAGTGGTAATGCACTGACTTCCTGAACAGAAATAAAAGTTGTATATCCTATAATTGTTGCCTAACTTTATCACTTATCATAACTTAATATAACGATATCAACTCAATTGCCAATCATCAAAATTAAATATCAATAGCCATAATTCGGTGCCCTTCCGTTTGTACAATAATCATTATCAAGGAATCTAAAATAATCACATTTCATTTCAGATCCTCGCATTACTCGGGTTAATGGTGGCGGCATACTGCCTAGACCATCACCACCACAGACTCTCACTAAAAACAGTCTTAGAACACAAGACACACCACGAGACTCCGAAGAAAGTGGAATACCACTACCATGAAGAGCTCAAAGTCCCAGTCCAAACTCATGAAGTACATGCCATCCACGCTGCACCTAAACAACACGCAGTTTCTTCCCAAAGCATAGTCCGACATGACAGTCATGGTCATGACCAAATTATCAAAGTAGCTCCTAAGCATTACTTCGTTGCTGCCAGAGAACCTGCTCCCGTTCATGAGGTGGTTGCTGTCGAAGTCCCAGCTGTTCAATACAAGTACGTTCCTGTGGTTCCCGTTCATGTGGCTCAACACGCTGTTGTGGCTCAACCCGCTGTTGTGGCTCAACCCGCTATTGTGGCTCAACCCGCTATTGTGGCTCAACCCGCTGTTGTGGCTCATCAGGAATATAAAGTAACCCAGCACAAGGAGGTTCAACATAAGGAAACCCACCATGAGGAGTCACACAAGGAGCATCATCATGATTACCATGTGGACTATTATGTAAGTTTAGATACGAATTTCGTTTATTTTTCCCCTCTCCGATCTTATATTTTAAACATGGTTATTTGGATAGTAAGCCCTAGTTTTGGAAACCTGCCCTTTTTTGTACTTATTAATCCTGTAGCTGAAATTGATGGTACTTGTTATTTAATTCATCCAATTACGATGGTTATCAATAAATTCTTGATATATGACTGGAAACGTACTTAACTAATATTTTTCCTATTTCAGGCTCACCCCAAATACGAGTACGAGTACAAAGTGGAGGATCCTCACACCGGCGACAAGAAGTACCAGCACGAGTCCCGCGACGGTGACGTCGTGAAGGGCGTGTACAGCCTGCACGAGGCTGACGGTTCCATCAGGACAGTCAAATATACTTCTGACAAGAAGACCGGGTAACCTGAAATCTTATTACAGTAAAGTAATTTTATTCTGAAGCTACGTTATGAAACGGTGGAACGGCTTGTTTATGTTTCTACAAAATCACTGAGCTTATTATCATTACATTTTGAACATGATGCTATGTAGCCGATGTCGGCCACAGCGACTGCATTCGATGGCTTTCTAGGGTGGTTGTTGAAAGCTTTGGTATGCTGTTCTTTCATGTCCGCAAAAGAGGTCTCATTTCCGATATTGGCCGAAAAACTTCGAGCACAAAGCAGACAGGTGGTCAGACCACCATTGACGACATTGTAGGGTGTAGCTTTAGGTGGCCTAACCTTATTACTATCAGTTTACTGCTGCACCTGCCTGTTTGGGTGCACTTGCCTCTCCCAAGTGGCACCAAAACACCCTATTCTGCGCCTATCTCCACTATATTATGATAATGCGAAGAAAACCCAGAAAGGTATAGTTGTAAATAATCTCTTACTTAATGTTTTATGAACACGCTGTTATCTAATTCTTCACTCTCTTTTCTAGGTTCAACGCTGAGGTGTCACATAAAGGCCACTTCACGCATGAACATCACTACCACCACTAAATACTGATACTGTTAGCCTGCGTCATCCCACTGCTGGGCAAAGGCCTCTCCCCATGACTTGTGGACCACTGGTCGCTGGTCTTGTGTAGCTCGTCACGCCATCTTCGACGAGGTCTACCGCGACGCCTTCTGGCTGTGTCAGGGCTCCAGAAAGTGGTTATTTTGGCCCACAGATCATTGGACTGGCCACCACTAAATAGTCAATCTATTTAAAAGTAGTATTCTGTGTTCATTAATTTTAAGCTGTTAAATAAATATTTAAAACTTCAAAGAAAGTTTAGCTGTTTATTTTATTAATGGTGAAAAGGTGCGTCAGTACCTACCTAGTAACACTTCTAATCCAAAACCTTCCTTACCACTACGAAATATGGTTCTATTTTGAAATCAATGTGTTGTCATTCATATTTAGTTAACAGATCCTATTGTTTTTCTTTAAGGCAATGATGTCATTGTCACTAGGAATACGTAAAAATCTGTATGCATCGGTGACATAGATTTTTCCGATAAGTAGAAGAAATCCGTATTAACTTACATCATAGAAAGTTAGCCACATCGCTTGTTACATATACCTACATACTAAGAGGCATGTAAACTAAGCAATAAGGAAGGTATCAATTTATCAGTACGTACGCATATTTTGTAACAGGTACACAGGTATACTTGTTACAAACGCGAAGATATTATGACAGGAAACTTTGATGATATACAAGTTTCTGATGTTTCATCATCGCCGCTGAAACAAATATAAAATCAATTATAATAATACAATAATTGGTAAATAAATATTTGTAGAAAATTAAATCAATAAGGATGTTGCGAAATACTGGAAGCGGTACTTAAATGTGGTTCATGGTTACACAATGAAGAGCTCTATGCGTAAGTAGTTAATTCACCTGGTTTTTAATTTTCAAAAAAAAATTAGGCAATGACATCGTTGAGGTCACTTTCCGTTGTCACGAGGGACGAGTTTGATATAAAAACTTTCTTGAGCTGATGAATAAAAACAGACCATTTACCATGATTGACTGCACACCGTGGCTCACTTTTATGTTTGACGATATGGTTAGAAGTCGCTATAACCAAATGCTAGAGCAAATTTTCTCCGCCACCTCTTGAAATTATAAGTTTAATGTTTATTGATAGGATACCATGTTGCTTTTTAGACACTAAGATTAATTATAAACGCTGGTTGAAGTTAAGAGACGATTCATCATCATCTGCTAAGCCTTTTCCCAAACTATGTTGGGGTCAGCTTCCAGTTTAACCGGATGCAGCTGAGTATCAGTATTTTACATGAAGCGATTGCCTATCTGCTCCACAACTCAGTAACTGGGTAATACGATACCCCTTGGTAAGACTGGATGTCAGACTTTCGTCTTCTGACTACTCCTAACGACTGTCAAAGATCTACAACTTGACATTGTATTAAAATCATATCATAATTACATTAATTGGGATATATCTTTATTTAGCGTTTGTGATGCCAAACTATTATAATCACATTGTTACGGCCTAGAACTTGGCCACTTTGGCTTTTTATGCTAATTTTAATATTTCTACACCGGCAACGGTAGTGTATGTGAAACTGTTTAATATTAAGATCCTAATGTACCATTCACTCAGAAATAAATATTATTCTATTCTATTCTACAAATGACAGCCGGAACCAACGCCTTAATATGCTTTCCGAAACACGGAGGACGCTCGGTATGTAATTATGGCCACCCATCAATGATCCAACCTCGGCAAACATAGCTTAAACTTAAAGATTGACCCGTGTGGCTGTTATTATTTAGCCACGAGCTCCTCAGTTTAGAGATAGTTAAGAGACCATTCAACTTAAAAAAATATATGGTTCAACAGTTGCAAATCGTTAATTAACTTCATTCATTCATTCATTCATGTTTAGAAAAACGTTGCCCCACACTAGGAATTTCTCCTGTATCGTGGGTGCGTTTACAAACATTTAAACTGACATACACAAACAGCCAGACCCGGAACAACTATTTGTAGGCCATACAAATATTTGCTCCGTGCGGGGATCGAACCCGCGACACGCAGCGCAGCAGTCGATCGCTCAACCACTGCGCCAACCGTGTCGTCTACTTACTACTAACTTAAAGCAGCGTTTAAGAATTAACCACTCTATCATCATTTGCCTGCCCTCATCTTCTTTTGCCTCAGCACTTCTTTATTAGTCATCATCAATAAACCGCTCTATAATAAACATTGAATTTCATATGAACTACCAATTCTCTACTGGTCTACAGTTTGGAACTACTAATCTGGTCTTAGATAACTGTATGATATCTAACCGGATTCCAATGTGTACAATCAGCACACATGGTATCTATTAGGGCAGGCTTATTGTGAAATATTTTCAACTAGCTTTAATTTTCTCGCAAATGAGAACAATCAGGCAGGTATATCAAAGGAGGACAATTTGCCATGTTTAGGAATAATGGTAATAACCGACCATTCATGTGGTTTCATGAGAAACCCTTGACGATTAGCAGGTAGGTGTAATAGTCCATTATTATGGACTATTCATTTCATTTCATTTCATTTATTCATAAACAATTTACATTGTGTTGAACATTACATAATAGGTACACAAAATTATAAGATGCACAATTTTTATTACAGCTATTATATTACCTATTTTATTATGTTGATATATGGTTGATATCAACATATATTTATGTTGATATCAACTTTGATTTATTTATGCATACTGTATCAGTTTGCTAGCATCGTCATGGTCAATATTATTGGTCTAGTGACCGTAAGTTCAATATCATGGTCACATGTGATATTAATGTTATGAATAATTGCATTTTTCTGCAGACAATTTTGACGACTACTTCTTAGTTGATATTTTGTTTTTTTTTTTTTATACAATATGATTGAAGAAACAAGTTTTAAAAAGCTCCCAAGGAATGCTTTATGAAGATCTTGTCTCTTGCCGACTATTTAATCGACAAAAAAAATACAGTTTGGGCAGGTGGTTGTCACCGCTCGGATAAAGGTTGACATTAATGAGCTTAACTTACCCATCTCAGAACGTAACAACATCGTGATTAGGTTTATATTAACTACTTCAGGCCATAATTTTAACAGTGAAATCATCCTTTTAATCGAAATCCAAGAAGTAGGAAGTAAGAACTATTCTAGAATACTAACTACAGAGATTTCTCTATCTTATTTGAGTACCCAGTGACAAAAATCTAATATAGGGCTGCATTGTTCTTTTGTCACGTGGACATAATCGGAACTAAAGCTGCCATTTTATTTTTTCAATATAAGTTTTACGTCAATTTGACAAATGTTTAACAACAGCGCCGTCTTGACGATGTCATTCCAACGCCAAAAGAAGCATCCTGCACTGTTCCCTAGATTAGTGAATGGGCTATGATTGGTTAAGCTATGGGTCAAATTATTTATTAGTAAAGCTATTGTCAAATTTTGTGGTGCTCTAATTTAGCAGATTGACAACCTTCACATTGGTTACGTAAATTACGTCATAGATCCGTGCGCGCCGTGGGTTACAAACATGACGCCCCGAGCGGCAGCAAATTGATTCAATACTCTCTCGTAACGTCTCCGGTATATATTGAGCTAATGACTATGTTAATTCATCAGTTCCACCACGGAAGTCTTAGGAGAAAGAACAAAATGTTTGCTAAAGTGCGTCTGTCACATCCTATGAGTTGACAATACATTTGATTTTTTGTTTCATCATAATAATGTAACTTTTTTGTTGTTTTAGGTGATAGTGCTCACTTTTGTCGCCGCGGTTTTGTGCGAGGAACATGGATACACTCTCAGGAATCACCATGAGCCGGCCCAGGAGTACAGGCAACGTTATGAACATGGCCCGATAAGGGTTCATGAGGAGGAGGGGTCCCAAGAAGTTCAGTACAGCACCGCTCCTGAAGGCCATGGGCATGGACATGCATACTCCTCGCAGAGCATTGTCCACCACGCGGCGCTTGCTGACCAGGGAGAGTCTCAGGAGGCCCACAATGAGCATGTGGCCCCAGTGTACCAGTATGTGCAGGAGGAAGCAGAGCCAGCTCACCAGCAGGCGCAGGCTGGCCACGAGGCTCCGGCTCAACACTACCAGTCCATTCTTTTCGCTCCCGCTCAAGAGCAACACGAAATCAAATATCATCAATCCCACGCTCCTCAGCACGATCACGCTCAACCTCAATACGCTCATGGACACGAAGGCCCGAGCTACCACCACGGTGCCAACGCTTACGAAGGCTTGAGTTTCCACAGCGGTGCCCAACTCCACACGGCTGTTCATCACCCAGCTCCAGTTCACCACGCCGCCCCCGTACGTCACGCTGCTCCTGTTCATCATGCTGCTCCCGTCCATCACGAAGCTCCCGGCCATCATGGTGCTCTCGTCCATCACGAAGCTCCCGTCCATCACTCGGTGCCAGTCCATCACGATGCCCACGCTCACGATTCCCACGATGAGCCCATCGACTATTACGTAAGTGCCCAACATTAATAGAATATAAAACACTTATTTCCGACTCGTCAGTTTTATGGTAACTTTCTATTCATTTATTCCAATCACAAATTGAACCGTTTAAACCGCGGTAGTTGAGTAGTCGCATTTAAATGATCTCTATTAAATCTAAATGTCTTAATATTCCAGGCGTATCCTAAGTACCAGTATGAGTACAAAGTGGAGGACCCTCACACCGGAGACAACAAGTACCAGCATGAGTTCCGTGATGGTGACGTTGTGAAGGGAGTATACAGTCTTCAAGAACCTGATGGTTCCTTCAGGACTGTTGAATACAGTTCTGACAAACACACTGGGTAAGCGTCAACGATTATGTACCTAACAAATGAAAGTTTCAATGAACAGGACAACCTCAAGCCAACTATAGCAGTTATTTTTTCGCTATTAGATTTAAATCTCATCTAGATTTACTTTTCTGGCAGCTAATTTACTATCTAGATTAAAGCCATCACCATTCAGTTCCTATTTAAAATTAGTTTCAGAGTCTAGACTCTAGACATATGAGTCTTTATTTTTCCCCGCTTTGTGCGTCGAGTCACGCATTGCCTTCGATCGTATTGTTTTAGCTTTCTACTTCGTATCATCACCTATTGTGTTACTTGCATTGCCTTTTAAATCACTTATATCATCATATATAACACCTGTTTCTTCAACAGATTCAACGCTGTGGTGAAGCATTCCGGCCCTGGTCATCATGTTCAGATTGAGAGCCATCATCACAACTAAGACAAGACTGATCAAGTTGTCCTGTTGTTTTATAGTCTTTATTGTTACTAGATGTGTACTTGCCTACCTATATTAATCTTAATAAAGTTTATTTAATATTTTGATATAATTATTTTGTGGTTTTAATTTTCATACTCGACGTTCCTTCTCGGCTTTATTTTTTTTTTTTAATAAGGAGATTATGTCAGATTGTATTTCATTCAGATTATTTAACGAACCAGCGATATTTTTTACTGTTGTTTGGTACTAGTTTAATTAATTTTGAAAAAAGTTGTATACAAGGATGTAGTTTATATTTATTACTTATTGCATGCTATAATGCGGTGTCAAACCTTATTGTAAATATTTATTATTTTTAATTCAAGCTCCGGCTTGAAATACAAAGTGCATAAGTATTGCATTATTCTGTTATAAGGTTTTATTTTTATTCAATCACACGATATCACGTCGAAGAAATTTAATCAAGTTGGTACTTTAAAGTAGAATAACCCAGCACTTACATAATGATTAACTTTTCGTAATAGTTTACTTTGGTTACCATAGTAATACACCAATTTGTAGGGGTAAGCGCACAGTAGAATTGAGACATTTTTGTCATCAAATAGTTCTGTTGTTTTGACTTGTGTCAAAGTAGGTTTTTAGTCCAGTTTGATAACGTTGATTTTAAATCATTGAATGTGCACATCCTCGTGGTTGTTTTCATAGAGCTTTCATGGTGTTTCGAATAGTTTGGGTAAGTCTGTACTTAAACAGCCTAATAGATCTGGTTTGTCAATCAAAACAATATAAACTTATTACTCATTATTACGTTTGCGGAAAGTGATTGCCAGTTTCAACATAATTATTATACAATTTATATTCTCACAGTGATAATGATTTGAGATTAATCACTTCGGACATTGATGACCTAGATGTCGATCACGATCATTCTACTTTATATCAATCATCGTAACTAATATTATCAACAAGAAAGTGAGCATGTTTGACTTACCTTCACGACTAATAATAATTCATTTATTCACTAGAGTGACAAGGACTCACAATTCAATTAACATAAATACCCAACATTCAATAAATAACACAAATAATACATAATACATAAACAATACAAAATAAAAACGAGACAATGATCTGGATTGGAGTTTTAGAGTTTTTATCCCGCTAGGATGATCTCATAGGCTAATTTCTAACCTCGTCGCGAACGTGGCCGAAGAGAGAAGTTGGTTATTTAATATTATACAATTCGACAGAGACATGTTTGTTTATGAACGTGTGAAAGGAAGCAAAGTATTCAGTCATGATAAAGGAAGTTATTTAACAGGATGTTGGAACCGGTGTAGTTGCAAATCATTTTCCTTTGCCATTTCTAAATAACTAATTGAAGGATCTCGTTTTTAGAATAGAATGATGATGAATCCATCTTACCGATTTCGACAATCACGATTGAATTCGATGAATTTAGGTGTTACCTTTTTGAGATCTCTAGGGTAAGGATAGAAACAATTTATCAAATGCAAATAAAGAATAAAAAACCGGCCAACGACTGAAGGGTTCTGTTTTACCCTACCTAAAAATAGTATTGTACTTGAGCACGTAAGTTTCCAATTGTTTTCAAGATAGATAATATGTATTAGAATGGTTTGTAATAAAATTACACCAAACAATTTCTATAAAAAACAGCCTTGTAATCATGAGTGATCTTCAATCACACAAAACGGGAACAAAAATAAAACATAGCAAGTTGATTAAACACATTAGACTAGATATATTTAACGGTTACAACAACATATAGAATATAACGTGTTATCAGGTACAGGCATGGTTTCCTTAGTGATGGTACTGTTGTTCATGTCCACCGTGTCCGTGCTTGGTTTCAGTCTTTACTACCGCGTTGAAGCTGAAAAGAGAAGAAAAATGGACGTCAATGAAATGGCATAGAACACTTTCACAACACACACACACAAACACGGTGTCAAAACACACACAAACACAGTGTCGAAACACACACATACACAGTCTCACAGTGTAAAAAATTGTGGATGGGGTGAAAAGAACGTGCCGTTGACATAAGGGCGTAGCAGGATACCAAGTACTTTGTAACAGGTACTTTTTAGATCAGTTATGCCCATTAGGTGGCCAAGCTCATAGTTGCATCAGTGGCGTTCCTTGTAATAATTATAAAGGTTTGTGCCAGTGCATAGAATCATTTGCGAAAGATATATTTTCAATTCTAGTTGCTATTGAATAGTTGTATGCTGCTATAATTTTGAATGACGAAATGTTTTAATTGAACGATTTAATACTATGTTAGAAAATCGACTTTAGAATGTAAATAAGAATTTATGAATGCTACACTACCTAAAACGTTTTAAGAAAATATCAAGACTTCTTCATACCCATTGTGCTTATCGGAGGTGTACTCAACGGTGCGGATGGAGCCATCGGAATCGTGCAGGCTGTACACGCCCTTAACGTTCTCACCGTCGCGGGCTTCGTGCTGGTACTTGTTGTCGCCGGTGTGAGGGTCTTCGATCTTGTACTCGTACTCGTATTTAGGGTGAGCCTGGAAAAGATTGATAGGCTCGATTGCTCTTGATTGTTTTTAAATTTGCTCGCTACCTATATAAAAAAAATTATGGTTATTACCCCTATTTATATCCGTCTCTGTTTGTCTCGGGAATGGTAGGCATCAACACGTTAGAACTGAGACGTAAGTGTGCGCTGTTGATGCACTACTATCAACTACTAAATAATAAAATTGACGACGCGACTACTCTGGCTCGCTGTTCATTGTTTGCTCCGGACCGGCTGCGGCGGTCGCGAGCCTGTGCCCCGCGAGGCCTGTTCGCGCCTCTCTCTGTGCGTACCCAGACTGCTCGACATGCGCCCACAGCCTAGGCGATAAATCTATTAAATGCCCTGATTGCTCAGGAACCGGATCTCGATGTGTTTACGAGCAGCAATAAAGCTGTATTTAATTATTGCGTAAGTTTTTTTAATTAATTTTAGGTTGTTGGCTTGCTGCACGCTTTGGTGCAAACTGTAAGTGCAGCAAGTATTTGTATAAATAAATAAATAAATAGGGAGAGATTAGAGTCGCAAGACTAAGGCAAATATTTTAAAGATGTTTTATGGACCAGACTAGACTAGGCTAGACTGGAAGGAACTACCCAAGTCTTTTCTCAGCTCTGTCACAAATGCCAATGATTGAGTTCAACAGGCGTCAGGTGTATTTTTAAAGAGCTTGATTGTATTCATCAAGAGTATTGAATGGGTATCTTAATTTTGATTAGAATAGTATGTAGTTGAATGTCCACTCATACTATATTTGTATGAGTGGACATTAGACCGAGTATTGACACCAATTGATTTCCTAATTCTAATGAATACAACAATAATTAAATCTTATCAAAATTCGTATAGTAGGTATCTAACGTGATTCTAATTTTAATGCATCCGCAAAATCTAGAGATTTTCTCTTAGAAGAGACAAAGGCGACAGCTTCAACTTCAGTATAGTTACATGTAATAATATCTTTTTAGGGTCATTAAACAATAACTTATTTTTAAATAATGAGTTGATCAATGATGGACTAGTTGCATCGAAATTTGACTGTTGATGAGCTTCAAACAATCAAGTCATAAAATCATTTGGTAAAACTTGTCATTTACCTACATAGCCTGAACCTATTCATGCAAAACTGATCATTCACATCAACATGAAATAAGTACTATCAAGAATAGAAGCGTGCAACTCACATAATAATCAACATGGTGTTCCTTTTTCTCATGATGAGCATGAGCAGCCTCTACATGGTGCACGGCAGGAGCTGCGTGATGCACAGCAACTGGAGCCGCATGATGAACAGCCACGGGAGCCTCATGGTGCACGGCTATGGGGACGTAATGGATGGGTTGCTGATGAATTATGTGTTCCCCACCGTGGTGACCATGGGCAATTTCATGATGTCCTTGGGCAATTTCATGATGGCCGTGGGAAATTTCGTGATGTCCTTGGGCAATTTCTTGATGACCGTGGGAAATTTCATGATGACCGTGGGAAATCTCTTGACGACCGTGGGAAATTTCGTGATGTCCTTGGGCAATTTCTTGATGACCGTGGGAAATTTCGTGATGTCCTTGGGGAATTTCGTAATGACCTTGGGAGCCTCCTTGCTGTCCGTGGGAACTTTCATGTCCGTGGGAGATGTGGATGGACTGGGAGGAGTAAGCGTGGCCGTGTTCGTGACCGTGATGGTCTTGAGCGAACACCGCTGCTACAGCAAGGGCGAAGACTATCTGAAAAAATGTATAATATTTTATTGCTAGGTTAGACTTTTACAAAGAAATAGGAAACTTATATCATTGTTAAAGACCACAGTGATAGTCAACTAGACAATTTTGAGCTATACGTTTGAGTTGCCACATAACGTTGCAAAAAGTAAAGATGCTTTAGGTGTTTATTGAAAGTCCCCTTTATAATCAAAACTTTAATTTTTGCACTTTATAAATCCAAAAAGCTACTCACTTTGGAGATCATCGTGCGTGTATGTGTTGTTATGCACTTATTAATCGAATGATATAATTTCAGAAATCAAGGGCCTTTTTATACTCAAAAGCAAGTGCGTAAAATCTTTCCTTTGCACCAGTTTATTGTTACGTATTCAAACTGAAAACAGGTTCCTTCCACTTTAATCACCTTTTCTGTAACCAGTGTATTCAATTTTTTCTCAGAATATTATTTTGTTAATGAAAGGCATGATGAGGTAAAAACGAATTTCTTGACGAAGCGTAGAGTGCTTGAGACCGCATAAACCAATTTTTTAGATACCTACATTGAAAGAAACCAGCAGTGAAATTCTAGCAATAAAGACAATTGCAAAATTGAAAATCTATTTGATGACATAAGCTATCGAAAAACCTGCCATGTCAATGAACTGTTGAATGTCATTGTAAAAATACTAAACGCCTACTAACCCTACTTGTCTAGGGCCCTCCATTGCCTTTTCTAGTTATTGTGTGTGTTATTGTGTGTAATGTGATGTAAAAGATTATAGTTTGTCCGCAGTTTCCATTTGACAACAGTTTAGACTAACCTTTAGGACAAAAAGCACCAGTCATATACAGTCATATACCTACAATCCAGGCAATCTTATATATTTCTGGAACTAATTCTTTTTTTTCACTAAAGTTAAGTGCTATTTTGCCAACAGGGAACATCCAAAGAGAGTAAACTCCGACAGTAAAATAACAGTTTTATATGACAAAATATTATTATATTTAAGTTACATTATTCATTATCAGTCACAAAAACTAAAGTTTCTGCACAGCACCTCCCCGCAAGCAATCGTCTAACGTTTCACAAAACGTATGACGTTCGAAAAAAAATAAAAGGAAAAACTTACATACTACAAGAAAATATAATACAAAAGGTTCTAATGCGTTGTAAAAATAGATGGATGAAAATGTAAAAAAGTTCTATGCTAATTTTGGCCTAAGTCCGTATGCATGATGTGAAACGATTAGGCTGTAAGCAAACTGGTCTGGAAGCCTTCCGTTGTATGATGCTCTTTCGTTGTTGCATTCCGTCCGTGCTTAAGCTACGTAATAATAAATAGGTGTCGTCGGTGTTGGTCTAGGCCTAGGTATGAGTTTAGCCTAGCCGTGGATGAGATGGCCATGGCCGAGGGCCGGGGCGGCGACTACGGCGTGACCCGCTGGGTGCGCCGCGTGTCCGGTCCTGCTTACTACCGCGTTGAATCTGGAAGGAGGGTGAAATCGATATCAGTGTGTTATTTTAGTGCATTTCTGCAGTGAATAGTTTGTGAGATTCAACTTTATGTAACGAACCAACAGCGAAGTAAAAGTGCTCCTAAAAGGACAGCAGTCTTTCTCCCAATCGTTACAAGATATTATCTTTAACGCCAAAAAATATGAAAGTTATTCTCGTGCCAGAAAGTGCACTCCTTCATGTGCATATTATTTTAAGCTTTTTCAATATCGTGAAAAGCCATAATATATTCACTACGCTACGCAAAAATCTACAAACATGATTGTATAAAATGCATCATGCGTCGCTGAAAATAACCCAACTAATTGGTGAGCCTAATATCAGTTATCACCAAAAAAAAGGCTGCTACAGAGAACTTTTTTTTTATACTTTGCTCCACACTAGGAGTTTTTCCTGTATCTTGGGTGCGTTTACAAACATTTAAACAAGCATATACAAACCGCCAGCCCCGGAACAACTATCTGTAGGCCATGCAAATATTTGTTCCGCGTGGGGATCGAACCCGCGACGCGCAGCGCAGCAGTCGATCGCTCAACCACTGCGCCAACCCTGCCGTCCAACTCCTGAATGAGAAATCCCATCAAAAATATTGTTCGTCTAGGGCAGGGGGTTGAACTCAAGGGCCAGTGGGGTCACCATAGGCCAGTAACACTTGGTCCATCCAGAGTAAAAAACCCAATTTTTTTGCAGTTGTTAGTGCAAGTACAGGAAGTCAATCTTTTATCTTGCAATCAGTCTTTCAGACTATGAGCAGATGACATGGTTCGGATGGAAGTTAATCTATGGAAATTATAAAGAACATTGTCATCCTCCTTACCCATTATGGTCATCAGCAGAGTAGTCGACAGTGCGCACGGTGCCGTCAGGTTCGACGAGGGAGTACTGGCCTTTCACGACGTCACCGTCTCGCGCTTCCCATTGGCTCTTCTGATCACCAGTATGACCGTCAGCGACTCCATAATTGAACTGATAGCGGGGGTGGGCCTGAAACATACAACGGATGTTTTTTTTATTTATTTAGACGAATGGACCAATGGATGGGTTCCTGCAAAGGCATGCATTGCTTAACTATTCTTACTCAATGCACACAAGATTTGCAAACTATAGCATTAGGTTAAGACTAGTAACAATACGTAGAAGAGTTATTAAGGTCAGTAAAATAAATAAATAAAAGTTTTCCCAGTGTCTGCGTTTATCTTAAGTTTAACATTTTTTCTGAATATAAGGAGTTTGAAGTATGAACGGGATGTGTGGAAGATGAAATGGTTGGAAGTAGGGTGACTACTGAGGTAAGGTGAGGTGATGACTAATAGAGACATCTTCAAGACCCTGCTGCGCCGACCCTAAATAAATGGATATTGATGACCCTAAATAAATGAATGATGCTGATGAGTTAATAAAATAATCCCATAACAACCCATAACATATAATCCCATATCTACCCGTGGGTGTCGTAAGAGGCGACTAAGGGACTTGCCAGAGAATGGGCAGCAGCGTTCTGTGCTTTTGTAACAACCGTACTGCGATCGCCAACCCGCCTGCCAAGCGTGGCGATTATGGCAAAACCCCCCATGTTATGTCAATGTGGCGAAACTTGGGGAGGCCTATGTCCAGCAGTGGACGTTAAAAGGGCTGAAATGATGATGAATGATGATGAGTTAAAGAAAATAAAACATAGCGAGTCCCTAGCGAATAAATCGAGCATTTCTAAGCTTTCTTAATAATTTAACAAATATGTTGGAACGAATGGGTGGCCACGTAGCACGAATGCACCCGGAGAGATGGGCAACTATAGTAGCCGTCGTGGTGGTAGACCGTGGCGAAAGTGGTGTGACGATCTGATCTGGGCAAACATGACCAGATGTTAAACCGCATAGAGAGGTTTGGAAAGAGAAAGTGGAGGCCTTTGCCCAGCAGTGGGATACTCAATAGGCTATAAAAAAAGGAATGTTTCACTGTTCCAGAAACGGACACCAACATTTATAGCAATTTATCCAGCCAGTTATTCTTTTATGGAACATGAAATTTACTGCGTGTTACATTTCAGTTCAAATATAGTGTTGCCAATATATCAAACGTTTGTTGTTATTTATGTATATTGCTTCTCACTTTATATTACATACTTCAACAATTCATTATTCAAACGTGATTATTTAAGCCATAAATGGCGTTAATGTTGGAAGTGTTATTTATTAAACTATAACTCAATACTTTTACAGTATTTTCTATTACAAGAACACGCAGTTAAATGAATATACTTAGGAAATGCAGTTCCTTAGATATGTTTACTTTCGCTATTATTTCGGTAGATTTCAGCGCATCGCCCAATAACATAATATAATATATTGGTGTTCAGCTGCATCCGTTTAGACTGGAAGCCGACCCCAACTTAGTTGGGAAAAGGATAAGCAGATGATGACTTCAGCTAGTAGAAGTGAGTTGAAGTGATGCCAGTCCTATGTTATGCTTATGTGTAATGTTGGTATGAGCTTGATGCTAAGGTCTTTCTAAAATGTAACAGTCTTAAAAACTGTGAATATTAAGTACAAAACTCACATATATCTCAACAGGGGCTGCGGCGTGCGCGAGGGGTGCGCGGTAAACCGGCGCGTGCGCAACCACGGCGCCGTGACCTGCAAGCGACCTGACGTCATCACACATACATAGTACTCCTAGTTTAGGTACAGGAAGAGATTGAGCTTATCTGCAAAACCTATAGCAGAATCCTAGAATACAGAAATCAGATTCGCAGTCAACGCAGTGGAAGATTTGGGGGACATATTTTCAAAAACAGTGTATTTTCAGTCACAGATACTTACTTGACCACCAAAAAGTGAATACACAAACTATTACTTCTGGTGCAAAGTTTGTGGTCATTAGTCACCGGGCACCTACATTCTATCACGTATTCACCCAGTACGATCCTAACATACTACATCCTTCGTCCACGTTCAAATACCTGGTCATATATACGCACGTTACAGGTAGCATTTACTTTTCGATTTCAACAAAGTAAACAATTCTGTTTGGTCTGAATAAAGTAACTCTTTCAGTACTGTTAACCAAAATCGTTCAGTACTGTTCACTACACGTACCTATTACTACACTTTAAACCATACCTTACCTTCTTCTTAATTCTTAATCTTTTATCATACCTAATCCATATCCCAAAGCGGGTGCCGCAATAGCCGGTGCAGCGTATCCTCCGTAGCCTCCGTAGCCGCCATAACCATGCGCAAGGGCAGGGGCGCCGAGCACGATGCTCTGTGTTGATAGCGCGCCGTGACCGCCCGCGAGCAATACTGCGCGCGCGACGCCTATCAACGCACATACCAGTAACACCTGCGTCAAGAAGAAGGTACATTACTTTTGGCTGTAAGTTTATACTAAGAACGAATTTCAGTAATGAAAGCTAACACTTTTGGCATTATAACATAATATTGTCATCGTAATCCACGAAGGGTTACTTAGAATTCGCCAGTTGTATGTTTTGTTAACTCAAATATAATTCGAACCTATGGCTATGAACCGAGCTTGAATTCAAACTTGCTGATGGAATAACCCTGATCTGGGAATTGAAACCAGGACCTCAGCATTCGCGCTTGTGACTATCAGAGCAACGAAGAAGTCTAACGGCACATTACTTTTTATTTATTGCATTTATTCTTCGAGCGAATATCACCAATGACACCGATCCCTATCTGCATAATCTAAACTGCGTTCCAAAAGCTGACAGTGTCAATATTCTGTAGCAATGATGTCACTGACAGCTCTTGAACGCAGTTTACATGTGATGCATAGCGTTCCGTTTGAGAGGTGAAACCGTCTTTATTATTCGCCTTTACTGTTTTCAATAAAATTGTATTAGATCTTAAAATTTGTTTTTTAAATTCGCATTTTTTAACACGTTTGTCCTAAATTGACAGGAAAGAAGATTTCGTCACGAATAGCCAATGGGTAAACTATTTTCAGTAGATATTTTTACTATTCTTCGCTTAGCTTTATGTTAATTAAATAAACAACTTATGTTTTAGTTATATAAACTAGACATATTTTTGGTGAAAATCGACCCCGAGATATTATAAAATAAGATTATAAAAAAATGTCAGAATATGGCCCATTAATCATGCGTTTCTTCAGAACATTTTCTCATATCCAAGTCCTTTTTACAATCTAACAGTACTCTACCACCAGCTCACAAAACCACAAAAAAAATACCACTAGTAGACCACCACGCATTCATAAACTCAAAATCACTTTACCTTAGCGAACATTGTGTTTTAGTTTTGTCTAAGTTCAAACTGTACGTCACTCTAAGCTCTAGGGCTTGTTGTGTGCCGAATTCTAAGATACCAGGCGTTTATATAGAGGCTGTATGTCCTATAGGTAGATACAGGCTAGGGTCCCACTCGGGCGTGTCGCAGGAAACTGTATGTAGCTACATGTATGTGGCCGGTGGGCGCTGCCGCAAACTAGATCGGTGGCATATGTTGGATACGTTTGTCTTTTGTTTTCGATATAGACTAAAAACCGAAATGTCCAATCCAGTAATAAGTATCCTGAAACCATGACGACACTTAAAAACATAGGGCGGGATTTTTTTGTTAACAAAACATTGTCAATTGCCCAGGTTGAAATTTAAGAAAAGGTAAGTAAGTAAGGTAAGAAAAGCTCTTTGTGCAGCCCCTGCGCAAACGTAGACACTTTTTGTTACCGACACGGCACACCATCACAGCAAACCGTAGTTGCTGTGTCCTGTAGCGGCAATTGGATACAGATGCCAGTTGCAACTCCTGGTCTACTTATGGTGACTGGTAAAATTCGATGAAGAACACTCAGTGTGCGTGGCTGGTACACAGAATACAGACACCGATTACAAATCGTCCGTTTGCGCAGCTCAGTACAATTGTAAGGAATTTTTTTAATGTTGCTTGTGTCTACAATTAACTGACGACTTTTAGTTTCCAGTTACCGACACCAAACACTTTTAGATCGGTAATGAGTATGTATCAAGTGGAAGCAACTGGACACAAAAATGTTTACGTCTGCGCAGGGAGTAGCTGATTTCATACTTGTTATATAGAAATCAAATATTCATTGGTAGCTTGGTACAAGACACGTTTGCATTGCACGGCCATCGACACAGATGTCATCAAGATTTAATGATGCCTTGAACTTGGTAAAATCAGTTCGAAAAATAATCAAATGATTCCTTTTCAAGAAGGAACAGACACCTGTTGTTGTTTGCCAATGAAATAGCGATCAGCTCATTTACCAACCCGACGCAAGAGATTTTTAGGTCCTGGTTTTATACAAAAGATGTTATTTTGGCTTTATAAGACGAAATCTATCATTCGATTTTATGCAAAAATATAAAAACTAAATCGATTAACAAACCGAAATATTAATTGTGTCGTATCCATACCATTCTCGTGACTATAGTTCAAAGTGTTCTGCGCTAAGAATTGGTATCAGAATAGTACCTAAATAAATTATATTATAGCACATAGATATACTGTAAGTACATTCTGTATAAAATAAATTAAACTGAAACACGCTACGTACGTACGTACCCACCTTATTGAATTATTGTCTTTTAGACAGTAAACTTTATTCAGCCACCAACTCGGATATTGTTAAAATGATTGGTTCTCTAAAGTCACGGTATTAGAGTGAACCCTTTGAGTTGGAAATCGTTAATTACTGAAACTTCATTGATAAATCTTTGGACGCTTGAATGTCCATCCATACTATATTAGTATGTATGTTCAAGCAGCTCTTTAACTCAAATTGCATAATGGCTTCTATAGCTGTAAATATAAAATACAAATTCCATTAATCTATGTTAATCTATCTTAGTAGATGATAGTTACAATCGTCAAAAGTCATCTAAGGTAAGAAGGATATGGTGAAAGACTAAAGTGTGTGTAATATCAAGCATAGAATCCTATGACACTCAGTATTTCTCGTTTAAGACGCTTCCTCTGACGTTTCAACGTAACACCAGCAGCTTTAATATTCATAGGCGTTGTTATCTTCTTATTTCATTGTACCAATCTTGACATGCCCGAAAGAAGGTGGAATGCATGTGCCGCATGAGTTCACCCATAAACCAAGTTTTCCCTATCAATGGGGTAAAACAAGCAAAACTGTCATGAAATACAGTATGTATTCGGGTTACAGACTAGCCACAGAAAAACTAGTTTATTTGAAATATTAATAGGACACATGTAACATTCATTATCTTCTATATCACAATTCGAGCCAAACTGAAAAAAAGCTTCTGTGTCTATAATGCGTGAGTGCCAAATGTTGCCTGTCCTTAGAAGAAGCATGAACTCATTGTGACCATAAATAAAGCCCTGAGAAAATCGCTCACATCGTCTATTTTGGTTGCTCCATGTCAGTTATACATTGTCTTACAAGAGTCGAGCCTTTTCAGGCTAGAATTGTGTCGAACTATTTCTTATCGATAAATTCTTGGAATCGAATTATTTGTTATGGAAACAATTGCTGAATTAAATTACCAAAGTCGTATTAATTTCATAAGAAGTAATTTATATAGTACATGGGCGCTGTCAGTTGGGTCTGGTCTCTTGGTTGGCTTATTTAGAACTCATTATTTTATTTTTGATTGTATTTTTTGTTTTTACTATAGACAGTTTTAACATGCACGTCTTGATATATCGTTCTCACATAATGTACCATCTCAACATGAATGATGTATGTGTGTGTATAACCAAGGTTTTTGTAACAAGATTCTGATTTAAAAGAGTGTCCATGGATTTTCTTGCCCATTCCTCTTCATAGAGATCGACGCTTTGGAATACCCTACCTACCTACAGTAATTTCACAGTTATTTTGTCTTGTGACTGGGACTTTAGCTTCATTTTTATTGTTGTTCGACTATTCGAAAGTGCCTGTAACTGGCCTACTTGAAAATAAAAACACTTTTATTTTGGATTGGATTTTGACATTCAAAAGCAACGCATTAAAAAAATACAGCAAGCTTTCTGTTGTTTAAAGAAGCTATTATTTTATCTAAATATTTACTTTTTTCGCGTCCATGAGACATGAAAAGGGCACTGACATACATATGTGAAGAAAAAATCAGGCTGCCACAACCTACGTGAAAATGACCGCCTCAACGATCCCTTTCCTAAAGAATGCACGTAAGTAAAGTACAACATGCACCTCACTTGTAAGACAAGTTAAAAGCCTCGATAGCTACATAATGATAAGAACAATGCGTGTGCGCTTGACATAAAGGCATTGTAGACGCCCACGGTTATCTCATTATGGGATGTGCTTACAACGTTTTATTTGGTAATGCACTGATAGGCATTAAAGAAGGTACAAGTTTTTATGAGATTGCTAGGATTTTCATGAAACCCTTTTGTGACAAAAATAAACTGTGACAGCAGATAAATCATCGTTTATATTCGTACAACCTGCACTGGGCTGGCGTGGTGAAATACATATGGTCAAGTCTATCTACCAGATCGAGGCATTATGTGTGCCAGCAAAGGAAATATTCTGCATTATTGCGTAAAAGTATGATTTTGCTATACATGCCAGTATTAAAAATTTAAGTCGTCAAAATGTGTATTAAAAACATCGCTGAAGTAGTGACAGTGAAATTTAATTCAAGATTTGAACACTGAATGAATCACTACAAAGGCATTTGTATTAGCATAGTCCGAAAATAGCTCTCAAACTAGTTAGCACTGAATTAAAATTAGATATACTAACAAACCACACTGCATTTATTAAAGTCTGGTTCCTCTATTACCATTATCTTAAATAACATAAAAAATTGTTCGTAGTCCAAATACTTAGATTTCAGATGTGAAGATTGACTTCCCGAAATTGTTTTGTAGCTTCAAGTCCGCCTTACGTACTTACTTCCTGATTCTGCCCATGAAGTATAAATAAATTCATGTTTTGCAGTTCTGAATTGCTTAGAAGATGGACCACGACCCAACTCATATTTTCTTAGGATCCTTTTATTATTCGTGCAAAGTTTAAGATAACCATTGGAACTCCATCATGTGTAGTGTCTATGTGCTTGCCACCATTCTAGCATATGTATATTATATACACGCCCATATGATATTGAGAGCTGAACTTTATAATTTTTTAAATGGATGAAATAACAAAACAATTTATACTGAAATTTTATTAATTAATTGATTGTTAATAAATTGATCTTATAATTTGTTATAATATTATTGAATTGTTACTGTTACTGAGAGAAAAAGGGCCTCTCTCCTAATGTTGCTGTGCCCGACAGGGTCCATATTGATCTCTTATTTGATAACTCCATCTTTGTAACAAATCTTTGGTATGTAATTAATTATTTAGTATTGAGTATTGAAAAACTTATACAGCAGTGAATTCGGCATCAATTTTTCTGTATCATGGGTGCGTTTACAAACATTTAAACTTACACACATAAAAAAAACAGAGAGCAGCGAATCTCTCAGCCACTGCGCCAAATTATAAATTATAAACAGCTCGCACTACGAAACCATACCTTAAATCGGGGTGTGAGCGTCTACCGCACAGTCTCGGATATCAAGTGGCTGTGACTCATCTATCCGAGATCATTGACCTCGACGCGGTTATCTCAAGCCTGATTGGGCAACGCGGGCAACAAGCCCGGTTAAAGATGGTTTCACATCGGAGAATTGATGGCGAGAATTTTTGTATGGCAAAATTTCAATTCTCGTCCCGCCGATCTTTGGTGTCTAAGGTATGCGGAAGGATGTTGGAGACGAGAATTGAAATAGGTTATAGTTGGTACACACGGCGACACTTCAAGCTATACATTGCAAGTATAAAATGGCCTCGCTTTGTATAGATTTTCCGTACAATGAGAGATCCACATTTACTGGTTTTGTAAAGCTTGATTGGTCGCCGTGCGTACAACATTCATGTATAGATCAATATTGTAACAACTGCTGCCAATATCGCACCGGCCATCAAGAACGGCGCGCGTCTTGCCGACCGTTCCACTTCGTTCTTTTGATCCACTCCTCCTTTTGCCGATGTGAAACCTCCTTTATACTTACCGACTTAATGCGCCAGTTTACTCGTATGTTGCAAGTTGAACGAGTTTTTACACTTATTTGCATGCGTGATGAAGATTTAGTCTTGTGAAATTGTTTTGCATACTCGTAGACGGTGATACCATGCAGTTGATGTGGAAAAGATAGTGTTTGGACAAGTCGTGTGGTTATGGGTGAAATGTCTTTAGATTAAGATATAAACTATTAGGTTTACAGTCAATAACCTGGCTACCACTCTGTAGGTAGCAGTTTTCCTTGTATTTCGACACAAACTACTAGCAGCTTATAACATAATATTATTATGACGGTTTTATTGCGTTCTTTAGTAGTAAAAACACCGAGATTTGTCGTTAACTATACCCAGTACTGCACGGTTAACGAGGCAGGTGGCGTTACTTACATAGAACATTTTTCATTGAGAATATATATTATACCCAACTATATTTTTCTTCAGTCCTTCATCTTCTCAATGAAGTGAAAAAAATTCCATGCAAACTACGCATTTGTTATTTTAATTGATTTATCCTATTGGTTTGATTATTTTATTACTGTTCAGCAGAAACTAAAAACGTCAGCATATTTAATAGATTACCTAGGGACCAGCAGGAGAGCAGTGGTGGCCCAGTGGTGGCAGCCCCGACTTACAAGCAGTCAGCTGTGGGTTCAAACCCAAGCAGGTATTACTTTGTGTAATTTATTTTATCACCGCTGCCCTCAAAAACGGTGAGGAAACCGGCATGTCCTAGAACTAACAATTCGAAGACATGTGACATTTACCAACGCGCACTGGGCCCGCGTGGTGGATTACAGCCTACTCCCTCTCATAGAGAGGAGGCCTGTGTCCCAGCAGTGGGAACATTATAGGCTGCTGATGACGATGACCTGGGGACCGTCGAAATATGGCTATGATATCATTGAGTTGGAACGACTGAGGAACCAAACATTCAGATGTTTGGTTCCACAGTCCCTACGAGACAAGGACATAAAAGAAAGGGGAACGGGATATGGGAGGAATGCGATTTTATAGAGCGTAAATCATCTCGAATGCAAAAAAAAGGTATTAACTCATATTTTTTTATAAACCTCCAAGCGTGTTAACGCCAAGGTGGTGGGCAAAATGCATTGCAAGATGCAATTGCAAGCAACACGATACAATTATTTTTAGTACTTATATCAATAAATCATATAATATTTTGATATACCTACAAACGTGTTCTTTAGGGATTCATTACTGCATGGGGCTTTGCCCAATATAAATCATAGCGATTGAGCAATTTGTCTCACATTACATGAAAGCAGGTAGCAAGTGGCGCCAAGAGTTATAGCATATTACATTAATTTGATGTAATGGCTTGGTAATCTATTTTAAGTGATGCGCTTGCTACATATTTTGTAAGTGGTCTACTTTTAATAGTGATGTTCTAGTTTTATCATCAATTATATCCAAGAAGTAATTCCTAGCAATTTATAAAATCCCGACAGTGATCAACTGATCATAACCTACTGACCAAGCTATTGATTGATGGTTTTTAATTTTTTACTATAACTACAGCCAAGTTACATACGGAGTGTCCTCCTTGCCTCGGAAGCACGTTAATCCGTTGGTCCCGGCTGACGTAGATCTTTGACAATCGTTACGAGTAGTCAGAAGCCAAAAGTTTTACCAAGGGTTATCGTATTACCCAGTTACTGGGTTGTAGAGGTCAGATAGGCAGTCGCTTCATGTAAAATACTGGTACTCAGCTGCATCCGGTTAGACTGGGAGCCGACCCCAAGATAGTTTGGGAAAAGGCTAGGCAGATGATGATGTACAGCCAAGTTGTTTCTAGTAAAAAAGTAGTGGGTACAACTACATTTCCGTTATCATATTTATTTCTTGTGAGATGAATAGATTATGAGTATTAATAATCATTGAGATTGTCGTGTTTCATATAAAGACACTCTTTGGGAATGTGTGGAGGATAAGCAGGTGGTCTTCCGGTTGATTACAGGTCACCTCCAGGTACGGACATCGGTAATCCAGCGGCATCTGCTAATTTGAATTTGGTATGGGCAATCATCGATGGAAGTCGACCCAAATAAAGTTGGGAAAAAGGCAGATGATGATGACGAATCATCGATGTCGTTGTCATCGACTAATAAGATTACGCCTTGACTACGCCTGTTAGGAAAAATCCCCACTTAGTGCCAGCGACCCCAAAATCCCGCCGAGACAAAACTGAACCTAAATACTTACGAATACCTTTTCAGAATCACCCTATAATTAAATTATTTAATACAACATTCGCCGTAGTCTAAAGCTGTTTTGCAAGCCATTCATCAAATATGGGTGCTTCGGCACCCACACTCATTCTCGTATGTAACTGGATTCCTATGAGAATAATATTGAATTACCCGTGAAATATTCGTAAATCAATAGCAGTATGCCTTTGACGAAATACTACATGCTTTGAGAAATCGACTGTGTTATGAAGGAATATATGTATGAGCATTCAATTTGTAGGCAAATTAGGCAATTATTTGCTGAAGTAACGCTGAAGTTTGGCAACTATTTGAGTGATACCAGTATGGTAGCTTGTCGGAACCCACTCATGGATATATTGACAGATTTATTAAAGTCGAATTGGACATAGATTTGAGAAATGTGGGAGAGCGTGTTTTCAATTTATAAGATAACAATACATCAATAAGTCAACTCGACAATGCTGAAATCTTCAAATTAAATCAGCTGTATTGGTAGTGCATAATTTTAATTATAAAAAAAATACTTAACAAGTAGAAAACGCTTGTCCAAAAATCTATCAAACTGTTATTAGTAATTTCGAGGTTCTGTAAGACTACTGGTATACTTTAAAATGTTTTTCAGTTTAGTATAATTCAAGTATAAGCACAGTCAAGTACGAGCATTTCGTACACCAATCTTTATTACAGACTCTTTTAAATAAATATTTAGTTCTTATCTTAAAATAGTCTCTTATATCGAAGTGTCGCAACCGAAAACGTGTCCTTTATTTTCTACACATTAGCATAACACCATCAAAAACGAGTCCAAAGTACCTACAAGACCTCGTCCAACATGTCCTTAACACATATGCATTAATACATTTAAATTAAATGCCACCATTACGAATCGATCTATCACTATAACACTCAGAAACTAAATTATTAATAATTAATGCAATAATGTTTTACAGGTGATCTATTTGATATATTAAGTTCCATTAAAAGTGATATGCAAGTAGGTAACTGTAATTAGTAAACACAATTTGAATGTATGGTAATTATAACAGGTAAACTTAAACGTAACGTAACGTAAACTTACTGACAGATTTCAGCGGTTGGTGTAACCGTGTTATCTATTCGATACGGCTAAGATATGAGTATCTTTGTACAGGTTTCAGGTACCTATGCAATAGACCTTAGGTCGTGGGTACTATACCTACGTACTACACCTAATAAGTGGCTAAAAAGGTATTACTATGTTTCCGCAGGGACTCGTGAAAGTTCTAAAACCAATAACAGACTCAAACTCGAAGCATTTATTAGACAATTACAGGCACCTTGACCGTAACCTGGCTGGAGGCCTTACTCTTAAGGCACCCACAGGATAGTCCGGTTAAGCAGACGACAACCTCCTAGGTTGAACTGCGAGATGCCATTCATAAAAAAAAAAACCTTGATCGTAAAAAAAAACAATAAAAAATGCGAAGCTACAGCCCCAGTCCACACAAGATTATAACATACAAAGTAGACTCCGTATTTCTGTGTCTGCTTTATTAATCAGTGATGATTTGTTACAATTTGGGAAATTATAGATGTCTGTTAAAACAAAAAAGAAATCTAAAAATTTAACATTATCGATATTTGGTCTCTGCTCTGCCACTCACCGTTTTCAGAAAGTACGAAACAAAATATAAATAACTAAATTACATTTTCAGATTCACATTCAAGTCTCGATCACAATGTACGACAGCTTTCAAAGTCTAGTTCATAATCTATTATAATAAGCAACAATATAATTCACGCGTGTCAATCTCAATATAGATTTCGTAACTCAATGTGTCAACTTGTCACTTAGGCACGACTTTATTATTCGTAGGTTTGATACGGACAGGATTGCAACACTGTTATGTAAAGTGGATTGGAAAGAGTTCTCAGAAAAACTTAAGAAGGCAAAGAAGCAGTTAAAAAGTGGGTGCTTCTGTAAGATAGCGTAAATAATACTTCTTTTACATTAATTATCCTCTCAATTCCACTAAAGATATTATCATAGATTATTTTTTCGACTTATTTATGAAGTTGCTGCAAACATAGATGTTGATATTTTTTATGCTAGACTTATTCTAAGGAATTTCGTGAAAATATTCCTGAAGTGATATTGTCTGATGATTTACGAATGCAGAGGTTCGTTAGGATAATTTTTTCTGCACGTCAGAATAAAAACATCATATCGAACCTGATTCTTCTAGGTTCTATATGATGTTTTTTTACGGACACGCAAAGATGTAGAAGAATAATGTCAACTTATATTAGGTACACTATGCTGAAGGGTTTCAACAAAAGTTGAACAGTCGCTTGATTGCGCTTCGAATTAAACGAAATCAACCTAGTAGCGTAATCTATTGCTACTGGGCTGTATTAAGCATAATGAATTAGGTTTTTGTGAAGAAAACAAGCACCATTGTCAAAGTTAAAATAATCTATGAATACTTTTGTACATTATAAGTTGTATTATTTTTCATAATAGCCTTGAATGTCCCACTGCTGGACTGCCCCATTAAAGCCTCTCCCATATTTTTTCCAATACTCTTTTCTTGCACCACCTCGAAGTCACCATCGCAGTCCGAGTCTAGTTCATCTCGTTACCTACTTACTTTTTTTTTAATTTAAAACGGAATTGACTGTATTCAGTATTCAAAACTAATACCTTAATAAATATAAGGTTGCCTAGCAACAAACTCTAAATTCTTATGTACTCAAAATACTGTGGTCTGGCCTGTAGGTAACTTAATCTTAACTTCGTCGATCTATCAGGTTTCCTCAGCAACAAGATTATATCTTGCAACAGCGGATAGGACAACTGACAGTTAAGAACGCATAAAATACTTGACGGGCGGGTTTAGGTAATTATGTTATTAACAAATACAAGTTAAATAGTTATATCTTTATTTAAGACAACATTGTAAGAAACAATTTAAAAGATTATCGCTTGCGGGTTTCGACGGTTTAGTGGTAGGATGTCTAAGTTTTTAAGTATATTAGCTGGCCCTATGTTATGAAACACCAAAAAAATAAAAAAAATACCAAAAAAAAAACAAAAAAAAACACCAAATAAAAAATATATTAAATATCACCATTATGATAGAATTAACGTGCTTTCTGAGGCACGGAGGAAACTCGGTATGTAAAGATGGTCACCCATCCACGGAGCAACCTCGGCAAGCACGGCTTAACCTTGAAGATCGACCTGTGCGGCTGTTATTATTTAACCACGAGCTCAAAAAAAAGTATGTACGTAAAAAGTACAAGATACCTAAGTATGTGATGAAAGAGGAAGTATTTCAACTTGTAAATGCAAATCTTAACACCATAGAGTAAGTATTTAAACGATGTAATTTATCAAAGTGGCTATGATCAGGCGACAGCTGTTAACATTCTTGCAATATTTCAAAAGCACTATCTACTTGTAAATTTACAGCAGATGAGAAAAAAGCTACAGTTTCTGATAGAAAGCAGTGATAGCCCAGTGGTGTGATCGTCGGACTGCCAAGTCATAAGTCTCGAGTTCGAACTGCGCCTCTGATTTTTCGGATTCATATGCATATTGTATCACTTAATTCGGTGAAGGAAAACATCATGAAGAAAACAGCGTGCCTGAGCTGTGCCACGCTGTTTCAATGTCAGTCAAGTCAGTGGCCCATGAGCGGCATAAAAACTCTGACACCAGGTCAGGCACTAACCATACGATAAAAAAGACAGATTCTATCTGATTACTGCTTAATTACTTCTTTTAATTACATGCTTTGTATGGTGTCAGACGTAAAGAATAGCAACATCCCTTATCTTCCCGTGGGTATCGTAAGAGGCGACTAAGGGACTTTCCAGAGAATGGGTAGCATCGTTCTATGTGCTTTTGTAACAACCGCACTATGATCGGCAAGCCGACTGCCAAGCGTGGCTATAATGGCAAAACCGCCCTTATGTACACTTGAGGGAAACCTATGTCCAGCAGTGGACGTCTTTCGGCTGAAATGATGATGATTACATGCTCTAGACAGTGTGCACACTACAAGTCAAACACTGCAGTAATTCATAGATCGATGTTACATGTGAAATTTGGTCCAATCAGCATGCAGTTACTTGCACAGCTCTATCATTGGCTTCGTTTAAATAAATCCTGCACGAAGCACTTAGTTATACAAGATGGACAGGAAAGGACACAGGAAGAGTATTTTGTGTCAAAACAGAATTGTCATCATATTTTGACTATGACCTGCCTGGCACCTTCATTGTATTCCTCAAGAATTAGGTTTGCCTCAGTCTGCACACAGCTTTACCATCTGAGATTTGTTCATTGAACATAAGTTGATACAGCAGTATTATAAAATGATTTATAACTGATTGCTGCAAAAGGAAATCGGTTATCACTAAACGGATGAATGCAAGACATTTATCCCACCCAGTTTGTCAGTTGAAACAGTAGGCAAACAATTTTTTTGTTTCATAATAACATTTTAAATGAACTAGTTTATTATATTCTTGAGATAAAGCGTTCTGATTCTTAAAGTCCGTATTTAAAAGTCGAAGATATAGTTCGTGATAAATATTAGAATATAAGTCGTTGCAACAAGGAATTGTCGCTTCATCATTCACATAAATAGTTCCTTTTGTTATAATTATCATAAATAAATTGTGTTTTTCCATTAAAATAAATTAAATGATATAATAAATAAAAGAATAGAATATAATGTGTTATTTAAAATAAATACGTAAACAGAAAAACAATTAAAGTTGAAACATTTTTATGCTTGCATAAGAGTCTATCACAGTTAGGATTACAAACGTATGTTCTGTATAATTAAAATACTATTACTACTTGATTTTAACAATGAGGAATAAAAACTGGACACACTCGCACTTTTGAAAGTAAAACCCTTTCCGTTCCATAAAGTGAATGTTTTAATTAAAGCTGTCAAGTAACTTTTTACAAAGATAAAACGAACGATTTTCTGATAATATTTGAACTCATATCGACTGCTCTAGTTCGTGTATGGCAATTAGTGACCACATTCCTTCAGAAATTGTAGTATTGCTGGATAATTCATCAAAATTATTTATGTATTCAGTTTAAACCACACATGTTATCTATAGGTTTCCAAACAGGATGTGGATAAAGTAACGAAGAATTCACAATGTCATGTGTTAATCGATTAGTTTTAGTAAAATTTTGCCCAGAAATGGGACTCAAAAATTCTGTTCAATACAGTTCTAAAGAGGGTTTTTTTGTATATTTATTTACTAGTTGTCCCGCGCAACTTCGTCTGCATTACAACATTTTTCATTTCTGCTCCGCTCCTATTGGACATAGCGTGATGATATATAATCTATAGCCTTCCTCGATAAATGGTCTATCTAACACTGAATTTTTCAAATCGGACCAGTAGTTTCTGAGATTATCACGTTCAAGCAAAAAAACAAACTAACTCTTCAGGTTTATTATTAGTAATAAGTAATAATAATAGATTATAGATTCCTAGCTGACCCGCGCAATTTTGTTCTTTCAACATTTTTCATTGATTTTCCGCTCCTATTGGTCGTAGCGTGATGTTACCTACCTATAATATGTTGTAATGTATCTACAGCTTTCCTTAGCTGGGTATCCAACACAAAAATAAATCAATTCGAACCAGTAGTTCCCGAGATTAGTGCGCTCAACCAACCAGACCAACAAACTCTTCAAATTTTTTATATTAAAATATTATAGATTTATTATTTAGCTTATTTCGTCCCACTGCAAAGCAACGGCTTCACTTTGTTCTTTCCAAAACCTCTCTATTTTCTGCACCCGCCGTCGACACCTGGGGCTGTCGCGATATCGTCGGACGTTATCCGGGGCCCACATTGTGGTTGATTTATCTCGTGATCCATATGACGTGGTCATAATGGTTCGAATAAAACTGTATTAAATTATGTTAGTTATATTATTATACAACGATGAACTTTTCAATATTTCAATTTTATATTTTGTATTACACAACATTTATCTACTTATTATTTTTAAGGAAGCTCTTAAATGCTACTCTTAATTGACAAGACATTTATTGTCCTAATGTTGTTTCAAGTTTTTACTGACCCTATACGTTTCGACCACAACCCAATCTGAGATCAACAGGTTTAACCGCAGAACCTTTTTCTCACGACAATCAATTTATGAACTAGAGCAGGTATGCAATTATTTTCAATATTTGGTCAACTATTCAATTTGTTTGATATAAAAGGTTTTATAATAATGATTTAATAGTTCATCAGTTATTAAGTAACTACGGTTGGATATAATTTTAGTTAATGTTTTGAAGTTCCGCAGGTCTTTATTGCACCTTTATTTGGTAACTGGGCAGTACTTTTATTGCTCGAAGTTCGTACTGACTACCTACTTGTGATAAAAATGTTGTAGCGATCAACTTCTTGTTCGTAAGTACATTCTTGTGAATGCTTTTATGTAATTTTCTATAAAAGACATTTTAAATTGTCAGTTACCTTCACTTTCCAATAAATTCCTTATTGGTTTTATTCTGGTTTTGAATTCGTCTGCAGCACTCGGCAATTCGGTTTACATCCATACATGTAACTTTCGACGTGAAATGAACAGTATTGGATGAACGGATTCAGAATCGCCTTAACTCGAACCATCCGTGATTCTTTCCATAGAACTCCATACTGCAAGGCGCAGGTAACGGCTTTAGCTTGGATCGGGATCACCTAGTAAAAATATTGTAAATACATCCAGTACATTGCTGTTAAGTGTGCTATGAGATTTAATTATAGCATATCAAAATTTCAATACCTATGACATTCCAACCACCATAGCGGAAACCTTTCTCTAGGCCCTGATTAGGGACATGTATTACACGTGCCCGGCGCGTGGCACAAAGCAGGCGCATTGCGACAATGCCGACGGTGTCATGGCCGCCAGTGAACGGCATGTGCAACTAAAATAAAACATAACAGTATGCGTAAATCGTGGGACATTAATGTCACACTTTGATCATATTCGGAGCACCTTGCTCTCGTATTACTTTTTAGGGACTGGACCAATTTGATAATTGACAAATACTGTGAATTAATTGGTCAGTAAATCTCTTTTTGTCATGATTTTCCCCCGAGGTAAAAGCTCGCACTTGGTAAAGCTTGAGAAGTAATGACAGGTACCTATTGCTAAACCGAAGCAAATTGAGGCTTCGTGCAAATCAGAATTGCTAATCTATACAAGGACTGTTCATTCACGCGTATAAAATGCATCTATTTGCATCTATAATTTTTAATTTATCGTAGAGCTTAGATATTTTGTTTAACTTGAAAATACAATTTCTTGGTACCTATAGGAGATCCTGGAACTTTGTAGGGAACTTCGTAGTAGTTGGATAGATAGTAGCTGAATGAGGAGACAAGGCATCGAGTAGACTGTATTCAGCAGAGGATGCCGATTTAGCATCTTCCTTTCCGTTTTCTTATGATCTACCAAGTTGATCGCCACGATGACAAAAGCCTTGTTAGCCTGCCTTCCTAAACACCTTAAAAAAATATCTTAGCCATGCATATGGCAGTTATGTAGATTTTGCTACCAGCTTCCCGTCAGATTTGTTTCAACAGTTCTGCAGAAAACATTACGTTACACATTTAATTAATGCAGTTACATAAAAGGACTACATAAAAATTAAAGTACCTTTCGGCACCAAGACAAAGCCACGGCCGTCTAGTTTGGTACCTACACAAACTGACCTGATTACTATTCTTAGTATAGGAATATCGTGTATTGCTGCTTATAAAAATATCTCCAAACGTCCTTGTGAGGTAATACGGCACCGACACTCCCACTCGCTCCAGTTTCCGAGGCTTGGACTTTCACTATCATTGTGAGACCGTTTTGCGCAACATGTATATTGCATGCGTAATGCATGCTTTAAAATTTCGATTTCAGGCCTATTTAGTGGATTGTTTTTATCAATTTCTAGAATTTATATTTTTTCCTATTATGATCTGTCTAAACTCATTACGACTTAATTTATTTCTATTTTTATTTAAACGATGGTATTTTAGTCTGGGATTTAACTAGTTTCTAATATTATTTACAAAAAAGGACAAAATAAAGCAGTGGTATGTAAAAATTAAAATGCGTTTTAATTTACAGAAACGTTTCAGTCAATTAGTTTAGTGAAGTTTGGTTCAAATTCTCCCCAACAATGACTTACAGCAAAAAAATCACTAGTTACAAAATAACAATAAATAATTTGGTTAATTCACTTCAGTCTACTTCAATTTATCCTATCAATACTTTAATCTTACAATCTACCACGGCTTTGGCCTGAATGTTACACAAATGTAAATAATCTAATTTGTATTTATAACAAATAACCTAAATATCAAATATATCTAACAGGTTGATGACGGGTTTTCGTTTCTTTACAACTTTTCGAACAACCTCCTTCGGTGCTGTCCCTCGAGTGGAACTGGGGTACCTGTCATCCTGTGACGTATCGTCGTAGTTACTCGAATACTGGGGACGATCGTATTCATCCTCGGGTACTCTGTAATCGTAGGGTTCGACAGTAGGTGCAGGCTTCTTTAGTTTCTTCTTAGGAACTAAAACATAGTCACTTAAATCTTCGCTAGGAAAGCGTTGTTCTGGTTCTCGTGGTTTATAAGGCCTCTTCTTTTTAGGTCTGGAGGGAACGTCGTCTGGGAAGTACTTTTCTGGTGCTGGCACATCAGGTATTATTGGAAACGTATATTTCTGTGATATAGGTTTAGCATCAGTATCGTCGTATTTATGCCCCTTAAAGTTCCCGTTGCCAAACTGCTTAGTGACGTATCTGTCAAAGTCGTAACTCGGTTCAGCGTATTTGTCGTAAGTATCTCTATAAGAATCTGAGAGAAATGGTGGAAATTTCTTATTCAATTCTAAATCTACAATGTTTGAATACAAATTGTCTCTGTTTTTGTGACTTTCTTTTCTAGTTTTGGTTTTGCAATTTGGGTCGGAACTGTATCCGACGTGACTTTGTGGCTCAAATTCTGAGTATTCATCGCGTGGATGTTTAATTGAAATACTGTGCGTGTATTCGCTTGGTTCTGAGTCTAACAGCTCCTCCGCATATGATGGATACTTATTTCTTTTCTTATTTGAGTATTCTTTGCGTACTGGTTCGTAGCTTGGCTTCTTCGTTGGTCTTCTTCTTTCATAATAATCCTCGTCTGCATCTTCTGAAAAGTCATAATACTTTTCATATTCTCGCATGGCTTTCTCTTCAATTATACTCCGTCCAATTTCTTCAGAATCGAATCTTTGGTTTTCAGTGTTAACAACGGCTTGAAACCCTGTGTTCGGTCCTGCTGAATATTCAACGGTCCTTGTGGAGCCATCTGGTTCTACTACACTGTAGTGACCTGTAATATAGAGAAAAACTGTTTAATTCTGTGAGATATCTACTTCATAGTCATCGTTTGGTGTTGCCCAGAATTACTCACTATTCATCCTTTCTTTATGTGGTTTCAAAACTACCTAATCATTTTACATCTCAGACAATGCAAGTTGATATTATGTTATGGAAAATACACATAAAAATAATGTGTATTTTATGTTATTTATAGGGATAAAAAACAACTACAACATATGTAAGACATAGGGTTAACAAAACTTAGTAGTAATGTGTCAACTTGATATTGCAAAGTTTTTCTCGTACGTCTAGCTTTTGTTAATCTTGTGAAGTGCTCATAGACTGAAATCTCTTTAATTTATTCAATGAATTACCTTTAACAGTGTCACCATCTCTTGACTCCCACACGCTCTTCACGTCTCCAGTTTTGCCATCAGCTACTCCATAGCTGAACGAGTAGGTCGATTTTCCCTGACAATAAAAAAGCAAAGCATTCGCTCATTAATTCAACGATCAATTTTTTACGACTACTACAATTACATCGTGATATTTTTATGCATAAAAAAACTTTGAAGAATGTGTGAAGCGATAGCTTGCGTGTAATAATTCGGTATTTTACTCATTATGACAAAATTGATTGCATGTCCAGCTATTTTAGTTTAATATTCTGAATAAGTAATGAGGGCTATAATCGTTTCCATAACGTAGGTATGCGGGTAATTACAATCAGGTGGAGTAAGTGTATTAAGTTCTGGCTGTCCGTCAAATCGTTAGGCGTAACGCGTGCGGCATTTATCACTCTCGATCACGACTGGCGGTTGCCCAACTGAGGTTAGATTGTTCTAAATGATTCTAGATTTGTACGTGTTTAGAAAATACAATGGTACTTATTTAAGACAGAGCCTCCAGATTGTTGGTAATAATATATTTAGTATTTGAAATGGACAGCTACAAAACGAATTAACATAACAACAGCACCTATTGAAGTCAAATGTGAAGTTCAAACAACCTTGTGGTTTTACCGTAAATGAATCTAAAACATTAATTAATGTAATCCGGTTGAGCATGATTTACCTAAATCCATAACATTACTCCAACTATCAAAATGTTAATGCAATAAATAATATGATCAATGCCCCTTGACGAGTTCCACGATGTTTGTAAACATTTACGGCATAAATGTCACTCGTTGACGGCCATCTTCTCGCCAAGTTCAAGATGAGCGAGGTGGGTGCGCTTGCGTATCGCGCGCTGTTACTCAATGTCAATGACGGATCGTTCACTTTCGTTTGTTTCCGCTTCGATTCGCTCAACACGATTCACTTTTTTTTGTAATCGTCGTTCGTTATTCTTCATTCACACTTCTGTTGATAAATGTGAGACGTGCGATATGTTTTTTTGGCGTGTTTTCATCTACCATTTTAATTAATCGTGTAAAATTACATGTAACTGAACGTTCTTGGATATGGAAACTGTCATCGATAATGCTATTATTGAACCAATTGAAGTGCATAATTACATCAAAATCGAAAGTAAAGAAACTTTTACTAAGTAAAAAATCTGGTGAGAACGTACTAATTAGCAACCGTTCGTGTTCCTCGCTCCTGCAATTATGATTTACATAATATTCAGAAAAAATTAAAAGCGACCAAGTAGAGCAGTGTAACAGTCCAACTAGTCGTGTAGCTTTAAGAAAAGTGGGTGAACAAGACAACCACGGCCGCATTCGTTTCGACATTCAGCAACCACTTTCGATAGTGCGAGTATTTGTGTGTATTGACATGTCGCAAGTGCTGTGATAAGCGTACGTTGCCTACCTATTTTTGCATAGACAAAGTTGTCTAGATCTAGCTAGCTAGAATTTCATTGATACTGCAGCCCAATTAGAGTAAGTGGCAGCGAATGTGGAAGGCCACACATTGGAATTAATGGTGCACATGTCAGCATTGAATATCATGGAATTCCAATCACCTACAAACCTCATGATCTAAGTAGGCCTAGAAATTTTCTTTCAATTTTTTCAGATTCATTCGATATAAACCCTCGGTAACAAGTGTTGGTATGTTAAGTTTTTCTTGAAAAGTCAATTTAATATTCCCAGAAAAAAGTTAAAAATCCATCTAGCCTTTCCAAAATTGCTAGAGAGAAATAATAGTAGTATTAGTAGCTTTTTTTTTAATTTGTGTAAATATGTAAAGGTGTCATCCATGAATTTATTCATACATGAATTTATTCAGCAATAATCTCGAACTAGTGGGTAAAAATCATCTCCGTTCTGATCAATCTCAATAACATAATATTAAACAACAATAAGAAAAGTTAATCCATTTTAAATTTCTATTGTACCTACCACTGATTAACATGACTGATTATATCTCTTTAATTATAATATAATCAAATTGCTTACGTAATAAATAATAACAGCTTATCCTATTTAATAATAGAAAGAGAACGCAAGGTAGATGATAAATAATAACAGATTTGAAATGCAAAAACTGATTAGTATCTTTATTGTGTACAGAACATTTAAGAGAAAGTGCTAAGTGTAGCTATTGTTATTATAGCTAAGTAATAATTGGTAGTTAGTCTGTCTACAACTATAATTGTAAAAAATGGTAATGTCTTTAGCAGAGTGTATGAATAATTTTAAAAGTTTTATAAATTCTTCAAATAAGTTAGTGTAAGTCTCGAACGTCACTAATTGCATTTTACCTTCATAATTTTTTCCTCATTTCTAACTTGAGATATTTTTAAAAGCCTTATAGTAGGGGAGCCCAAGCGGGGATTTTGGGATTTACTCGAGCGCGGCATAATAACATAAGGGGGCTAAGCTTGCACCCTGTAAAATACTCCCACCATACCTGTGGCCTCTATATCGAGCGTCTAGGGCAGCTGATCAAATTAGTAAACTCAAGCTAGTCAGATTAAGGCAAGGTAAGCTAATTACATGCAGAAAAGTGTGCATTTCAATAATCTGACAATTTGAGCGTGACATTAGGAAATGGGAGAGTCAAAAAGTTGAAAAAAAACGTCACATTCTAGACAGCGGTTACTTTTTTTTTTATTTCGAAGGAAAGTAGTCACGGATACGGTAATAACATCATCATCATCATTTCAGCCGAAAGACGTCCAATGCTGGACAAAAGCCTCCCCCAACGCCACATTGACATAAGGGGGGTTTTCCCATAATCGCCACGCTTGGCAGGCGGGTTGGCGATAGCAGTACGGTTGTACAAAAGCACAGAGAACGTTGCTGCCCATTCTCTGGCAAGTCCCTTAGTCGCCTTTTGCGACACCCACGGGAAGATATGGGATGGTGCTATTCTTTACGTCTGATACCATACAGAACCGGTAATAACATAATCTGCTGATTTGCACAAGCCGAAGTAGCTAAAATCATCAATAAAGTGTGGTGGTGCATGCAGCCGCTGAGAACTGTTTATTTCCAGCTTCATGTCTCTTTGCCCTTCTCACGCTTCTCTATCTCTCAGTCCCCCGTTACAATAAGAACCTCTGATACAGATATAGATATTGTTGTTATCCTGTTGGCCAATATGGAATATCTTCAAGCATCGATGAAAATATGGATACATCTTGGAGTAGGAAATGCACGCATATACAAGGTGTTGTTTTGCATCCTCGTCAAAATTCAGGATGTTGTCACAAAAGAGATAAATAATCAATATAAATTACGGTACCTAGTAAATTATTAAAAAACACTGCGTTTTTTTGTTGTTTAAATTTGTCAATATATCGAAATAACCCCTTTAACGTGGTTTAGGGATTATAAAATTATCGAAAAAACGTTTGAGGTGTTTTGTTTGTGTGTAAGCGACGTTATAAGGCGGGGATCAGACGGCCCGTGTTTAAAACACGGGTGGTTCACAGTTACCGATTTCAGTAAATAAATAAAAAAAAGAAAATTACCTACTCATTTTATTATTGATTCGGGTCGAGAATCATTAGCATAGTTACCTCCTAGAATTTGACGAGGTTGCCAAACAACATCTTGTATATCACACACACACCTAACACTATCTCTGCATCACCCAAAGGTTGACTTGTAGAAAATGCCAATGGCATTTAGTCCGCAAATAAATAAATATGGATATTTTCGCTCTTTCTGTCAAGCTAGGCTCACTAGTATCACAAGCACTACCAGCTCTTCAGGCTATAAAAAGAGGTTAATAAAAAAAAAATAGTCATGACTTTTGGTTGCGTCCAAATGGTCAGTCTTTTGAATAGGAGCTACTTGAGAAACTGCTCAAATAAAATGAAAAGTCTCTGATGCTCTAGATAAAATGTTTTTTTCCTGTTTTCTGCCCCTTCGTACGGCTGCCCCTACCATGCAAACCGGCAGATGAATGGGTGGTAAAGGTATCCCCTATCACTGGGGAGCATGTACAGGATTTCACATAACCTTTTTTTTCTTTTTAGCATCTAACCTTCATAATCCAATAGGTCTCCACGACGCTCGAGTAAATCCCTATTTAGCCTCTTGGGCTCTCCTACTATTAAGCCCGATGCACGAATGATGAACAAGCATACTAGATTTCATCCTACATTAATCCCTTTTTCCCATAAACGATGGGACACTATTGATATCGTGTCCTGCCTGTCTTGTTGCTTGCACATCACAGGAGCTACTGTCAAACTTTAAATTGTCATCGACTCGTTGGAGAAGAAAAGGGTTCGTCTTTCGTGAGTTCAAGGGATGATTTTCATAAAATCTTAGATTTCTTAGTGCTCACTTTTGGTACATGTGGAACTCTTAGGCAAAATTTCAATTGATCTGTCAGTGTGTGTAAAAATTGTATTAAGCTCCTAGATTGCCCATTAACAGAAAACGCCTGAGTGTACACTCAGGCGTTTTCTGTTTGGCGTCAACGCTCAACGTTATAAAATTAGACACAAGTTGTACTCTTGACTGATACTCAGGTAAGTACTCAAGTGTGACAGTTTTTTCAACGTGAAAATGTTACAAGGAACAAAATTCACGCCTTATTTCACGCTAAACAAATGCTAATTAACCATTTAATTTCACAAAGAAATTACAAGATTATAATGCGCATATACATCCAACTAATTAGGGAAGAAAATTGAATATTCATTTTAGTAATTATAAGCTATAATTACAATTTCGACGCCTACTAATAAACTGGAAGCAAAGTGGGCTTAACCCAGACAGGTGCATTACTTTGTGTAAATTCTTTCACCACAACGGGTCTCTACATTACATAAGATCAAGTCTGTTACTAAGCTGAAGTGTACCTAATAATATTACACCTATATTTTGCCACTCATGTTGAAGTCCTGTGTAATAGGGGGCGTGCCCATCGGGCATAACCATCTACCGGGCACAAATCCAGATACCATGGCTGCTACTGAGAAATTAATAATGGAAAAGTCTATTAACATTTTGCCCGACCTGGGAATCGAACCCAAGACTCTAGAACTCAGCAAGAACTCAGCGCGAGTCGTGGTTTCGACCACTGAGACCATTGAGGCAGTCAGCGTCTCTTATGTTCTAGAGGTAAAAAATCAAAGACATGTGACATCTACGCGGACCCTAAGTGGGCCCGCGTGGTGGATTACAGTCCACTCTCTTTCATAGTGAGTAGGCCTGAGTCCCAGCAGTGGGAAAATTATAGGGCGATTATACTATGCTAATGAACTTGAATCACTTGCGCATGCGATTATCACTAGAGTATTATAGTGAAACTTGCGTGCCATCGTGTCTGTGAACGCAATCAATATTTTTTTAGTTTGTGTATCAGTTTCGGTTTATTGTTGATTACTTAATGTAAAATAGGCATGAAATTATTTGAATCATTTGTGAAAGTTTTTCTTTATTCTTTGGAAAATGGCTAGAAGCTAAAGTTCCTCAAGTAATCAGCAGTTACCCAAGTTCAATAAATAGTTAATTAATGCTCTTCAGAAGAAAATAAATTAGAGATATTTAAACACGCAAAACATACGTTTTTCCTAATGCCTATTTATTATCCAATGTTTTTGCTGAATCGTAAAAATATGAATTAGTTTAATTAATTTAATGTTTAGTTTGAACTAAACATCGATCACATTAAATATCGAGTTGTATAAAGCTTTGAAAATTTAGATGAAAACTAGCTCTACTTACATTTATCAGTCAGTAAATTAAAACATGTAACTACTTTAATAAAACCAATTGAGGAAAAAAAATGTTCACTCACTTTGTCCGACGTCTCTTCGATTGTATCTTCCATAAATTCACCTTCTTGACAATTGGTTGCTAACAAATTTGCCAAGAGGATCTAGAAATTACGAAAGTTTATTTTAGTAATCTTAAACAGCATTTAATATAGTTAATACAACATAAATATTATTATAGTTTATCGCAAAAGGCTGAATAACGAAATTACTTTAGCAATAACTACAAAAAAAAACAACTAATCAAACTGCTGTAATCGACTGAATACTGTTACTCAATAATATAAGTAATTATAAATTACGTACCAATATCACAAGCGCTTTATCCATGATTATTTTGTACCACCACATAAAGTCACGTCACGATATTACAAAACAAAGCACAAGAAAAAAATTAAGTAAAAACTATAAACTTGACCATTTCAAGGTTGAGGCTAGATAAAGACGAGCCGCGGCAACCACCACCTACCTATTTATAAACGCACACAGGAACACCCCCCGGGCGTGCGTGAACCAACAATCACACACACTCATACACCCCCACAAACACTCACATTCAAACGCGACAATAATTACTCGACTAGGATGCGACACATTTAATTGTAGATCAGCTACCGGTAACGATCTGATAATTGTGCCTTACACTTAATTGCAGAAATAGACATTAATTCAACCTCATATTAGTGTTACTGAAATCATCATTTTAGGGTTCCGTAGCCGAATGACAAAACACGGAACCCTTATGATTCGTCATGTCTGTCTGTCCGTCTGTCCGTCCGTATGTCACAGCCACTTTATTTCGACACTATTAGGACTACGCAGCTGACATTTGGTAGGTAGATGTATTCTGTGAACCGCTTTACGATTTTTGTACAAAACTAAAAAAAAATAAGGATTAAGGATTTTCTTTTTAGTTTCAGTTCCGGGTAGGGGAAAATATATAAACCTACCCAAACGAAACAGAAACTAAAAAAAAAACTATAAACCTATAGGTGCGGGGTGTCTTTAAAAATTACATTGAGGTTCCTAAAACCATTTTTTTTCAAAGTCAATCGTTTGAAAGATGCACACTTCCAAAGTGGTAAAACGTGTCCCTCTAATTTCTAAAGTAAGAGGAGAAAATTCTGAAAAAATATTGGGATGTAGAACGTAAAAAAAATATTTCAGTAAAAATTGGTTTAAATAAGATTTGGTAGTTGGTTTTTGAGATGTGGGACTTTTTCACCAAACTGCAGCAGTAACTTTGTTTTTCATTATCTTACTATGGAAAACAAATTTAGTTTTGCGGTTGAGTGGAGTGAGAAGTTTACTAATGAATGACCGTTCAAAATATTGTTATTATATTGTTTGGGGCTATGGAACCTTGTGTGCGAGTAAGACTCGCACTTGGCCCGTTTTTTTTCATCCTTTTCCGAAACGTAGGCCTGCATATTTATAAATATTCAGTTGCCACTTGAAACAAAAATACTAAAACTGGAGGTCGAGAGGAACAGGATGTCACACAAATGGGGACCAAACTATTATACAGCTGTAGAAAGGGATAGGCTAAGCAAAGCTTATTACAAAGATTGCTCTACGATAAGTCTGAAGGCGCGTTCGGACAATGAGCTATGGTCTTGTTGAAATATCTGTATAAGCAAAATTGTAATAGCGTAGTAGTAGATGTTTTTAGTCTATTGATGATGTTGAAGATTCATCATCGACCAAATCCCAATTTTGGGAATGTCCAGAGTGTCCTTACACCTGCACTTTAGAGGACGTAAACGACGCCACTGACGCCACGATTATCCAGCCCACAAACTGAGTTCATATTATTTGACAAGATAACATCATACATCGTAATAAAATAAGAAGAATACCAGCTACCGTAGTAGCTGGTATTCTTCTTATTTTAAAACTGAAGTTGCAATAAATACCAATGATGATGATCATTTCATAATCAACTAAGCATGCAAATCAAGGAAAGCGAGCGCTTTCAGCTGCGATAGCATGACAGTCAATGTCGTTACGCGTAACGCACTATCGTAAGTGTCATAATTTGCAATGGTAATTGTTATCTGACTGTATATTACGATATTTAGAGCTGGTTTAAATATTGCATAGACCTTGAATTTTTATAATGAAAGTACGGACTGTTCTCACTAAAAGTTTTCGGCGATGCTTTCGGTGGATTGTTATTTCATAATTTCTTATAGTACTGAAGAATTGTATCAGAATGAGTACCGTTGATGGAACCTATCTGGTTTGCACGAATTTTGAGGTAGATTTCAGACACATGTTTGTAAGTCTGCTGTTTAGATGGAACTCTTTTCCTAAAAAATGCAAGAAAGATAGGAGATTTTAAGTAATAATATTTTATTCTGTGGATAGTTCCGCCTTTGTATGGACCTACGCTATCAAAATTAGTTACAAAAGAACCTTATCAACTGAAAAAAATAATTAATAATTTAGATCAACTTTAGGCATTAGTGTCGTTCTCAAAACAATATTTTTAAATTTAATGTCCAGTTATAAATTAAATTAAACTCATACCTGAAGAATTTATCCTCAATAGTTTTCCGTTGTGCACCCGGAATGGCAGAAAAGATAAAGTGCCCGATAATCTAAGTTACAAAGAAACAGCCGATGTTAGAACTAGATTAATTACATTGTTAACTCACAGTAATAGGTAACTGTATATTAAAAAAAAAAACTTGCGTTAATAGCATGCATCTATCATTGTAGTCTAAACAATAGTCAAAAGAAAGTAATTTATTGATAGTGCTGAAGTAAAGTTGTTTCTTCAGCATAGTTTTAGGCTAATATCCTGATCGGCTGTTCAGTCTGTTGAAGCGTAACAGCGATGCGGCGACACCTGCCGGCGTCATCCGTCAATAACTAAAACCACCTCCACATTACTTGCGTAGAAATCGTGCAGTCGTAAACATAAGCAAACTGAAAAAAATATCTCGACGTTTTCCGAGCGTCGTTTCAATTACAAAGCCTAATAATGTAATCAACATTGCATCAATTTAGAATTGTCTGTCAGATATTACTGTTGATCATGACGTGTGGAACTTAAGCGATGAAGTTAAGGATATAAGCATATATTGCCGCGGCTCATGACGTGTACGTGTGAACGTCCTTGTAATATTTATTAATCGCCACTCAACAATGTTTCATGCATGGACTCCTTCTGTAACGATGATGAATTTGATCAGGAAAAGCGGCTTAATTCCTCACTTTCCTTTGTGAGCGAACAAAAAATGGAGACACAGTTCTAGAAAAATATTTTCTTTAATTTTCATCTCGCAGTATCAAAACAATCAACGATTCTTCGATAATAGGCCTTACAAACTATTACATTAGTAGTTATCTTTGCGACAACTATTTAGTTAGGTACATATTATATTATAAATAATACATCGAAGTTAATATCACAGTCTGGCACTGGTTCCAAAAATTTTCAGGTGAAGGATCAAACTTAAATCAGTGCCATCTATTGGGTAGCGTGGGAACTTCTTGGCGAGTTCAGCTGCGCTATCTAGTAGTGGGAGTAGTAACCACCAGAGCTGTGTGTGTTGTAGTGTTGTGGGTGTTGCGCTTTGCCGATTCGCTTGACCACGGCGTTGAAGCCATTGATCTTGTCGGCGGTGTACTCGACGATGCGAGTGGTGCCATCCGGCTCGGCGAGGGAATATGCACCTGGGGAATCGGATTGTGTCAGTATGGCAGCTGAGCAACTTGAATGTGAATATGAAGTAGATGATTATGATTACTAATAATTGCGATATGTGGCGTTAAATTTATTGAAATTCGTTCTAGAACTTTTAAGCATAGGACACACAATGCTACTTTCAAAAATTGAACCCTATCAAAATTAATAATACCATACCATTCTGTTTCCCTTATTAAATTTGCATCAATGGAGAAGACAGCTATCAGTACAACTATAAGGTAGTTCTACGATAAGGCTGCAAGCTAAGTAAAAATAAAACCACCATACCTTTGACAACATCACCATCTCGGCTTTCCCATTGCGTTTTGTGGTCGCCGGTATGAGGGTCCGCCACTGCGTAGTCGAATGAGTACTTCGGGTATGACTGAAAATATACCAAAGAAAATATTAACACACCATGTGAAAAAATACAAACACAAAATTTGAATTTCAAGTCATTCAGATTACGTTAAATTCGTCTTAATTGTTAAACAAAGAAGTTGAGTGTTTAATAAGTTTTTAAAACTATTCTTTTATTTTTTCCAATTAAATTTAATGTAAACAAATTAACCCAAAATTTAATACTAATAAGCAGAGGATTTAAAACGAGATAAAGATGTTTATTAATATTAATTGCCTGTACAATACATTATGTAACTTATAGTGTAATTACGTGTAATCAAGCAAATTGTATTACGACAAGGAAATGGGGATTATTACAAAGATTAAATCAATCTTTTTTTCGCAACAATATGAACTAGACAGAGACACGTCAAAATCGCAGAGTAAAAGACATCAACGCGCTCGAGTTGCTAACAAGAATGACACAATAAATTATTTTATTAACTGATGATGTCTCTAATTTCCGATGAGTGCATTGTGAGAGGAGTTATATGAAATAAAAGGTTTAGATTATTGCGTGACGGTTGACAGTTAACCCCAAGCAACATGGTACAGGGGTAGGAAGATGATGATGATGAAGTCTCTGATTTCTATGTTGTATTTATCAAGTAGAACAATTGTAACATACTCAATGGTTTATTGCTTCAGAGCGATTTGAGTCAAAATTAAACCAAATACAAAATAATTCGAAGTCTGCGTACATTACTAACGAGCTGCATTTTAAATTAAGACATGACTATTTAGTCCAACTAGTATGTTCTAATATTCCGTCAACCAGAAACAATCAAGATGAGCGACGCGCCCTAGCTAGGTGAATCATTAAGAACAGACTTTGGCGGAAGGTGGAGAACAGGGTTCTGTAGTGCAGCTTGGGACAGGCCTAAATCCAGCTGCAAACCCATAAGCTGAATTGAACACTGCAACCATTTCGAATAACTAGATATCAACAAAAACATCAGATATCGATGGACCATCCCTATCAAATCAGACCAAGAAACAGTCGTTTATAATTTCATCAGTCCAAATTCTTAGTATCCGGCATCAAGTAGTGTAATGAGGCGACTCATATTCGAATTTCCTCAAACTTCACAATACAAATGACAATGTGACGCAAGCCCTTAAGTATGGGACGTCATGGTGTCTAAACATCATAAGCGTGACGACTTATACCTTTAACTACAAGAGATTTTAGGTCTTGTGGCTTTCGGAATAGAGTGTTTCTCGGTATACAGCAAGAAGGTGTGGCAAATTTTTATGTACGAGCGTATTTAGATCTTATGTTTTTGAGAATATAGTAAGATTTGGTGTGCAACTGTGCAGTAAGATATGTTTAAAAGGCTCCAATGTTGTGACGTTTTATAAAACATTATGATTTTATCAGTGTATTAATCAGAGCGTTTCATGTAAACAAAAGAGATAAACCATTGATAGTTTGAAGTGCAGGAAGCGTCTCGGTAAAACGGTAAAAACGGTAGGCCTATACTAGAACTTCATCTCATTTTAGTTAGCAGCTCAGTAGTTCTTTTTTAAGACAACTTATTTATCATTTATGGCATCAGTAAAACCAAAGGCAGGATTTTTTTTAAATAAATTCAAATTATTTTCAATAACTTGATACTGTAACCTTTACTTCTCATTGATATTTGTTAAAGTCAAATAAGAAAACAAATCAAGTAGAATACGAATCATCCATCAATTATAATAAACTACAACCAAACAAAGACACAGACTGAAAGTACGAAAACTAAAATTGCACTTCATTCATTCATGAATTATTCAGCGTAAGAAAATGCTTAGAAAAATAATGATTATTATTATGTTCACAGTAAAAAGAAAGGGAGACCTTTGTCTTGCAGTGGTAAACACCACTACAAGACTAGCCTGATGTCCTTCTTCCAGTCAAATCAATCCTGAGCCAATTTGGACCAAACTCGCTACCAGGCATCAATATCGTACTGGTTTATAACAATACTACTTACATAATAATCCTGGCTATGTCCACCACCATGATCAGCCTGTACAGGGTAGTAGCCGCCACTATAGCCTTCATGGCCACCACTATAGCCTCCATGGCCACCACTGTAGCCTGAAAGACCACCGCCATAGCCAGCGCCTATGTAGCCGGCGTTAGCAACGGTGCACACTGCGACGAACAAAACAACCTGGAATTAGAGAATAGTGTGTTAAAACATGTACCTGGTACAAAGATTACAAATTCAATTCTTTGAAAATTAGTTTTCGTAGATAACTGCAAAATACTGGTATTCTAGTATCAAGCCGACGCCTATATGCTTGGAAAATGGCTAGGCATATCCTAATGGTATTGAGATGGAATGTGCCTCATCTAGCAGCACGGGATTATCCTTATCTCTCGCGCCGCCCAGAACCGTCATTTGCTAGGACAAGAAACGGAGCATGCTGCCAAGCGCATTGCTGACGCTACCGCGTGCGATAGCATTCCCGCTCTAGGAGCATGTCAAAAATGTGATCACGTGCTGCTAGATAAGGGGTAACCGTAAGTTAACTAAGCAGTAACCATCATGAATCTAAGAAATTTTACAAGAACCTTACTAGGATTCATTAAGGGTTTACATTTCCTACGAGGTCAGCAACCTAGTGGATTGCAAAAAAAACAAAAATGAAATCCCCTGATTATTTTGTATTCAACTTTTAAGTCAGAATGTAACATTGCTCTTCAAATAACAAGGGGCAAAAACTTTCAAAGATTCGATATGAGCTTTACACTTGCTTATATCAATCTAAAATGTTTTTGACTGTTCCAGCACCATTATCGCTAATAGAACCTCACTTTATTTATGCCCTCTACACCGACAACATTGAACTGAACTACATCAACTAACATTGACCTTACAAGGAATAAAAGGAACCAATCAAATCGCTCCAAATAACAATAAAACTGCGACCGACAAAATTCACACAAATTATGACAGTGACATTTAAGGTCAGTGTTCCATAGGTAGTATTTGATTCATTCCATTCATAACTCAGGCCAACAACGTTGTTCCACGCGATCATGCACCGATATTAGTACGTTATGTGTATTAACTAGAACAATAGGACAAGCAAAAACAAACGCAGGAAGTTTTGAACTAATAAATATTGTACAGGTGTTTAACAGGTACTGGGTATTCTCCGATTTCGGAGAATATGACGTCAAATGAATATAAACAAATACTAATATGGGCAGTTATGATCAAATAAAATTATAAAAATGGGAAATTGGCTCGTTGGTATAGTGGTCTCAAGCGCGACTGATGAGCTTGAAGTCCAGGGTCTCGATTCCCGGGACGGGCAAAGTGTTATTGGGTGTTTCCATCAGGAAATTCAGTGACAGCTACGATGTTAGGATTTTTGCCCTGTTGATAGCCGGTAGTACATGGGACTTAAACATAACTGGCGAAGTATGGGTATACTATTAGGTACACCTCTGCCTCTCTCCCTTCAGGAATTACAGGTGCATGTTATGTTCCTTAAATTGGACATTATTGTAGCATCCAGATCAAGTACCTAGTTATCCCGAAAAGATCAAATGTCAACTATTGCATTATTATTCTCTTTAAAAATCTGGCTTTTGTTGCTTTTACAGGTCAGTAAACTGCTTTATCAGCCTTCATTTTTCTGTTGCTGGAACACGAACCTCCTTATTATCAATAGCTATTTAAAAAAAAAACATGAAATTCACTTAGTATAACTTGTTTATTGTTATAACATCATGGGGACTCTATAGATAGTTACATGTACATCGTACTTACGTAGCATTAAAATTGTCTAAAATAAATAAAGGTGCAAAAAATGCTGCAAGTACTGTTTTAAAATATTTTCTTTTAATGGGTCAGAGTCAGTTTCAGTTAATGATTTTACTCAACCTGACCAAGTTACAAACAACACAATATTTGTGAACAATATTTTTTCACTTGAAACTAACACAAACTGTTGTTTGTGTTAGTTATTCAAAAATAACGAAGTTACTGTTGTAACTTCGTTCAGCGGTCAGCAACGAAAGTCGCTATACATATTCAAAATTATAAGGTGTCTTAGTTTTAGAAAGATTTATTTTAACAGACTGGAGTAAAAGAGAAAACTAAATCAATGGTTACACAAATTCGCAAAACAATATTACGTCAGATCACACTGATCAGCACAAAACTTGGTGTAATATTGATAAGTGTTAACCGACTTCTGATGCCGACTGTACCGTCAGTACCTCACTAGATGCAGTATAGGTATGTGAATTCATGTTTGGAAATGACAATTGAAGAACAATACAACACAGTTATGAACATGGTAATTATGTATAAGCAAAAACGCATACTCCATCGACTATACTATTCGTTACGTACGACAAAAAAATTAAAAACCGTACAGAAAAATAAGTTTTCCATAACCACATAACCGATTACGTGTTTGTCACAATGTAACAACGATATTTCCCATAACTTCGCGTGTTACGTTTATTCGTCTAACAAGGTTTGTTAAATATACCGTTACGATGATAAATACGTGGTTTTTGTGACATGTCGTAAGCAGCGTTTGTCACACAAATAACCGTTTTCAAGTCGTTTGATAACTAAATAAATGTACCGAAACGGTTTTACAATTTATTTACAGGTGCTGAAAGTGTTACATCAGTTTAATTTACGGCAACATTTCTTGGTAGGTGTATATATATACTCTGGAACCAGACATTGTGAAAACCTAGTCAGAAATGGTTATTAAGACCATCTATTTTTTCATCGTGTCATTTTTTATGCAATCGACAATAGAAAGCTTACGATACTTTTTAGGAATACTAAATTGGTTTATTGGTTTTTTATTAATGTATTCAACGATTCTTCCGTATGTCAATAACAATTACGTGATACTAAACTTGCTAAGGCTCACGACAGAGGGAAGATAATACTTCAGAAAGATAGTAACTAAGACAGACGTTGAGAGATGTAAACATAAAAGAAGAAGACATCTCTAGTAAGATAACGCCAAGAGACAGCAAAAAGGAGACAGTTGACTGGTCACGTTATCAAATTGAGAGTTATTAACGTACCAAACCTTTTTAATATTAGCACTAATTTAAAGTAGGCGGCTTTCCAATTGATGTTATGTTGATGTTGTCCAAAGTAACGTCAGCTTTTAAGACGTGTACTTCTAGGAGGGTTTTCCTTATGGACTTCATTTTCTAGACTTTCCACGACGCATTCATTTATGACTAAGAATATGACAAATATTTTTTTCCTCTTTCTAACTTTTCCTCGGTAATTAAATTAAATTATCAAAATATACTAATTTCCTTTTTCCTCTAAATAAATCAGAAAGCGAATTTCTATTATTAAAATCATTCTTCTTCTATTCGCAATATCATCTCAGTGACAGTGAAAGTCGTAAAAAGATATATTTTTGACAGAATCAGAATAAGATTCCAATTCGAACATTTAAAAATAAGGATTTACCGCCCCTTACATCGCGAACTAATTTGAGCTCAGTTCTGCCAAAACTCACATCTGACAGGAACTGTATTGATTTTGTATATTTGACGCTGATAAATTTCAAATGTAATATTTTATTTTAGTTTACTTAGAGTTTTGGTTTACTAACTCTAACAGATTGGTAGTTGACTCACTCTGACAGAAGTGAGTCCAAATATCAAAAACATACGCACTAATCACTACACTTACTTGGAAGGCACGCATTTTCACAGTAGCTAGGTCACTTTCGTCCTCTTCAGCGAAGCCGACAGGAGCTGAACTGACACTGGTGCAGGTCTCAGCAGCCCACTGTATTTATAACAAGCACCTCTGTTGCACCATCGTCGGTGCGTGCGGCTGTAGCGTCGTGTGGCGTCCGTATCGGTCTCTTAGACGGATGTGTAGAGGCTTGTTCATGTTGTTGTATTTAACTGGAGATCTTTAGTGCAAATCTAGATAGGTTATTAAGGAATTACCGTTATTTATGCGGGTTGAATAATTAGTTGATAGAGTATTGCAACAAAAGAGTATAAAACTCTAATTTTAGGAGTGTTTCCCAGTTTGGGGCCCTAAGTTCGTTTTCCATTTCAGGCAAAGTAGTACTGAATTTTTCCAACAGGAATAGTTCATGAGCAGCCAGGAGTATAGATGGACTCTTTGCCTGGCTGATGGCATAAGGCTAGCCCCCCATTGTATGGGACTGAAACATAACTGGCGAAATATGGGTACTTTTGCCACACCTCTGCTTTTGGGGAAATGCAAGCGTGATGTTATGATTGTTATATTTAGTCAGGAGATATTAATAGAAACATAGTATTTGACAATGCTTGCAGAAAAGGAGAAATTTGAGTATAAAAGACCAATTATCCAAAAAAAAACACGAGTTTACTTCAGTTTATTTCACATGCAACATAATCATCTTATGCAGTAGCTTTCGTCTTCATCAAAAATAGTAATAATAAATTATCAAACACGTATGTAGTAATCAGTTTTACGAGGGATATCAATCAATTGCAATTAGGTCTTCAATAAAATTTTATGTTTTGTTCCAGATATTTGTGATTGGATTTATATTAAATTATTATTAAACTACAACTATGCGCAAGATTATAATAAACAAAATTGTAAAAGGCTAGAGTTTTAAAGAACCCAAAGAACACCATGTTTAAAGCAATCTTCATCCATACTATAGCACACTTATAATTGTAGTTTGTTGAATTACTGATCCGATTCCAAAACCCTTTCACTAATTAATAGTAGGCTACTTTATCCCTGACTGTCATAAGGCTCTATTGGATTTTTTTGACGATAACGCGAAACAATAGCAAATAAAATCTAGTGAGTGTGTGTAGAGTAAACTGCATTATTTCAGAAATGGAGAAGTGACACAATAAGTTTTGATTTATTGATCTATGATGACAGAAACTGAGATAAAATCAATAATAATTTAATACTTTCCGCGTGGACAACGATGCGGACGAACTTTTTGGCGCCCTTAAATTTTCTGCTTTTGAGACATATTTTTTATTCATTATTATAGTTCTGTTTATATGTGTGTATTGTAAAAATGCTTTGATATTAAAGTTACACACAGAACTAAGATTACTTAAGACAAAATATTATCCTGGTGCCCGTATTATTGTAATTGTTTGTGCCTATTAAAGGCATGAAATAAGTATGGTCTTATTAACTATCGCCACAGAACCAAAGCACAGCACCTTATGAAATTATCACTATGTAATTATGATCCAGAAATTATTATATTATTATTATCTAAGTTTAGCAGCGTGGGAAGGAGTAACCAAATTGTATCATAAGTCATGGACATTTTTAATTAGAATCATTTGAAAAACATGGTTTCACAATGTAACACGAGTAATGTGCAAAAAATCGAAGTGCAAATTAGTGTTTATGAATCTTGCTGTACGTAAAGTCCCACGACATTTTTGCACTCAAATGATTGAACCATACTTAGAGCAGTTTACATTTACCCAAAAAGTTTTTAGTAAGCCTAAAAGTGTGATAAGTCCATGAGAAAATTATACAGGGTGTAACGGAAAGGCTATATACGTACTTAAGGGTGATAAAGACCATCAAACTGAACATGTTTCTCCATGGGACAAACTTCGTAGTAGCGAAAAAAATATCAGCTGCCGCATACATTTGGGTCGAATAGGTATTGAAATTTTGTATGAGGAGCAGATATATTTTTCGCTATTAGGATGTTTGTCCGATGAAGAAACATGTTCAGATTGATGGTCTGTAGCACACCCTTAAGTATGTATGTATATACCCCTTTCCGTTACACCCTTTATAATCTTTTTCTTAAATTAAGGTACGTGTTGCAGTGGGTGCGGAAACTCATCATCATCATCATCATTTCAGCTGAAAGACGTCCACTGCTGGACATAGGCCTCCCCCAAGTGTCGCCACGTTGACCGGTCCCGTGCGCCTCACATCCAGCGGATCCCCGCAACCTTGACCAAGTCATCGGTCCACCTAGTAGGAGGCCTTCCAACGCATCGTCTTCCGGTTCGCGGTCGCCATTCCAGAACTTTTCGGCCCCATCGGCCATCCGTTCTGCGAGCAATGTGCCCTGCCCACTGCCACTTAAGTTTGGCAATTCTTCGGGCTACGTCGGTAACCTTGGTTCGCGTGCGTGTACTGTGGAAACTCAGACCGAAAAAAACTATACCATAACATTACGCCTGTAATTTCTAAGGGATTAGGCAGATACCTAATAGTACACCCATATTTCGCCAGTTATATTTAAGTCCCATGTAATAGAGGGCGTGCCTATTGCTTTAACCGAGCACAAATCCAAATTGCAACTAAAACCAAAAAGCTATTAATTTCAATTAACTGACGGTCAGCACTTATGAAAGTATCCAGCCACTTTTTCAAGTGTTACAGTTGCGGAGATGAAGTGGTAGAACAAGACACTTATCAAACTTCCGACGTTTTTACTTCACACAAGTGGCATAAATGCATCTACTTACAACTAATAAAGTACGTACACATTTCTTGCATACTTTACCAGCTATTACACCTAATATTTTTCGAAATCCCTCAGCCGCAACTGACGATCACAATATTACCTGCATTGTTACGTGCTCCGACTATCATATAAATTGATCTACATACATAGTTTATTTGGTGCGCCATTTATTGAAGTTAATAATTATTAGGCTGAGTTGCGTACGCGCATTGTATCGAGATAGAATTGCTTGTATATTAATATTCAATGAGGTTACAAGTGTAAATATAGTGAACCTAAGATGGTTATTAAAATTGTTGCTTAAGTATTATGGGTGTTGGCTCTTTGTTATATTTATTGACGCTCTAGCACTAGCAACCAATGACAACTAAACAATCGTAAAGGTCTTGATAATTTCTGTATTGTATTAATCATAGACATCATAAAAAATATAAGAACATGCGAGAGTATGTGATAAAATGATTTCAGAGGAAGCAAGCAGGATTTTCTATCCTTCTGTTGACCGAACATGCTTATAATATATGGAGATCGCTGTAGCTACCTACAGTCTGACATAGATGTATATAAACTTGGAAAACGAGAGAACTCCCATAAAAGGTCTGTAAAAGCAAATCTAGTATTTGACACGTTTTTAGCGCATTTTCTTCAAAGCAACGCCATCGTTACATTGCCATTAATATTTTTAAGACTTGTGCTCGGGTAGTATCGTACTCTTCAGTTTAAAAACTTACAGAGCAAATAATAATGATTATTGTCATCTATATAGCATCCTCTAGAATTTATTGTGACAATTTGGCACACAGACGGAAATAAGATTAGCCGATGACGTAATGATATCAGTGGTTTGCTTAAGTACATAATAATGTATTTAATTTAAACATAAAAAGGATGTTTAATTAATTATAAGTTGCGGTAGCCAATATCCCGTGCTTCTTACTCATATCCTCAAAAACTTCCGATCGTAATATTTCAAGTGTCATAACACAACACACTAAGTAGACCAAACAAAAACCTTAGTGGCATTCACATAATACCTTTTTTTCCTTAACCAATATTGTGTCACTGCTGAGCAAAGATTACTTACCTATATTTATTTACAGATCTTTGAAAGAATATTGTCTGATTACAGCCAATCTATAACAATATTATAAAGCTGAAGACTTTTGTTTGTTTGCTTGAACGCGCTAATCTCAGGAACTACTGCTCCGATTTGAAAAATTCTTTCAGTGTTAGATAGCCCATTTATCGAGAAAGGCTATAGACTATATATCACAACCAAAAGGAGTGGACCAGCAATGAAAAATGTTGCAAAAAATGGGAAAATGTATCGCAGACGAAATTGCGCGGGACAGCTAGTATTTTATAAAAGAGAAATAATAAAAAAGTAAAAAAGGCCACAGCGTTAAAAAAATGCGAAGCTAAAGATCACTATGGCTAGCCAATAAATCAAACTTTAAAGTACGAATGCATTAAGTTTTATTGATACTAAATCGTACAGATTTAATATTGTTTGTTGCAACAACTTTTAAAAGTACCATAAGGCTAATATCGTATTGATATACGCTCTTTATATGTCGCTCACGACTTTTGCCTCTTAAGACTATGCCTTGCAAACTTCTATCAAATAGGTTTCAGACATACTCGTACTTCTTGCATGTTGAAGCAGATTTTATAGTAAATAGTACAGATAAAGGTTTATAAGTAGCAAGCCGTGCATGTCCAAGTTATGAAACTAATTCAGGAATTACACACGCCATACCATAAATAAATGAATAAATGAGGAGCTCGTAGCTAAATAATAACAGCCGCACGGGTCGATCTTTAAGGTTAAGCCGTGCTTGCCGAGGTTGGTTCGTGGATGGGTGACCATAATTACATACCGAGTTTCCTCTGTGCCTCGGAAAGCACGTTAAGCTGTTGGTCCCGGCTGACATTTGTAGATCTTTGAAAGTCGTTACGAGTAGTCAGAAGCCAAAAGTCTGACATCCAGTCTTACTATGGGGCATCGTATTACCCAGTTACTGGGTTGTGGAGGTCAGATAGGCAGTCGCTTCATGTAAAATACTTTTAAATATCAGTATGATCAGAGACCCATAAAGTCAGTGTATGTTCTTCTTGGCATTTCAGAAGTTATTTTCCTTATAATTCGACGGAGTTATGTTGTTTCTTACAGTGGATTAACAATGACGTCGGCGTTGTATACACCGGAGGCACTAGGACGAGAGCGTGGTTTAAACGAAATGTAATACGTCGATTTTAATTTAGTTTTTACATTGTCGATTCTGTATAGTTTCAGCTATAAATAAATATTTTTTATATATGCTTGAAGTGGTAAATGGCACGGGGCGGAATGGCGGATCGCGCGCCGGACACTAAACCTCCTGGAGCGGTGTTTAAACAGTGGATATAGCATGTTGGTTAATTTTTTGCGACAACCACCCAATTTGTTATTTATTACACCCAAAGATATGCATAAATTCTTTAAAAAAAATAATAATAATAAATAATAATAAATGTTTTTTTTTATTTTTTTTTTTATAAGAAATATGTAAAAATATAAAAATGAGAAGAAAAATTAATAAAGGACATAATAATTTTTAATTAGTAATTAAAATTTTAAAATCGTCCGTATTTACGTGACGTTTAGGTACACCGCGCGCTCGTGCTAAAGCCTCAGGAAACGCTCATATTCTAATGTCATAAAAAGTTCTAAAATAATACTAACAAAAATAATGAAGTTAATTGAAGCAAAAAAAAAAAAACGCGATGATAAGTGGAACTATGCAACTTATCGCCGCTAACCTAAAATCTCTATATACATGCTCCAACAAACTTACATTTGCTGCTAATCAACCTCTTAGTTCTAACAGCTCGTATGAGTACTAAATTTAGGTAGCTCCAAATGAAAGTTGGTAAAATGAAGATAATTAATGAAATAGTATGCGGTTGTTTGCATTAGCCAGTTGCGTTATGCATATTAGCGTCATGTGATTTCGTGTTGTTTTGCGCACAATTGAAGATGAGGACATTACAAATGTGTTTCTAGGACTTATACTTTTGGGTACTTTAGCGCAAGATATTGGTTAGTATCATTTCTTTTGATATACTTCCATATTTTTTAGATGGATAAGTAAGTCATGGAATTATGCTGCGACAAAATAAAAACACATGCGAGGAAAGCACAAAGCTGATGTACTAACTGCAGTGTGATTCTGTAAGAACTCATTTAGAATTTCGAATCTGAATCCGCTGTGAGTTTCTTGATTGGCATTCTAAAAACTCGGTTTATAATTTGAATTAACATTAGCGCAACCCTTGCGAGCGTGTCAGCGAGTTGAACTAAATTAACAGGGAGATTTTGACAGATAAAGTATGAGATGACGTACGAAGTGGCTAGTGACTAGGTGATGCTTACAGAATGCAAAATCAAGGTCATTTTGAACCTTATACGAAATGAGAGTGAATAGCGATGTGAAATCAGAGTTGTTGTATGAATTTTACAGAATCGACGTACTGCTGCGCGTTTGGCAGTAATTGGCACGCCCGTCCGCGTCGTCGGATATAATAGTAAAAAAATAACATTTATTTCAGATGATTTACACCAATTGACAGATATAATATATAATGCAGACATAAATTAATTGGACTCACTTAAAATTTGATTTCAAAACATAAAATATTTCGAATAAAGTCACTTAAATAAAAATTAACCAAATAAAACTGACCGACTGAAATACATAGTATTAATAGCATACTGGCAGTCCCAATGTTCCTAATATTATGTATAAGATAGGAAACATGGAGTTCATTTAATTTGAGTAATGATGGCGATGATGTGTTGTCGAGAGCTCATGCTCTCGACAACACATCATCGCCATCATTACTCTGCAATCATTTGCTAAGCATGAGGCCCTGGGTTCGATTCCCAAGTCGGGCAAAGTGTGATGAGTGTGGGTGTTTTAATCAGAAATTTCTCAATGGCAGCCACGGAGTCTGGATTTGTGTAAAGTTGATGGCACTAATCGCCCCTTTTTACATGCAACCAAAATTTTACTAGCGAAATGTAGGGGTCCTATATTAGGTTCAGCTTTGTATAACCCTTCGTCGATTACAGGCGTGATGTTTGTTACAATTATATTACAAAAAAAATATATATGGAAGTCCTGTAGGGACACCTCTGCCTGACCCTTCAGGAATTACAGGCATGATGTTATATGTCTGTATTTTTAATAATAGACGACTTCTTCTGACGGGTTTATTTAATTTTTATTGCACTTACAATAATCTTAATAGATTGCTACATTTTACGACAGCAGAGACAAGACAGAGAGAACATATATCATAGATAAGGGCGGGCTGCCAACTTGCCACAGACTATAAAGTATTTTTATTTCTAACACCCCCCTTCAATGTTAAAATCATATTTGTAACATTGCAAAGAATTACCACAACAATTACTTAATACTCAAAACTATTACATGCTTTTATGTTGCATAACACCAACCAAAAAATTCTATATATAGTACATTAAGTTTCATTATAAGTTTATAATTTTAAATTATATTACTACACAATATTCAATTTAGATGAAAAATAGTTATGCTTGATCTCACATAGCGGTTTTGTAAATATATCTGATACATTGTGTTCAGTTGATACATATGTAATATTTATTTTATGGATCCTAACTGCATCTTTAATAAAGTGATATTTAATGTCAATGTGTTTAGTTCTTTTTCCATTTTCTCTGTTAGTTATTATTTTTATGGCACTCTGATTGTCTATTAAAAGTAAAGTTTCAAAATTATGACTGTAAAAATTATTCAAGATACCTTTGAGATAGATGAGCTCTGTTGTGGCTGAAGCTGCTGCTATGTACTCTGCCTCTGCAGACGATAAAGAGACAGTACATTGTTTCTTTGATGACCAAAATATTAATTTTTTACCAAAATAAGTTGCAGATCCACTTACACTTTTGCGGTTAGTTTTGTCACTTCCCCAGTCTGCATCTGTATATGTTATCAGCTGTATCGGTTTGTCAGTTCTAAAGTAAGTAAGTCTCTTATTAATAGTGTTTTTTAGGTACCTTAAGATCCTCTTTGCTGCTTTCCAATGCTGTGATGTTGGCTTATCCAGGTATCTACTCAAGAATGAAGTAGCGTAAGTGATATCAGGTCTACTTGTAACTGAAAGGTAAGTAAGGCTTCCTATTAATTCCCTGTAGGGTATATTTACTATTTCTTCCTCTTCTGTAGTTATAGGTTCTTTCTCCATATGTGTTTTTACTACTTTACTATCTTCCATTCGAAATTTCTTCAATATTTTTCTTATCAGTTTTTCTTGTTTTATGCATACAGTATCTTTGTTTTTGTGTATTTCCATTCCTAAATATTCTTTTGTCTCCTAAATCCTTAGCTTTGAATACTATCTGTAGTTTTTCTTTTATTTCTTCAAAAATGCCCATCAATAGGAAATCGTCAACAAAAATTAATGCCCAAGTTCCAGGCTTAAAGTATAGACAAACATCATGCTTCGATTGCTCAAAGTTATTTTCAATAAAAAAAATTGTGTATTCTTCCAGCATCGTGGCGCTTCTTTTAATCCGTAAAGTGCTTTTCTTAATTTCAATACTTTTCCTTTTTCTTCTTTAACTCCTTCTGGGTATTTTATAAATATTTCTTTGTCCAAATTTCCATTAAGAAAAGCTGTAGGTATATCCATCTGTCTTATTGGTTTATTTTCTTGTAGTGATATACTTATTAATAATCTCACAGTAGACATTCTTGCAACTGGTGCATAAACATCATAGGTATTATTTTCTTGATAGCCTTTAGCTACTAATCTGGCTTTCTTTGTTCAATCTGACTTTTTCTTAAAAATCCATCTAGTGTCAATAGCTTTATGTCCATCTGGTAATATAGAAGTTTTCCATGTTTGTAGTTTTTTGTGAGCATCTAGTTCTTTTTCTATTGCTTCTGTCCATTCTGAATTTTTAATCGCTTCATTGTAGGTAATCGGTTCAGTGTCAATATAGGTATTTAAACAGTATGCTATGTTAGATTCAATACTTTCATAGTAAGTTTCATTAATATTATCATAGTTAGTTTCATAATCTTCTAAGTAGTTTGGTCTTCTAGTTGTTCTTTGCGGTCTTGCCTGTGAATTACTTTCAGTATTACCACTTTGTTGGTTTTTGTTAAATCTATCTTTTTGTCCAATTGTGTCACATCTAGCATTAGAGTCTTTTTCAATATCTTCATTTATATCACATCCTATAATGTCATTTTCATCATCATAAGTATATCTGTGTTCCTTCTTGGTTTCTTCATTTATTGGTTTGTACTTGATATCTCCCTCATCAAATCTTACATCTCTTGATATTACAATTTTGTTTTCTTTTAGATTCCACAGTCGATAGCCATTGGGTGCATATCCTACCATTCTCATTTCATGAGCTCTCTTATCAAATTTGTTTCCTCTCGGTAGTTGAATAGCCCATACTTTGCTTCCGAAAACACGCAGTCTACTCAAGTCTAAAGAACCAAAAATCACTTCTGCTGGTATCTGGAAATTAATAGCTGATGAGGGACATCTATTTAATCGATATGCTGACGCTACTATGGCCTCTCTCCATAAGTATTTTGGAAGATTTGTTTCTAACATCTGTGTTCTTGCTTTATTATACAAAGTCCTATTCATTCTTTCAGAAACTCCATTCTGTTGGGGTGAATATGGTTGACTATATTCAATGTTTATTCCTTTCTCCATACAAAAAGATTCTATCATTTTATTTTTAAATTCCCCACCATTGTCACATCTAATTCATTTCACTTTAGTGTTTTGCTGATTTTCAATATTTTTAATATATCTAATTAAGTTGTGAGTTGCTTCATCTTTACTTTTGAGTAAATAAACTACTACAAAATGTGAATAATCATCAACAATTACCTGATAGTATAGTTCTTCATTAATCCCTTTTATGTTTGCAGGTCCGGCTACATCAGTATGAAGAAGTTCACCAATACAGGATGACCTCCTCTTCGAATTGTGCGGAAATGGCTGACGAGTTGACTTACCAATCATACATGGTCCACATTGCTTCTTAGAGACAGGAAGCTTCATAAGTTTTAGACTGTACCTGTTAACATGTCCTAATCTATTGTGCCATAAAGAATCTGAACTACCTAGACCACACAAATTATGTTCTGAAAATAAAGATGCTTTAAAGATAAATAGTTTTCCTTTACAATACCCTGTAATACAATCTTTTGAGTTATTTTTGCGAATTATTACTTCATGTTGATTAAACTGAACATTACAATTATTTTGCACTATCTTTTTAACTGAGATAAGGTTAAATGATAAATTATCTATTATAAGAGCACTCAAAGTTAACTTATGTCCATTACACATCAATTTTATTGTTCCTTGCTCCTTGGCTGTCACATAATCTCCATTTGCAATATAGATCTTTATTTCTTGTTGTAGTGTAACAATTTCGCTCATGTATTGTTCATATTTAGCTTGAATAAGATGTTCCGTGCATCCAGAATCTATAATCCACTCTATATTCTGATCATTTCCTCCGGTTAAATTACAATGATTGTCAGTTCCTGATAGAAAAGAAAATTCCCTTTGATCCGTCTCTGTAGTTACAGCATGACTTTGGCTCTGATGGTACACTCTGCCTCGGCTACGTCCTCTATAACCTCTTCCTCTGTAATTTCTATTCATTGTTCTTCCACTATTTGAATGACATTCGTAGCTTTTGTGTCCTTCTTTTTTACATTTATAACATATTATTGTACTAGACTTGAATGCTATACCATCAGTTTGTTCATTTGGTTTTGTGTTCTTTAGTTCTTCATCCAGTAATCTCGCTTTAACAAAATCTAGTGACAACTTCTCATTCAATGTTTCCAGTGCGGTTACCACAGTATTATAATTTTCTGTGAGCCCTAACAAAAGGTAAGTACTTTTTTCTTCCTCATCAAGTTTTTTGTCTGCGTTTTCAAGTTCTCTTATGATAGACTCAAATTTCAAAAAATACTCCTCCAATTTCTCATTGCTTTGTAGTTTTAGGGTTAATAACTTTTTCCTTAGATGTATTCGACTTACCATGGATTTTCGCTCGAAAATAGAGCACAATGTGGCAAACATTTCTGTTGTTGTTTCTGCATCTTTTATCAGATCTAAGTGTTTGTCGGTGATGCATTGTACAATGAGTGATTTGGCTCGCGAGTCACTTTTCTTGTCGACATTTTGGTCGTCTTCGTCCAACGTGCTCAACAATTACTTTTCTTCTAATAGGCATCTTACTCTGAATTTCCAGTTATTGAAGTTTTCCGCAGACAATTGCGGCAAAGCGTTTGTGGTGCCCATAACCTTTTAATAATAGACGACTTCTTCTGATGGGTTTATTTAATTTTTATTGCACTTACAATAATCTTACTAGATTGCTACATTTTTACGACAGCAGAGACAAGACAGAGAGAACATATATCATAGATAAAAGTATTTTTATTTGTAAAATGTATATCATACAATCTCATTCCATTAAATTATACTATTACATTGGTAGCCCTATCTAAACTATTTCAAATTGGGTAACGCGGCACATGAACAATATTTTCTACCTAACTGCCGTAAATCCAATATATTTATTGCCTTTACGTAGCGTTCTTTAATTAAAGTGCCTTCTGAGCTAGATGCTAGTTTCTTGAACATCTCCGTATTCTGAGTGTCTGACTCAGTATTGTGTCGAAACTTCACTACAATACCTATTGATCCGCTAAACGATAGCTATCTGTAACTGGGGTAATATTTACCACATACTACAATATACGTGTACCTATACGAGTACCTATACTTGCCAACATATTTACAAGATTGAGAATCAGTACTTTTTTTTTTCAACTATATAATTTTAGTCTGGTTTGTTTGCTTTTAGATAAATCCGAATGACGTTTAATTCGTACAGACCTAGATCAGAATATATTTAAATTTATTATCTCAGTTAGATTTATTATTTGGTCAACGGAAATGATCATAGACGGGAAACAAACGATTACATACTTTATTTACCATAATAAACGTACTATTTAATTTAATGATCTACACCTAATAAAAATACTTGAACCTAGAAATTTTGTGTAGTCTTCGAATTGAGATTATAATTTATTTGAGAATACGGGCAGTCTGAAAGTGGTGCCCGTGACTGAAAAGATGCGTGGAAATAGGTTGTCGTGGTATGGGCATGTGATGCGGGGGAATGAGGAAAATGTCGTGAGGAAAGTTTTGAGTATGAATGTGGATGGGTATAAGGGTAAGGGTAGAGGAAGACCAAAAAAACGAGGGATGTACTTTGTGAAGAATGATATGGCAAGAAAAGAGGTATCCCATGAGATGACAAGTAATAGAGAGGTATGGAAGAAGAAAACGTACTGCGCCGACCCCAAATGAATTGGGATAAGGGCAAGAGAATGATGATGAATACGGGCACACCTTTACAGTCCTTATCAAAAAGAAGGTTTGCATGTAGAGCTACACAAAGATCACAAAAAATAATAGATTAACAGCCACTCTTCGAGGCTAGTGGCTTCTTCGATTAGCAATCGAAAATCCGACAAAATGACTGATATTCCGGTTACGGAATCAGAACAAGGCAAAGATTGCAGCACCACATCGCTTCGAACCCAAACCCTCCATTAGAGCAGCCGATGATAAGAACAAAGCTACCATAATTACTAATCAGTGCATCAAATTAATCGGCAATCGCGTAGTATCGATTCGAGTAAGCGAATGGATCGAATTTGGAGTGGTCGTGAAATGTTACGATATGTAGGTAATTATTATTATATGTTTATGTAATAAGCATCACTATCAATCATCACAATGCTAAGGATGAAGATGTTTTTCAAGTCATTTGCTAATTCAAAGTGATAAAGTTTATCAGGACGAGGTGGCGAAATGAACTAGGCGCGACAGGCATCAGATGGCTGGCTCAAGGTGGCGCAGGAAAAGAGCTATAGGTTTTGCAAAGCCAACAAAAATATAAGCTTGCCAAATTTAAGGTTTTTTTACCAAATTAAGGTCATTCTATCGGGGATATCAATTTTGAATTGATACGAGCTATTGAACAGCTTAAGATGAGTTGATGAACATCGACGAAAAAAGTTCTAAAATATAAATAAGAGTTCTAAAAGCGCTTGTCACTTGTCTAGACACTAGTCATTGCCATCATTTGTAATATATGGTATGGTATAGGTATTATGACATGAAAATTCTAATAGTCCAGTATCATACTTAGGCAGATCCTTCGATTTTATAAACCAGAATATATAATGTATACCCAGTAAAGCAATCAATAGTCCTAATCTGCATTGAACTACAAAAACGACCCTTTTGCAGCTCATTAACCAGTTGAAACCACAACAATTGCAAAATTCAAGATCCCACTGAAAAAATGTACCACATTGATAAGTGCTACTCGGCCAAGGAAAAACAGTGAAATAAACGACACACGTACTTGGCCACCAAGGTTGGCCAAATAGGAATTGGCGTGACAAACTGTCCCGACATGCTTACATCAGCATACGATAAAATAATGGTATTTCATAGGGTGTTGTTTTTATTTTAAAGACTTTTACACATTGTGCATACCAGTCCCATTATATCCTAACCACATCTGACTGCCAATAGCTTATACTCAAAATATAATATACTTCGACGCTATTAATTCAAACAGAAACTTTGCTACCTTCGAATTGGGTTGACTAAGAATCACATTGAATGTGCCAACATCCAATGCAACATTAGCATTTGCTAGACATGTCCTCCCAGACTCAAATCGGACACATTCCAGCAATAAATGATATGCATCCTCACAGACACCACAATCTTCACAGTTTGGTGAGTCAGTCTTCCTAATAAGAAAGCCTATAAGCTGTTGTGACATTGACGGGCTCAGTTGATCTAGTGTTCGTAAGTGCTACTTCTCAACATGAGGTCCTGTGATCCCAGATCCGGTAAAATGTTATTAGGTTTGTCATTAGGGATTTCTCAATAATACCCATGAAATCTAGATTTGAGCCCCGTTGATTGCAATAAGCTCGCCATCTGTTGTATGAACCACCCTTCGCCGTATTAGAGGCACAATGTTACGTTGTGACACAACTTAAGTACGTAAGTACGATGGAGTGACAAAATTCCTTAGAATTGTACACGACGGGTATCGCACAATTGCAGACTATGGGTGACTATTACATGGGTGTTTCTTACACAGGTACTTACATCTTTATTGTGTTATTGGCAATGATTTTATACGAATGATTGTATGTTACGCTCACATGAATTTGACGGTTTTTATCACAATCAGTAATTTGTTAAATGTGTGTTGTTTAGAACAAAAAGAGACATTTGAACCATGAGTAAGGTGTTAGAAGAAGCGGATTTTTGTTATATGGCAAGTCAATTAATAAAACAAAATATTTTATTTGACATAGGTCTACATGGGCACATATAAAACGTCGACAAAAGGTGCTCGGTTCGGGTTGGTCGTTTCCTATGGAGAAGAACCGGCAAGAAACTCCATGGTTACTCTTTTAAAATCATTTGGTTTTACAATTTTAGTGAATAATGGTTCTAGACCTGAATAAAAAATGATGTGAATGCAAATGGCTTTTTATTGTAACAAAGAAGCTCAAACTTGTCAATGCCTACATGCTAACACAATTATAAGTAAGCAGTGATAGCCTAGTGACACGCATCTCTGATTTTACGAATTCATGTGCGTATTGTATAATTATCACTTGCTTCGCTGATGAATAACTTGAAAAAGAAACCAGCATGCCTAAGAGATATTTCTCGACAGCATGGAATGCCATTTCAGAGGCCCTTGGGAGGCTTGAAAACTTTGACAACGGGTTAGGCATTAACCACTCGATAGGAAAGAACACAATGATGATGAAGGAAGACATGTGCAAAACCATTAATTACTTCTGTCTTCCACAAATTAATTATATATCTAATAGTTGTCATGGGAATGAACTGGGCTATCTAACACTGAAAGAATTTTTCAAATCGGATCAGTAGTTCCTGAGATTAGCGCGTCCAAGCAAACAAACACACTATTCAGCTTTATTATTATAGTCCGGGGCTTTTAGATTTGAACCCTGCATTAAATATAAACAGCGATCTTTTTCTTGAATCGTGTACTTGACCTTAGCTCTTCAAATAATAAAAAAAAATTAAACATTTTCCGAGACCGGATCAAGCTGAAAAAGACGAAAACGCGTTTTTGTGAATAAAAACATGAAAAAAAAGTTAACAGGACAAATTTAGTTACTTTCGGTAAAGAATTGGTGACAGTAATATATTTTTTCAGAATTAAACACTTTCGTCCACGGAAATTACGGTAAAAAAACATTTACGAAATTTTTGGATTGTACTTAAGGCAAAAATATAAACAGCGGTTTTTTTACATAAAATAACTTAAATTAATATATTACACCGCCAATAAACCAAATTAAACAAATTGTACTACCGGAAGTTATTATTACCAGTTTTTTTACAATAGCGGTTGAGACAAAAAGGTAACAGGGTTTAATTTAGTTTAACTTTCATCTAAAGGCTATTTCTAACCTAATAACATGAAAATTAAACACTTTAAAGCAAATCGTGAAAAAGAAAACAATTAATGTTTACGTAAAATACGACTGCAAGCTTTTTTCTTGTATTTCGCGCAGCACTTTCATAGGAATTTGATCTTTCCGAAATAGAAATAAGGTGTACAATCGCGTAACTCAATAAAACACCGACTCAAACAACAACACAGTCATACGCACACAATGAACGCAGCGCTTATCTTGTTTACGCATACTAGCATACGCCGTACGCCGCACGCTGCTTAGCGCTGACACCGTGCATCGTAATTTAATTTTTACTTTGACAATATTAATTATCGCTCTAATTTGTTTAATTTTGGGGGATTAAGGTTTGGATTTATATATTTCTCATTATTAAATGAATTTAAATCCTGTTACATTTTTGCCGTAAGTAGTATTTAAGATTTTTTGATTTTCTTAATTTTCTGTGAAGTCCGGAGCAGAATTTGTTTAATTTTCATAATAATAGTTAGACATGGTGATATCAATCATTTTAGCACTATTTTTGTCCTGTTAATATTTTTGCCTTAAGTACGAAGCCAAATTAAAAGATTTTTTAAAAAAAAAACGAATGTTCCGTGGACGAAAATGTTTAATTTTCTGACCTACTTGTAGTACTCAAGCTGTTCTACAAATACTCCAAATAAACATACCTGTTTATATTTTTTTCCACCAAGTTAAATACATATTAGACGTTTTCTTAAAAAAAACATATACGCGGAGGTGAACTTTTCGCGGGATACAGCTTAATATACTCTCCTGTCCATACCCTACACATTCAATGGAAAAAATCGCTGTTTTTAATTAATGCAAAGTTAGCCTAATATTCGGCGTAAATTCCCCGGACTATTAGTAGTTTATAGATAGATAGATGTAGGTAAACATTATTCCCATCTTTTGATTCTCACATTTTGTTTCAGGAGTTGTATGTCTACAATTACCAATTAATGTCATTAATTTTTACATCACATCACATCCTCATAAACAGAAACCAAACTAACAATACCAGACATCTCAACACAATCAGAAATAACTTTGAAAGCCATAAGTAGTCTAGATAAGTATCTCGTTCGGTCTTAAATTGGTAGGTAAGTACTTTTGAGCAGTATTACGCACTATGTGTTATTAGCACTATGAAATTGAAAGTAGGGCGTGACGCGTGAGTAGTTATGTTCTCACGAGAGACCAACGTTAAACAACCTTGTTTGAAGACATGACTGTGGAGGACTGGTGCTGAGTCATGGGCTTATGGGTCCATGGCTTTGGAAAATAAAATATGAAATTGCCTTCATTCATAAAAGCATTGCATTATGGAATGGTTAAAATATTGACATGTCCTGAATACAGTAATATCATACCTAATCGTTTATCCATACTAATATTATAAATGTGAAAGGAACAGGATGAAAAAAAAACGCCTTTTAGATCAAGATGAGGCATTTTCGTGAGCTTTTCAGTAGCTTTTGGCAATTAAATAAATTATTAACTTTTCTTCTCCATTATCATTACTTATGACTTATCTTTTTATTTATAACAATTTTTCAAGTCGCAAGTACTCAAAAAAGCGCCATCTATGAAGGTTTTCCGGAACTTCTAATAGCGCTACACAGTGCTATAGCTGCGCCGACGCACGACTACAACCAGAACGGTAAACAGAGCGGAATTGGACTTTCATAATCCGAAGGCAGTAGCTAGTTAGTTAGTTAGGATTGTGTATTCTGTGTTCACCACGAGATGGCGCTCCGGTAGAAGAAAAAATAGATACCTGTCTATATTTTCAGTTTTCAAAATACGTAAGTTATATATTCATCGTACCGAAATATGAATATTTTATAACTTTGCTAATGCTTTTTGTTAAGGAATTGGGGGAGGATTTTTGTATGAACAGTACAGGCTAAATAAAAAAATATAAATATGCTTTATATCTTTAAAAATTAAAAAGAAGTCCGAATTTCTGACAAACAGTCTTACAAAGGCCATAATATGTCTTTTTAAGACAAGCTGGTTGTGTCGATCTGCTTAAGCTGGAAGCCGACCTTAACATGGTAAGGAAAGAACTATGCTAATGACCAATAAAATACAGCACATGAAATAATTGGTACATGGTAATTTTACTATTTACATTTTGAACTATAACTGTTACACACCGACACGCCCAGGATAGTTAATTAAGACATCCGTAATAAGTACACACACACAACAAATCCTTCCACACGAGAAGTTCATAAAGTATCATAATAAAATATTGTTAACATAAAAGTCTACGCCACGAATATGGAAAACAACTAGATATTTATTTCAAGCGACTATTAAGCCCATATAAGTAAAATACTACCTACTACGAAATTATATTATTAGCACACCATTTTAGATAAACATCTAATGGATTATTTACACAGGGTCAGTTTTTAGTCCTGTCAATTAAGTAGGTGATTATTGATAGACCTAAAACAGGTTATATCTCCTATTTATATAACAGTACTAATTCTGGCTGTTTATACTGGAAGCCGACTCCACATTAGATGGGAAAAAGCTCGGCAGATGACGATGCCATGAGATTATAGACTCGGAAGGTAATGCTCACTATTCTAAATTAGAAATTGGTCCGTATCGTTTACTACAGTATTTTGAGTATTCGAGTCCATTGTTATAGAAAATCGCCAAATTAATTTTGACAAGCTAGTTTTTTTTTTTCCAGCATTAGTGTAAACAACTGAGTTTAACAATCCTTGCATTTCTTTCACTCTCTTCGTGTAAATAAACCTGCAGATTCAGACTTGTTAACAATTTACACTTGATTTACCATATCTGTTTATAACAAGTATGTAAATGTCAATAGAAAGAACGGGCACGATGTGAATTGTAAATAAGTAGTTGTATATTAATCGTCTTTAATCTCAAGGATCATTATGATTTACGATGGCAGATAGGCGAATAGATATAATGTTCTGTTGCGGGAAGGAAGTTAGTTGATAGCATTGATTATTTAAATAAATGAATTCGCTTAAATGTTAAAAGAAGATCCTATATGTTTAATATGCGGTCCGTCAGCCCCGATCAAGTCCAAAATACATAATTATGATAACAATTTAATTAAAATATAATATTATTATGATTTTAACATTTTAATTTTTTTAATTTAACAATTATGACCAAATCAAATAAAAAAAAAGAACAAATAGCTGGAAAAGAAAATTCAGAGGCTTAGTTGATATTGCAGAAATTAGATTAGTGTAATTCGTGAGGTCCCTAATTAAAAACCGATAGGAAATCGATATTAATAATACAAGTCTTAAGGTATGATGGGCTGAGCCGTTTTTTACTACTGTACTACTGTTTTGCTCCTTCAAAATCCTTTTATTATTGCCTGAAGCCAGGACGATGGATTTTCGATGGCGCGACGCAGTCGATCGCTGAGTAATTAAAAACCTTCTTATCTACTGAAGAACTGTCTGTAACGTAAACATGGTATGTAGATATACTTACGCACTATACAGAAACATTATTAAATAAATTCACGATTAGAATGTTTTGCACTGAAAGTAGGTTAAATGTTGATGAGTGCGATTTCACACTTACCTTGGGATTGAGAAAACCTTCGTCGTTATAGCCATTAGCTATGTTCAACTGTTTATGGCCGTCTCGTGATTTATATGGGCTTTAGAATTGCTGAATGGTCTTCTTCAAATTATAGTTAGAGTTTGACTTTTTAAAAGCAGTAATCAAAAGTGTTGCTCTTGTCCCTTGTCAAGTTATCAGAGCTGGAGGGAATGACGACTCGCGCTTGACCGGTTTTTATTCATTCTTTACGTCATTTGTTAAGAAAATTAGAGAGTATTATCCGGGATTTCCATGCAGCTTCGGACATAAAGTAAGGCTCATCTATAAAGAGTACGGTTATAAACTGCTAGGTATGAAATCGTATCGTCCCAATTCACCCCCGTATCCCTTTAACCGCATTTTACGGTATTGTGTTTTATTTATGTAAACAGCTGTTTTATTACCTACTCACTTTGATAGTTACTTACTCACATTGACTCTGATATTCCTAAGTGGTATCGTATAAACTAGTTTTAATAAGATCATTAGGAGCTTTTTGTCATGACCTTCCCCAACAGAGATAGTGTTTTGTGATAAAATTATATGTACTTCATAGATTTCTGAACCGATATTTACAACTCACCTCAACTCACACTTGAAACATAACCTGACAAATCAGGTTTTCATGTAATTTCTAGTTTAGACACAAATTAATAGTCATTGAACTTATTCCACTAATCTTTATTACTTATACTAATGTAATAGCAAATGTATGCATACCCATTTACACAGAAATCACTACCGATTATTAGTTGTGAATAATTTCAAGTGCCCTTTATAACTGGACTGATCTTATCTTAATATCAATCATGTATCATACGAAACTGTTACGGTTGCAAAAAACGATGAAGACAGAGCATCGTTGATGATATTATTTAAATTTTTAATAAGCTGATAAAGATCTAGGTTAATCACGCTAAAGATAAGATTCTAAAAAGTTAAAGATGTTTTTGATTGGGAAAATCCGTGCAATAACTTAACGATTTCAAGACTAATCTGCAAAATTATAATAATGTGTTAGTTAGCTATTATACAGTTTACTATTCTTACAGTTTTATTAAAACAACAATTTTCTTTGGTTAGTTAACTTGACACCAGATTATATTGACTAAGCTTTTAAGAAACCTGGGATCAGTCTGTGAATCTATATATATATATAAATTACGTGTCACGTTGTTTGTCGGGGATGGACTCCTAAACTACTTCACCGATTTTAATCAAATTTGCGCACCGTGTGCAGTTTGATGCAACTTTAAAGATAGGATAGCTTACATCTCAATTTATGGTCACAATATTATTTTATTGCAAATTAAGTCACAATTGTCTGTTAGTTCCGAACGATTCTATCAGATGGCGGTATCTGTTGACTGGATTAAGTAAGTATTCAAATGGCGCTGTATAGGAGCGGAGAACGAAAACGGGGAAAATGTGACGCAGACGAAGTTGCGCGGGACAGCTAAATTATATGCACATTTTGTATTATAATAGGTTAAATAGTTCTTAACTGATTTATTACTAATACTTTTAGGCTTGGTCACCATCTGCCTAGCCTTAGTGGGTAACCTTTAGTGACATTATTACAGATCGAGTTGCAAGTTTAACGAATGAGCCTAAATAATCAGACTTCTTAGGTCGCCGACTGTGTGTGAGTGTTGTGCAGTTCACAGCTTTTCATATTCAATTTTACGTTCACTCTCAACTGACGATACGTTAGGCTGACTTCACAACACATAGGGACTCACAACGAGTCTGCTCACAATCGGCGACTGACGATGTCATAAGCTGGATACTACACCAACTGCACTGTTTTTATGGCCACCACGCCAAAGGATCTTCTTTACACTGACGGGTGTGGCATACTTATTGCGTGAACATGGAGGAAAACCAGCTTTAGATATTTACACGTGACAAAACGCAAGAGATAATCTCGTATAATAATATTCCCTTTATGATAGCTTGATGATGCAATTTTAAACCAAATTACCTCATTGTCAGCTGTCCACTCAATGTCACTGCCATTTACATATTTCAGGGAAATAAAATAGGCTTTTAAAAGGCGAAACGCGTTCACAATAAATGTTATCTTTCTCAAGTTTTTATTTGAGCTTAAGAATGTCGTTAAATTCCTTTTCTAGTTATTTCAATTTTCATGATATCTTTCGATCTCTGGTCTGCACTTACGTTTTATGCTAATATTCAAGTAATAATTCTGAATATTGTAAATAGAGTTTAGAATAAAATTACGAATGCGAATTTTACCTTATATAAGTAAGGAGTTTATCAAGATATAAGGTGCAAACGCACAAACCAATAAATCCTCGTGTGTTGAATCTGTAAAATGATAAGTAGTCTTATCTTTTATAAATCTTGTGTTGATACTAAGCGTTGAATATATCAGAATCTATTAGGGTGCAGCAATATATTCTGTGATTTAATATGTGTGTGATAAAGAGCAGAAGTAAAGATAAACGTGAGATACCTATTTCGTATTGGTTTTACTGTTCAATATAAGAACCCATTTATGTAGGACTTACGACAAAAACGTATGAGATGGGTACATTTTTATTGAATAACTGTATTTACAGATCATCTCTTCTTAAAAAATCACAGATAAAGCTATTAGAAGATTGCCCGGAGAACACGGTTGAGCACACCGTGGAGGTCTGCTCCGCTTGGACTGAGCACCGCCGTGTCCTCGTAGCGGCGATTGGCGGCGGCGACCTTCGCGTCCGTCCCTTCAATCCATGGTCCGGAGCAAAAGGGAATGGGAAGCCGTCACATCCTTCTGCGAAGCGGTCATGGTAGCGAAGGAGGTGGCGGAACGTGAGAGGGAGAGAGCCTCACGTTCTAGAAGATGCGCACCGCGGAAGATGCTCCGGGCGTCAAGGGCCACTAAGTGGCCCCTACCGGTGGCCGGCTACCGTAGGCGCGGGCCTATCGACGGTGAGTACTGGGCTAGCTCACCGTCCGTCTAATGACGACGTCCAGGCCGTGTCAACGGTGGGTTCATGTTTCACGCGCACCTCACGGAGATGTCAGCAAACCGAAAGGGGTTCGAGAGGGCCGATGCCTGCCAAAGTTGCGGGACTATTCGAAAGAGATACCCTAGAACACAATGGGCTCAGAAGGAATATGGATGGGTTTTCGTCAGTACAAGTCTGACACTCCCTGCCGCTCCGCCCAGAGAGGAAGGAGACATTTGATGATTACACATAATTAAAAAAAAAAAGATAAAGCTATTACGGAAAGATTAATGCTTCCTGATTATTATTTTTTGCATTTGAAATTATTTGGTTTCTTCTTTCTTTTTTCAATTGGAACAATTATAATCGAATAACTTTTTACTAAGATTAGTAAAAGGTTTTTCGATTAAGTTTGAGTGAATTTGATTAAGTTTTAGTGATTGTTTTGAGTTTAGTTTAGATAACCTATTACTAAAACATTTACAGATACATCAGTCTTACACAAATTAAACTTTAATACGGACCACCGCTTAGTTAGAAGCTCTCTAAAATTAAAACCCTCAAAAATATCCAGAAAACATATAAAAACATAACACATACCCTACATCAAGAAAATTACAAAGAAATCTCTCAATCCCTGACAAGAAATCAGTTAGAATTAACAAATGAAGACACGGGAATTGAAGGAAACTACAACATGCTAGAGAAACAACTAAAAATTCGCACTGAAGATAAACCCAGAAAACATAAATATGAATTAAGCCAGAAAACATTACAGCTAATTGAAGAAAGGAAGTGTCTCTTATCAGGACCCTTCAAAAAGAGTAATATCAAGCAAATAACAGAAATTAGTAAGGACATAAAAGAGAACATCAGGAAAGATCGAAGACATAAAAGACTACATACTCTCGAAGGGCATATAATTAAAACAGGAGGAGTACGCAAAGCTTGGAAAGAATTAAGAGAAGTAAATAGGGAATGGATACCAAAGTTGAAAAGGAAAAATATCACGGTGACAAAAAGAGTAGACATAATCGAAACAGCAACACAATTTTATAGAGACCTATACGCAGACCATGGCCCCTTGCTGCAATCAGCCAGTGGAAATTTATCACAAATCCGCTTAACAGAGTTTGAACCCGAACCGGAAATATTACAAAGGGAGGTAGAAATAGCAATTAGTAGTCAAAAGATGGAAAAAGCACCTGGCCCTGATAAAATCTCCAACGAACTGCTGAAAGGAACCGAAAAAGAACTAGCTCCTATACTAACAAAATTATTTAACAGGATTATGTCTACCCAGTACATTCCGGCACAATGGGAAACTTCACATATCATTCTGCTTCATAAAAAAGGGCCGAAAGATGACATAAGTAATTACAGGCCTATAAGCCTTATGTCCAACTTGTACAAAATTTTCTCGAAAGTTATTCTTGAAAGAATAAGTCTGAAATTGGAGGACAACCAACCAATAGAACAAGCTGGTTTTAGGAGAAAATTCTCAACATTAGATCACATTCACACAGTGAAACAGATAATGCAGAAATACAACGAGTATAATAAACCACTATACATGGCGTTTATTGACTACAACAAAGCGTTTGATAGCATAAGTCACGAAGCTATATGGGAGAGTCTGGCTACCCAAGGCATACCCAAAATATATATTGATATAATCAAAACTATATACTCAAACAGCAAAGCAAAAATACAGCTAGAAGAGACAGGGCCCGAGTTTAAAGTGAGGAGAGGCGTCAGACAAGGCGACCCAATGTAACCGAAATTATTCTCTGCAGTCCTAGAAAATATATTCCGGAAACTGGATTGGACACACATGGGTCTCAATATCAATGGTCAGAAATTAAATCACCTCAGATTCGCAGACGACATAGTCCTATTTGAGGAAAATCCAAGTCATCTTGAGCTTATGATCCAAGCTTTAAACAAGGAAAGTGTTTTGGTGGGATTGTCCATGAACACAACAAAAACAAAACTGTTAACCAATTCGGAAAAAAAACAATAAAGCTAGATTCAGAACCACTTGAGTATGTTGAAGAATACACATATCTAGGCCAAATAATATCACCACAAGATCAAACCAACAAGGAAGTTAACACAAGAATAGCAAGTGGTTGGAGAAAGTATTGGTCACTAAAAGAGATCATGAAATCCAGAGACATAGGAATGGCTTTAAAGAGAAAAGTCTTCAACATCTGCATACTACCTTGTATAACATACGGATGCGAAACATGGGCACTGACAAAACAACACAGAAACAAACTCCAATACTGTCAAAGAGCCATGGAACGGAGCATGACAAATATACGAAAAGTAGATCATGTAAGAAATGAAGAACTGAGAGCAAAAACTAAGCTACTGGACATCTTGACCAGAATTGATCAACAAAAATGGAGATGGACTGGCCACATGATGAGAGCTAATACAGAGAAATGGAGTAAAGCAATAACCGACTGGTATCCAAGGGATAGTAAACGCAGCAAGGGGAAACAGAAAAGAAGATGGGAAGATGAGCTTAAACAAACGGCGGGTCCCAATTGGAGGAGAGTGGCTCGTGACAGAAACCACTGGAAAGAACTAGAGGAGGCCTTTGCCAAAAGGCACACTGAATTGAGGGACATATTGTAATAGCATATTGTAGTGAAACAGAAAAATTCAGAATAAAAGGCAATTATTATTATTACTAAAACATTAGTGGCAATGATCTGAAAATTGCGCACAATGCAGAACATTATCACTAAAAGTGGCAAAGTACCTATCCTAGCTATTCACGTGATAAATGTTTACATCATTTCACCAAAAGCTATTTATTGGGTTACAAAACAATTCTCGCAAGCTCAGACTTGCTCCCTAAATGAAATTTTGCATAATAATAAATTATATTATTTATCGCGAACCGCTGTGGAAACTAAATTGTTTCTAAAGTGAATTAGATGATACTGGTGTATGTAATGTAATTGGTATAACTGGTGGTTGTGATATTCTCTGCAAAGACACGTAATCGCTGGAAAAACTTATGGTGCGTAGTTTCAGGTGGCCTACCGCCACCGTGCCACGTGCCTGACATGTCGTCTTAAAAAAATATTGTTTTCGGTGTGGGAAAGATATGGCGCCCGACATCCTGTATAGCTCCGTCTCTTTCCCACACTGCAATAAGAGTAAAACAATACAGCTTTAAGACGTCATGGTAGGCCAGCTGGTTAAGCAGTGTCAAACTTTATCTTCATCGTTTTCGTACTAAGTGTTTTCTGCTTTGATTTTCACACAAGTGCTGTTACTAAGTTGGTAGAGTTTTTTATTTTTTCATAAAACCGTTTTGAGATCCCATAATGTTAAGATTAAATATAAATAGAACGCAACCTATTTTGTTAAATTCTTATGCCATTTAGTGGCGCTTCTATCTTGATAACCTCGATAACTGGGACGTGTATTATTCTTGGATTATCTTCAGTTTTCCAGTGTTTTGTGGAATCGGCAAAGAGAACAAAGGATGCGAGAGCGAGCGAAGCGAGCTCGGGACTTGCGGAACCCCGTTTCGGACTGGTTAGGTTCGAAGGGGATGAGCGAATCAAAATATATTTTATTAAAATAATTAATCACCCAGAAAAAACATATCTATGAGAACTAGATGAACGAGTATCAAGTCTATTTCGTTGTAAAATTTGAAATTGAAAAGTAAAACACTTTTCAATTGCAAATTTTTGTAATACCTTCATTCTAAGAAATAGTTTTATTTTGGCATTAATTCCTAGCATACAATCGAAAAATTAAGACTATCTATATAGGTTCCGATGTCAACTATAAGACGAAATTTATTTCCCCGAGACAACATTTAACAACATAATTATAAGATTTTTCTCCTTCATTTGTAAGACATAAATCAAGTATCTGTTAAACAGGTACAACTATCTAGAATGGAATCTATTTACCGAATAAGGCGATTAGTGTTTAATATTCAACAATGCAGGTCACTGGGCGCTTCCAAATGTGTTACATCTATGGTGCTCGTCCTGACTGCGCATATGCTTGTCCAGTTGGTACCAGCCTTTTTTTTAGGATGGGAAATCATCAAATGACTTCTCCCGCTCTGGGCGGAGCGGAAGGGAGTGTCAGACTTGACTGACTAAAACCCATCCATGTTCCTTCTTAACCCTTTGTGTTCCAGGGCCACGGTATCTCTTTCAAACAACCCGCAGCCCTGGCAGGCACCGGCCCTCTCGGACTCCGTTTGATTTGCTGACGTCTACTTGAGGCGCACGTGGAACACGACCGCGCCGTCGGCACGGTCTGTCGTCATAAGACGGACGGACGGTGAGCTAGCCCATTACTCACCGTCCACAGGCCCGCGCCTACGGTGGACGGGGGCCACTGGTTGCCCCCCGACGCCCGGGGCGTCTCCCGCGGTGGCTGGGACGTGAGGTTCTCCCCCTCTCACGTTCCGCCACCTCCTTCGCTAGCCCGTGAGAAGGCGCGCTATGAGCAATTCGCTCACACAAAACTTGAAAGCAAAAATGTTTGGTGATACCGTCACCCTAACATCTCAAGCGCCTAGGTACCTTCCTAACTATTCATCCTCTCCCTCGTGACGCAAGTCTCATGCCGGTCAGTTCTGTTACGACCGCGCAGCGAAGTGTTTGTGGAGGCCACGTACCATTATGCGGTAATTTGCTCATCACGCGCCCATCCATGTAAGTATTTATTTTGCCATTAAAAAATGTATTATTGAATATTCAAGAATATATTATTTATTTTTATTATATTATATTGGTTAATTATCACGTAAATATTCTATAGTAACGTAAAGTAATATTTTAATATTATATTTTTTTGTTTTTAGCTACATCACACATGTAAAATGGGCGATCGACGTCAACCACAAATTTGTTCGTGGCTGGAAGAGGATTCAGGTCTGGTGATGAAACATTGGTTGCAGATCTTGAGAATGGAGAACAAAATCGTGTTGACACAAGTTCCCAATAAAGCAATTTATACTAGCTTCTCGACTGCAGATTGCAGAGCCTAGGCCAAGCGGATTCTGTTCAATATTACCTAGACGTAAGAATAGGCGGTCAAAAAAAGCTTGCACTTCGTGCAAGAAATTGCTTTGCACCGAACATATCACATATCAGTGTTCAATATGTTTCGAGAGGCACACTTTTTGTTATGTAACATTTTTTATTGTGATTTTTATGAAGACTGTCAAAATTAGAAAATATAAATAATTTGGTTTGTTATTAGCTTTAGAAGTTGTATTTATATTTCATAGTTTTAATCAAAATACTTATTTTTTTACTTATTGAACCTTGTTTTAATCATATAAATCTATTATAAGCCAATAAGTACTATAAAAGTAGAAATATGAGCATTTAAATAAATGTGAGCAATTTGCTCACGCGCGCCTCTCCGTGTCACAAACTAAGGCGCGCCTTCTCACGGGTTAACATGACTGCTTCGCAGAAGGAGGCGACGGCTTCCCATTCCCTCTCGCTCCGGACCATGCATTGAACCAGGGCCGGACGCGAGAATCTTAACGTGTCTTTGGGCTAGCAGTAACAAGGAAAACAAATGATTGGTATTAGCAAAGATCTGGATCAATACCAACGTGGCCCAAATACGGTTGATTCGATTCTAATGTCTTATCAGCCAACCGGACACATCTGCTGTCCAGCTGTCCAAATTTTCGCATTCAAGTCGATTATTGTAAAAGTTACACAACGTTCGCTGATCTCGTTTCAAATAGTAAAACTAGGAACTTATAAACATGCTCTTATCAAGTCTAAGCCCATTATCAATACTTCGATGGTACTTCATGCCAAATTACTTAGACCCGGTAAGCAATGACATTAGTTGCAGCGTTAGTCCCTAGGTCCCTATTACCTCTGCCATGTACCTACCTTAGCTGTAATAAACAACAATAATACTTCAGTTAACCAGATAAGCAATAAAACTTCCACAATGCATCAGCTCCACTCAGTCACACGTCTGTCCAATGCGTTCATTCAATTGATCACAATTGAATAATAGCCAATTTTCATCAGTTAACACTCCTTGAGACATAACAAGCAATTGATAACGACCCTGTTATTGTATTTCTCAATCTATCTTGGAATTTTTATTTAATATACCTACATAACACCAAGCCTGTAATAGTAGAGGTGCACCTATAGCACACTCACATTTCGCTTGATCATCATCATCATCATCATCAGCCTATAATGTTCCCACTGCTGGGACACAGGCCTCCTCTCTATTTGACGGAGTGGGCACCACGCGGGCCCAGTGCGGGTTTGTAGATGTCACAAGTCTTCGAATTTGTAGTTCTAGGACATGCCGGTTTCGTCACGATGTTCTCTTCATCGTTTTTGAGGGCAGCGGTGATGAAAAAAATTACACAAAGTAATGCGCCTGCCTGGGTTCGAACCCACGGCTTACTGCTCGTAAGTCGGGGCTGCCACCACTGGGCCACCGCTGCTTTCAGTCGGGGCGGCCACCACTGCTCTCTCTGCTTTCGCTTGATGTGCCCCATGAAATAGTATAGTATTGGCTTACTACAGACACTTTATCCTCACACTTATCATCCATATTCATACTTTTATTGGTTTTACATTATCATTTTACCAATCGTTTCATTTTTATAAATATTTTCTTTGTATCCTTTGTTGTGTCATTTTTTACATCAAACTTGTCAGCTGTCATGTACTTTTATTTTTAATTGTTACCAGCCAAATTCTCTATGAAGGTTTTATTTAGATAATATATTACTAAAATGATTATCATCAATACGTGAGCTCAATTGTTGTATTTGATAGATAGTTACGAATATTTGCTGTGTAAAAATATTCTAAGTTATATTTATAAAAATATTATGCCCAAGGTTTTTGACCAATTGTTGCTGGCTGTTTTGAATACTGGCAAGTTGCGTCTTACGAGCGCAACAATTTGAATCTTAGAAGAAATAAATTCGAGAAAGATTGACAAAAACACGAGGATCAGGGTATAAAAGGCATTTCTGACGGATACTCCGGAGATAGTCAAGAGGCCAATCATAAAAGTCAAGAAGCCAGTCAAGAGAGTTAAGAGGCCAATCATAAGAGTCAAGAGGCCAGTCAGGAGAGACTGTACTGTTACGTTGATTGTACTGTTTTTATTTAATTTTACAAAATTTCTACACAATGTATATTGTTTCGAAATAAATGACTTATGACTTATGACTTATGACAAGAGGCCAGTCAAGAGCGACAAGAGGCCAGTCAAGGGAGTCAAGAGGACACTCAAGGTTCAGTCACTATCTTGATCATCTAGTCTGGAGCTAGAGCTGGAGGAAAAACTAAATTGATCATCTAGTCTCCACCATCTACGACGTGTCCCATCACTGCCCAGGAGATCCCACTACAGACTCCTGGGACCACTACTACTGATCTTGACTACCCGGTGGTTAGATCTCGCCTCTTCTACTGAGCTGTTCTTCATCATCTACGGTGTGCCATTTAAAGACTTTAATAGTGTGTGATAAGCAGGTTTTTGGTAATTATTTGTATACTAGCTGTCCCGCGCAACTTCGCTTGCGTCACATTTTCCCCGTTTTCGCAACATTTTTCATTGCTGCTCCGCTCCTATTGGCCGTACGTGATGATGTCCTTCCTCAGGTTAAAATCTATCTTCTTGCCAAATTTAATTAAGATCCGATCAGCCGTTTAGTCGTGAAAAGGTAACAAACAAACAGAGTGACTTTCGCATTTATAATATTAGTATGGATTTCATCTCATCTTCTAATAAATTCATTTTCCCCTTTTTAACTTTTTTAATGTACAAATCTGCTTAAGTAAAAGGTAATATTATTATACCGTTACTATCGTCTACCTTTGATTCATCAGCCAAGCCTTTCTCAACTATGCTGGGATCGCCTCTAAGACTAACCTGGTGATCAGAATTCATTTGCATGAATTTTTCTATAGCCCTGCCCGATCTTCTTTCATATTTTCGCCTTTACTACTATTGAAGTAACTTTTTAGGACCAAGAACCCCTTCAGTATGATAATATGATTCGTTTCGTAATGACCCTTTTAGTACAACGTCATGCTAATTTATAATGATCACCTCGAGCAACATTATACAACGTATCACTTATTCACTTATTGGTCATTTCAAATTACGATCAAAAACCGATCTGTCACGAAGAATATTTCTGCTCCAATCGTGAATGACCGTAGACGGTGTGTTGGGCTTAAGAAATTTGAAATTCGAACTGCGGAGTCTATCGATTGATGCAGATATGGAATTTGATTGCAAAGCGGCGAATGATTTCATCGTAATCATTTTATTATAGCCCACTTTGGTGCTGTAACTACTATGGTTTGCTGTTAAGTTCAGCAGGATGCAGCCATTATGATAGAAGTTGCATGACGTGGAGCATATCCCGTGAGAAAATCGTTATATCTAATGAACGTTAAGCGTCTTTCGGTCTCTATATTCTACTCAACGCCTTCGAAGATTTTTTGTAATGCGGCGCATGTTTATCTAGCTACTTTATGTGTAACACTTTTAGCGGCAAATTAGGATGGAGGTCTCCAATGTGACACTAATGAGTTAAACAGCCTACACGCTGCCACCTTAGAAACGATTAGTTTAATGTGTCCCTGTCCACACATTAAACAATACAAAAACATTAAATACATCTAACTTTAATAACGGTAGTGTGACTTGAGACTTATATCAAGTAGATGTTTTGTGTCTTTTTGAACTGTGTATTGAATTTTCTCATGCACCGCGCCTGAGAATGTTTTCAACTGCAGCTATCTCAGGTATTCCAATATCGACGTATAGCGGCCGTGGTCCGATTCTTCGATAGATCCCTCACATTCACATGCTAATTTAGCAATTTTGATTAATATAGGGATTTTTTTAATGATTTGTGGGAATGTCGCCAATTTTTTAAAATATTAGTAAAAAACCCAACATCATACTTTAAATGGTAATGCACATTTTTTTCCTTGGATCAAGCCTTTTGTTTTGCTACATTCACATCTATTTAGAGCCAGATTCCCTATAGCTAGCTCATTACACTTTCTACTCCACATATCAGAGTGATTCACGGACCTGCAGATACCTGAAAAAATGCGAGCAACCTAATGATTATCAAAACATTAACACAGCATAATTTAACAGCTAATTTAAAAGAGCAAGCAATCAAGTACAACTTGCTCAAACTTAAGATGGTTTGCAAGCATTATGATTTGAGTACGAGACCGTGTTAGCCGCTTATTACGATGCAATACTCAGTCATTCATTGCCCGGCCCCCGAGGCATTGTAGTTACTACACAAGATTTTGTTGTACATTTAATTATTTACAATGCTATTAATAATTATATTTGATGCATCTGGGAATGGTATGCACTGAGACTTAATTCTCGCATGGCTGATACCTTGCAAGTTTTTAGGCAATGCAGATATGAATGACGATACCGGTATCTCACGGGGTATTTAAAAAAAAAACAACCTGCTGTTACTTAGGGTGTCGATGGCAATCTATATCGAGTCAGCCCAAAACTCAGCTACGAGTCTGGCACCATCAAAGCATACAATTACTTTAAGTGTAAAGTAAATAATAATTATTGATTCAGCAACCGTTTACGGATACCTCTTTATCTACCAAAAAAATGTAAAAACCGGTCTTTTTAACCAGATAATTGCACGTGCACATGCCATTCACACCCACGCTATAATTTCCATCTTAAATGAGTTCCTACATAATCATATAGTTAACTAATCGTTTGTTGACATTACAAAAACGACTCAGACCGAGATTGATTCATTGAAAGCCGTTCCAAGATACCAATTACAGTAATTAAACTGTACACTCTTAGTTATAAGTTCATTGCGAAATGCTTGAAAAAGTTAAGGTCCTTGGCCTGACTTAAAGATGGATTACTTTTATTTGGTTTTGCAATTATGCAGTGATCAATACTGAGATGATATTAATTTAGTCCCATCGTATCCCCCGTGTCGATTCGCGAAACAAATGACAACTGTATTAAAAAAGTTCACGCTTGGCCAACCTCCTGGAAAGAATGAATATTGGAAAATCAAATTCATTCAATTAATTATTCAATTCAATTCATTATTTTTATTCATTAACCAGACCGGTGCAAGTTACTAGTATCGATTTACCTGTTTATACCTGCCTACCCGAGAGTTGTGACGGGAAAAGAAAAGATAGCCTAACGTTTGCATATTCTATGGGCTTTATACTTTCGATTCGTATGGAATTTGTCTATTAACCAAATCGGTGAAATGATTAAAAAAAAAATACTAACTAAATTTTTTTAGACAACCCATATGCAATATATTTATTGTCATATTAAATTTAATATAAAATAAGTTTCATCCATTAACCAGCTCGGTGAAGGTCGTATTTCGGGATCCTATACTAGCACATCATGTAGTATAAAAAGTATTTGGTAAAAGCTTAGCCTTTTTTTGTACCGTAGGTACTGGGAACCTATATAGTCCACGTTTTATAAGTGCCCCTGTAGGCCTATGTGAAATAAAATATTTAGATTTTTCGATGAACATTTTTTTACTTTATTAAGCTCGGTAAAATGGTTTTTCTATTTTCTTCTTGGCTTTTCCTTGAAGGTGTTGCCTCTTCATCATTATCAGTCCTATATTGTATTGTGTGTTATTTATAATACGTCTCGTTTCTTCTCACCTCTGCCACTTTCCGTAGTTCTTCACACCACCAAGCTGTAGTAGTTACAAAAAAATAACCGCATCCATTGAAACTTTTTAGAACCACAGCGGAATGCCAAAACGCTTCTGCTTCATCCCATTTTGCCTTTACTGTTAGCGCCAAAGGCTGTTCTCACGCTTTCAATCATACAAGAAATTACAATCATTTTATTTTACTATCACTTATCAGCCGTCTGTTATTTCCGGTGTTTTGACAGGTTTGTAGACGTAACAAAACTAAAACCTAACTACAACAAAAAACGGCAACTAAAAGTATATTAATAACACTTGTTTTTTTTCGCTTTTCGTATAAGCACGAGTGACCACGACATTTTACTAAATATGTCAGGTACGTTGTATGAATGTACTTACAGACACACTACCGTACGTTGGAACAGTATCTTACAAAACTATGCACGTACGAACAAAAACTACGAAAGATATAACCACGTTTTTTTTTTTTTTTAGGATGGGAGCGGGAGTGAGTGTCAGACTTGACTGACTAAAACCCATCCGTGTTCCTTCTTAGCCCTTTGTGTTCCAGGGCCACTGTATCTCTTTCGAACAACCCGCAGCCCTGGCAGGCATCGGCCCTCTCGGACCCCTTCCGATTTGCTGACATCTCTTTGAGGCGCGCGTGGAACACGAACGCGCCGTCGGCACGGCCTGTCGTCATAAGACGGACGGACGGTGAGCTAGCCCATTACTCACCGTCCACAGGCCCGCGCCTACGGTGGCCGGGGGCCACTGGTCCCCCCGACGCCCGGGGCGTCTCCCGCGGCGGCTGGGACGTGAGGTTCTCTCCCTCTCACGTTCCGCCGCCTCCTTCGCTAGCATGACTGCTTCACAGAAGGTGGCGACGGCTTCCCATTCCCTCTCGCTCCGGACCATGGATTGAACCAGGGCCGGACGCGAGAGGTCGCCACCGCCAATCACCGCTACGAGGACACGGCGGTGCTCAGCCCAAGCGGGGCATAGCTCCACGGTGTGCTTCACCGTGTCCTCCGGCCGATTCTCGCAGTGGTAACACCCGGGCGTTTCCTCCCGCCCGATTCGGTGCAGGAACCTCCCGAAACAACCGTGTCCGGTGAGGACCTGCGTCAGGCGGAAGGTGAGGGCGCCGTGGCGCCTCTCTAGCCACTCCTCAAAGAGGGGACTTATCGCCACTATTGTGGCGTGCCCTGCACGGGGTTGCGACAGTCGCTCTCTCCATGTCGCCATGAGATCGCGCCGGAGGTCTATCCGCTGAGCGACAATTTGCCGCAGCAGCGGAGTTTCCCCCCGGCGTAGTGTCTCCGCGCGCCATTCGTGCAAGCACGCGAGGACTATCGCCTCCAGATCCCATGGCGGCAATCCGGCCAAGAGGCTTGCCGCCTCGCCGGAGATCGTGCGGTACCCCCGGATCAGCCTTACGGCTACCACCTTCTGGGGCACGTTCAGGTAATGGGCGGCTCGCCGCCTCAAAGAACTCGCCCACACCGGGGCCCCGTAAAGGGCCATGGACCGCACGACCCCCGCGTAGAGCCTCCGGCAGGAGGCGTTTGGACCCCCAGGTTGGGCATGAGCCGCTTGAACGCAGCCCCTGCCCGTTCCAGTTTGGGGCCAAACGTCGGAAATGCTCCACGAAGTTCCACCGGCTGTCGAGGACAAGCACTAGGTACTTCAGCGTCGACTCGACGCCGATGGGAACCCCTCCTACCGTCAGTATGGATCCCGAAGGTGGCGCATTCCGAGGCCCATGAAAGCACATGGCCTCGGACTTGTGCAATGCCACCTCGAGACCCAGTTGCCGGATTCTCTCCACGACTATCGCAACCAAGATATAACCCCTCCTTTAAGCTTTGCCGTAGTTGGGTAGCGATGCAATTTTGGTTAAATGGAGCACCTGATGCTTGCAGTATTCCTTGATGAAATCTCGTAACACTTCCTCGGGTAAAGATAATGAAATCCAACTTGATCTGATCTTAATACGGAAATTAATAAAGATCTGACTGAAGAAGTCGTCGTAAATGTTAATCTGCTTGTTAATTTCCGTAAATTCCATGTATCAAAAAACATAATTACACTTTTTAATGTCATGTTCTTTTATAATAATCTTACTGACTACCTTTGATTTATTTTATTCTCAGAATAATTAAATCTTGATACCATTTCGCGTAAATATATGACAATTCGTATTCTTCTGCAGGGATCGTCAAATGTGTTACGCCCATATTTGACAATTAACGTCTCATAACATCACGCCTGTAATCCCCGAAGGGATAGGCAGAGGTGTACTTAATTGTGTACCCACATTTAGCCAGTTAAGTTTTAGTCCCATTTAATACGGGCCGAGGCCATTGCCATAGACCGAGCACAAATCCAGACACCGTGGCCGCTACTGAGAAATTCCTGATACAAAAAAACTCAATAACAATTTACCCGACCGGGAATCGAACCCACCCTAATGCTCAGCAGTCGAGATTGTGACCACTAGACCAACAAGGCAGTCAACCAGTAGTGTTTACATAAGTCTATTTAATGACATTTAAGCACTGGAGAGCTCCAGGCTTTTGACATCATCAAGACTAGTACTAAGTAATCCTGATGTAACATAATTTTATAGTTATTAAAGCGTACGGAAGCGTTCTATATTCCACGAATAATATATCATAAGTTAACTCTCCAATATTACCTACATCGCAAGATTCACAACACATTAGCTTTAATATAAGTGTTGGCTAATCTACGTATTGTTGATCAGGCTTCGTGCCATCACTCTTACTTCACAGCTTGCATCAGTAACTCTTTGGAAACATGTAAATGTACCCTCAAGCAGTGTCTTTCGTGCGGGAAGGATATTTATTTGTTAAGTGTTCGTAATGTAATTATAGGTGTGCGTTTTTTTTCTGTTGATCGCTTTATTTAGTTCTCACGGAGGTGTAATGATTATGATATTTCTATGTCATAGTAATACTGTCATATACCTTATCTAATAACGAATTTCTGTTTGGTATAAGTCGTGATTGTTTCAGCGTTATGCAATATTTAAAGGCAAAATTATTTACAATCTTTAGAAGAGAGGGGAGAGAAGAAGGCGGTATTCTGTAGTTTTTAACATACATTTCACAAGATTAAAATAAGTCCCTGTCAAGAGGTACCATAACCAAGTATCCATAGATTGTCACGCCCAAATTTTAGGTACACAACATTACTCTACCGCCCATGTCCATTCCAAGTGTCTTTTAGTTTATCAAGATAATTGATTTCGATAAAGTCAATTATCGTTGTAAATGCTTGCCTATATATCCACGCCGTTAGAATAGGTCATGACAGACACAGCAAGTGGAAAGGAATATCTTTACGTTCAATTTGGCTTTCGTTATCTCTAGAGGCACCCTGTGGAGTTCTATTGCCTTGGTGTATATTTGTGGTGACGACACTTTAAAACACTTCACGGGTTTGATATTTGAGACAAAGTTGTCGGTTCAATTTGTTGGTAAGTCATCTTTGGATGGACTGGAATACTGATAGAAAGCTGCTCTAATGCCAAATGCCGTAAAGATACGTTCCTTCTTCGAGGGCAAAGTCGCTTGCAGAATATGTTTTTTTTTTTACTGAATAAGCTTGTGTCTGGCTATAACTGGCCTGAAGAACTTTGTAGAGATCCAGATATATCAAGATATCTTAAATCAAACATTACTATGTTTGCTTATAGGCCTAGATGTAGAGCCTAATTATAATAATTCAGAACCTTGTCTAAATAGTTCATTTGTATAATAAGATCATTCTCTTGCCCTTTTCCTTCACACAGTCTACTCATCGTTTCTTTGGTGTCCCCCTAATCTTATACCCATCCACATTCATACTCAAAACTTTCCTCACGACATTTTCCTCTTTCCTTCGCATCACATGCCCATACCATTGATTTGTATAATAGTTTAGACTAAATCAGCTAGTATGCAAATCTACTAACATAATATGTCTATTTTAGAATTAGTAAGTACCTAATTACTTGTATGTCTTTTAAGATGACACGAATTTTCAAGAATAAATCTCAGTATAGCAATCACAATAAATGTTAAAATTTTAAATAAATTTTTGAATTTTTATCCAAATGCCTGCAATAAAATAAGAAATTTTGTAAAACCATGACAATTTGCTTACATGAAAAGCGATTTATAATGAATAATAATTTATTCATGAATAAATTGAATGACTGTCGTAAACCACACAAACTTAAAAGATGGGCGATTAAAAGTTAAATTGCAAAAAGATCGTAAAAGTTAACACTGAGTAATAAATGAAAAAGCCGTTTAAGACCCTGTACACACAAGGTAGATCAGCGTATCATATTTTGCAATATAATTTTGGAATCACATGACAGTTCCATCCTGCATTTGTTATTTAACCGAATGGACATTGGGTTATTGAAGTTTGATCCCAACTTGACTGCAAAATAACTTGCAGGAAAGTGCCGTGTGAACGGCCGCAAACCGGATCGGTTAGGCGCGAGCGCATCGCATCGTGTACAACAGTCGGTGACCAACATTTACTGTAAAGTAGGACAGTGGGCCTGGCTTATTTATATACTGACACCTATATGGTGTGGTGTAGTGTCAACAATAATTGTGTTTTTTTTTTTATCTTTGCAAATGATGGCAATAGACTCGCCCTCTTTTACATGGGACTAAAACATAACTGACGAAATATGGGTGTACTACTATGTACACCTCAGCCTAACCCTTTAGGTATTACAGGTGTGATGTTATGACGTTATGTTATGTTTGGAAATCCAAAGATCTGATAAGAATTTTAAACTTTTTTAGTTACTCCATTTCAATCAAGTGGGCTGGTGACACATTTCGTGCTAAAAATATGTCTTTTACTCAAAAATGCATGTAATGTGGTCATTATTTTGACAACCTTGTTTGAGCAAAGTCGACCTTGCCGTTCTGTTTCAAGGAGCGGCCGGCAAAGTTTTGCTGGCCGCTCTAACAGGCCGGCAATGTTTTGCCGGCCGCTATTTTGACGTTTCAACGTTTTAAAAAATTAAATCCAAAAAGATTTTATTTAGAACACAGCTGTTTGTATCTATAGAGATAGGTACAAAAAGATTTTATTCCATATTAAGCTATATAGTTCTAACTACCATTGCTAAAAAAAACAAAGAAGTAACAAAAGCGCGGTTCAGCGAAAATTTTAATTAATATATTTTTTGTTTAAATTACTTGCTGGTTTTATTTAGATTAGGTACTTGCATTTTTGAGTAAAGCACTATACAAACCTTGGCCCACAATGACTGCTTCGCTGGTCACGCTATGATTGCCTCGAGCTAGCCTAGCTCCGCTCTAGGCCTTTCAGCTTAGCCATCATTGCAGCCCTTGCTGTCCTCGCTGTAAAGGCCTCGACCTACGGTCGGTTTATCTCAGCTCGTCCATCAAGTGCTGCACGCTGACCGCGTTGTGTCGGCCTGGAGCTGCGCTACGCTGCGCTGTCGGCCATAATCAGCGCGACCAGCAAAGTAGTCATTATAGACCGCGGCAGTAATGTACTATTATTGCTCATTCCCGCGCATTCGACGCGGAGCAGCGCGGCGCGTCGTGCGACGCGGCCCACTTTAAATTCAAATATATGGCGATGTATGAGATCGTTTACAAACTTAGAGAAGCGGTTTGACGCGCGTTTGTTTGAGATGTAGCTTTGCGAGCAGTGTCCACCGCGGCGTTATGTCACACGGACAAGCATAAGACAGTGCCCGGGTTCGATTCCCACACGGAAGAAATTTACAATGTCGTAGTTTTATCCAAATGTAATCATTTAGTTTTTATTTTAAAATTTTAAGTGATTTTTTTCGTAAATTGGCCAATTTTTATTTGTTATTTAGGATTACTTAACAGTCTATTGAATAGTTCAAAAACTAAAAGTAAATATTAATAAACTACATATTTTATAATGATTGAACAATATAGCTAGTAACTAAAAGTTATATTTTACAGCAGAAAAAAAGAACATTCTAACTGACTGTGATTTGATGCAGCAATCTCTGATTCGCAGTACGGTCCCGGTACCAGTAGCAGTAGCAGGTGTACCCAGTCTACAGCAGACGTTCTATTCTAATGTATGATGTGACAGTTGTCAAATACTTGAAGAATATGGTCTCATGTTGGGCTGCAAGCGGCCAACGCGGCGTCCGACACGTGCACCCGACGTTATGTCACACGGACAATTACAAGCATATGGTCCCATATCAAGAATAGTCAAGATCCACCGCGGGCGATCGCAGCATCTCCGTATACGCCAAATGCGCCAGACGCGCCACGCGAAGCGCCGCGCACCGCGCCGTCCGACGCGCCGCGTCTGCGTAAATGAGCACTTACTATTTTTAACTTACGTGAAGAAAGTACTTAGTACAGTAAACGCAGCATATCTTTCTCTAGAAAACACAAAAAAAACATGTAGATAAAACGTGCCATGCCTAAATAAATGACTCATTTAATGCCTCTCAAACACAGTCTTTCACCAACCATTGCAAATTCGATTTCATACCATGTCCATTGTTTTCTCAAAACCTGGTGACCCTCGACCTAGAGCATTATTGCCCATCAGTACGCCTTGTATGACGTCCTTATGCAAGAGTCGCCACAAGCGAACCTTGGGCTATTTTCTATTGTACCTCTAAACTTGTCGCGTGATGATCAGAAGATTAAACCGAGATTAGCACTAACGTTAGTTAGCGGACGATGTGATTTATTGACGATGTTTAGTCATTTAATTCCTTTGTGTTGATTGAGAATTGTTTATTTAAATAATAGTATTGTTTTTGTTGTATTGTAGATGTTTTAATGACAATTCATTTGCATTCTTGATGGATTTGTAGAATGCAATTCCAGTTGATTGTAACATAACATAGGCAGAGGTGTACTTAATAGTACAACCACATTTCGCCAGTTACGTTTAAGTCCCATGTAATAGGAGGCTAGCCTATTGCCGTCAATCGGGCACAAACCCAAACTCCGAGGCTACTATCGAGACATTCTTGATGGAAAAACCCAATTACACTTTGCCCGACCAGTCGATTGTAAATCTCTATATTCACAGTTACACACATTAGTGGTCACAATAATTTGACATTAACAGAGCCTTATATTGTAGTAGTAAAGGTAGTTTTTGTAATGCAAGAGTTTCAACTGATCTGCACTTGATTGTACGATGCTAAACAGGTGCTCTAACGTACCGTTTGACCCAACAGTTTTAAATGCTGGCTGGTATAGCGCAGCTCTCTAAAATATAATTTGCTCTACCAAAATATCATTAACTTTTCAATACATCAAATTAACCGTAACACAGTACTAACTAGCAAGATTTATTCAAGTGTTTATTAACCGTCTGAAGTTACAAATGTACCTAACCTATTTAAAAGTGTGTAACTCTCGCAGAACGAAACCTATCAATCTCTGCTAAGCTGTCGATTAAATACAACTGGAACTAGCATACACTGAAATAATCTTTTTTATCACAACGAAGGACATTTAAAACATTAAAAGATTATCTACAATTCAAATCATGATCATCATCAGCCTATAATATTCCCACTGCTGGGACACAGGCCTCCACTCAATGAGAGGGCTTTCATACACCACGCGGGCCCGTTGCGGGTTGGTAGATGTCACATGTTTTTGAATTTATAATTTTAGGACATGCCGGTTTCCTCACGATGTTTTCCTTCACCGTTTGGAGAGCAGTTATGAATTATATTACACAAAGTAATGCGCCTGCCTGGGTTCGAACCTACGACTTACTGCTCGTAAGTCGGGGTTGCCACCACTGGGCCACCGCTGCTCACTGGGTCACCAAATCATGATAGTCCCGCGAAATTAAAATTTTCTTTTTTTTCTTTGTTCGTTTTTTTTTAATGGCTTTCAAGTGCAAAGGATCCAAAATAATATTAGATTAGATCTATAACAATTTTAATGTCACAGGCTCAAACCTAAATGGATTACAAGGAATAATAATTGAGGTTCAGTATTCAATTTCCCAAAGTATTATTTAAAATCCTTACAACAATAAACTTATTAATAAATGAATGTCACGTTAGTGGGTCAAGGGTGTGCGATGCATAATGATGAGTCAGTGAGGATCAAACCTGTTTATGTAATATGTATTTAAGTGGTATGATATCGAAGATTCGCCGTATTATTACACAGGTTTTATTATGGCAATTACTGGTCATTGCTACCAACAACTTAAGGTGCAGCTTTATCCTAAAAAGGCAGAAAAGGGAGTAAAAAAGCGAACGTTTGATTACAAAAGCAAAGGCATTAAGTCCGCCGTTGTACAGTGTTTTTTTTTTATACTTGGGCATAAAGTTTTAATAAATAAATAAATAAAAGCATACATACATTTTTGACTCAAAATTGTTTTTTTTTAAAGTAGGAGTGTCTTGTTCGATATTCTTTGAGAATGCTCTTGGGATCTTTGGATAACAGCGGCAGATTTGCTTGCTATGATTATGTGCATAAATTGAATTTTATATTTAAATTTTCCGACTCCGTCCCAAATTCCGTCAAAACTCTATTCTAATTTGAATTATGCCCGCTATGTCGATTCCTGCTACGTCAATTCGTAAAACAAAGTTTTATATTACGAGTTATTATTAAATCAAGTGGCTTATGCTGACAAAAATTTAACAATCACGCCAATTCGAAAGAAAACTAGAATGGGAATTGAAGCCAAATGGAGCCGATGGACACTGCCAAAAAAATAACAATGAAAGTAACAGTTTTGGCGTCGAAAGTAAGCCAGTAGGTTATGATGTTCCAATTCACTGTCACTTTCGTACAGTGACGCTACGTGAAAGTACTGACGCCTATACACTAGTCACCGTAGGTAAACGTCATCCGCGTCATCGCAAAATTGGGGTAGGTCGCGATCACTGTCACTTTCAACAAAAGTGAATTTGCGAAAGTGAATCGAACATTTCGGTGGTTCGATTTGACGCGGTTGACGTCAGGAGTGCGTCACGTTAAATGACGTTGTTGTAGCAAGTTTTGTAGCAGTGAATGTTCATAATTATTATCTGCTATGACGTTAACTGGTGAAGATGCAGTATCGTAACGTATTTGTTTTACAGTTGCTCAACTTTTGAAAAATCCCACCTCGCGCACCACATTTAATGTATGCTTTAAATTTGATTTAATACTTTTGCATTTGAGGACAAGCAATCATAAGTATTAAAATGTAAGTATTGGGAAGGTCTGTCAAACCCCATTGAATGTAAATGACATATTATGACCATAACTAGGATCCAATCCGACTAATGAGACCAAGTAATTTTGAAATACAAAAACCTATTAACAGATGTTCAACCAAAGACGAATCTTATTAGCTATAACCATTAGTGGGCCCTTTAGTTTAGTTTCAAAGTTGTCTTTACCATTGTTTTATAACTGTCAAAACATTCTTTGGTTCGTAATAACATTTACAAAGAAATCAAAATATTTTAATGTTTATGAAATACAAGATCCATTCTTAGGATTGTTGCTATATTCTTTTCTAAATATAGATATCACCCGTGGTCATCTTCTTCAGTCATATTCTTCTGTCGTATACTCTTTATCAGTGGGATAAGGAATTTGCCACTACCACGAAAAGTTGCGGCATTGTTGCCATCACGGTTATATTCTGGATGAGGTTGCACAGGAACGTGGTGATTGGCCACAACCAAAGAGAGGAGCATTCCAGCAGTGGGTAAATTCAGGCTGTAGATGAAGATGATGTCAAGAAGAATTAGATAAATAGGAATTATATTGAAAAAAAAAGTCTTTACCTACTGCAAATGTACTTTATTTTGTTTTATGTAGTATGGATAAAACAGTAACAGCTTGGAGTTAATATAGATAACTATTTAAAGAAGACAAAGGAACATACTGATCCGAAAGACGCCTGATTGGTAAACAATATTTAAGCGTCACCCAACTTTTGAGTCGAAGTGACTGTCGACTAATAATTTATTTCAGATCAGGAAATAATTACATACATACGTCGTTGCAATTATAGTTTACTCCAGTAGGTTGGTAGTTGGCTTGGTAACAATGTACGATATTCTATTTAGGTCATATAAAATACCCTGACCTACGATATGACACGGGCAACCGACAAGGAGAACTAGACGCGGTTCTTTACTTCACAAACACAACAAATAATGATACAATTATCTAGCATATCCGAAGAATTTACTTAATTAACACTTTATATGGTGTTGATTTTACAAAATCACATGTCTGACATGCAACGGACATTCTAGATATAATAATACCAATCAGTGGTCATATTTATGATATGGACACATTGGACGCATAGCATCGCGCTTGACTGGCCTGGATATTAGGTACACCATAACACCACCTAATATTTCACAAATATTTTACCAGAAATGTTTAAAATTCAAGTAAAAAGAGAGGAGCATATTGCCATCAACTGGGCACAAGTCGAGATATCTTGGGTACTAGTGAAAAATTTCTGATGGAAAACCTCAATAACAGTTTCCCCGATTCGGAAATCGAAACAACCAGGGCTTCATACTCAGCAGTCGCCCTTGCAACCACTAGACCCAGGAGGCAGAGTCACTCTCTGTAACCACCTCGCTTTATATCGCGTTTTACGCACTACTCAAGCGATAAGATATGGGATAGTCGCTGATTATCTTGAAAATGTATTAAGCATTTGACCGCTTGATTTTAATGAGACGTAATAATATAAAATAAGCTGAATCGGTCTGCTAGTAATTCTAAGAAGTCTGCTATTAAATTGTGAATTCCGAAACAGATGTTTGAGGTTGGAGCGTAGTTTGGTGGTAGGCGTGGTCCCATAGACATCGTGAAGCGGTAACTGGACGCTTAAACTTGTTAGTATAGATGGATCACTAGCCACCAGTCTGTGGAATTAATTGCCGACTTCACTGTTGGCTGATCGATCATTATAATCTAGATCTCTTCTAGTTCGAGTGAATCGGTTTCTTCTAGGTCAGCGTGCTATACTCTAGGCCTCCTCATCGCTTCTTATCAGGTGAAATGCGGCCAAACGCATGCTTACTTTGTATATATACAAAAAAAAATATTATAAAAATCATCAATCTATCAATCAACCCATTATTTTATCGTTTACATTAATTTATTGTCGCGTTTATTTTTATAGAATGTATAGTTCAAAATGCCCCTTGGCGTAGACTTCTTCTAACATTTTCTTTCTGCTTCTTACAGCTGTTCTCCAGTTTGGACACACCGCAATTGTCGCTCACCCTCCGATCTTCTGGATTGTCCTCCCCTTTTTTGTTTTATCGTCTCTAGGTTACACTTCAGTTTTAGATTTGGCTCCTCTTTTCTTGGGTACTTCGTAGTACATGGCCAGTGTCCTACGTAAACAATAATCAGGAGCTGAGTGGTTATACAAAAATAAAGTTTAGTAAGCCAGAACCTTGACTTTAATTGCACTAAAATTTACTCCCGTTAAAATAAACCATATCGAGCGATTAGTTGACAACCAATTCGCTCCGCCTATCAACTGCAATACAAGACCCTTACAAAATGTTACGATTGGAGCATTTAAGATATAATAACCAACAGCAAGGCACCAATTAAAAGACTTTACCTCACATTTCGTGGGTAATCATTGTTGCCACAGCTAATTCGGTTGGTTTAGAAACAAGAAATGCTTATAGAGCCACGCAATTATAGGTCATTTCTAATTGCAAAGTAAAATGTTATAATGGTCTTGCAAGCCATTGCTGAGTTCTTGCGATTATTTGCTTAATTGCTGTGTACTGTATTGGTTTCTGATTTCGCATTGAAGTGTTGTTTAGGCACTTAAGAGTGGGTTAAGATTTCTGATAAAAGAAATTAGGGCACCAAGACAACAGAAGCTGTCATTTCATCATTTCAGCCAAAAGACGTCCACTGCTGGACATAGGGCTCCCCCAAGTGTCGCCACATTGACCGGTCCCGTGCGACTGCATGCGCAGCGGATCCCCGCAACCTTCACCAGGTCGTCGGCATCGGTTTGCTGTCATTTACATAATAATTATAAGTAATCTATATAAAGACTGTTATTGACTGACTTTTTGCCTTGGTGCAGCTAAGTAGACAAAAATACATAAAAAAAAAACAAATGTTTATTTCAATTATATGATTCTTTAACAGACATGATTTGGAGATTTTAAGCAAGGAGATGCTTGTGTTAGGTGACTCCGCCATTCCACTTAACATTAAACAGTGTATGTAATTGAAAACAATATTATAAGAAAAGAAAATATAAAAATACAATAAAAACAAAACATAAAGGGTCGCACATGTGTGGTGTATGCTAGTGGGTTTTACAAAAGGTGCAAAAAGTACGACGACGTTCTGACTGTTGGTTTTCTGAACATTTGTACTCGAGACCCTGTCAAACCCTACTTTAGCAGTACACTATCAATAACACTTGTAATGTGTGCGTGCACATGCAAATTTTTAAGCAATCTTCAAAATAATAATGTAATGCTGCAGTAGCCTTTGACCTCCCAACTTCAAATGCTCCATTCAGGAACGGAGTCAGAGAGTGCCCTAAGTATTCTATGTTTTCCTGTTCTGGTTTCCCTATGAATATTTAAGCCAGTCTCTGTGTAGTATTTTATAAAGACGCAATCCGAAAGCGTAGGAGGATATTAGATCATTACTTGGCTGACAGTGTACCTGGTAGTTGTCGTATTATCTAATCTTCATCATAACACATTTGCTTATTCTGCATTACTATGTATTTGGAGTGCTTCGATTTGTCTGAATGTATGTTTAAAATATCGGTAAATCTGCTGTCATGTTTCATGTCAGTTTTTTGTGATTGACGTTAACAAAGTTTTGTATTGCACATTTTTTCATTCCATTGGCCTTGACCTAAATCTTTCGAAATGCGAGTTATATGTAAAGGACAGTACCGACAGACAACAGACTATTTCCAAATTTAACGCAATAGCCCCTGACATCAAAATTATTGAGAAAAGCTCTCTTCGTCTCCTCGGGGCTCCAATCCATGAAAATTCTTTTCCCGATTTCATAGAGGAAAAGATTCAAAATTTTAATGATGTTTCGGAAAGATTGCTCCAAATTAACATGCATTCGGCCATCACCATAATTCGGTACTGCTGTTTCGGTCCTAAATTAACATATTTCCTTCGTGCTTCCCCTTTATGGAAGCACACACATCTTTTGGACAAAATGGATCAAATTATCAGACATACTTTATCATCCATTTTAAATGTGGCTTTGGACGACCGAGCTTGGGCACAAGCAAGTCTTCCCATTCGCATGGGAGGACTCGGCGTCCGCAAAATTTCTAGTATTAGTTTACCGGCTTTCATATCCTCGGTCCACGGCACTGAGAAATTAATCAGGAATATCCTGGCTTCCACACTGATTGATTTTGATGTGCCGTGCCTCTCCGAGGCCATCGATGCTTGGAAACTCGCTTGCCCAAATACTGAAGAACCCGACAATCCATTTTCCCAGAGACGGTGGGACGAGCCGCTCTGCAGAGTAGTTCAGGACAATTTACTTCACACAGCTGCTACTACTGCTGAGCGTGCACGACTGCTTGCTGTGGGTGAATGGGAGTCGGGTCTTTGGCTTCACGCACTACCGTCGTCGAGCATAGGCACTTTGTTCGACGACACGACCTTCCGCCTCGCTGCTTCTTTACGTCTTGGTGCCGCCTGCTGCACTCCTCATCGCTGTCACTGTGGTGAAGCTGTCAACAGCCTCGGACACCACGGCCTGTCATGCAGCCGAAGTGCGGGCCGTTTTGCGCGGCACGCGAACATAAATGACATCATCCGTCGAGCTCTTGTTACCGTCGGCGTTCCAGCTATCTTAGAGCCCAATGGCTTGGCACGCGACGATGGCAAAAGACCGGACGGCATGTCGTTGTTTCCTTGGAAGATGGGTAGGCCTTTAGTGTGGGACGCAACATGCGTCGATACTCTTGCGCCATCACATCTTCCAAGCTCATCGTGCTGTGCTGGCGCTGCCGCTGCGGCTGCGGAGAACCTCAAGCGGCGTAAATATAGTAACCTTTGTGGTAACTATATTTTCGAGCCGTTTGGGGTTGAAACTCTGGGGCCGTGGGGTCCGAGTGCTCACAGCCTTTTTAAGGAAATCTCCAAACGCTTAGTTGACGCTTCACGTGACCCAAGGGCTGGCTTTTACTTTGGCCAGAGGCTATGTGTTGCCATTCAACGTGGCAACGCCGCCAGTCTCTTGGGCACGTTACCAGCTGACAGCGTTGAGGAGGAGTTTTTTGACGCCCTTTTATAATTTGTTGTTATTTTAGTTTTAATTATCTAGTTTTATGTTTAGTTATTAATTTAGATTTAGAAATTAGTATTTTAATTATTGCACAACAACACAAGATTTCGTTATCAACCAACGATTTGTTAACGAATTATCTGAATTCAAATTTGAATTTAAACCTGATAAACAGGTGTTCCGAATAGGTGGGGCCGAAAAGTTCTGGAATGGCGACCGCGAACCGGAAGACGATGCGTTGGAAGGCCTCTAACTAGGTAGACCGATGAGGATGCGGGGATCGGCTGGATGCGAGTCGCACGGGACTGGTCAATGTGGCGCCACTTGGGGGAGGCCCATGTCCAGCAGTGGACGTCTTTCGGCTGAAATGATGATGATAATGATGAACCGGTGTTCTATTGTGGTATGGGAGCTGCTATTAAAAGCGCTCTGGTGGATTTTATCCACTTATTTTTAAGAATACGTGTTTACTTCAGCTCTAAAAGACTATTAAAACGTTTTATCACTTTAAACTGATTTTACGAGTAAATTATCTGGTGTCTGTAAGACGTAAGCTTGTCATTGGTAGTAAACCTTTACAGATTGTAAATTTTGAAGCCTGGATACTATAGTTGATATTACTTTATTCGAAGCATAATAATTAATTTACATCACTCACACAGAGTAATAAAGTCAAGAAGTACTTGTAAATCACAAAAAGTACAAATAAAGAATCGAAAGGACTCCAAGAAAGAAATTAATACAGTCAATTACTTTCAATGGAAACGTACCAACAATGCCAATTACCATTGTTACAAATAAACTCAGGAACTTAAACATAAAATTAAATCTTAATTATAAACGACATATTATATTGTCGATTACCATTTTTGTACTGATTTTAAATGTTCACCTTAAGAAAATAAATGAGGAATAAACAGATGTTATTTATGACGTGTTCTCGTACAAGGCTGATGGACAATTGGTAATGGTGACTATTTATCTCAGTAGGCTTATGTAGTAGGGACTTATACTTCTGGACTGAGCTTCAAAGCTTGGATTATTATAAATTCATAACCATAACCCTCTGAAAAAAAGTAATATCTTTATTGTGAACCAATAATTACGATATCATCGTGTTGCTATAGATACTGGTGTGACATGTAACTTATCCGATCATATTTCTAGATTTTAGAAATCGTGACACTTTTGCAGTTCTTGTCAAATCTGACAAGCTCGTCTCGCCATGGCTTTTTCGATCTACTTGAACGCGTTTTTATTGTAATTGTAGCCTTTTCATTCTTAAGTTAGCATAAATAGGAGCTAGTACTAGTTTCTGCATTGTGGTATTTTTTTTTTCATTAACCCTTGTATCTATAGTCAAGTTAAAGTAATTATTTGAGCTTAAGTAATTACTTATGCATTTACTTCCATGCAATAGACAAAGAAAGCAAAGCTAAGAATTGTAACTTTTGCAGTTCCAACTTCAAGCAATTACTAAGCTATATAATAAAAATCGTATCTTAAATAATGACATTTACTAAAGTAAACACTTCGACTTGTTTATAGACGCGGGTTTAAAACTCTTCATGTCCGTCTCATCCCACCGTAAAATCTCTCCACAGATAAAACCCAACAATCCGACCAATTCAAAGATCTCTCGTCGGCGACAGATCTATCAGTCAGACCTAATTTATGGAGTACTTACGAGCTAACATTCACGTTCCATTTCGAAATGGTAAAACATATTAGCCCTAGGAGAGTCTAACTGGAAACGATAATAACAGTAACCCACAACAACTTATTATAGTTGTTTAGTGAAAATCATAGGAATTATAGTCAGTTCGGAGTACTTTTGGGGACGGGGCTTGGCTTAGTGCGAATCCCAAAGGTTATGAAGTTCAAACTTGCTGCAAGTAACGGCTTTTATATTATGTTTATTTGAATGCTTTGCTATTTAGTTCGAAGTTATATTAATGGAAGGACTTAAGCGCTAAATTATGCCCTTTCCTTGAAAGCTAAAGCTGGTAATTTAAGCTAGACAAGTTTGTCAATTTGTGTTACTTTTGCAAACTCTACATCAATTGCTTTTGTATAAATATTTTTAAATACAACCTGCAGCTTCGCAATAACTTTGAAAACACTTATAATTCTAAACTACATTTAAATGCCATAACTGTGCCGAAGATAAAGTAGCAAGCTTCATTGACAAAAAACACGAAAAAATGATTAATATTGTTATGGAAGCAACAATAATTTCATAACTAGAACGTGGATGATCGACAGATCGTGACGTTCTGTCTGAAACCCTAAGTATTGCTAACAATTCAGAACATCTAGTGTTCTTGTTGATATATTTACTGTAAGACGAACTCTTGACTTTAACTTGAACTTCCTCGTCATGCGCTTGCAAGTACTCGTACCAATGTGTACTGTTGCCCCATTTGAAGGATATTTGACTCTTTAGCCAACTGATCCGACTCTTTGGGACCCGCAGGATGAGTTTACTAATTTACCCCTGAAATGTTATGAATGACCCTAATAGAAATAAGAATAGTTTTCTAGTTAACACCTTCAACGCAGCGAATGATACCGTGGTTCACATGAATTTATCACCGTGCAGAACAAACTGAATTAAAAAATCTACAACGATCACCAAATTAATAAGAAACATTGTGAAAGTACCTACAACGAGAGCGAAAATATGCATTGCAATAGTAATTTGATCAACCATCTTTTTATCTGCGAAAGCTCCTGAACTTGATTGTTACTTGGATCGCGTTAAAACCTTGAAATAATTCAGACAGCTGACTCAGCCACCAGAGCCGCATCCCGGTGTCTGGATTTATGCCTGGTCGATGGCAATAAGCTCAAATAACATGGGAATAAAACTTGAATTGGCGAAATGTGGATGCAAGGGTGGACATACCACCCTAGCTTAACCATTCGGGGAAGAATAGGCGCCATGACATATGATGTTATCTCAGAAAGCGTAATTATTGCGTCACATTCAGGAACAAAAGGCTCCAACTTCATTCCCTACCTCAACTTAATCCTAATTATAATTAATATCTTCATAACTCCTCGCATTGACATTTTTACGAGGGCAATAAATCACACTGGCCGCCTTAAGGCAAAGCCACATGCTTTGTAATGAATGCAAGCTTTTATTAAGTAACTGCATGAATAAATACTGTTATGTATGCACTTTAATGCGCTTTTCGCTTATGTGATATTGTCACGGGCCGTTGCATAAAGATACATAATAATGATTCAAGATTTTTCAGCAAAATATACATGTTGCAATCTCTACATAGCCAAATGCTCCCATTGCTGTTTTTTTAAGGTAATCTTAATTGAATTATTTCGTTCTATCCCCAGGCTACAAAAATGCCGCAAACTTTAATATTATTGATAATCATTTTAATAATCATTTTTTTATCTAACCGGAAACTAACAACTGAAAGTAAAAAATAAATGAAGCTGCTTGTCTGAAATTATTTAAAACAAAGTTTAAAATTATCTTTATAGCTCCCAGACAGATGGATAGATAACTTCATTTCCCAAAACTTAAATTAATAAAACGTCCAGTAACAACTTATCTAACTAAGAGCTCTAATCCGTAGATTTAAATAATAGATTCGCCATATCGCGCCAGAAAATGTTCATATTTTTATTTCATTACCAATGAGATTTGAATAGTATTATCGTTTTATGCAGCATGTGCGAGCTATCTCAGTGTTAACACTTTTTCGAGCGACTTAAGTACGGTGATTGCACATCTATGATTTCAATCTATGCACTTATATTCTCCACGGTAAGGGCACATCTGTCATTTAAATCTATGCGCTTATATTGCAGATCATCAAAACCAGGAAGCGTCATTTGTGCAACAATCGTCTTCGTGACGATGTTCACGAAATTGGAGTTCTTCACGTGTCACGGAGTCACGAAAGATGGATAGCTCATCTATTGACATCACCTTATTGTGGAGAGTTCCGGTGATTTTGGCTTAAGGCAACTTTATAATTGGTAACTTGGCCATTTAGGTAACTTGCGCATTAGTGTGAGTGACTTGTAATGTGAGATGGTGGTCTATGGTTCAACTTGGCATCTTTGTATTTTTATACGATTAGCTTAACCGTCTCGTCGTCCGTGTTTCAGTTATACAAACGTTAATTACTAAAAACAATAAAGATGCGAGTCATACCAATTTATTTATAGAGAATCAGACTATTGTAAAACCAAATGATTTTAAAAGAGTAACCATGGAGTTTCTTGCCGTTTCTTCTCCATAGGAAACGACCAACCCGAACCGTGCACCTTTTGTCGACGTTTCATAAGTGCCCATGTAGGCCTATGTAAAATAAAATATTTTGATTTTTGATTTTGAAACCAGCCAGTATTTTTCAAACAATGGTTTTTATATTATTTGGGGACAGATGCTCCCAGAAAATCATTGTGTAGATTACACAGTTATTTCATTCAAGCTACAGTTGTAATATCTCAATGCTCACACACCTTTCAAAATCATTTTCTCTCAAGATAGGTGTCACAGCACTAATGACAGATTACAGTAATCCTTGAGATGATTTGACAATCTTGATAGTCTAGCATTTGGAAAATATTTCGTAAATTAATCTTTCATAATTTCATTGTGACTTTGCAGACATTTCAAATTCTGTCTGAAGATAACTATCGGTCTTGATTGACAGTGAACGAGCTACTCTTTAGCCTAAACTTAGGTAATCATTTTATTGTTATGGCTCATAACTTTTTCTTTCCCTTGCTGAATGGTAAAGCTCAATGCGACATCGTTTGTTCCACTATGTAGATGACTCAGCATTGGGGAAAAACCACGGAGAAGTTATCAAATGGAATATCAATGCCCACACTTCTATCTTCAACTAGATGCCGCGAGTCATGCGTAGATTATACACCTATAGAGAGATTTTCTCATTGAAAAGGGAGGATCTACCGGTCGTCGTCGAGGCGAGTTTTATTGAGTCAATTGTGCGTAGTTTGTTGTAGTTAAAAATATAGATACCGCAACAAAACAGCTAATCATTGGATGATCCTTGGTCTTTATGCGATATTTCATAAGGTGCGTTATTGATTAGACTGTGGTGACATCGTAGGTATAATAAATGCCTCAACTGCCTACTCCGTGTCGCAAAACCACAAGATGCGATAATGTGTTGTACTATGTTTAAAGACTACAACAGTGCGTTAGTGTTGGCAGGTCAGCAGTCAATTATTATTTGCAATTACCACATACTTGCGTGGGGTGATGTTCAAGTGACACAGTGATGTTTTTATCTGGCATTCACATGTCTTCATAAAGCTACCTCACTTGACATGGTTGCAAATACTACTAGTGATTGTAGACCGACTCAAGCTGAACATAGTTTGCGTTTTTAATACTGAAGTCTTCGGCGGAGATAATACCAGCCGCTCGAGTCGATCTTCCGATCGTCCGTGGTTAGGTTACCCATTAAATACCGAGTTTCCTCAGTGCCGCGGAAAGCACGTTAAGCCGTTGCTCCCGGCTGTCATTTGTGTATGTTTGACAGTCGTTACAGTTAGTTAGTAGCCACACATTCTGACAACCAGTCTTCCTATTTATTTATTTATATGTTACACTGGAACGCCACACTTAGCAATTACACCAATGAAGCACAAGAATAACTAAACATATTCAGCTGATGATCTTCATCATCATTCGAACGGCCGCGGGCCGGCAGCGGCGGTGGATCACGCTCGCTCACGCAGCGTCAGGTCACCCCTCCTAGATTGCTCGGCATTATACTCCATGTTGCGCACATTCTTTATGAATATATTTGAGACTTCTCAAATTAAATACAATACAATAAAAACCTGTAATATTTTTAATAAAACAAATAAAACGAAAAATTTAATACAACAGCTCAGATAGGCAGTCGCTCCATGTGAAATACTGGCATTCAGCTGCATCCGGTTAGACTGCAAGCTGAACCTAACATATTTAGGAAAAGGCTAGGCAGATGACCAATACTGTAGTCTTCCTGCGTTTAGGCGCAGAATGTCCAATTCGCAAAATGTCCAGCGGTCGCAGAATGTCCAGTTCGCATAGTGTCCAATTCGCATAATGTCCAATATTTAACATAACGCTGTCTCCCCATCAATCACTAATTGAATCAAGAGTTATGGTTTAAGAGCTGTGTTTTAATAAGTACCACTCAAGTTATTTATTAAAATCAGATTTATATTTGTCACATTTCTTTTAAAACATCATAATACATATTCAAAAAATAAATAGAACCGTCATTGTGTGCTGATAAACAGCAACTGACCGAGGATGAAGAATATAGGACATTCTGTGAATTGGACCTTCTGCGAATTGGACATTCTGCGAACAAGACCCTTTGCGACCGCAGGACATTTTGCGACATTCTGCGCCCAAACGTTCCAGTGTACAAAGCTGAGTCAATATGTTGCACCCAAATTAGTGCACAGATAATGTCCATGACGCAAAGAGCGCATTCTTCAAAGACCGTTACACAAAACCTTACTTATGTATGGCGGTTCCATAATACACGAATTCTATACGTGCTTACCTATTTTAACAAAATGTTGTTTTGCATCTTTTCTTTTCGGTATGCACTATAGTTTCGTAAGTTTACTGCACTTTAATATTAAGTAAGTCTCTAACCTGGTTTCATGTAGAACAAAATTACTTAATTTGTTAGGTATACAAAAAGTCATATGAATGTTTATATATTCTGTTTATTGTACATATTTACAAGCATAATTACAGCTAAGTGATACATATTCAAAAACAATACAGTAACTTAAATCGTTAAAAGGAAATAACAAAAAAAAACGAAAACTACTTTCATTTTACATAAAATAAGTTTAAATGAATAACAATAATGTACTATGAAAGATTTATATCAGATAGACATTATTCTGATTGAATTTGAACTTTCTTAATGGACTTAAAGAAAGTTCGTAAAATACTGAACAATTACATCTCTTAATAGCAATAGACAGCAATAGAGATTCACCACAATGAACAAAGAACTTCCGTCACACTGCCTGAGTTAATGGTCACGTCGTCGGTATTTTTAAAAACCAATGTTGTATTTATTTTATACACTGTTATAGTCGTTAGATTACACAATTATTTCACCAACGACCAAACAAAATGTGTCAGCGCGGAATAATACAAATTACGTAATGGCAAAATATTATTCTTAGATGTATATCATTTAACTTATTAACAAATACTTATTGACCTTGGTGGCAAACAATTAAATTTAACTTTTTATTTACAGGAACTGAATACTTGCGTTTTTCTTTATAATCTATGGCGGTGAGCCATGTATGAAGGACAAACCGATGCTTAGAATTTTAATTTGTTCCTTTAATAATAACTTGGGTATTTTTAGGAACTGGCCGACTATTTGGACAAAAAACATACCAATTAATGGAGAAAAACAAAGTAAGGTCACCATAAAACTCAAACGCCGGTCTCTTCTTTTATCTAGGTACTTTACTATTTGATTAGAATCTCGCGCCAAGAACAAAGGATCAGTTAAATGTTATTGGAAAAAACACTCACATTCAGCAGTGAGAATACTTTGACCAAATAAAATAAGGGCTACAACGTTAGGTACTTGCTAGTTTTCAACTGAAGAGTAAAATATATATTATAAACAAAATTATGGTCCGAAAAAAATTGTCCATAAGTTTTCCATTTATTTCAGGCACACATATTAGTCTAAGTCTGTTTTCAGTAAGCATCTTTTGAATATTTCTGTTTTATATATGTGTGTATGTAAATGACTAGGTCTATTGAGCCGATAAGAATGTGTAAATATTATATTCAAGGGAAAGATACCGGATTCTCTTGCAGATAACTGGCAGAAGGAATTGTCACTAACACCACTTACGGGATTCAAAAATTCAAAAAAAAACTCAACTCAACTGTTTCCAACAGAAAACACGAAAACTTATAGTGCTACAGAATGTATGTTGCTTGAAGTTAACGAACCAGATCTTATCATGAAGTCCATTAAAGTTTTCGGTACGTCCCTCTGAATAAGTCCATGCGTGATAGGGAAATAGTGCACTTTAATGATAAATGCTTTAATATACAAATGATGATCGACGTAAAAAAAATTGCTTTGAAGCTTCCTGACAAAGGAATTTGTATATTCAGAGGATAAAACCAAAAGAACACCAAAGTTCTAGGCCCGATTTCTACAAAAGCGGTAACGAGCTGAGCGATGTGGATACGGGCAAGAATCGACCAATCACGGGAGATAAGAGACGCGAAAAACATCTCAAACAATGTGATTGGTCGCTTCCCGCATGTCTCCTCTTCGCCTCGCTCGTCTCCGCTTTGGTGAAAACCTGCCCTAGAACAAATCCCGCGATGAACGCAGGACGCGTCTGTATGCGTTCCAAGTAGGATTCGTTTCTGTTTGATCCACCTTAATGGTATGGAACCTTAAGGTTTCCCCACGTACAAAAAACTTGTAGGGACTGCATGAAAAGTTCTAGCTAGTTACGGCCAAACAGCATGTATTTTGTATGCAAAAGTGTTAAGTGGATGATACGTGCGAGTTTTTCGAGATATCTGTTGCTTACAGTTTAATCGCTTACACGCAATCTTAAGTTGCTTTCAATGTGTTTGTAAAGAAGGTGCTTGATCGGTCTCTAGGTATGCGTCATCAATTTTTGACAACTATCGAAAATATCACAATTCATTTTGAAAAAAATAACTGCATTTTGAAAGTGTTTTCAAACATTTTCTAGCTTCGTTTTTGATAAGTTTCCTTAAAGAATACAGAAGACAGTTATCTTTGAAGTTTTCGGTGTTGCAAACTCTCACGTTAAGTAAATTTTATTTTGGACACTAGGTATATTAATTAGGTACCTGTATAGCTCGAACTAAGAAACATGGTGGCCCTTATTTTATTTCGTCTACTATAAAATATTTATGCACACAGTATAAAAAATACCGCGCTACCTGGCAAGGTGTCATAATTCAACATCAAATAAATATTTAAAAAAAAACTCCAGACTCTTTTCCGAACTGTTATAAAGGCCGTACCACACTACAGCCGCAAACGATTTCCGTATTGCATAAACATAGATACATCTGGCACTTTTGTCTTAATCTAGTACTAACATTAATCATCACAGTTACTACGGCGTTCGTTTAGCGACAAGGTCGACATGTTGCTAAGAACTTAGTAACGTTAGTGATGCCGCGGAGGGACGTAGACTGGCCATTGGTATACAGCTCTTGCTGTGCCCTGAAAATTAAGAAACGTTAGTAAGGGAAGTAGAGATAGTCACACAAGTCACAACATGTGCGTCACCTCTGCCAAAGTCATCGGGGAAATCGGGCGTGATTTTATGCAATTTTTTTTCTAACTTGATCATCACGTGAATGAGACATGAACAGTCTTATCGATCTATTATAATCGTTACCCGCCCATCAAAAAACACATAGGAACAAATAATTGATTGAACGAATTATTATTTTACACTTCGTCTGGCTATAGTTCTTCTGCCTCCCTTTTTTTATGGAGATTACGCAAAAACGGAGCAGACAAGATCGATGTACTAAACTACTTAGGTATGTCGACAATAAACCTTCGCCTGAGGCAATACTTTGTTCAAGTTTTGTAGTCATAATATCATTTCAAGATCAATTCCACACACACCTAGTATCATATATTGGTCAACTCACTTCCAAAGTATTCCTGAGGTTCCGTCTCGTGGCGTCCTTCTCATACTTCCACTGAAAGTCACTGGCCGACTCTGCACCAGCCGCCACCACTTCATTACCATCTATTTGATTGAGCTTGGCATCCTCTTGTCTTGTCGGCTTCTGGGTCGCTTGGTAAGCTGGGAAGAAGTACCGGAGACCGATGCCGGGTAAGCTCTGGCTGCCGAGAATGGCTGGTGGGCTGGAAGGTCCACTTTGGTTCGGCAGTATTGGTTTAATAGGAATGTAAGAGTTGACAAAGCGTTGGGCATTGTTAAGTGGTAAATGTCGTTGTGGCTGGGCATTGTAGATCACATTGGTGTATCTCGACTGTGGCACGAAGAACGGAGGTCGCCTGGGGAAAGAAATTTGTGTTAAGCGTCAGGATGAACTAGACCACGAAAAGCTTAGGTTATCTAGCTTAGTTGGTTATAAACGATAGTAATTAGAGCTGTCTGTGAACGTGCTCGCTGGTGGTAGTTCTACCCTGGAACTACCTCCACACCTATTACTGCCACCACGCAGCATTGCTGTTTTCCTATTGTTGATGTGCTGACGAGTTTAATAGCAAAAATTTCAACTTCATGTATACATGCCTGTAGTTTTGCAAGTTGTCATAGGAATGACCAGTTTGCATGAATTACAATCTGGTAGACCGTTGTCGGTTAGTTTGCCATACAATAAGATTGAAAAAATTATATTTTAAATATTACCATTGAGCATTAGGATCGGGCGTGTCATTAGAGCGTTCCTCCCAAACAGGCGCGGGGTTGCGGTAGGGTTGCGGTGGGGGAACCGGCTCTGGCGCCGCGGGTACAATGGGACCCGTTTTCGTGCCGTACTTCACCATGATTGCATGTGCGCTTGATGCGTACAGCACCAGGCAAGTCAGCACCTGTGGAAATAAGAAGGGTTTAACGTCTGATATGGAACATTTAGTGTAAACGTTGATGTATTAATCTAAAAGTCTTCAATTGAACATAAAATTAGCCATCTTAATAGAGCATAAACCACCCGACTGCTTTTAAGTTCAAATCGATGATACACCTTGGACAAGACAGGCTTCAGTTGACAAACCTTCTAATTAACTTCATCAGAATATTTTTATTACTGGTTTTTAATTTAAACTACTTCCATATCAAAGTCTCTGCACTTCTCTGTAACAACAGTCACTAGTTCATCATTGTGCTTAAGAGGACAATAGGCTTTAATAAGTTAACACTTCCAACTATAATTGTATAACAGATATGAATTTTAGCAGGATAACTATAAAGAATCCGATACAGATTTATGTAAATATATATCCAAGCTGTTTGTATTGTCGTCGTCTATGGTCAGGGTAACGGCGTGGGGCCATAAAGTAGGCTCACGTCAAAACTCGATTCGCGCGCTGCGTAGGCACCACTGAACGTGCTAAAAGGTCTTGGCTAACTTATTCGTTTCATTTATTTAAAGGTTTAGCATCTATTCAATTGTCTTACAAAAGATTATTTTGTACCTATGCAGCTAGTAGGAATAAAAAGCACGTGACTAAAAGATTGATGAAAAAAAAAATCGATGGATAGAATGTGTGAGGAATCATGATTATGTATGAGTTTTATGACAGAGAACAGAGTGAATGACAGTGTGACGATTGGTTGAAGAGAATGGAATAAGAAATGGTGTTGCGCGGGTCCCAAATAACGTAAGACAAGGGCTGTAAGATGAAGATGTATATCTACGCAGCAACAATGTCATGATTCTTTGTACGAAACAATGTCCAAAAAACTTCGGAAAATTCAAATTAAATTTTGATGCTTCATGCTGCGTGTAGTAGAAGAAGGGCGTTAAAGGCTATTACTATTACTCAGAAATAATTGTGATGTTTGGAGCCAACGGTCATAAGAATACATAATTAAAATGTGGTATATGATTTAATTAGACCAATTCATTATGCGTATGACCTTCTACGAATGTTAAATTATAAGGAAGTCCCTCCTTAATAACGTACCTCTTGTTTCCATTATGAGAATAACATTAACATGTTAAAATACATCACATCTTGATGAGCTAAGATGTTTGAATAAGATAATTAAGTTAATCATAGTTTTCCTGGTAAACTTAGGTCGTACCTACCTACCTTTGTTTATTAAAATAGGCAATAACAACGTATCCTCTTGTTCGGGGGTTTATAAGATAGAGATACAGAAAATAGTTTATTGTATCCCAAAGTTGTAACACAGTGCACATTCAGCATCCAATAGACACGTTAATCTAGATCGAAGACAATAGCACGACTGATTTTGTATGGCGTTTTCCTTTAATGTGTGTAACTCGAGGAGTATTGTGAAAATTGGGATAAGTCGATTGACTAATCCCAATTTAAACTCTTGATACTTCATTAAGTATCAAGAGTTTAAATTGTAATCGGGGTTTTGCACGAGAAACGATAGCCCTTTGATCTCTCATTGAATTAATTCAAAACTATTTTGTAAGTTAAATAAATAATTGCAGTACATTTAAACGTCCAATTTCAAGCGAAATCATATTAAATTCAAAGACATAATATTCTCGAATAAACCCCAAGATGGGTTAAGTGGCAAGCTTGTTTTGAATAACATAGCTTGGTATAATTATGGTCGTACTTCAGTACTTAATGACATGTTTTCTTGCCAATGACATTGAATAATGTTGCTTGGCAGTCGGAGGCACAAACCAGTTCTTGCATCGATTACCGTAGTTATCGATTCAAAATATTATGACAAAATATATTATATATTTATGACAAAATTGCAGCACTGCAAAGTAACGATACCTCAGAGGTGACACCTTTGTATTCATATGCGAATGAAGGAAAATTATTGCATAATGCAATCTCAATAGCGCCAAGTCTGTAAAAGAGGATAATTTAAATACGATGGGCTTTTAGTTTAATGTTTTTAGCGAAATAGGAGTTGCAGTAATGCTAATTTATGTATCTCTACATTAGGCCTACACTTTGAAATCTTATCACTTTTTATCTGCCACGATCTATTTCTAAAAAAATCTTACAACACATCGTAGATAAGATATTCGATTAGATCACGATGAAAACCCCATTCTCATACCAACGTACCCAGTTTCCGCCAAGTGACTTCATTTTAATTAAGACAACTTCATTAAATCAGCATCATACATCTTCATCTCACAGCCTTGACGCACTTACTTCAATGCTTATCGTTCCCACGCGAACATCTTTTACCACCACATTATGTGGTTGCAAATAAAAGCTAGTTTTTTTCACTTAAACTTTATCTATTAAATGCTCAGCAAATTGCACATTTTATTACCGGTCGCCATTGTTTATGTAAAGTTAGCACATCAACTGTTGCAACCTCCTTGAATTTCCAAACTTACGATTTTAAAGTACGAATGCGCGTTATCCAAACATCTGACGAATTTATTAAAGTCGAGCTTCAAATGGATAGAACCAGATTAATGTTTGTTAACGAACAAATCAGTTCGCAGCATTCAGGGGCAAACGATCTTCATTTAGATTAGATGATATCAAAATGTGTAACCGTTTTACATACCTGTAACCACGCCGAGAGTCTCATGTTTGTTTGTTTGTGTGTTGACTACCTTGACATTCGTGTCTGCTCCCTGTAACAATATTTAAATAAATTAGTACAATTTGTCAGTGAGTCATACAAAAAGTTTACGAGATCATTACATGCGACTCCATATTAAAATTGAGAAAAGCGCAGCGCCTGTAATTGTAAAAACAGGTGTCCAAATAATTATACCCCATCAACTTGACAAGAAATTACAGCTATCAACAACCTGAAGGTAGGCACTTACAAAAAATATTGTTATGAAAACATTAATTTACATACTACGCAGATTAACTCCGTGGATTGCAGTAATTATTATGAGAAATATATTGAGTTACAAAAGATATTACTGAAGTTACATGGAAGAATTTGAATAAGAATTTGTTGGCATTCAAGATGCGTGTCCAATGTTAAGTAAAAGTTAGTTAATAATGGTACATAATGCCAGCATTGAAATAACGGAGATAAGATGGCGGAGGATGTTACACAAATACCTACAATGCTCATCAGAAACCGACAATGAAATTGATGGACAAGAACATTGAAACAAATCTTGACAATGGCAAAAGCTTTGGGACAAAATCCAACCATCGAGTCTTCATTCAAATCAGGTGAAAAATCGGTATCCACAAAGGTACCTCAAAAGACAGGTTTCATTAAGTTTAGGTAGGTACTTGATTATATTGTACAAACTCTTTTGAAACATGAAAGGAAGAAAGGTGAACAAGTTGGCGTATCTCGTACGCATCACAATGCTACCAGTAAATAGAGCTTGGCATTTGTATAGCTACCTGGTAACAGTGGTCCAAGTGTTGTAACTATTACAATAGAAGTTAGCGATGACATGGTTAGCAAGGTTGTATCTGATAAGGTTACTGGTAGCAACCACTTTGAGGTTTTGGAATGTGCGTACAATGATATGGACATTAGTGATACGAAAAAGCTAGACATGACAGACGATAATGAATGTAGAAGCTCAGGTAGAAACGGATAAGGATACATTCTTACATACTAAGTAAAAAGAATCAGCTTAATTATAGGAGCTTAATAATGCTTAGTGACATAAACATATTGTTAAACGTCATAACGGAGAAGTTAACAACTATGATCTATTACACGATAATAAAGGGTAGCCGAGCACTACAATACAATAAATTGATAAGATCTGAATCAAAATCTGAACACTGTTTTGTCATTGATCTGATAGATAGGCTATTGTTACTAAATTGGATAATGCTTCTGATGGATTGCAACAATCATGTTCTTGATGGCTACATTAGTTTTACATAACCTGAAGCATAGTAATAATTTTGAACCAAAACTGTCGAAAATTTCAAAAATGAAGGCCTAAATAGATAAGAACTAATTACAAACTCATTTTAACACAGTTCCTGATGCGGTTACATGGAAACTTTATTAGCATTTGTGTACGTTGCACCAAAATGTTAAAATATTGAGTGCCAATGTCCGTATTTCGGCACACGACTTGACATAAATTCGTGCTAAGAATACGCATGGATGTTTTGAATTTTTAATACACGCATTCAGTGATTGCCACAATTCCACTTTTAGCAACCACGGGCGTATTTTGTAAAGGCCTACATTTAGCATTGAATAAAAATATGTTTTATACATTACGACTACTTAAAATGAACTTAAAAAGGAGAATCGGGGAACATAAATTTTATCATCTTTAAAGGTTAATCGGTACATGTCAGTTGTTGAAATATTAAAGTCAAATATACACGAATACAGATCATTCTTTCTTGTAATTTCTTTTAATGTTATCAATCAAAGTAATTGTTTAATTGTAATATGTTTATAAAGTAATATTTTACTTTCGCGCCGCGCGTATTATACGGTTCTTTACTTATGTAAGGTCAAACTAAATGTTGTTGGTTATACAGTATACTTATAACAATTTCACATTCGTTAGTTTGCATTTTTAATGTTTTTAATTATGAAAGTGAGCCGGCTTTACTGAATTTTGTACTCAAATGATTTGATTTGGACCACTGCGTTCACACTAGGTGTTGGAGAAGGATCTTCAAATCCCAAATTTTGCCAAATTGTTTTTGCAGTCTCTTCAGTGCAGTCTACGGGGTGCGCAATGATGATGACCCAGAACCGTTGCTTTATGCGAATATTGGCATTCGCATAAAGTAATAAATTTAAAAAAAAAAAGTCTACAACATAGATGTCTAATTAACTTGTATATTTGCATCATATTATTCCGCACCAATGGTTAATATTTGCTCAAGAGCAGTAGCAATTACAATATAGCGCAGTTAATTCAACATTAGTTCTGCGATTTGTAGTCTCGTCACGAATTTGATTATAATAATTCAATAAGTTGTAGACCCTCGATATTCTAAAGTGTATAGGAGATAAATCGCATCTTTGGCTGTATAGTTTATTAAATTACTTTCATTCATTAGAAACCATCTTGTAAAAATCATACCTACATTATAATTACGTTCTGCTTTATGCACCCTAATTCTAGAAACAGTGAAACTCTGATGCATTTTACAAACAAAATCAATGGCTATGTAAGTTCCTAAGTTCCTTCTATGCGAGTCGCACGGGACCGATCAATGTGGCGACACTTGGGGGAGGCCTATGTCCAGCAGTGGACGTCTTTCGGCTGAAATGATGATGATGATGATGATGTAAGTTCCTATCTCGTTCCTTTGCTAGAAAAATGCAGTGTTGAAAAGAGATTGCTAATATGATTTATAGATAAGTTTAACAAGTAACCGCCTACATTCATATTGATAATAGATTATTATCTATGATTTTAGTTTGAGTTATTACTTTCACAAGTCGTAAATTATTCCGATAAGTGATATTTCCAAAATGTGCACATTAACGTTTGAATTTAGTTTCAGAAGCGTTGGGTTTAACATTCAGCGTAATTAGCACATAATTTTCTCAGCGCTGGGACACAGACCTACTCCACTCCAGAGGGAATGGGCTGTAATCCACCACGTGAGCCCAGTATAGTTGGTGAATGTAACCTCATCAATTGAATTAATTGAACACTTACCAAGAGTTTGTTGATTTACAAGTCCAAATGTTTTGTATGGATTTTATAAAATATCAATCAATCGACTGCCTGTTCGTGTTAACCCATTGGTACTTCCATAACTCAAATGTAATTGGCACAATAACACCATATACTTACTTAAGTTCAATTAATTTGTGATGCAACCTTCGACCAACTTATGCGTAAAGATAGGCAATAAATTACTGTTTGTTGATCTTTAATTACTCACGATATGGAAATTATAGTCACGCTCTTATTCCCTTGGGGGCTGAATAGCAAAATCGATGGTAGGAATCAGTAAGAACTTCGACAAAAAAAACAACTGGTATGGCACAGATGACGTTTCATTTAATTTCAAGTTGCCAATAATGTTATGAAACTACTGAAATAGCTTCTGGTTTTCAGCCTGGATACTGTCAATGAACACTGAAAATAAATTAAATTTAAATAAATTCAACTAAAAATAAGACAGATTCTGGGTCGAGTTCAATTGATGCGCCTCTTCAGTAAACCAAGTAAAAGTCTGCCTATCATATTGCCCACCCCATAATCTTCATATACAATACAACAATAACCTTGTTCCCACAGCAAAAACCAACACCTTCTGTGGGATGACAGCACCAAGTTTTTCTCCGATTCCCACAGCACAGCAGAATGCGCACGTCAACTTGTTAAATCAACCAGTCTGTCCATTCCTAGCGAATATTATACATTTATATTCGCAACGCCTATCTTAAGAATGTGGCGACATGAAATAAGTATCATTATCGATTGGACTACAGTTTACGCCTAAGCTGGCTTGCCGATGTTAAACGTCGATTAGTCGGTGAGATGTGATAAATTAAATTAAGTTTATTAGTCAGTGCTTTGCTTAGTTACCAAATACAGGTGTATATTTCCCTAAATGTGTGTAGGAATTTGTCATAAATTTAGTGGTATACATTATGCGTTCTAATAATTTGTCTGGTGTAGGTACATTACAGACTCCACACATCAACTTCGGCGGCATATTGCCGGTTTGTGTTCACTCTCAGTTGCCCGGCAAAACTCAACGACGCACTAGGTGTAAAAACATATATCGTGGCATACACATGTATCGTGCCGCTCCCATACCGCTGACAAATTTTTTCGACACGCAATGCTTTGAAGCCACCTACTAGCCCATCGACAAAAAAGTCGACACATGTCGGCAGCCTTTGGTGTGCAGAGCCCTTTACACATGGGTGTAAGCGGCGTCTTTTCCACTATAAATCAGGAAAGCCCGATGCCTTGTATGTACATTGTTGTGAAACGGTTTTAGCTGCCAACTCGTGTAATTTACAATTGGTTGTATTAATTCGATATTCGACGCGTGCCATTTACATTGCGGTGTGGAGAAACTGTCTGTGGTTATCGAGGAATTTTCTAAAGTATCTTGTAACCGCAAGAATGGTTTGTAGTATCTATTGTTTTACGCACTATGGAAGTAGGGATTTTCCGGTAGTATACATCATGTGCTTTTATTTATGAACATAATTTTAAATTTATGAAAATACTATTAGTGTGCTAAATAATTTTCTAACAATCCTTGGTAATGTTTCTTTTTTTGGTGAACATCATTAGTCCTTTAAACAATTTTATTATTTATCTATCATCGCTCACTATGAAAAACAATCTAACATCAGAGTAAAATTAAAATCCATCATTATTCACTCGGTAGCCACAATTTGCGGGCCCTATAACAATGGCAAATAAATTCCCGACCCAGTAAAAACTACACAATTACAAAACTATGTCAATGAAGTACATCGACATTTAATTAAATCAATTAATTGATCTAATCCATCAATATGCATAGTCATTCAATTGTTTTCACTGCAACATTCCTTTAGGAGCTGCACGCACATACATAATAATATTAAATTGCAGATTATATCATCGAACTGAAATTGTTACTCTATGTGCATTAGAGTAGAATTTTAATTTGCACTCTGTGCGTTTTATATACAGTTACGCATTATTTAAAGGCAGCTGCACAATATCGGGGCGATATTGACCATTATTAGCGTTGCAACTCGATCATAATTTGTCATTTACTGTCAATGCCTATGAGTGTCAATGGGAATTCTAACATACCGAAATAAATTGAGTCTTTTATATGGCAAATAAACGCATTAACTGCCTACGCAAGTACGCGGTTTACCTAACAGGCGAACCTTGTCTTACCAAAATAGATTATGTTAAATCGAAATAAGCAAGAAAATGCAATTATCTTCAGAAAAATACTGTTACAAAAGTTAATACATAAATAAACATAACTTTTATTTCAGGCATCTTTGGCCCAAAAATAAAACGTTGTCTTGTTGGTCTAGTGGTTGCTTGCGATACTGCTCAGCACGAGGTCTTGCCAAAGTGTTTGGTTTTCATCATTCATCATCATTTCGGCCCAAAAAACGTCCACTGCTGGACATAGGCCTCCCCCCAAGTGTCGCCACAGCCACATTTTGGGGGGTTTTGCAATAATCACCACGCTTGGCAGGCGGGTTGGCGATCGCAGTACGGTTGTTACAAAAGCACAGAGAACGCTGCTGCCCATTTCTCTGGCAACTCCCTTAGTCGGCTCTTACGACACCCACGGGAAGATATGGGATGGTGCTATTCTTTACGTCCGACACCATGCAGAACTATGTTTGGTTTTACCGTTAGGAATTTATCAGCCTTTAGTTAGGATTTGTGTCGCATGTCGGGCTGATGGCAATATGCTCGCTACCTAGGTTACATGATACTTTAAAATAACTGGCGAAATGTGAAAGCACTATACGCTACCTAACCAGCCATAAATTATAGGCGTGATGTTGTGTTATTTATTACTTATTTACACTGTGATTCTAGACTCAGAAGAAACATTTATAAAAATTAACGACACCTGACAGCTTTTGTGTGTGCATTACACATTTGCATCAAATTGTGATCTACCTTGAATATGCATCACGCTAAACCGCGACGAAGCATTACAATAATAATTGGCCTGTTTCCTTGGCTGTGCCTTGACAGTGCGTCAAATAACAAAGAGCCAACATTAGTCAGTACAGTAGGGATGCACGATACTTAGACATTTGTTCGATACAATGCGATACGTTTCTAGGATCGTAACAAATGGCTTCGATCCGATTCTCCCAATAGCGAATCGTGTCCCATCGTCTGCTTAGATCCAAAGTGTTAATCCCTAATCCCTATTATAATCTAGGCTAAAGTCCAGGTATTCTTGTGTCATTATTATTCGTCCACAATTTGTTTTCTTTTAAATTGATTGATCATGCGATTTATAACTGTATAGGCCAGAGTTGTCAGCAGTGGGTTCTAGCAGACGGGCCTCGTCGCCGAGAGAGGCCTAGAAAACGTTGGCATGACGACCTAGAGGCATTTGTGAAAGATTGGCCGGAAAAAACCATACGGAGATAAGAGTGGAAGGCTATGGAGGAGGCCTTTGCCCAGCAGTGGGACAATTATTCCATTAAATTATTTCGAATACCGGTACTTTTGAATCGATCCAAAATATCGAAGTATCGCATACCAGCTGTCTCGATACTGTTTCATCGAATCGGATCGCACATCCCTAATCAGTACAGGTAATGTAAATGTCCCACCCACTCGTGCGCATAATGTTACTCAATGGAACGAAATACGAATAGAAGTGCAACTGTCGCTCGCTAACTAGTTTCGCACCGTATCGAATTAATGTGACAGGAGGTACGGTGTTGTCAATCACAGCAGGAGTTTGTTTGTTAAGATTTTGTAAGAGAGCTTTAATGATGCAGATATTGAGAAAAAGTGATGATACTTTGAGCGCGTCGAATGAGTTCTTGATAGTTTTGTCTTTGGTTTTAGCTTAGATGGTTCAAGGTAGCCGGAACAAATGTATTCTTATTCAGCCGTTTCAACAACAACATACATTTATTTGCAGGCAACTTCCGAATCCCACTCCTGGGACACAAGCCTGCTCTTCACGAGACAGAGTGGACAAGCACCTGACGAGCCCTGTGTCGGAGAATCAGTATAAAATACGAAATACCTTAATTAAATTCTGAATATTTTTAGATAATAATCTTCAGCCGTGTCATTTGTAATGTGAGTTACTTTTTACTACTAGATACTCATGTTACGTGTAAGTAAAAGAAATCCAACAATTACGGACTTCCTAATGACGATAGCGGCTACAATTAGGTGTGATTGCCACTGCTGCCCACGCTATGCAGCTATACATATTGTGATTGACTGGTTTACATCAAGTAAATAATGTTAAACTTCAAGTAAACAATAATTTATTAATTTTACTCTCAATGTATTCAACAGTTTAATCTTAAACGTTATATACATTGAGTAACGTTGAATACGTTACAAATTTAAGTGATCTGATGGCTTTAGAGTAGAAAAGGTCATTCATGATCGTAACAGTGGTAACAATTTTCCAATAAGAGAGTAAAAAAATAAATATTCATTATCTTTCTGCCTTTGTCCCATTTTTGTTGGGGTCGAGTACTTTTATTCTTCAATTCTCCTCTGACATCTATTCTATCACGCTATCATTTATTTCTTTTTCTTTCATATCATTCGTCACACAATTCACCCATTGTTTCCTTGGTCTTCCTTTCCCTTTCCGTCAATCAACATTTATATTCAAATAAAAAAATATTTATAGTCCGTCGTTTTTCAATAATATTCTCCCGACCGAGTCACTGCCGATTATGAGAAACTAGCTGCGCCCCTCGGTTTCACCCGCGCAGAACGGGACAAAAAGTAGCCTATGTGTTAATCCAGGGTATATGCTATCTACATACAAAATTTCATCAAACACGATTCAGTAGTTTTTGCGTGAAAGAGTAACAAACATACATTCTTACTTATCTTTCGCGTTTATAATATTACTAGCTGTCCCGCGCAGCTTCGTCTGCGTCACATTTTCCCCGTTTTCGCAACATTTTTCATTGCTGCTCCGCTCCTATTGGTTGTAGCGTGATGATATATAGACTATGTCCTTCCCCAGTTTGAAATCTATCTTCTTGCCAAATTTCATTAAGATCCAATCAGCCGTTTAGTCGTGAAAAGGTAACAAACAAACATACAAACAAACAACAGATTGACTTTCGCATTTATAATATTAGTATGGAAGTACTGGATATAAGTAGGAAGTAGGATGGTACAAAAGTAAGTAGGTATGTGCGCAGACACTAATGTCCTCTCTGTTACTTACTCCAGTCATCTGAAAGGACATTCGTCTGAAAAAACGGGAGTCAGATCAGACACGGCAAAAACGGCTACAGGTGTTTTAACATCACACCACCAACTTCCATACTCAGGATTTCTACTGAGAAATTCCTTACGAAAAAGCCGCTCAGCGGACTACTGAACCAAAGAAGTAGTGAATATCAGTAATGTGAATATCAGTATTATATTATCACTATGTATGTCTTTCTCAACATTGTTTCAACCAAGTGTTAACTTAATAAATAACCCACAGACGTATTCTACGTTATAATAATTTAACAGTAATGTCGGAAACTCGTTGACGTTATTAATGGGCAATTTGATTAAAACAGTAAATAGCAAACCATCAACTTTGTTTATATGTTTTTGCTAGATCTTGGTTTTGTTTAATTGAATGACAAATTATTGAATTCAAGCTATTATGTTCAATTAGAATGGTCGTCATATAAGTAATAAATTAATAATTAATAAACTTCTACCTCGTCAATGTCTAATGATAAATATGGGCCTACGATAAACTGTAGGTGAATTAATTAAAAATTATTTAATATGATTGGTAATTGAGTGCATTCCTTAAAATGTGTCATACTAGAGGTACAACAATTTTGCGACGACTATGGTCTAAATATTAAAGTTTAGGTTTACCTACATTCCATCGGGAGTCTGGAAAGTAACCCATCTTTTAACAGATAAAATTAAACCTTAGTTTTGCTTACATAAGAGTCGTTTCAAATTATTAATGCTACACAAGCCTTAGGGGCGTAGTATAACATGTAAGTGTAATTCCTGGGTAACATTAAAACGCACCACACAACTGCCTTGACCAGACGATTAATAAAATGTCGAATTAAACTCGACTTATGCGACATATCCGTGAGTATGTATACTTGTACAGTAACACGGTAAACGATACCATACGTAACGGACAGGTTGGACAAGGAAGGGTAAGAATATAATACGATACACGCCCTTTCTCTGTTGGCGTTACATATTTATTCTAGCGTGACAGCGCTTTGACATTTGATATTATTAAAAGTGTGTAGTGAATGTGAGTGTGACTTCGGGCTTTGTTTAGATTCAAGACTGTATCAGAAAAAAAACATGGCGTACACACTCGCAACAAAGTATGGTCAAGACGGTCTCCAAAAGTGGCAATAGCTTTCGTAGCATTTGTGTGTAGCATTTGTCTGGTGTTCGGTGTTTAATGTAATATCCGTAGGAGTACGTACTAAAATACGAAAAAGAAGACATACTGCGCAGACCCCAAATAAATTTGGATAAAGGCACGAGAATGATGATGATACATACGTTTTAGACTTTTCACTAACTTCTGTTAGAGAAAAGTCTAAAATGTATGTTAATGTAGCGTTTAAAAAAGAATCCTTTCTTTCTTAAACGCTTTTATAAACTGTAGCTTGTTTGCTATCGCAAATAGAATGTGATTTGTCTTGGCCTTTAAGAAGCCAAAATGTATCTAAGTACTAAAAACAATCCTTTAACCCAAGGCAAAAAATTGTATCTATGAAACACAAGCCTGGTTAGTTGTTTATGATTTGAGCACTATAGCAACTTCTTGCTAATTAAACTTGAACTGGATGGTTCGTAAATCAGATCCTCATTAGGTTGTTTCGTTTGTACAGTAATTTATGAACAGGTCGTCCTTGCCTTTATTGCTATTTATCTTCACAAATAGCTAATTAGTGACAAAAGTTCAAGGTGGTCTCGTTAATTACTAAAGAAAACTGTGTTAATTGGCGAAACGATAAGACAATCCAAAAAACCTCGCATAATTTATAGTATCATCTAGAAGTGGATTAAGTGACTTGATGGTTCATTACACAACAGTCGCTAAAAGCTTACGCAAAAGAATATTTTTAATTATATTACGTCCATAATGTAGTTTAAACATAAATCCTTAAATTTAATTTACGTTATTGTGTTTATGTTCTTTATGTGCGAGTAACGCGAGTAGTCAAAATATCAGAAGGTATTTTTTTTTTGTAATTTGTAATATCTGGTCAGGAGTTCTCCGCTACTTAACAGGGATATCCTGTGGATACCGTAAGAGTAAAGCCAGATAGGGCAAAAAATAAACGATTACATGAGACACCACCTCGGAACAAGCGTTGGCTTAGACCGTCACTCGTAGAGGAGAGTCCAGGTCCAGGCTGGATCAGAGCAAAAGCCATTGTAATGCATTCTAACCACGCGCATTTGCAAGGTTTTCAGTGCGTTTCCTTGTACTTTATTTTATACTATCCACTTTCACGGAGCAATTACCAAAAGAAATTGATCTCATACATTTAGCTTCCTAAATCAACACCTACACACCAAAATGTTAACGACCTCCCACTGACTACTGCTCCTGCACGAGATTATCTCAAAATACAACGAGAGCAGTGTGTGTATTTATGTATTCGAACGCACTAATAAATGCAAATAGTCCATCAATTTGTCAGGTGACGTCACGGATTAGGACAAGGTTAGCTCGTCAGGTTTATTCTACAGGTTTGTTTCACTTGCTACTGCTTGGTACACGCTACTTTTTCTAAAATAAATCTTGTGGTTATAAATATTAAATGCATGTTTTGTTTTCATAGACGATTTGATCCAATACTTAACAGCTTCAATACAACAGAAGGCGATAATCTGATATTTTGGAGCAATACAGGAGTACCGGCTGTCATTTATAGGACTTTGACAGTCGTTATAGATTGTCAGTACCCCGAAAGTCTGACAACTCGTCTTACCAAGGGTTATCGTTTTACCCAGTACTAACTTAGTTGTGGAGGTCAGACAAGCAGTCCCTCCATGTAAATTCAGGAACAGAGACAAAGTTAGGAAAAGGCTAGGCAGATCATGACGATTACCGGTATCGGAATGAATGGATCGTATCGTGCCACATTTTTCTAATATAAGTGTATCGGGTGTCGTCCATACGTATTTTAACGTATGAATCACTTATAATTGCTCGCATCCCTAAAGACATGGTGGTGTAAAGCCTACAGAAATACGAAGATAATTTTGTGACGCTGTCTTATTTGAAACAAACCTGGTAACATTTTAGCCCAGCAACAGAAAATGTGCGTGCAGAATGCGTGACTGATGAGATACTTGACGCTTAGGTTACGTACGACGACATAACGCCTTGTTTTGTCTATAATGATCTTCTTGTTCCTCAAGTTTTTAATTACAAACATTCAAGCACGACAGTAATCACTGCGATCAGTGATTACTGTCTTGAATGAAGAAAAGAGGCTGACGTTTGTGAAAAAAACAGGCAGGTTTTATTAACTAGCTGCCAGCCTAGATTTCTTTTAGACCTTTCATTGTCATGAAAGTATTGCAAAAGTATAATAGGAGTGACATACTAACGTATTGTTAGGTACCTGGTTGAATAATTTAATTGTTCGTCATTTAAAACTAAAACTGCAACCACAAAAAATTAACTAGTCGATGACTTAATATTAATTCGTTATAAAAACATTACAATCGTTCTTGACACGGTCCATACAAAGAACAATATTTTTCAAATTGTTTTCCATCTCAGGATTTCAAGTAATTTAATTTGCTTCATAAATAAGGCAGGTAGTAGATCTATCGAAGGATCAACTGTTATTTATTAGTATGTCATCGTAGCTCGGCATTCGATGAATCGACGTGTCACCATAAGTTTATGCAAAATATATAATGTAAGAACGGTTTAGAAGTTGCTAAACGAAGATTGCTCGTTTAAATTGCCTCTGCATGGGGGGCTTATGTCTATGAATATATTGATCCTTATTAAGTCTAGTTTAGAGTAGTGTATCGGTTGTCATCTAATAACAAAGTTACTACGATATCATCTGATACAACTGAACATGGGCTCGAAAATTATACACATTATATTCATTTGATTTACAAATATTACAACTGCCTTTGATAAAGTTTGCAATTTATAAACATAAGCTTGTTATCATCATATTTTTATCATATTTTTTACACAATAATTATTAAATCTATGTTGGACAAGACCTCTCAATAGTTATTAGCTTTGATTTCGGTGAGGTGGCAAAACACGGGACCAAAAAGGAAAAACCTTTGTTTTTATCTATTTAATCAAACAAGCAGAGACGAATAATGAACTGATGATAAAAATGATGGCTTTATTAACGGTCATCTAGCCTTATCTTTATTACTATAAGGCTATTTTAAAGGCGAGTTTACACTGTATTTACACTTTGCGACAATGCGGCATGTCACTCACAGACGTTTGCTGTCGCAACAAGTGTCCTGATGCTGCTGCAATGCTGTATCTTATTATCATCATCATCATTTCAGCCGTAAGACGTCCACTGCTGGACATAGGCATCTTATATTTAATTGAAATGCTATTGGTTTTTAATAAATTTCTAGGAGCCAGAAGAACTGATTCTGATTTGTAGTTAAGTGCTAAAAGGATACTTTTTTTTTCAACATTTGGAAACTGTTTCGTGCCATTGAATTAAAAAAACACGATGGTCGGCCATTCTTTTCAGTTTTGGACACACGCCAAAAATCCATAAACAAATATGTTTCTTTTCACTGTACAATTACTTGGATTTTCTGTTATATTGTACATGTCTTTTCAAATAAATAAATAAACTATAATAAATCTGCACGAAGTTGCATCTGTGGCATAATATCGATTTCTTGCATGAAACTTTTTTCATTGTACGAGTATATAGCGTACTTAACGCGCCGTAGTATAATGCTGTCCTTTTGTAAACCTACCTTTATTTAACGTAAGTGTTACATTGTGTTAATCAGTTCAATGCTGACATAAATATTTAACGTCTCCTTTAATATTTGTTAAATTGTAGATCTTATCGTTATTCTTGTGAATCTAGTTTATCGTTTCGTTTGTAAAGGGTATTTAAGTTAGTTTTATTTACTTCTATAACGCTTGCATATAAGGAACGTGTGACTGATTTAATGTGCCTGTGCATGGATTTTGACGTTTTAGTTTAAAATAGGCTTAAATGGAAAATGACTGCGTATAGGTAAATAAAGTCGTTATATTATGTTCATGAGATGTGTTAAACAAATATATGAAATAACAATTTTAGCTGCATCAGCATTTGTTATCACTTGAACTACGTGTAAGCTTTTTTTGATAGGTAATGTTATCTGTTCGGCAATCTTTTCATTCTCTTTAAATTCTTCTCTTTTTTGTGCGATCTCATTCCGTGTTAGCTCCGCAATCAAGTATTTATTCATTTTAAATTCAAACGAGTATCTCTATCAGTAAGGTATCTTTTGAATGGTACATTTAAGTTATATCCATAAAATATAACTTATATGTTTATAAGGTAGGAACATAAATCATTTTGATAAAACCTTCATTTGTAACACACAGTTGAACTTAAACACTTGTCATTAAAGTTGTTCTTATTATTTTATAACAAGCTATTGTTTTAACTCAACTGTCCATAAATGTAGTATAAACGTACGGAAAAAACAGGGAAGTAATTATGTGCTTCTTTTATAATTTATATATCGTCAAGTACCTATATAAAGTTTGTGATCTTGGTCGATGTTTAGATAGGCAGTTATGATATTTCAAAATGCCGTAGTACAGATCGTATATGATTAGTAAACAGTCGATTATTTAGACACCTTTTTTACGGATGGGAAGTCATCAAATGGCTCTGGGTGGAGCGGAAGGGAGTATCAGACTTGTACTGACCAAAACCAAACCATGTTCCTTCTTAACCCTTTTTGTTTGAGGGCCACAGCCCGCGCTTACGGTGGCCGTTCGCCACCGGGTGGCTCCCGACGCCCGGGGCGTCTCTCGTGGCGGCTGGGACGTAACGCTCTCTCCCTCTCACGTTCCACCACCTCCTTCGCTAGCATGACCGCTTTGCAGAAAGAGGCGGCGGCTTCCCACTGCCTCTCGCTCCGGACCATGGATTGAACCAGGGCCGGATTATTTGGATTTTGAGGTTTTAAAAACAGAATGAAAAGGAAAACCATAATTTCACAGACTTAGGGCCAGCTTGCATCACAAATCAACAAAGAATTGTGGGCAAAAATGTATGCGAGCTGGTCCCACTACCGCAACATTTAAAAATACTACCACACTCACACAAGCCAAAGTGCATCAAAATCTGTCCTAGGATTATTGAGTTCTGACAATGTTAGATTAGGTTAGTTGATGCAGGGTTTTACGGTTGTGACACGTATAAAACAGTCAGCTCCCAGTCTTACCGGATGAAGCTGAATGTCAGTATTTACCATGCAGCGACTGCCTATCTTTCCCCCACAACCCAGTAGGTACTGGGTAATACAATACACCTTAGTACGATTGGTTGTCAGAAATTCGGACCACCGCCCTGTAACGACTCTCAAAGATCCTACAATCAGGCCGCGACCAACGGGTTTCATCCCGTAACGTCTTGTTAGTTTTTTTCTAATATTGTTAATCTTTATATTAAATAATGAACCCAAAACCGGTCAACAATTTCTTTAAATAAACGTACTTAAGACGCACGTAGCTCAGTTCCTGTAGGATATAATTTGAAGTGCCATAATAAAAAAAAAACATTATTATTTGCTCTTTTTAGTAATACACACTTGATGGCTGGATGCTAGGGCCATTCTGCCCACCATCCTTTGTTTAGCGGTAAACGTGTTTAAAACATTATTGTCCTGTTTCTGGCGATCATACGAAAATTAGAGCTTAGAGCTTCTAGTGAGTTGTGGTGCATGCAAGGTGACGTGTGATATTACATCACGTTTTGTTGTTTTAATGCCATCTAAAGTAAGCAATGTAGCATAGGCTATTCAGGTTTAATAAAACCGGCCAAGTGTGAATCGGGCTCGCACACCGAGGGTTCCGTACAAAAAATATTAAAATCGCAATTTTTCCTTTATCTGTGCTATAAGACGTTGCTTCGTACCAAATTTCAAGATTCTCAGTTCACGGGAAGTACCCTGTAGGTTTTGATTCCCTAGCGAGTGTTGAAAATTTGCGGAAATTTGCGGCATAAACGGGCTGTTTCCTTTGATTGCGTTGGCTTAGAAGTTTGATTTTTTCACAGCTCCAAGGGACAGTAGACCTGAGTATTTATATAAATTCCAGCTTGATACCTAGAGACAGACGGGCAGACGGACGGACGGACAAAAAAGAAAAAAGTGATCCTTCCTATAAGGGTTCCGTTTTTTCCTTTCGAGGTACGGAACCCTAAAAATGTGTACTAATAGAACTTTTCTGCAGGTTTTTGTAAAATACGACAGTAAATTGTCTTTAGACAATAGATTTAAAACTGTATTGTTAATACAGTGCTCTGAAATAATGTTTTGTAATATTAAATAACGTTATTACATAAACATGCAACATCAAACTCAACACCTAATGCAACAGAGAACTGATTATTTCTTCTATTTGTTTTTCTTTTAACTCTTGGAGTTCTGCTCAATTAAGAACCTAATTTCACGTAACGCGTTTCAGTGAATCATTCGTAAGTATGTCTAGGTAGGTGTATAAGCAGTGCTACATAGTTTTTCGAACAGTTACTAAACATAATCGGGTTTACTTTTTGCCGATTAGTTAACTGATTTCGGGCTTAGCCGAGCGGCTTTTTCCCGACCATAATTATATCTAGGACCTAGGACCATAATTATAATTATATCTACAATTTTCACTGCCGCGTTGGTCTAGTGGTTGCCATTGTGACTGCAGAGCATAAGGTATTGGTTTCGATTCCCGGGTCGGGCAAATCATTATTGGGTTTCTTCATCAGGTATCTCTCAGTAGCAGGCCAGGGAGTCTGGATTTGTGCTTATTTGGTGGCAATAAGGTCGCCCCTTATTACATGGGACTTAAAACATAACTGGCGGAATGTGTTAATACTGATTTTGAAGTGTGCAGCATCCTTAACTTCGGGAGATTCCAAGGTGTAACTAATTGGTATGTAGAAGTATATACTTAAAATGTACAGAGTTTTAAAAGTATTTGATACCATATACATACGTCGTACGCAACTTTTCAGTTCAATTTTGTTTAGTTCTTGTTGTATTTACTGACGCAAAAACCTGTTTCACATAATTATTTTGAAATTAACTCGGTAGGTATTTTTGGCAAATTTCGACAGTGAAAAAATGTTGTTAATTGAATAAGCACTTAAAGATACATTTAAACAGTTACAGCTACATTAGGAAGCCTTAAATTAAGCATTATAATAAAAAATAGGAGAATTGGGAGTATGAGATACGACTTACAGCAGGACCTTACAGGGGGAGAGTGACTCGAGATAATAAGCAATGGGAACAACTAGAGGAGAGTTTTGCTAAGAGGCACGCTGAATTAAGAGATAATTATACTTTAACAACACCATCATCGAGCTTATAAATAAAAAAAATGCTCGAAACATTTATTTAAACAATTAAACTTAGTATTTTTGAGTTGTCAAGCTCAAACTCAAAGCATTTATTTCAATTAGACCATTTCAGGCACTTTTGAAAGTCAAAAACAAAAAAAAAACGCGTAGCTACAGTCAACAGCAAGGAAGTTAGAAAATCGATGTTTCGTTCCAAAACAAAAAAAGAATATAAATATACTGGGAAAGAAACTCCATAGACGCTCTTTTAATCCACCGCCATTTGGAATACTTAATTAATTCTGCTGTATCTACATGAAAGGTACTGCATTATCTTGCAAAACAAGGCAGATCAAACAGTACGTGTTAATATGGCGCCAGCAACCAGTGAACTATAGCAACCTATAACGATTTACGCTCTATTTCTGATCTTATACCAACACGTTGCCGTCTCACTAGATTGCAAACGATACGGCGATACCCAAGCATTTGTAACACTTCCGCGTGAGTTAACTAACACTGTGCAGTGCCCACACAGTTGGCAGTTGGATGGCTACGCATCAAGTACCGGTCTCTATTAAGCTTAAAAGGATAGCTAGTCACCTAAGTCATCATCATCATCATTTCAGCCGAAAGACGTCCACTGCTGGACATAGGCCGACCAAGAAGGGGGGTTTTGCCATAATTGCCACGCTTGGCAGGTGGGTTGGCGATCGCGGTACGGCTGTTACAAAAGCACAGAGAACGCTGCTGCCCATTCTCTGGAAAGTCCCTTAGTCGCCTCTTACGACACCCACGGGAAGATATGGGATGGTGCTATTCTTTACGTCCGACACCATACAGAACCTTTAGTCTTACCTTAAGTCTTTGGATGAATTTCTTGGGAGTTTTGAAAATGACAGTGGTAAAAAAACGTGTGCGTCTCGGGACGCTCGACAGAATTGATAACTTAAACTAATGCCTGCTGCCGTATGCGTGAGAGAAGGGGAAGCCAGACAGAGTGGCGCCGTAACGCGTTACGTTACGAAGCGGTTTACTCTCCCATAAGAAGTTATCACTTCAAAACCACAAATCCTCTGACTTGTGTTTCTTGCTTCATTCAATTAATGTTGCATTCATACAATACATAATTGTGGTGACAAAAGTATGGACCGCCACCTCGTACGATCTTTAATTACTCCTTTTGATTTGTCAAGACCATTTACCCATTGCCTTTTGGGATTAAAACAATTATTCAATACGGGAATCAGCTGGATAAGGGACGCACAGAACAGAAATTAATGGCCGAAGAGGGGGCTATACCCAACAGTTGCAGTGGGTGATTACTTGCTGAAATGATGATGAGGTGTCTTGTGTCCCAAGTCCAACTATCTAGTCTCTACTAGCCAGTTCTTGGGAGACATAGTTTGCGTAAAAAATATAGACAGGCTTAAGTTATTGGCAATGACAGCCAACGTATGAAGGTTACGATTCCAATAAATATGTATACTTAATTAATTCTAAGTAATCTCAATATTTTAGTTTCCTCAAACTATAAACATCACTGAGGGAAAACCAACCTCAAGAAAAAATCTCAAAACAATGGAGAGCTGTGAATGAGAAGACTAATAAACATTACTTTCCAAAATATTCGTGGGAACAGATGAGAAAATTTCCAATACTTACGTGTTCATTTGTTCTGTGAACTATAGAAAAACTGGTTTGTCAACGAGATCGCTGGGTACCTCTATGGGTTGATAATGAATGTGCAATTTCAGTGGATTTATTTTACTTATGATAATACGAAAAATTCAAATCACAGTATTTAGGAACATCTTATCTTACATTTTTTTTTGATCATCCTGAGGAACTCGGCTTTTCTAATAATATTAATGATTTATTTAACTTCAAAGTGATTATTTTTTGAATGTTTTGTCATGTAAGTGTCCGACTTTCGTGTCGATAAGATATGGATAGTTTATTAGAGAAGTTAATTTTATATCGCATTTAACAGACAGTAACAACGAGTATCTTTGTAACTAACAGCTGTTTATTTATAACCGGGAATTAATCAGTATGATATTAATAACCAAATATATTAAACTCGATGTAAATGACAATTAATAATTAACGAGCTGTTAACATGGGTAGAACATTATTTGCAGGTATGCTGTTGTTTAATAACCCGTTGGAGAGAAATAAAAGTGGACTGTATATTATAGGCTTGGTTTAGTGCCGATTAGATTTACAATATTGAACTGTTCCGGACAAACATAAAATAATTAAGGAAGGCGTTTGAGAGATCGTCCGTCGCAGTGGTGTCCGAGGAAGCGAGTCTCCGCAGGCCGGCCGGCGCCGCCGCCCGCAGCTCCCCTCGCTCGCCGATGATGTGGACGATGACGCGTAGGTCGGTCACGTCGCTTGCGCGTGTCGCCTCCGCGTGCCGACTGCGTGGTTGTTGGGTGCGATTCCCAACAGCTGTTATAAGTATGCCTTTATAAATTAAACTTGAATGTTAGCTAAGATTTCTAAGGTTTTTCTTCCATTGATATTATGGTCTTGTTATAAATAGGTGGTGGAGGTCAGATAGGCAGTCGCATCCATATAAAGTACATACAGCTGCATCTGGTCAGTCTGAAAGTTGACGATAACATAGTTAACCTTTTAAACGCCAGAGCATAAACGCACGCGTGTGCCCTCCACGCCAAGCCACAAATTCACTGTAAACACTTAGAAATTAAAAAAATGGAATTTCAAAAGTACTATTAACTTATTTCTAAATAATTATAACTTATCTTTAAAATATTTTATTTTAATATTTAAGATATTATATGGATCACATTTTAAAGATATATAAATAAACACAAACAAAATTAATGATTCAAATTACTTATTTCGTGTTACAGTGCACCACATTTTTTGTCATATATTTTTGTGTCGTTGGCGTACGGGGCACGCGCTTGCTTGTCATATTTACGTGACAATGGCGTTCAAAAGGTTAAGAAAAGGTAGGCAGATGATGATGACTTGGTGTTGTGGTTATGAAGAATAGTTTATTCATTGGTAGGTTGTTTTGCTTCTGGAACTACTTCTAATAGTCGAGTGAATTCCTATTCCAAATAACATAAATTACAAACACAATGCGATATGTGATTGTAAAAACTTTAACATTATACGTTGGCACGTTGTTACATTCGAATACAATAGCGGGAAGGCAGCAATTAAACGGGTACATATTACTAGGGCGCCAACACACACTGTGCGGGAGTTCACGGCCAAGCCACTGTTGCATAACGACCCGATGCAGTAGAAAACAAATAAAACCGATACTAATCTCCGCTTGATACACCATAAATCTTTTTAAGGTTAAATTTTGCAAGTACTTGTGAATATAAACCGTAAAATATAAATGTTTCGAGAGTGAGAATTGTTTAGAAACAACCCAAGTAATCGTGCGATGTGTTAATTAAATTAATCTTTCAAAATAGGAATAGTGTGTGAATTTTTCAACTTTATAATTAGCGTGAATTAATTAGGCAAATTCTTTTTTTATGCAATTGCCGTTTAGGTAGTGTATTCGGAAACATCATATCAAAATTATCCGTGTACAATTTATTGAATGTTTTAAAACACGCGTTTGATTTCAACATTATAAGTCAGTTCAATAAACTGTTTGGAATTATCAAATGATCATTCGAACTAATAGATCACTGCAATGAATTCATGCTAAACAATACTGCACACAAATGTACAATCATTAAAGTCTTGCCTCGACCTTTGCTCATCAATCACCGTCATTCAGTTTAGCCTTTTTCGAAGTAAGTTGTTGTTGGCATCCAGTCTTACTTAATACAGTGAATACCAGAACTTCACCTGGATCGACTATCTATCTGACCTTCACACTCATCTCGTCCTGGCCATATTATTTATCAATATGAAACCAGAAAAAAATTCAACCGCTGCAAAGGATTTAGATCCTCGTTTTAACCAAGCAGACTTTATTAACTCCTGCCAAAGCTTAAGAAAGTAAGGACGGTACGCATCAGACATAGATAACATAAGGCACAAGTATATAAGTGAGTTGTAGCGTTGACATGGGAACTCCATCGTTAATATCAGTTGTCAGTCTTTCTGCACGCAGCTGAATACCAGCACGCGTAGCATGACCGCCGTAGAAACGGGCTATGTCGACGGCCGAATCGACAAACTGACACATTGTCATTGTCTATCTGTCATTATTTCGATTCTTCCGTAAACAAAACTCGTTTCTACAGTGGCCATGCTACATATGCTGTACTTTAGATGGATCGACCTATCTAACATTCACCACCCAGTCACTCGGTCTCACGATATCCTTTTCGCCCTTGGCAATACACTCATCAATTTAAAAAAAGAAAAGTTTTTAATCAAGTTTTGCTCATTACAGATAAGCAGACTTGAATAACTCTTTACAAAGCTTACTTAGACAAGTAAGGCTCAATACGCATCACGTACACAAGGTGTGTTACATAAGGCACAAGTAAATAGGTGAGCTGTGGCGTTGACATGGGAACTTCATCGTTTATATCAGTTGCATAACCTTCAGCAATGGAGGTCAAAGAGTGAGTTACGTGTGTTCTGTTTGTGTGGTGCCTTCGTGATGCTTGAAATTAGGCCCCGGAATTGAAGATGGCCTATTTTAAAGGTCATTGTACTTGTCTTGTTGCTGGTCTTGCGATATGTATAAATGATTTATTTTTATCTACTACACATAACAACTATGTCTAATGAATCTTCTTGAACCTGCCTCAGTTCTTGGTTAGGTCACCTAGGATTTAATTTCATGACGTTATTTTTACACACTGATTTATTTATTTTCAAACAATTACTTCACGTTTAGAAACGCCCGTACGGTGATAATGGTAGTTTTTCCTGTAACCCCGTAATCTGAAAAGACGAAAAAAACGTATTTTCTTAAAAAATTTCAAAATTTCGCTCAAGTTATGGATCTACACCGCTACACCAAAAGGTCACTACACTGGCCAAACAATAGCTAATCACGACCTGTCAACTCATCTCAAACTCTTACCATCATTAAAATTCCTTATTTAAAACATCATTTAATGTTTGAAACTGTTTGAGACATCGCGATTTTGATCACAAAGATGCGACGTCTTGTCAACGTGTTGCAACCAAAATAGAAAGAGTTTTGATTTATAATCATTAGTATTGTAATCAAAAAGGAGGCTCAGATATGCTCTTATAACATGTTTTTTTTTCTGTAGAATCGGGCTCACTGGACGGAGAGGACGAACATTTATAACCACTCTTAGAATAGATGTTATGTAAAAACCAAATTCTTAAACACTGAGGCCTCAAACATTTTGAAAACACTTAACAGTTAAACACCTTCTATTCGTTATCTGAAGAGGTTACCGTATCAAGGCTGTATATTTTACATTTTTACGCAACTTATATCCAAAATTTTTGAACAAAATGTTCCTGCACACAATAGAAGTAGAAGAGAATTAGCATTTTTAATAGAATGGCGTAAGAAACCGCAGCTCATCATAATAATATTTTATATGGAACCAGTACGGCACTCGACCACATAATTGACAGATTGCGAACATCGAACTTTCACCTCAGTGTTTATGATAATAATTTATGATTGCCACAACAGATTCAGATAGCATAGTTAAAATCGTACAATGAATTCGTGATCATCATTATTCTTGCCTATTACTTCAGACCAGACTTCCACAATTCCTTCATCTCCCACAACGTCTTTTTATCGACATTGAATTCAATTGTTTTGATTATAGACTCAATGGCTCCGACATTATCATAAACATTAACACGAGCACCTTCAACAGTTGTAACTATCTAATACAAACAACCAATCGAAGTCGCCAATGGTCTACAGTTCACAACAAAACTTCGAAAGGTAAAAATCTTACGTCGCCAAAAGTAATTTTTTTTGCATGCACCTCTTGTCCATCTTTCAGTTAACCGTAACATTTGCGTAACCTTTGACTTTTGCAACGACTCGACCAAAACCATTCAACTTGGTTTCCGAACTATGGTTACACGGCACCATTGACGCAAGATAGTGAAGAGTACATTGGTTTACACGCAAAAGGTTTGTCAGTTACGTAAAGCTGAAGTAATTTGTCTAATCTTTCAGATGTGTCATAATTTGCTTAGTGTTCTGTGGTGTCTTATTTAGCTAACGAGATTTCAATAATACCATATTTAATATTTTATTTTTGACATGTTAATCGAAAATCCAATAGTTGCTGGAGGCTTTAATTATTCGACCGTTGGCAGTGACAACTGTATAGTTTGATCAGTAGAATCTGGTTATCGCTAATAATATTGTATGTTGTGATAATACCACTCTTTCTTCTGACAGTAGTACAAGATGTACTATTTAAGGAGAATGTACTTTATATTTGGTTCAATTTGGTTACATAAATAATGCAAGTTTATCTCATTGCCATCGTTGTATTGAAAATTCACTTTCTGTCTGTAGCAATTTTGCGTGTCGTCTTCCAATTAGCATATAATGGGTAGACGCGCTGCTATGTGCAATGAGTGAATTAAAACAAGCTGTTACATTACGACTGTTAAGTAATCCGGTGTTACACATAACATACGAAGAATGTCATGATTTATTTCGGTAGATGTTTTGGTACTTTGACCCAGGGTGTTTCAAGTCAGGATAGTTAACCGACTACTCAGCGTCACCACAGAGGCTATATAAGCCGTAACTTACTTGCATGCAAATAATGATGATGCAGTTTTTTTGTTAAAGATTTTACTTTTAACGAAAAAACCGCATCATTATTATTTCAGCCCGGAATCACCGCAGGCCTCCCATTTCTTCTGCCACACCTCTTGGCTCAATGCGTACGGCATCAAAACTACCAACGGCCATCGGCCATCTCCGGGTCTAGTTAGATATCGAAAATCACAATGACATGCCCAAGAAGAAGCATAAGCTCAACATCAACTTTTACAAATACAACTAAAACCAACAAAATAATTATTTTCGGAGAAAACGAGGAACTTATCGAGGCGAACGAAGAACCGGGTAATTGCAGTAACATCGTCAAATTGTTTACTTTACACCTTGTAAATCCAAATGAACCTCTTGGACGTCATTAATTTAAATAACGACGAACACTTGTAAGTGTACGTAATTTCGTAAATAATTGTATCCTGACAGACGTACCTAACAAAATAAGGCTTAGAATTGTATGTTCGAGTATCTGATTTTACTGTTTATTTGAAACCCCGGTCACGAATACTCGAATACTTCAAAGCGTGACTTTAAATGTTTGCGGAATTTATTGAGTATATAAATGTGATAGAAAATACTGCCAATGATCAGTTTCGAACTCAAATTACAACCTCATTACAAATTAACACGCCAACTTGATTAATTACGGAAGATCCGTGTGTCAATTAGATCATTTAGATGCTACCATAGCTATTAATAGCGAATTAGAAGTAATTAATCGGATGCCTGTATAAACAACAAAGTCGGTAACCGTGTCGGTAACCACATTGTCGGTTATTTTATTTTTTTTAGCTTTTGATCGGAATTATAAAGCCAATATCATATGGATGAGAATGTTCTGTAATGCTACTGCATACTTTTTCAACGATCTTATTATAAATCTGATTTTGGACACGGATTAAAATTCACTTTATTCCAACCATAACAAAAATCGGCCTGACAAAGGAAGATCTAAATACTGTGATACTTAAAAAAAACTAATGCATATTCATAAAACGTAAAAGACAAAGTTCAATCAACTTAAAACAACTTAAGCCCTTATCAATAAACTAAAACAAGAAATACTTGAATAGGGTCAATGGCAGTACAACACTTAACCGTGAAATGATTGAATTACGATCATACTTCACTATTACAATATCGAAGTTTATGCAACAACTAACAACGATTTATAGATTCATTCATTGATCTGCCGAAACTATGCCAGCAGTAGTCAGTTTCAATACATTGCCCAAGAATGTTACGCGACAAAATTGCACGCTTTTGAGCACAATGAGAGTGATGTGTTGTTCATTGTTCGTCTTCTTTTGGGCTTTTGTTGTTTGTTATGAGTTCTATTATGTCATTGTCATTTGCTGTTGCGTTGTTTTTATCTAAATTGTATCTATCAGGTGGTACTAATTAGTGAGTGTATCTTTTATCTTTGATATTAAATCCAGGTGCAACAACGTGCATCATTGTAGTTCTGTTGCTTACATACATTAATTCCTGTTTGTGTACAATGAAAGTAATGAGTAGTTCGTTGTTTAACTTCTACTGAACTTCTTTCATTTGCAATAACTTCTATTACGCGATTATCATCATCGGTTGCCTCTTTTACATTTTTTATTTCATTCGTATTTTGGAGATTTATCAAATTACCAGGTACCTGTACTTGGTAGTACACTTACTATCGTATTTTTTACAACTAGCTCTTGAATATTTGATCCTCCTTCGATACGTATGATTTTAGAGCTAGTATAATAGTATAATATGGCTAGGAACAAATGCCATACAAATATTTATGCAGGTACAGCAATTGAACCTACGACTCCTGTTTGCAAAAGCCTCAATTGGATTGCAGTGTCTTACTTCAGTTGGTTTTGCACGACAATATTCGCATTTAAATACAGAAGACATTAGCAAAACCTTCAATATATCATAAAACAATCAATCTTCCAACACGCAAAAAGCTGATGATCAAAACTGCCTTGGACTTGATGACATTAACCGAAGTCAAAGACCACGAGAAGGTCGTGAGTTCAAGAAGATTCAATCAAATTATCCAGGTATCGAAGGAATGGCATCATCATTACCCAGGAGTTACGACCCCGTCGGAATCGCGAGCTGTAATAGCAATCATTAGTGGAAAATTATACGTAATTTGACAAGAAAATTGAATTTTATACATAAACACTCAATTCAGACACGTGCATATTTTGCATATACATTCATATCATGTCGGAATGTTTCATTTGAAATAAATGAGCAGGAAATTCAAATCGTCCAATAAAATCGTTTCAATGGTCTGCTTATTATGAGTACCTTATAAATGACCAAGATATTTTTTAATGTTATAATAAATAATTATACGTTCCCAACAATAAGGCATAAAGAATAACACTCGTATCAAAAGTCTCATAAAAAGATTAAATACTTGGTATCGATTATACGGAAGTCGATCGCGTAAGACAAGATAAATCATAAATCAAACAGCTTAGCACCAAGACTATCATTAGAGCATGTATAAGAAAATTAATTCGTTAACATGTAATCACAGTCAAAGTATTTTACTTTTGATGGCCTATTACAAATTTACGATCATTACTGATTTGAAGTTCAAATTACGCAAGAAGTTACCCGTTTAGCCAATTTAGATCAAAACATCGATCATTAATGGAATTTAATTAGTATTGCAATTTTATTGCCAGTTTATGAAACCCATAACCGTTTGTATTAAATATCTACATTATGATGAAATTAATATCTATCAATAACAGTTTTAAATTCAGGACACCTTTATTTGTGTTTAATGGGCTATCAGTATTTTATGATTAAAACAAAAAAATCATTGGTTTTCTGTAAAGTCGGTTTGCGGACGATAGTTTAACGTGACAACGTCATAACAAAACATTGATTAAAGGATTGCATACTTTTATGAATAGCAAGCCGAACGCTCAAGCCGACCGTGCATTTCGCTCGCTCGTGCAGCGCTCTCGCTCCGATCGTAACGTTACAATGATCCCTTACATCCTTTTTCGTGCGTGCAGCCGGCGTTCATCGATTTATTAGACGTTGTCACGTCAAAAAAGAAACATTTGAATCAAAAATTATTTAATATGATCGTTTTGCATTTGAGCGAATTAACATGATCTTGAGATAAAACTACATCGAGACAAAATTCATAAATAAAATCATTTGAATAAATATATAATAAAATCAATTAGTAAATATTCAAATGATTATTTTGGTGATCTGTTATGAATGCTCAGTCGATGCAGCTACAAAACTGCATCAAAAATAATTTTAAATATCAAAACAACCTTAAGATACAATTAGAATTACATCAGATGATACTATAATATGCAGACAAAGTATCAAATTATGAAATAAAGAATGTATGAAGGTCAATACCGCATGCATTTAGCCAATATCCGATGACAGCGATAAAGATAATACTAATATAGGTAATTATATCAAAGAGGTGATGGCGAAACGTAAAAGACATTTTGTTCGCACGGGAAGGGATGATGAAACCGAATTGGGTGTAAGAGCTGAGCCAGTAAGTACCCAATGTTAGAATTAGATGAAGCAACGCGTGCGGCCAAGAGAGCAAAATTGAAGTGCGTTCCGTTCATAATGCCGGTCGAATCTAATAACAGTGAACTCAACACCGCAACAAATTCTGCTGTCAACAACAGCATTAAATTTCTTGAGCCCCCTGTTATTGATTTTGATGTTGGCGTTCATGACATTATTGTATTGGTCATAAGTTTTAGTGTAGGCGTTACTGTGTGCGTATTTTGTATGGTACGAGTTTTTGATAAATGCATGACTACTGTATTGTTACTCCAGAGATCATCAATTTAAAAATCATAAATATAATTATTAATAAATAACTAATGTTTCGAGGGTTAGTGCTGAGCATGAGGTCTTGGGTTTGATTCCCAGGTCAGGCACAGTCATCATCATCAGCCTATAATGTTCCCACTGCTGGGACACAGGCCTCCTCTCTATAAGAGAGAGCGGGCTGTAAGCCAACACGCGGGCCCAGTGCGGGTTGGTAGATGTCACATGTCTTCGAATTTTTACTTCTAGGACATGCAGGTTTCATCACGATGTTTTCCTTCACCGTTTTTTGAGGGCAGCGGTGATGAAATAAATTACACAAATCAATGCGCCTGCCTGGGTTCGAACCCTCGGCATACTGCTCGTAAGTCGGGGCTGCCACCACTGGGCCACCGCTGCTCCCTCTCTGCTGTCAGGCACAGTGTTATCGGGTTTTCCATCAGAAATTTCTCAGTAGCAGCCACGGAATCTGGATTTGTGCCCGGTTGATGGCAATAGACTCGCTCTCTTTTAAAAAGGACTCAAACATAACTGGCGAAATGTGGGTGTACAGGCGTCATGTTATAGTTTGTAATATCAAGCTATGCAAGGTCTGCATTTTGACCAATCGTCTATTATTATTTCACGAGCCAAAATTCATTTAATTGTATTCCATTCCCAGTCATTTGATGTTATTCAGTTCCTACTCCTTACCAGAAGCCTACAGAAGACGCAAATAAAGTTGAAAGAGATAAGTATAATATTACACACGGTTATTACGACACCTCCGTTATAGCGGCTCCTCGGATTTCTGCCGTTAATTTAATAGGCGTAAACGGTCAAGTTACATTGAATAACTAAATGCTAATTTTAATATTCATGCATTTCATATTTTGAAGAGTGTTATTGTAATAACAACTGCTTCTGAGAACTGTTTACCCAATTTTTGTTATCCTCCTAAATATGGCTACACGGTTGCTACTTTTGCTCTCTTAAGATTAACGTTTATTTTTAAGTTGCAGTGTGCAGGTAAATTGTTTTTTCTTAGAATCGTTACAAGGAAAATAATATTCTTATTCTTTATTGCACATAAAATTAAAAGATATACATACAAATAATATATAGCTTATGTACAACGGCGAGCTACTAATAATATAATATATAAATAGTACTCTTTCGAAATCTTCAACCACATTACAGCCTTTTAAATCTTACTAGCTGCCTTAGTAAAATAATTAAATTAAATAGAATAATCCGTCCCAGTTTCAAACCAGATACATCTAACACGGATACTGAATCATCATTACACATACATAAATCCAAGTTAGTAACATGTAATGTAACATTTGACCAAAAGGAAAATCCTATTTCTGACTAACAAGCGAGCAACATAACACATGGAGAAATGCTTCCCGAGTAACACCATACATGGTTCAAGGAAGTTATTCAACTGAGGTAAATGACAGATATGTGATACGAGGGACAAAGGGCCGCTTGCCTGCTTTGTAAGTGTTAGACCAGCTTGAATAGGGATGGCGAAAAATTATTAGCACTAGTGCGTAAAGCTTTTGGTCAAGCCGTGCCGCTGATATTTATTATCATAACCTAACTAAAGGACGAAATTAGTATTGGATGAATTCAAGTGTGTAACATAGAGCAAAGTTTCTGCCTTGACAATTATTATATTTTGCTAGCCCAGAACTTTGCCACTTTCACCGTGACGTCGGTGAGTTGTCGATAGAGGAAATTAAAATTTTACCGTTTTTCGATTTTATATTTAAAACTGAAGTACCTTTCTTGTGTCATCCATAACACTCAAGCCAAAAGTTTGTCATCCCTGAGCAGGTTAGACTTATAGATCTTAGAATATATTGTTGAAAATGCTAAGAGTAAGTGAGAGATAATCTATGACCATGATAAATGGTTATCGTGCAACAATAAATGTCAACACATTTCTGAGTGTCATGTTGACTTGAATGACATTAAAGATCAAGTGAAACTTTTTGCCTTTTGTATTCTCATGTAATTAGATAAATATTCAAGTAGGTACATTTTGTATAGGGATCGCGTGTCCACACACGTCAAATACCGACAGCATTGTACTCAGAAGGCGTTGCCTAATGGATTGTCTAACTAACATTGTTTTAAGCTTTTACGGTTTATAACCTAAACCCACACTGTGACTTACAGGATATCTTCCGTGATTATTAATTAATTTGAGTTCCCAATATTTCCGCGCTGTTGCAAGCGCCAGTGCAGTGCAGTGTTGTTGGAGTCAATCTCGGGATCGCGGTGCTTGAAACAGCGGCGAAACATCGGGAACTCACAACAATAAATAATCACAGAAGATATAGTGACAGTTTAGGTTTTGACTAACTTTGGCACCAATGATTAGAATCAAACTGTCGTGTAGTAAAATACCTGATTAGTGACAAATCAAGACTAATATTTACTTGCAAAAAGTAGGTACATTCGACAGTAGTGTACTTCTTTTCTTTGCATACCTAATTAAGCAGTTGTATCCATTGCATGTTACCATTGCATGTTAAAAATGCTATAGCTACGACAGTTTGCCATGTTTTTATTATTAATTATAATAATCCATTTATTATCAGGTTACAAAGACTGTTTAGGACAGTCTAAACATACATATTAGTAATATATTTTTAGTATTAAGGAAATAGTAATAATTTAGTTAATAAGCTTGCAACACTTTATTTATTTTGTCTTCCTGTCGATTTCCAACGTGAAACGGGGGGTTCGTTGTCACTAGTACCATTAACAGTTCCATGATGGAACTACTGACTGTTTTTTTTTTATCACTAGTTCCATTTTAAGGTGTGCCTCCTGACTGTATTGTTATATTTTTAATAAACTTCATAAGTTTCAAGTTCCCACGCATTTTATTTCGTACAAAGACCCATAGATAAATACCTTAACCTAAATATAATGTATACCATAACAACATCATAATTATTACTACCGATATTATGTAAATCTAGAGAATCAAAATTAATTTAAGCTGTCAAAGATATCCTGCTAGTTCCCAATATCCTCGATACCTTTCCTGGATATTACTCTTAAATGACCAATTGACCATTATTAATAGTAATTATTTCCGTAAAATATATTTTACGCAAGTCTATGCATACGATTGATATTGCCTTCAAAATGCTAAATTAACGAAAAACGTATCACGAATACTTCGATATGTAATTGACACCGACAGGAAAATAACTGTTATTAAAGGGAAGTAACGAAATCATTAATCGTTAAATACGTTTTCATATGTATAATTGGTGGCGTGTCATCGATGTACGAGTATACAACACTAGCTGTCCCGCTCAACTTCGTCTGCATCACATTTTCCCCGTTTTGGCAACATTTATCATTGCTGCTCCTATTGGTCCTAGCGCGATGATACATAGCCTATAGCCTTCTTCGATAAATGGGGTTTCTAACACTGAAATAATTTTCAAATCGGACAAGTAGTTCCTGAGAGCGCGTTCATCCAAACAAACTCTTCAGCTTTACTATTAGTAACAATAATAATATATAGATAGATCAAGAGCCAGTTCAGAAGGCAGTACTCCTCGATACGGCCCGCATTGTGAGGAGGTTCCTGTCTCTGCAGCCCTAACCACCGGTAGCTTGGACCCTGCTCCCGACACCGGCGGAAACCTGTTTTTTATATTTTTAAATGTCTTTTTTGTTTTCTTTATGAAATATTTAAAAATGTATAAAATAAGATGAAAAGCTGAATAAAGGAAATAATATATATAGATATAAGACAGAAGATATAAGACAAGGCGGAAATGTACCTGTAGGTCATTAGGTAACAAGCGTTGGACAGCGGTACACAGGCTGTAAACGGACCCTTCAGTAAATTAAGTAACTCTAAGCAAAAATGATTGCTGGGAAACGACCTTTTGGGGTAAAAATCACGTTTTACGGTAGGACTCAATGTAACACACAAAAAAAGCTGTGCTGACGGATGCATTGAATAGAAGCGAGGTCTTTGACTTTGACCCACAGAAGAAATGTATTTGACGCCCATTATGTATAAACTTTGCCCCAGCGAAGGTCTGGGTCTCTATTCTAAATTTCAGAGAAATGAGTTGAGCTGCCTAATAACTGAACTCATTTCTCAATATACAGACAAAAAAAAATCTTTTGTCTCATGCGAAAGTTCGTGGAATGCATGGATGTTTGTTTCTCTCTCGTACAAAAACTACTGAACGGATTTAAATATTAGTTTATAATTTTGATTAACACGTAGGATACTTTTCATTTCGTGGGACAATTACCGAACTCCACGCAGGCGAAGCCGCGAAAATAAGCTAGTTTGTAATATCAATTACGAAGGCTCTAAAATATACACAATGCTTAATGTATGACTTTCGATATGCCGACAATTGTATCCGTGCTTCCATAGGTGTTGCAATGCCAAACCAATGACTTAGGTATAATAGGTGACAAGGGTCAAACGAAGTCAATACAGAGCTTTGCCGACATAATATTAATTACTCTTTAATTATATTTAAAGGTCTTCGCCTATGGGTCCACCAAATCCATCTTTTTTTTGCTAATACATTTTAAAACATCAATCCGTTAAAATCCTCAAAATAGACATAATTGCGATTTCAACGGGTCCTCGGAGGGTTAGGCAAAGGTAAAAAGTAACACACCTACATTACACCAATAATGTGTATAAGTCTTATGTAACAGGGCGCGAGGCTATTGCTATCAACCGGGTTCAAATTCAGTCTCCATGGCCGCTAGTAAGAAATTTCCGGTGAAAAAACCCAATAACACTTTGCCGTCCTAGAAATCCAGAACCCAGAACCACTTGTCAATTAACCTTTTCCTTTAAAAGACGTCCACTGCTGGACATATGCTTCCCATACGTAACACCACTTTGACATTTTGGGGGGTTTTGCCATAATCGCCACGCTTGGCAGGCGCAAGCACAGAGAACGCTGCTGCCCATTTTCTGGCAAGTCCCTTTGTCGCCTCTTACGACACCCACGGGAACATATGGGATGGTGCTATTCTTTACGTCCGACACACAGAGCTTCTTCCATTCTTTTCTTTAGATTTAAGTATGTTTTGTTTAATGGTGTGTGTACTTGTGGCATGTGCCAAATAAACTTATTTTCTTTCTTTCTTTCTTTGTTCAGTAGTCACTCTTTATCCCATCTACAAGTATTGCAATTATAGGTACTTATAGGTAGAATTAAAGAGTGACTGATTTTATCTACGTCGGACCTAAGATTAGAGCTGCGTTTAGGTCAATCGACTAACTACCTATACCTATGTTAATTTCTTAATTAGCAAGCAATCAATTGTTGGCAACCTGCCAGTCTAACTCTAGTACTCGTACGAATGAGAATATGTATGCTATTAACGTAACCATAGGGTCATTGGTCGTTGTGAAACGTCTGCTTAGTAAATTAGCATTGGGTTTACTGAGTGATGGCTTGTATGCTTCTCATAAAAGGATTCTATAAAATAATTCTTGCACATGCCTACTCATCATCATCATTATCTGCCTAGCCTTTTCCCAAACTATCTTGAGGTCGGCTTCCAGTCTAACCGGTGCAGCTGCGTACCAGTATTTTACATGAGGCGACTGCCTATCTGACCTCCACAACCCAGTAGCTGGGTAATACGATACCCCTTGGTAAGACTAGATGTCCGACTTTCGGCTACTGACTACTCGTAACGACTCTCAAAGATCTACAAATGACAGCCGGGACCAACGGCTTGACGTGCTTGCTGCACGGAGGAAACTCGGTATGTAATTATGGTCTACGGACCATCCTCGGCAAGCACGGCACATGACCTTAAAGATCGACCCGTGTGGCTGTTATTATGCACATTCCTACTCAATAACTGTCAATCCTTTTTGGAACGTTTTGGTTAAGTGTACAAGCTCTGCACAGGGTCGTCTGATCATCGTCTGATCTCGAGCCGGCCAGGATTGACGAAGAGCCCATGAGGGGGTAATGCAAATCCCATGCAGCTTTCTTACTATAATGAACCAATAAAAATTTAATAAAAGAAATAGGAGTTGTGATCACAGAATTGATTTTGTTTTTTTAGAGTTCCGTGGCCGAATTGCAAAAAACGGAACCCTTATAATAGATTCGTCATGTCTGTCTGTCTGTCCATCCGTATGTTATGTCACAGCCACTTTATTCCGTAACTATTAGGACTACACCGTTGAAATTTGGTAGGTTCTGTAAACCGCTTTACCTTTTTTTTTCAAGGAATTGAACCTAAAAAAAAAGTGAAACTTATACGTGCGTGTCTTATTATAGATAGGTCTATCAAAATGACATTAAATGTTCCTAAAACCGTTTTTTTTTCAAACTCAATCGTTTGAAAGACAGACACTTCCAAAGTCGTAAAATGTGTTTAAAGTAATAACCCCCCCCCTCTAATTTCTAAAGTAAGAGGGAAATTCTGAATAAATGTAGGTTTGTAGAACGCAAAAAAACAATTAAAATTGGTTTGAATAAGATTTTGCTTTTTTAGTTTTTGTTTTCTGGGACTTTTCACCAAACTGCAGCAATAACTTTGTTTTTCAATAACATACAATGACAAAACAAATTTAGTATTGTAGTTTAATTGACTTATCAATGACCGTTCAAAATATTGTTAGTATTTGTTTTGGGACTACAGAACCCTGTGTGCGAGTAAGACTCGCACTTGGCCGGTTTTTCGGGCTTAACCTTTTATTTTATTATTATTTCTCAATGCTATAACCGATATCAAATAGTCTGAAATACATAAATTATAAATACGAATTGCCCAAAAATCAAAAGTAATGTGATACCCAATCTTTTATTAGTCAAGTTGAAAAACAAAACCTGCATAATATTGCTATTTTATGTATATTTGAAATAAATTAGTTACATAAAATCTAGATTTAGAATATAAGACAGAAGGTTATCTCTTAACTTTATTAATATATCATCATTATTAATTTGTGACTGTTCTATAATTCAGTTACGATATATGAGAAACGTGAGAAAAATTGGCCAAAGTTGGCTCATTGCCGACCACTCCTAAATATAGGCAAATCATCAATTAGGTAGACTGAATCAATAGCACTTAAGGCTCGCCCAAGTTGCGTCAGGAACCTGGTTCTCCAACTATTTTATGGAACAATGTGTGTATGATCAGATGATATAAACGTGGACGAGGCAAAAGAAGTGTGTGAGGATCGTGGCTGGTTGCGCTCTATGGTTTCTGCCTAACCCCCTTCCCCCATGTACCTTATTTTATAATTGTAGTACAAAAAAACCGGTCAAGTGCGTGTCATGGCACGCGCTGTGTAGGGTTCCGTAGTTTTTATGACAGCCAAGTGTAGGTCAAATAAATGATTTAAACTGTTTTTTTTTTATAAAACTTATTTAGGACTGAAACAGCGCGATACAACTGACGCTTAGCGCCGTCCATCGATATTTCTATGGAGTTCTACGAAATTTTCGAGTCAAATACAATTGGTCGACTATTACTCGTAAACTTGTAAAGCCCACTTATGTATGATAGTTTTCCTTTAAACTTCGTTATATATAGGTACTACTGCCGTAACATTTGTATTTCTAACTACAACCGTTTAGTCTGTAGAGGGAAGGGCACACTTGACCCTAACGAAAATTGGTACTTTAAAGTATGATAAGTCACAAACGGTTTACTTAATCAAAAAAACGGTCTTCCCAAACCCCTAATATTTTTGAACGACCTATACAACGATATACCACACTACGGGAAGGACGAAAAAAAAAATATCATCTCCACTTTACATGTAGGGGCGGTACCCTAAATAATAGTATTTTTTTTTCAAAATGTTATTTTCCCACTTTTTTGGCGTCATTAACGTGTATACTCATGCCAAATTACAACTTTCTTGTACCAATAGTTTTTGAGCTAAACCGCGGACAGACAGACAGACAGACGGACATGGCGAAACTATAAGGGTTCCTTGTTGACGACGGAACCCTAAAAAAACGAGCGTTGAAGAAAATAGATGGCGTCGTAAATAATGAAAAATAAATGGCGATGTCACACAAAATAATTTTAATATTTTTCCGAATATTTTCTTTTTTAGTCTTGGTTATTCGATCCACCTTATTATTCTCATCTCGACATACCGCCCATACAAACCACGTGAGAGAGTGAGACCACCCATACAAACCACGTGAGAGTCCAGTTTTCAATAGTCCGGAAAAACTAAACAATTTATCTTATTGAAAACAATGATCATGGACAATCATTCCAATTATATTAAAACAAAACACACACACTCAACATAATAATACAAGAGCAGAAATATTTTGTTTGTTTCTATCTCATCGTAATGACTATTGATGTGAATAAATCGAATGGACTGTGGATAAATGAAAAATGTGAGTAAGTCAATCCCACTGTGTTCATGAGTAAGAGAGTATAACATTATTTTAATATCATAATAATACTTAATCTTTCTTGAATAGGAAACATTTGCACTTTTTTTTAAATTGATTTAAATTTTTAATGTAAGGTTTAATCTTCGGGACCACTAGCCCAATTCTGATAAACGGGAAGCTCCTTTATCCCCGAGTATCGATCGGTAACTAGGATATATTTCCCAACATAAGGCAAGCGAAGTCGCGGGCAGAAGCTAATATCTAATAATTTTGCAACAGACCATTTGTTACCAATATTGGTCCATTGGAAAATTATGACTTACTAAATAATGCTAGTCAACTTGCACTTACTAAAACTAGCCTGTAGTTTACAATATTAAACTATACTTACCTTTCTTTAATCACAAATTAATTCACTAATTAGCGTAGCACTTAAAATGCTAACCAACCAGACGTCTAACAGATGCACTATTTAATGTTTACACCAAAAATTTGCCAGACATATTTAATAATATTAAAGAAAAATTACGTAGAATTTTATCCTATACGGAACCCACTACCTTGATTTCCGCCTTAAGCAAATGTAAAATAAGGTATACGAAATAAGTAAAATATTTGAATTTGTCAAACGTATGGAATGAGTAAATTATAATAAAGATTTCTCATGCTCTAGAATTTCACATTGAATATTTACGACATAAACCAAAAAAGTGCATAGGTATGTAAACCTAACTTTTAATGGATTATGTTAATAATTAGCTTTCTATTTATGTTCTGTATTTGGAGTGTTGAGAGGTAACGTGCTCGTTACGAATATCTAATGAGTTTTGTTGCACATCGACACTAAGAAATGGATCTTACATTTAAACCTGCTGCGGTTTTTACTGTAATAAATAATGTTTTAATTAAGATTTATGTGGCTTAGTTATTTTTTTTCTGTGACAAACACAACGTGCTTTATTAAATTTACTGCAAGTCATGTAAGACTAGCCATTCCGCAGTGAAAAACGGCTGAAACAATTATCTAGCAGCAGTGCTTAATGGAATAATGATTCATGTTTCAACCTTGCAAATATCTTACCTGTACTTCAAAATCTTCTTAGATCGAAACGGTTGAGTTAATAGTGAGTGAGTTGGTGAGTGACTTGCAGTCATACAGGATGAACTAGGACAGTTCAGGAGTGGTGTGGTTTCCATTGAAGTCGTCATCATTCCCCTGCACTTATCCCAATTCATTTGGGGTCGGACCAGCATGTCTTCTTCTTACATATTTTTCTATTTATACAACGTGTAACGTTAAATGCGCAATTTTAATTCAAATAAACTAATTCTGAGAGAAAAAAAATCATAAAAAAAACGTAAAGGTTTTATGTGCTGTTTTAGTATTACTGGAAATTCTGATCGTTTCTTTCTTTCTTTCCTTTTTCCCGCGTATGAGAAAATTTAAATTGGACGACAAACATTTTGTGTTTGTTTACCTATTTTGGCGGGTTTGCGCACGTTATGGCTTGACCTATGAACAAATAGACAGGGCAACATTTTTAATGAAGATTTTTTGCACAAATGTGACCTATATTAAAAAGTGGTTCAATTGATTCTGCTCGTTATTCTGATCAAACTATTTTCAGTTTTTGCGCATTTAACGTTACACGTTGTATATTTCATTTACTTATTTGTTGAGTAGATTTAATTTAATTTGATTTATTTGTCCATTTAATTTACAATTTGATTTTATTTATTAGTTATTTTAATCTAAATTATGATTTGTGAATTTCATTGAATTGTGCTCTTGTCATCTGAAATGTTTTTTCTTTCAGTATTTTAGTCGACCATTTTAATGTTAATTGATTTTCTAAATTGGTTATTTTAATTTAAACTGTCGTTAATTTAATGTGTTGGTTAATTCAATTTGGTTGTTGATTTGATTAGAATTGATTTTAATTGGTTTTACCTATTCCTTGATTTGTTTAACTTATTTGTTCATTGGTTAATTTATTTGTTAATGTGATCTTTTGCCCAAGTAATTTACAATTTGATTTAAATTATTTTTTATTTTTGATTGATTTAGTTTATTTGTTAATTTCATTTAATTGTGCTCCTCATAGCGTATGTTACTTTATTGCAGTTATAACAATAATTATGTCATAAGATAAATGTCCGACGGGTGGTCGCCTGGTGACCACGTTTTACCTAAAACCGACACCAGTCTCTATGTAGTGATAATTTGACAGAACTGTAAAAACAAAAAAACAAAAAAATTACTCGTCATCACATCAGACCCGTTTTTTCTTGCCATATCATCCTTCACACAGTCCATCCATCGCCTCTTTGGTATTCCTCTACTCTTATACCCATCATGAAATTAAGTTTTATAATTAAACACATTTTTATTAATGAATGCTATAAAACTAGGATATGTGCCACTATAATATCTCTTGTTTGACTCAGTACCACGTCAATCCTTCAATGAAAAAGTATTATTTAACCATATTATGTATATTAAGAACATTTCCGCAACTACACTGAAGCAATACTAAATGTTTCTGTTCAGTGTTGAATGTGGCAAGTAAATGTCAGAGTTTTTGTATGGAATAATGAATTAAACAGTGAACTAGAGCGATGCAAATATTATTACGAACTACAATGGCTGCTCAATAACGCGCTCTGTGTTAATATCGAAAAGAGTTCCGTAGCATTTTTTTGTAGTGACAACATCTTTAGCGGCGTTGTGCATTTTTGTGATGGGTAAAAAATGTTAAACTCGCGTCTGGACACGTGACCGTCAGGTGCTTTCCTTTTTTAACTTAAATCATATATTTTTTTATTGTTTCTTTAATTTTTTTTTCTTACAAATGTTAGAGCCATTAGTGAACAATTAAACAAAAAACGCTGTTGTTTACAACAAACAACACAGTTTAAAAAAAAAAAACAAAGACGAGTATGATTCATGTTAAAATATGTCAAGATAACCATCTAAAAGTGTTCTAAATCATACAATAATGTAATTATAAGTATGATGCGTTTAATTTATTTTATGTTTATTACTCTGTTGATATTCTAGGTCACGAGTAAACCAATAAAACGTTAGCCATTAGTGACTTGTGACCGCAAACGTTGGAGATGAGAAAACAAGAATAATACAAACGAAATAGTCGTAATGAATTTAATTTAGAAGTTAGAAAATGAATGTCTGCACATACCTCCTTCCTAGAATCATAAAAATATGAGAAACATTTTTGCACCAAGCGCTGTGAACAGAATCAATGATTGTGATATTTTGACTGTTTAACAGTCAAAATATCTAAATCGGAACTATGTAAATTTTTCAGTGGATATGTGAAGTGGGGAAAAACTGAAATTCGCGAATAAAATCGGGGCCTACTTGACTATTCCACATATTTCTTTTCTGGATTAATCAACATAGCCTAACCCAACAACTGACCTAAACAAAACAAAAATCAGATAATATTCTTCTGTATACTTTACCGTTTTCTATACCTACCATACGTAACCCTAAACACCAAAAAAGGCAAAATTGAGTATATTAAACAGCAATTTGATGATATCATGACTGTCCGGCGGCGCTACGCGTCGACGGCCACAAACCCGTCTTTACGACCATTGGCTACTTAATTATTAATTGTACTAACTACCTTTTTTGTTCACTATGAAAAATGTCTGTCACGCTCAATTTATCTGATCGTCCTTCTCCGCCGCAATTGAATGGCCCATCGTTTATGTGTGCAAACGGTTTTACCTACATTAGGTTTTTTAAGTATTTTTGCCTTTATTTTAAAGTTTTGTGGTGAAATCTCGGTGGGTATGTAGGATTAATTTGGAACAAAATTGTTTTAGATTTGGTACATTTTTTCAACTAGGTACGTAAATTGTAGCCCTCCAAAATTGTCACGGGAAACTGAATCCAAGCTACCTTTTTCAAAGTCTCCAAGAAAAGTATTGAATAACCACTTTTATCAGTGTCAGTCTTGATTCCCTCCTTCCCATTATAATTTGTTCATTTCATTATTGTTTATCATAGCGTATAAATAAGCCTTTAGTCGTTTCATGCCGCGATACCTGGCTGTACCTACATTAAAAACATATGAAATCGCTAATCTGTAAAATGGGGTCACATTATGCCATAATCTTGACCAACATGCCTGGTAGCACTGGTTTGTAGGGAAGTGTAACTGAAGCAACAAGTATCACTGTAGGCATTATGTATGTAAATATAAGCCATAAATTAATCATATCACTGAAGTTTAATAAGGAAAGGCTGTTGAAAGATCAACGGTGCTTGAACGTTTAATAAACCATGCTGTTTTGTAGCTAATCCGCATTTTTGTTCCTTTGCACATTATCGCGTGGAGAGAAAAAAACTGGCTAAGAGCGAGTCGGACACGAAAGGTTTTGTACCACCGAATTTTTTTTTTAAATTTTTTATGAGTATAAAGAAAAATGGAGCAAAAGACGCCCCATATAACACTTTACTTTTATGGGGCCATCTTTAAATTTAATTTATATTTTTGATTAGTTGCCTTGTTGGTATTACAGTAATAGTATTTTAAACTATATGAAAATTTCAAGTGTCCACGTATCATGGTTGAATAGACAAAGCTCTCTGCCGTGCAGACAGACGGAGAGCCATAGTAGGTAATAAGGTTAGGGACCTTAAAAACAAGTTCCGTTTAAAAACAAATGAACGTTTAAAATCAATTACAAATACCAATTACAGTACATTTACGACTGCACGATAATTTTATTATCAATCATAGTAATAATGATCTAGGTAATGATGGATAATCCACACGAGTTATGTATGAGTATATGCTTAATTATAATGTTTTATTAGTTTTTTTTTTATGCAGGTATGCTTTTAATAAGTTGACCTACCTCAATTCTAATTCTTAGGTTGGTCTAGGTCTTCCGGTAGCTGTGCTTAATAATTCAAGCTAAGAACGATTTTTGTATTAGGTTTTGGATCATAAAAATGTACAGAGTAAAAATGGTTTTGTTTTGTTAAAGTTGCTTTGTTAAAACTGCTATGCCATTAACATTACACTCGCTTGAAGCCGAAAATAAATTTTAGGGTATAATACGCTACTTTTCATTAGTTACACTAATTGTGAACTTGTACACAAAAACCTATAGTTTGGAAACATCATTGTCATTTCGAAATATACCTTCTTACTGAGACACGGAAACTAGTCAAGCTAGCAAAGAAAAATGTTTTGTCTTCTTTTAACTCTAATACTTCAAAATCAAAATCAAAAGTCATTTATTCAAATTAGGCTGATAATCAGCACTTTTTGAACGTCAAAATTACAAGAGACAGTCCCCCAAAACGCCCGCCCTTCGCCACTTCCTAGTGTTTTAGCTGGGAAGAAGAAGTGGCGGAACAAACTCCCCAGCAACACATCTGTCTGTTAGGTTAGAAGAACCAGATTCTACACAATAGTGTTCAAGTTCATATAAACAAAGAATCTAATTAATGTCACATGTCAGCTAGCACACACCAATAATAAAATATTTAAAAAAAAAAAAAAACAAGATTATTAAAGCATAAAGGGCGTGCCCGCTTACACGTGCATACAGACGAAAAATAATAAATAAAAAAAAAAGTAAAATAAAAAAAAAAAAAAATAGAAAATCTATGCATGAAGTTATATAACAATCAGTAAGCTAGTTTGGAGAAAGAACATAAACATTGTCTTGAGTTCAACCCAGCGACCAACTATTCTTATCGTTTAAATAGTCGTTAATGGAATAGTAGGCCTTTGAACAAAGGTTAAATTTTACTTTAGCTTTAAACGCACTATTTTCAAAAACCAAACATCATCATCATCATCATTCTCCTGCCCTTATCCCAATTTATTTGGGGTCGGCACAGCATGTCTTCTTCTTCCATACCTACTTCAAAAAGCCAAACAATATTTTGAAATAATCAATCATTCAAGTCATTTCGAAACTAAAGACAAACAAGAAGTTTATGAACAAATAGCACACAAAAGAACTGAAGGTGAAAAAAATATAAAACAGAACAGGCATTGTACGGAATTAAAACGTGAAAAAGAAATGAGGAAGTCAGAAACAACACACGAAGTTGATAAGCAAGAAGTAAACACACTATTTAACTGTACTTGAATACACCCTGCTGTTGTTCATAATAATTTCTGGATTTCATAGTAATCTTAAACATTATTAAACTGTTTTTTTCGATGACGGAAAATGTATGCATATTTTTTTCTTGTTTATTCTTGCAATCAGTCTTTCAGACTATAAAGCAGATGAGATGGTTCGGAAGATGCAATATTATTATGTAATCACCAGTGATCAGAAATAGGTGAGCTAATGTACCTAAAGTTTAAATAACAGAGACAAAACAAGTGGAGACTTCCTTACGACTAAGATATGTTTATGTTTACGTTTAGTTTCAATAATTGTACAAATTGTTTTTTTTTTCTTAAATTTACCTTGTTAGCTAAATGAAGATAAGGAGATAAGCCATATTTTTTGAAAACTATTAAAATCGTGAATGCTCTTTGTTTTTCAAACAGAAACATGAAATGAATTCGATACCGTAGTTGTTTTACTTTATTAATTTTAGTTGTACTTAAGTAATGTTCCGAAAGGCGTCTCCACTTTGTTGTTGTTCTTTTTCGACGTTTAGGTATTTTAGCTCACGTTTTTACGATCACTGTTAATCACCTTATTATCATCAAGTTCGTTTTTCTTTTGCAAAACCAAACAGGAATCAATAACAACAAACGCCAACTTTTCGCATGGCGAAACCTTGCAATAATGAAATTGTTGTGCTTAAAAAATAGACAAATTCCGAGTGAATCTATGTACGTAAGTATTTCTATCTCTTAAAGAAAATATTTTATAGCGCTGTGCTAGTTTAAATGAATAGTTCGTGTAAATAGTATGAGTGAGTAAATTAATGGGTAATTGTTCTAAGTGCAACTATGATGAATAAGACAATATAATTGTCAACAGCTAAAGCCCTTTTTAAATTGTTTTTGTGTTAATCGTTATGTAGTGAAAGTAAAACTGTTTAACCGCCCATAAGGCGTAAATGTCATGAGAAGAGTCTTGGATCGGTGGAATCAGGAGGCATACGGGTTGGAGGACACCTCATTAGTAATTTACGCTTCGCAGATGATACCACTATAATAGGGGCAAATGAAAAATAACACGCTGATTTTCTGCAAAGAGCACAAAGAGTAGAAGTGGAATATGCACTCCATATCAACCGAGCTAAAACTAAGCTGATCTTTGTGGATCGGGCCGGTAAATTGAGACGAACTGGAGAGCTATCCGACCTGGATACCGTAGATAAATTTGTCTACCTTGGTTCCATGATAACTGCAGATGTCGAATGTGAACTAGAGGTAGTAAGAAGAGCCCAGATCGCAAAGTCAGTGAATTAAAGAGCGAAAGCGTTGGTAGAGGATTAAAGTTAAGTTAATGCGGACCCTGATCTTCTCTATCTTCTTGTATGCTTCTGAAACCTGGACACTGAAATCGCGCATTCGTAACAGAATTGATGCATTCAAAATGTGATGCTGGCGCAAATTGTAGGCATTCCCTCGACGGCGCGCCGCACAAACGCCTCGATTCTGAACGAACTTAAAGTTAAATCTCGCCTTTCGACCATCTGCATGAAACGACTCCTACAGTACTTCGAACACGTGGCAAGGAAGGAGCCTGGTAGCTTGGAGAAGCTTATTGTGGCTGGTAAGTGGAAGGATAAAGGGGCCGGGGAAGATCACCAACCCGATGGACAGATGCGGTGAAGGAAGTCTGCAAAAGGAATTTACAAGCATCTGTCCGCATGGCCGAAAACCGTCCAGCATGGAGAGCGTTTGTGGAGAAGGCAACGACCTCACGTGGTCTCGAACCTCAGTCATGAGGAAACGAGGAAGAAGATGCAGCAGAAAACTGTAGTATAGATTTTTTTATCTAGTGATCTTGGGTTCGTTCCTCAAGTCGGGCAAACTACTGAGGGATATTTTTAGTGGTAGCCCTGACCTCTGGATATTTGTGTGTGTTTTTGTGATTAAAGGTCGTTTTAGATGGGACTTAAATATTTTGGCAAAATGTGGGTTTACTATAAGATTCAGCTCCACCTAAATCACCACAGATATGCGTGGACAAAATATCGGTGTTCTCATAGGTAGAAATAAGTAGGTATTGCCACTAGAAAATATAAAGCCAAAAACGAAGGAAAATGCAAGAAAATATGGAAACAGGCGTTTGTGTGAGAAACGGCTTCATAAATTTCCCTATCATGTAATTGCTCGACAATCGTAAACCACTACAATTATTTTGTATGATTCTCGTTTTATTGCAATACAATTCCAAAAATTCCTTTGCACTGCTGATCAATATGCTTAAGAAACCAGACTTATCCGCTACTAATAAAAACAAAGAATTAATTTACATTTTATTTTAATCCTTTGAATAAAAAACTATTAGCTTGTAATCAGAGATTGTCAAAATACCCCTACACACATTTTTTTTTGTTGGCAACCACGCAAAAAGTTGCACCAGGTTATATAGGTGATTGGGCGTAACTTTAAGTGATTTACGTGAAAAAGCCCGTAAGCCCATTTTTTCAGAACAGCTGAAGAAAAAACTTGTTTAGCTAAAGCAAAGGTAACCATAGTCGTGAAAAATTATCGTATTGTTCTTGACGCTGAAAGCGACTTTTATGAATGAACGAAAATTATTCATTCTTTAGTCGTAAAGCTCTGTATTGGTGAGATAGAATTTAAGTCGGTTCCGAGGTTTCTCTATGTTTTTTTGTTAGTTTAATTAGGTCTTCCAATTTCCGATCTCAGACAACTTGAGCCTTTATTTCAACTAGACCAGTTACGGGCACTTTGAACTATCAAAAACAAAGAGATGATGCTTCAGTCCAGCCACTAACCATAAAAACTGTGAAAGGACTTTTGTTACCATTTCCAAATACTCGTTCACAAGATCGATAAGGTTTCAAACCAATCTAAATAATTCGTGTTCCTAATTTCGTAATGCTCATGAAACAGACATCTTTATAATATCATAGTCATTATAGGCAAGTTGTGGCTTCAAGTTTAATGTCTTCGTGATCTGTCAAAAGCAGATGGCAATGTCTGTCGAGGTCATGACCTTTGCTTGTCTGTGATAAACTGAAAGCTCACCAATAAAATTTTAAATATGCAAAATCTGCGCAATGCGTTTCTTAATTACATTTTTTATTTTTATTTTGCAATCTTTTATACTATGACTAATTATAATTTATTTTAGTCCTTTTTTTCGATTGAGAAAGACTTTGATTCGGAATTGCATTGAAACTTTGCTAAAGTTATGTTAAGAGCGATGTTGAAGAATGAAACGTTATTATTTTGGTTGTAAACAAAACAACTGAACTATACATAAGTCACTCCCTCTATCTTCTTGACCCCTTTGCAATGACAATATTCAAGAACACTATTATTGAGTATTCTAGTTTCAAGATTGTCCATCAATATATACATAGTTCGTTACAGTGCAACTCCACCTGCACCATATGGGTTCTGTCCAAAGTAACGTCCAAAGGAACTCTGCCACATTACTTGAGTTACCACTCAAGTAATGTGGCAGAGTTCATCTAAAAAACCAAAGCTCATCTACATCCTAGATAAAGGAATCGTCGACATGACGAACAAAAATACTATCTACACGCTAAGATTACAGAGCCCAATGAAGCTCATCGTATACCATACTCGAAAAATATCTTTAAAACATTAAAAGCAATGGAACTTGAAAATAAGTGAGCTACCAAATATTTTTGGCCCACATGGAGAACATTCAATTAAATATATAATAAGTTCTTGAATATGTATGAGTTGAATGGTTTCTTAATTTAACTTATATTATAATCTGTTGGTACGTACATTACATTGTTCAGTACCCCGCTAATAGCATAACCACGTATGTAGATAGAGGTATTACCGTATTGTGATGTCTCGCATAAAATATTCGTCACGGGCCACGATTTTGCATTCGTTTTTATGTCTTTATACTTAAACAGAGAAAGCTTATTATACCTTCTCGTAATATAAGTTATGTAATTTTTTAAACGTATAAAGACAGTACAGCTATAATTTTCAGCGAAAATGCATGGAAATGCTGAAAAACAGAAAATACCACTTCGAAAATACTAAAGCGTCTGCTACTTGTGAAACAAATAAACATTTATCATGAACGTAATTCACGCTTACGATACATGATCTGTTTAACATTTATCATTTGCGTCCTTATGAATAAAGCCCGTCGTCGCAGCGCGTGCTAAAAATGGTAATACGCGCTACAGATGTTCGTACTTTAGCTTAAAAATGGCATGCATTAATACTAAGTATACGTACTCCAAGGTCTCTACCATACAAGATAGTATACCACCATTATGGAAAAAATAACAATACACACGCACCCTTTCAATTAAATTCACCGGCTTTCACGTTAGAGTTTACAAATATTCACCACGCGATGTATCGACCACAGTTCACACAGGGGCGCTAGTCGGCTAGCGGATGTGTCTTCCTTTCGACGCACGAACATCAACTGTTGGTTTGCGCGCGCGCGCGTCCGTGCCTAGCCTGATAACCGATAGCTACCTCGGATAAACTCAGTAAGTCAGTATATATGTACGACAAAAAATTGCCGCTAAATGCCTTTTCACAGACACGAGTTTACATCATTTCTATATGCGCATTGTTTTTTCGAAACAGTCATCTCTGTTGCTTCGAATGCATATAAAAATTGCTATGCACATCGTGAAATTTTGCTATCGCTCAATATCCGTGCAGATTTATTGAAGTTTCAGTGACGAAAGTTGAATTTTGTAATAAATTCGTTTTACGAGTTTTTCTGCCCATGTTTGATTGTGTTGTAAATGCTTATTGTTCTAGAAATACACAAAATTCTGGTGAGAATTTTGAACGAGTAGATTTTTTTTTTATTATTTTATTCTCTTTTAAATTACCATGTCGTGAATCCATTAAGAAGTTTAATGCATCTTTCACAATAGTTAAATAAACACAGTGATTGGACCAACATTTTCAGGAAATCTTTGTGATTCTAGAATAGCGGTCAACACCTATTACTTACCTAATAAGCTAACACATTAACAACCAAAATGAACATTTGTCGCAAACCTTTGATATATAAATTAAATGAAGACATTAAAAATAAACATTTATTTCCACCAATGATAAAATGTAGTCACCGATATTAAATCTTGAATTGTCATAATAACTGCATCAAATTAACTTTTCACAGCTGTACGCATGACTGCTTTAACCATTTCTCAACAAAATAAAGCCTTTAATAGTAGATTAGTTAATTATTAGAACATCAATAAGTCGATTATTTATTGGTATCTATTTTCTTTACGAGATGAACAGTTAATGCCTTACCTACTGATTTCAGAGTCTGAATCTGAAGACTAAAAGCAATCTCTAAATTTATTCAAGGTTCCTTTTGCTTGAAGAAACCGAGTGACAGACGTTATCTTGGATCACGATCAGTTTTTCAAAAAATAGTGCAGTTTTTGGTCTTATGAGAAAGGGCTGTCGATTGTTTTTATTCAACACTAACTGACCCGCGCAACCTCATCTCCGTCTTATTTTCTCCGTGTTTGCTAAATTTTTCATCGATTCTCCGCTTTTTTCGTCGTAGCGTGATGTTATCTAGCCTTCCTCGATAAATAGACTAAACAACACATTTTTCAATTCGAACCGGTAGGTAAAGATTAGCGCGTTCAACCAAACAAACAAAAAAACTCTTTAGCTTTATATTATGTATAGTATCTCCGTAGTGTTAGGCAGAGGTCATCTAATCATCATCATTTCAGCCCAAAAGACGTCCACTGCTGGGCATAGGCCTCCCCCAAGTGTCGCCACATTGAGATTTTGGGGGTTTTGCCATAATCGCCACGCTTGGCAGGTGGGTTGGCGATCGCAGTACGGTTGTTACAAAAGCACAGATGACGCTGCTGCCCATTCTCTTGCAAATCCCTTAGTCACCTCTTACGACACCCACGGGAAGATATGGGATGGTGCTATTCTTTACGTCCGACACCATACAGAGCGCAAGTTATGTTCAGTTATGATATGGTTTGGCAGGTATCTTCTCTGTCAAAACTTATCATCGAGATCACGTCTATAACTGCAGTAGAAACATTGACTAGTGACAGTTCCTTGCCGGCAGGATAGACCAAAATAATGGTCTGCTTAGCAATTACACCGAGTAATTCGTATTTCCAAATATCTAATCGCATTAAAAGCTATAAATGTCAAACTTAATTAACGCTATCTAGTTGTCAATACAAAGCTTGACTTTGACGATTGACAGTATCGCTCAATCATTCAATTCATTACCAAATGAGGCAGATATTTTGAGAGAATGACTCTAAAAAAAAAATATGAATTTTTTGATAGAAGCTGGTCTGCCTCGGTGATCTAGTAAGCAAGCAAGTAGTGGCAAGCATGACTGCTGATCACGAGGATTCGATTCCCAGGCCGGGCAAAGTGTCATTTATTTAGGGTTTTCCTTCGAAAATAAGTAAGACCGATAGCATGTCCCAACCGCACTTATATTATACTCACATTGCAGATTGTTGATAAGCGTCTCCTTGTACATGGTTATCTACTCAATGAAAAATATCACCCTTCTTTTGCATCATACCACCCACGACAGTTCACTCAAAATATTTTTTCAGCTTGTCGCGCACTAGATAAAAAACAAATGCATCCTCTTTACTCAAGTAACACAAGTTGTTTTTTTTGCACCCTCGTCAAAATTCAGGATATTGTCACAAAAGACATAAATAATCAATTTAAATTACGCTACCTAGTTAATTATTAAGAAACGCTGCTTGTTTTTGTTGATTAAATTTGTCAGTATTTCAGGATAAACCCTTTAACGTGGCTTAGAGAATAAGAAGTTATCATAATATTAATAAACGTATGAGATTGTTTATATATGTGAAAGCATGATTATAAGGCGAGGATCAGATGTGTCGTGTTTAAAACACTGATGGTTCACACTCACCGATTCACGTAAATCAAACAAATAACAATAATTATATACCCATTTTATTATTGATTCAGGTCGAGAATCATTAACATAATTGCCTCCTTGAATTTGACGAGATTGCAAAACAACAGCTTATTACATACTATATTTGTATGAGTGGACGTTCAACTACATGCACTTTCACACTCACTTACTCGTAGCTAACCGAATAAATTCACTCACTGACTTAACTCGAGTTATGAATTAATTAGGCCTGTTATAAAATGTTTATGACTACTTACGATACGTCTATATAGTTTTTTATTATAACAAAGGTGTAAACAGCGCGATAAACGCTCAGCTTAAAGTTTACAACTGTGCGAATTGGTTCTTTATAAGTTGTAGTAATCGTCTGTGTGGTGTCGGACGTAAAGAATAGCACCATCCCATATTTCCCCGTGGGTGTCGTAAGAGGCGACTAACGGACTTGCCAGATAATGGGCAGCAGCGTTCTCTGTGCTTTTGTAACAACCGTACTGCGATCGCCAACCCGCCTGCCAAGCGTGGCGATTATGACAAAACCCCCCTTCTTGAGGGAGGCCTGTGTCCAGCAGTGGACTTCTTTTGGCTGAAATGATGATGATGATGAAGTTGTAGTAGTAATGTTTTTGATAAGCTAACGTGTTTCTTGTTGACTGTACCTAGTTGAATGTACCACATTTAGGACCACCATGTAACAGAAGACCATAGATACCTGAAGGCATCTAGGATAAACCGATAACCTGGTGAATCCTCGCATGCGGGAAGAGCAGGACAATGTTTGGCTTACTGATGATTTGCGAATTATTACACGAAAGTACCTATTTCTTGAAACATCAAGTTTGGTGGATTTAGAAAGCGTAAGTTACGAGTTTCTGCTAATCTTTTTGAAGTCGTCTCCTCTGAATATTACCATACCGATTTATACCTCCGGCTACATACATCCACTATAATATTATAGGACACCTGAAAGTGGTCACGGTGCATTACCTACTGTCATTATAAAACACACATTTTATAACGGAAAATAATTGCTATAAATTGTTCGGCAGTGTGGTCCGTTTACGCGAAGTTTATGTCGTAACATGAATCTATTTGAACACGGAATCAGTGATGTTACCTTTCACTACTTTTGCCCTATAGTGGCCTTTGACCTGCCACGTAGTGCGTGGTAATAACGCACTCCTTATTGGACGGTCCCAATCTAGTTTATGAACGCACCTTAGGGATGTGCTAATAGGTCAGTAGTACCGTATAGGTGCGATCTAATTGGAAGCGTTTACAAGTAATATAACAAATAAGGGATTGGATTTCGATTCCCAGATAAACGGGCCTTTAGTGTTCTGGTTTAAGATGCTGAATTAAACAACAAACATTTTTTTTAAATAAATCGATTGAGTGGATACGAAATTCTTTGAGTAGGAAGATTTCTACCCAAGAATTTTAACAATTCGCCTTTTTGAAGAAAAGGTATCCAAAGAAATACAAAGTAACCTTATTTCGCGTGCCCCATTTACTTTGGGACTGCCTTCCTTGTCTTTTTATTCCTTTGAGCACGACATTGAGTAGTGCCACTATTGAGTTGAGACTATTGCAAAAAATAAAACACCATCGGTCTTTGAACCAAAATAAAATAATACCATATTAAGCAGTTTCAATGATAAAAAATAGCTCGTTCCCTTTCTAGTTTCAATAACTCATGTTTGTTTTTTTCGCGTGAAACTGGATCCTTGTTTACGGAAATCGGTCTTACGCAGTGACGTTTTGTATGAAAATAAGAAGACAAAGTAAATAAATAAAAATAGTTTATACTGTCAGAGATAAACAAGAAAACAAAGTCTCTTGTAGTGAGCGATCGTTGTTTTATTTAGCTTGATTAGTAATGCATACCGAGAGCAGTGGCGAAGCAGTGATAAGACAGAATATTTCTATAAAACTCTACAGCCAATAAAAATGATGATCTACAAGGTTAAACAAGTCTTGATGAGGTCTGTCCATGGTGAACATCCATTAGGTACGTACCAAGACACCTCTGCACTTAAAACAGTTCAATTAGGCTGTCATTACCATTAGTACATTTTTTACAGTCGTTACGAGTATTCAGACATTCGGGCTTAGTAACTGGGTTGTGTGTAACATGAAAAGGTATATAACATATAGTATATAAATAATCCGATGAGACTGAATCCAACTAACTTGGGAAAAGTCTAGACAGATGATGTTTACTGTTAAAGTAACATTCGACCTAAAAAAAAATTAAAGATCAAGTACATACAATATACTTTATTTTTACAGGCACGTTACTCAAGCTTGGTGCCTTTTTACGGATGGGAAATCATCAAATTACCCCTCCCACTCTGGGCGGAGCGAAAGAGAGTGTCAGACTTGTACTAACTAAAACCCATCTTTGTACTTTCATAGCTCTTTGTGTTCCAGGGCCACGGTATCTCTTTCGAACAGTCCCGCAGCCCTGGCAGGCATCGGCCCCCTCGGACCCCTTCCGGTTTGCTGACATCTCCTTGAGGCGCGCGTGGAACACGAACGCGCCGTGGACACAGCACGGCACGTTACTCAAGCTTGGTGTCTAAAAAGAATATTGGAAAGCGAGTTTTAATTACTCCAACTAATCATTATATCATCGATCAATTAAACTACAAAAAAACGAATTCGTATATAGCGCGTCAGTTTACAAGCCGTTTAATAAGAGTTTACACTGGGAAACTATAAATCGTAGTTAACATAGATTAAATAATGATTACGTGTAACCGCAGCATTACCGGAAAACGACCGGTGTGTTCTAGCCCTGTATGTTGTTATATAAATCGTTTATAATTAATATATTGATAACGTTATCTGTATGAGTTGCTTGATGTACGGGTTGGTTGGTAGAGATTGAGCGTTACCGAACTTCCCTCTGGCTAACGGTCAACGCACAGTTTTATGCACTGCACGAGAACAGCATTTCAACTCAAGCCGATTGACAATCTGTGAAACTCCATGTAGCAAAGCACACTTTAAAGAACTTTTACGGCATTACGGAACTTTGTCGGGGTTCGTAAATAAAAATTGAAGCCACAGGGACATCCAATTTATTGATGCAACCTCACTCATGTCCTGCCCTGTCTCATCATCGGCACTCAGATCAGATCGGACGAGACAGAGACAACCTGGAAGACTGGTTCGTGATGGCGGTAGAAAAGAGTTTCTGGAAAGACTCGGGGTAGCATTTGCTCAGTTGTGGGACAATCATCATTTTCATCGCATCTTCCTGCCCTTGTTTCATAATACTAATTGAGATTGGTGCAACAAGTTTTCTTCTGCCGTCTAGACGTCACGGCAGTATGAACGGATAATTTTAATAAAAAAAACCTGTCAAGTGCGTGTCGGGCCACGCGTAGTGTAGGGTTCTGTAGTTTTTATAACAGCCAAGTACGGGTCGTATTGGCTGACTGATAGTTTCGTACCATGCTCTAACTAAAAGCCAAACATCTGAGTCTGAGTCGAGATCTGGTATGACACAATCCTCAACTAATTTAATTACTTAGACACAACTCACTATAATTTTATTAGACAGGAACTGTTTTTTTTTTTACAAAACTTATTTAGGAATGAAACAATAGCGCGATACAACAGACGCGCCATCTATCGACATTTCTATGGAGTTGTTTTTTTTATTTTTTTATGAATGGCATCTCGCAGTTCAACCTAGGAGGTTGTCGTCTGCTTAACCGGACTATCCTGTGGGTGCCTTAAGAGTAAGGCCTCCAGCCAGGGCATAAAAAACTTACAAACTAAGCGACTATACGCTGAGGGCACCCCCTGTGGGGTACGAGCCTCGGCTCAGGGTGTCGCTGGGGGAGGACTGCATGGGGACAGGCTGGATCTGAATGATATTATTATTTAGGGGCTGATTTAAGACTACTGGCACAGCATCGCGGGCTGGCTCGAGCGAGGGTCGGGGAGGGCATGGACCGGGACGTCGCGACGGACCTCGACGGCGAGGTCGGAAAGACGGCGGTTTGTGTCTGTACTTTTTAAGAGTGCTAGTCTCTTTGCTACTCTCCTGGAGGAGGGTGATAGCATCATCGAGAGTGACGAGGGTATGCCGAGGACGGCGTACTGTACTAATGCGCGAGGGTTCGTAACTGGCGGCCGCTGCTATTAGGGGATTACGGTGTTTACTGGCGTTATCGAAGAAACGCTTCGAAAGGCCTTTTCATAAACTGAAGGACGGTGGGCATTCTAAGGTCTACGTGTAGACGGTCGTTACGGACATAAAAAGGGGCTCCCGTGACTCTACGTAAGAACCGGTTCTGCAAGGTTTGCATCCTATGGATGTATTTAGGCTTGGTGTGAGCGTACACGACGCAAGCGTACGTCATAATGGGGCGGATCACCGCGGTATAAAGGCGCAACTTGCACTTGAGTGACAACTTGCTTTTTGCCGAAATCATGAAATGAAGCCTACCCATAGCAAAGGCAGCTCGGTCGCGAGCTGCTTTGATGTGCGCCGCGAAAGACAGGTGGTTGTCAAGTAAGACTCCTAAGTACTTGGCTTGCTTCTCCCAGGGGATAGGCTTACCGTACATAGTGATCGGGCTGAGCGCGAGTGGCTTATTTTTACGCGGTTTAAAGAAAAGAACTGCCTGACTCTTGTCGGGGTTCACCTCGATTCACCATTTCCGGAACCAAGCGCCTAGGACGTTGGCTGAGGTTTGGAGGGTGCTGTAAATAGCGTCGTGACTACGACCAGTGTAATAGATGGCCGTGTCGTCCGCGAACAGGGCTAGCTGTGCCTTCTTGCTCTTGGGGATGTCACTGGTGAACAGAGTAAAGATAAGGGGAGATACGGCTCCTTAGTTTGGTGGCCCAGGACCAATCTAAGTACGACACAAAAGGATCTCGAGAAACTACAAAGATTTGCCTGCGTAGCAATCACCGGTAGCATGAGAACTTCTCCCACTGCCGCCTTACAGGTGATGCTGGGGCTCCCACCTCTACACCTCGTCGTAAGAGAGGAGGCGGCAAAAGCGACTTTCAGACTCGAAGCATCCGGCACCTTAAGTAATGATTCCAGAATCAAACACACACGCATCAGATTAGATGCAATCAAAGAACAACCTATGATGGCATCTCCCATCGACAGAACCCTGAAGTCCCACTGTTTCCAAAAACACTACAACATCGTACTGACAGCGGAGTTGTGTGACTACTCAGGTACAAAGGAACTAAGAATCTACACTGATGGATCAAAAACCGATGACGGGACAGGTTTCGGGGTGTTCTCCGATGACCTAAACATAAAAATATCCAAACCCCTTGGAATGCTCAACTCTGTTTACCAAGCTGAGTGTGTAGGTATAATCCAAGCGGCACACGCTATAGAGGCCAGAGAGGTTACGAATACCAATATTCGAATACTTTCCGACAGTGCCTCAGTTCTCCAATCCCTAAACAGTAATCAGATCACGTCGAGACTAATACTAGAATGCCATAATGCCCTAGAAAGAATCACGGTACTAAACCACAACACGGTAACACTACAATGGATCAAAGGACACAGTGGATCCCTGGGGAACGATGCGGCGGATGAACTTGCCAGAAGAGGATCCAGCACAAAACCTTACGGACCCGAACCCATTGTGCCCATTCCTTTCAAGCAGCTACATAACTGGTTAAAGGATCACACTCGAACACAGGCGGAAAAGTGGTGGACCTCGACACCAGGGTGTAGGCAGTCCAAGGAGGCTATGCCGTCTCTTGACGCAAAGCTGACCAAGCGCCTTCTGCGTCTGGACAGGGATGGCCTGCGTCTGGTGGCGGGGACCATCACTGGACACTGTTCACTGAATAAACACTTTCATACTCTAGGAATCACTGACAGTCCCCTGTGCAGAGCATGCATGGATGCGGAGGAAACGGTGGCGCATGTGCTGCTTGAGTGCACCGGTGTCACCAAGATTCGCGAGGCGACCCTGGGAACACCAGGTTCCCTTGCGGATGCCCTGAGTAGACCGGGAAGTGTGATCTGCTTCTGGAGGGAGGTGGGCTGGTTGGAGTAACGGCCACTATGGCTCACGCACAATGGTCCACTTAAGGGACTAAGTGCGGAAACCAAAACCCTATAAAGAAGAAAGAAGAAGAAAAGAAGGGGAGAGAGCGGGGAGCCCTGAGGGACTCCGGTTCTAATGGGGTGGGGGGAAGACAGTGCCTTCCCGATGCGATAGCGGAAGGTGCGATCCGACAAAAAGTCTCGTAAGATGAGCACGAGACGGTCCGGCACTCCCAGTTTGTACAGCTTATATAATAAGCCGTTGTGCCAGACTTTGTCGAATGCCTTTGCTATGTCGAAAAACAACACACCCGTCATCGCTCCACGCTGGAAGCCAGCGCTTAAGTGTTCTACGATGCGGTGGGCCTGTTGAATGCAAGAGTGTCCGGTCCTGAAGCCGAACTGTTCGTTGGGGATGAGACTCTTAGCCTCGGCGAAGTCTTTGAGTCGCTTATACATAAGTCTCTCGTAGATTTTACCGAGTGCATTCAGGAGACTGATAGGTCTGTAGCTCGAAGGCTCAGACTTGGGTTTGCCTGGCTTGGCGAAACCGATGACAGTGGCCTCTTTCCATATTTGGGGAAACGCGTTGTTGCTCAGGGCGCCATTGAAGATGGCCGCCATTAACACGACGAGCTGAGCGGGGAGGAGTTTGAACACCCTATTGGTGATTCCGTCGGAGCCGGGTGCTTTCCGCGGTTGAAGTTTGTTAATGATGTCTTGCACTTCGTCAGCTGTGACCGGAGGCAGAGGATCATCAGGGTCTTCTTCGGGGGGCAGGGCGGCTCTACGTTCGACGAATGCGTTCACCTCATCGAGATGTCGCTTGTCTACTGGTTGCGAGCTGGGGGAGCACTGGGACTCCAGGCTGTCGGCTAGGCATTCGGCCTTCTCAGAGTCGTCGAATGCGACGCTCTTATCGGGTCGGGTGAGGGGAGGCATCGAAGCTTCTTCGGTGGAGCGCATCTTGCGTTGCAGCTGCCAGAAGGCTAGGTGGGTAGGCTCGAGTTCGCTTAGCGTTTTTTCCCATTGATTATTACGAAACTCACTGGTGCGATCCTTTACAGCACGCTGTAAATTACGCATGTGGGCTTTGTTTGCCTCGCAGGGAAAGCTGCTGTAGGCACGGATGGCCGTGTTCTTTTCGTTTATCAGTTCACGTATGTCAGCGGGTAGTATCCAGCGTTGATTGCTCATTGCTGGGACTTCCCGTGAGCAGTCCTTCAGTACGGATTGCACGTGTTCTGTAAACGAGTTGATGGCGGCCGTCGTGTCTGCGACTGAGACTATGTGGTCGGGAATGGCCTCCAGGTGAGGCGACGTGGTGGATTTCAGCTTTTCGCTGACTTTCCTCCAGTCGGTTATCACTTGGGTCGGCGGGGGCTGGCTGGGGTCAGAAGGACCCGAGCGAGGAACTAAGTGCATGAGCACTGGTCGATGATCTGAGTTAAGCTCATGTAAAGTCTCGATGGAATGCAACTTATGGTTGACATTCTTGAGTAGAGCTTTGTCGAGAACGTCCGAACGTTGGTCGGGGTCGTGGGGATAGTGGGTGTGCTCCATAGGAGCGATGGGATCGAAGTTGAGGGACTCGCCCAGGTTATACAAGTGACGTCCTCTGGCAGAGGTCGTCGTGCTGTTCCAGGCGGGGTGTTTGGCGTTGAGGTCGCCCGCTATGATAACGGAGTTGCTCAAGCCGAAGAGGACGGCAAGGTCTTTGGTGAACAGAGTGTGCTCCTCGGACGTGCCGCCGGGAGGGATGTACGCAGAGGCGATAGTGATCGGTTGATGGCCGGTCATGCCTAGTCGACACACTGAGGTCTCGAATAGAGACTCCATGGGAGGGGGATCTAAGGGGATGCAATGCAGTTCTTTTCTATAATAGATTAGAGTCCCGCCCTTGTGGCAACGTGACCGATCGTTGCGAACTATGCGATAGTTAGCAATTCTCGGATCGCGGTGACTGGGCTTGAGGAAGGTCTCCTGTACGAGGAGGATATCAATTTGATGGTCGCGGAGGAAGGTGGCGATCTCATCACGCTGGCCTCTAATGCCATTGGCATTAAAGTACCCTAATTTTAGGGATCGGGTTTTGGTGCACGTTAATCTTGTATTATCCATTGGAGTTAGTCGAGGTTAAGGTTGCGGAGGAGGTCGCCTAACTTGAGTAGGGACTTGAGGATAATTTTAAGTTTATCGCCACCAGTGTTAGCCGCCCTGAGATCAGCCGCCATGCGGTCTGCTTCGGGGGTGACTAACTCTGCTAGCGATTCTAAAATTACGTTGTGAGAGGGGTCCACAGCCGCGGGGCCAGGTGGCGTGGGACGAGCGGGCGCCGGTGCGCTTGCCTGGGCCGCGGGAGTGGGGACAGGGGCATCTAATAGCCCGGGTATGGGGCTGGACTTTGCTTTACTGAGAGCCGGGAAGGCTTTCTGGTGGTTTAGTGTGGTCCAGGGAGAGGGCCTCTGAGGGCTGAGTCTCTCCGGCATCTGGGCAGAGGGTAGCCTCACCGATGGGCTTTCTCTTTGTTGGCGGGCGCTTGCACGCTTCACCAGGTTAGAGGAGGAGCCTTTGGGGGCTTTTGAGCAGCCGCGGTAGTTGGCCGTGTGGCCCGACTGGCCGCAAAGCACACAGCTCGGTGGCTCCGTGCAAAGCGACTTGTCTTTGGGACGGGGGCAGTCTGCCGTGCCATGGTCGCCTAGACACTTTACGCATCTGTGTGGCGCATGGCAGTTGGCTTGGCTGTGACCGTACATCTGGCAGCGATGACACTGTCCGACTACGCTTGAGCGGTAGGGCTTCTCTATTGAGATGCCTGACAGGGAGCAAACAGAGTTCACTTTGAAGATCGGGTGGTGACCTTCTACTGGGTCACAGATGACCAGTACCATATCGTACTGGTCTCCGCCTCTCGCCTTATGAAGGCGGTGGACGGCTGCGACCGGGATGTCCTGGCCTAGGAGGTCATTGAGGATGTCCTCCGTGGGGATTTCCTTCGGGATCCGCCTGATCACCACGCGGGTGGGCTTCTCCTCTGGAAGAGAGTAGGTGTGGAAGGCTATGCGCCTTCCGATTAACTGACGGGTTAGTTCCCTGAAGTCGGTGGTCATAGGGACCACCACTTTGATCCCCTGCTGTGTGCTTTTTGCGCTTGTATATTGAATGCGGCGCTCATTACACATTTTGGACACATCTGTCCATTTCCCTTTGTCCTGAATGATCAACGGGGGAGGGGGCTTCAGCTTCTTTGAAGAAGCGGCTGAAGAGTTAGCCTTAGGGCTTGTTGGCCTGCTGGTATGAGCAGCGGCGGACTTTGGTGCGGGGACCGGGGAGGTGGGACGGGACGCCTCGGGAGAGGGGATTAGAGGGAGCGCGACTAACTTTTTGGCCATGGCGGCCTGTGAGTTTTTGCCCTTCTTCCTCTTGCCCTTTCCGACGACTTGGTAGTCGTCTTCTGAGGACGAGGAAGAGCAGGAATCTATAACCGATTCCGAGTCGGAGATTGGTACGGTTGTGTCCATGTTCTCCGAAATGGGAACAATAGACGCAGGTGCGGACTGATCCATTGTTTGCGAAACAATGGGTTCGGGATTAGCCGGAATCGCGGCGGCGACGGCTGGCGGTGAGCTTTTGCCCATGTTCCTAGAAACGGGAACAATGGACGCAGGTGCGGGCTGGACCTTTGTTTGTGAAACAATGGGTTTCACAACTTTGGGTCTTGGAGTAGCCTTAATCGCGGCGGCAACGGCTGGCGGTAAGCCTCTGTCGGCAGGCGGCGGCGACAAAGGGCTGTCGAGCGCGTCACTGAAGTCAGTGACGTTATCTCTGGTTTCCTGAATGGCAGCAATTTCTGACCCATACTTTTCAAAATTTGGGTCGGTCGTGAAGACGCGGAAGAAAAAACGCAAAAGCGCTTTTTCTTTCTCGTCTAAGGACGACATTTTGTCGGTTAAAAGTTAACGGACATTGAGTGAAGCTCCGCGCCTAAACAGCCTAACAACCTAATTCCTTGCACAATTATGAAGGGAATTTACTGGTTCCAGCGACTCACCCGCTTCAACCTTCCCGCAGCCACAGTCCGAGGATCCGGGCTTGGTAGCAACTCCAACTCCAGTCCAGGGAACTTTGCTTTCAGGAACTTGTTGAAACGGGAAACACTAGAACAGTAAATCGGCGACACACACGTTCGCGACGGAGCCCAATTTTTTCACCTAGATCCTGAAGGGATTAGGCGGGCGGATTGGGTTACCACCCTCTCTTGGTTTCGTTGGCACCGTTAGGTTTCCCACCAAGAACCTCGAAACTGAGGACTTTTCCCTGATGGGGCAAAGGAAGATAAATCGGAATAATATCCGAAGCAAAATGAGCAAGTGCTGTCTTAATAAAAAGACAACAATTGTTCGGGGGTGTAGTCAAGGGACTACTGATGACGTCACGACACTGGGAAGCGACGAACCGATGACACACACTGATAGCGAGCGGGAATGCGAGCAGGTAGCGGCACGTCCGTACGCGGCGGCGGTCAGGCGGAGAGTGTGCTATGGAGTTGTTCGAAATTTTCGAGTCAAATACAATTGGTCGATTATTACTAGTAAACTTCCAAAGCCCACTTAAGTGTGATAGTTTTCCTTTAAACTTCGTTAAATATATGTACTACTGCCGTGACAGTTGAACAATTTCTAACTACAACCGTTTAGTTGGTAGAGGAGACACTTGACTCTAACGAAAGTTGGTACTTTAAAGCTTGATAAGTCACGAACGGTTTACTTAATCAAAAAACGGTCTTTCCAACCACCTAATATTTTTAAGACCTATTCAACAATATCCCATACTATGGGAAGGACGAAAATAGTATATTTCATTACGAGTTCGGAAAGCCTGTCATTGCAAAGAGTTCCGACAAATGTCTACCCGAGCCGAGGCGCAGCCGAAGGTGAGGGTTGACAGTCGGAACAAGTTGCAATGACGGTTCCGCACGTGTCCTGAACAACTATTTTTAATACAGTTGCGAAAAAATGAAGCAATTTATTAAAGAACATTTTTGGAAAATGGCGCCAACCGTAAAAGAATATAAGCAGAGTTTTTTTTTTGTTTTCTTTACCCATTCTGGGTAGGCAAAGGGAACTATGCCCATACAGCCAAGTCTTCAGTAGAATTTTTTTAATTGATATGAAATGAAAATGAAATGAAACCTAACCTAACTCATTGAATCAAGCCATTAAATCTAATAGTGAAACAAATTAGTAGCTTCTTTTTAGAAATATTTGCATGAATCATAAAAACTTCTATGATTTTTTTTTAGTAAAAACTCCGTGGTTTGTTTTTTTTTCTTTTTAATAGACATTATTTTGACAGTTGGGAAAGAGAACGCACGAGTTCGGACAAGGTAAAGAAAAAGCTCGAGTGTGTAATAGCTCACATCCCGAACGCTATACGTCCCTGCAATACGCCACTTTTTGAGCAAATGTATTAAAAAAAAATTGTCATCCCCACTTTACATGTAGGGGAGGTACCCTAAATATTGTTTTTTTCAAACTTTTATTCTACCTCTTTTTTGGCGTCATTAACGTGTCAAGCCAAATTAAAACTTTCTAGTACCAATAGTTTTTGAGCTAAACCGCGGACAGACAGACGGACATGGCGAAACTATAAGAATGCCTTGTTGACTATGGAACCCTAAAAACAAGTCATTTTTAGGGTTCCGTAGGTAGAAAAATGACAAAAAACGGAACCCTTATGGATTCGTCATGTCTGTCTGTCTGTCCGTCCGTATGTCACAGCCACTTTTTTCCGAAACTATAAGAACTGTTGAAACTTGGTAAGTAGATGTATTCTGCGAACCGCATGAAGATTTTTACACAAATATAGAAAAAAAAAACAATAAATTTTGGGGGTTCACCATACATAGAACTGAAATTCAAAAAACTTTTTTTTCGTCAAACCTTTACGTGTGGGGTATCTATAGATAGGTCTTTAAAAATGATATTGAGGTTTCTAATAACATTTTTTTCTAAACTGAATAGTTTGCGCGAGAGACACTCCCAAAGTGGTAAAATGTGTGTCCTCCCCCCTCTCATTTCAAAAGTAAGAGGAGGATAATTCTGTAAAAATTTAGGTTTTGTAGACCGTAAAACAAACTTTCAACTAAAATTGGTTTGAATAAGTTTTGATATTTAGTTTTTGAGATATGGGTCTTTTTGACCAAAGTGCAGCCGTAACTTTGTTTTTCATTAACATACTATGAAACACAAATTTAGTTTTGCTGTTGATTGTAAATTTACTTATGAATGACTGTTCAAAATATTGTTATTACATTGTTTAGGCTACGGAACCCTGTATGCGAGTAAGACTCGTACTTGGCCGGTTTTTTTTATCTTAGTTTCCACCTACTTGGTTCGACTTTTAATTGCTGTATATCGTGAGTTGTATAGTTTTATTATATTTTGATTAACGAATTTTGCGCTCGATGTATTCGCTAGTAGCTTTAAGCAATAGATGTTTTTTTAATATTGGATGTGGGTCCAGTTGACCAATAAAGAAACAGAAAATAAATCATGTAGTCAAGTGGACCCGCGCGTCCATTAGCGAGTCTCCAAAGACTCGTAGTTGCAATTCGTTGAGTTAATCTTTCGTTACGAAGAATATTTATGTGTCAGAATACTTAAAGATAATCTTCATCAATGAAAATTTAAGACAGGTTAAGGTTATCATGGTTTTGACCATCTTCTTTAAATCATATCGAACATTGTGACATCGTAGAACATAAAAAACATATTTCATCCACGGCCGATTATATTGGCCTTCATTTTATCTTTAGTACATACCTACTAAATTATATGCATATATATGTATATGTACATTCCAGTAACATCTACATACTTACTTTATTATATAGGCCATACAATAATGTTCTTACAAATACCTGTGACGGTTCGCTACAAAAACTAAACTGATTAAATTATCATACATTTCAAAGCAACAAAAATATTAAATAAGTTTTTGTACATAGTCAAGCTAAACCAATTATATATTCACTTACTCTTCCGCCATACAAAACATACGTTTATGTACTAATATAGGCTACGTGCAGTCCCTACGTAACTATCTTATGCAATTGCAACGCCCTCTATCGTCTCTTATAAGGCGCTAAACATATGGACCATATAATCACTTCCACATTACATAAAACTGCTTTCCGTTATCGGTTATAATTTCTGAACATTCTTTTTAATAATGGTAGTGCCGTTGTGAAGGGAGATAGCAGAAGTTTCAGTAAAGCTAATTAATTTAGATCAATAATTAGAGCCGCTGGAAGGCGCTAAACAGACTCTGGACACTGGTTTCTGGATCGAGCAAGTGATTCCAGCAAGAATGAAAATGTTGTGCTTTTTCATAAAGACCGCATTTCTGGTATTGTGTTCTAATTTTTTTTTTATAATTTCTATATAATATATTATAATTTCTCCTGTATCGTAAGTGCAATTCCAAACATTTAAACTCGCATTCACTAACAGCCAGCCCAAATAGATTGCCATCAACACGCTAAGAAGACAAATGACTCATCATCATAGAACGGAGTAGGTAGATTGATTTTTGGTACTTGCATCATAAATGCACACAGAAAGAATAACATGGATAAGCCATTTTTCCGGAAAGTAATTCCGGTATTTAAGGATGCAATTAAATATTGTTAATGTTGGTAGTGATATTATTACTACTCGTTTCAAAATTTAAAGGAAATTATCAAAACTAAATGAATTTATTATTTATCTTTTGAATAATAAAAACAATCGAATTCCGATCGAAGCATTAATATTTATTTTTTGCCTTTTTATGGCCACAAATTTCTATAAATTGTTGCACTTAAATTTCAATGAAATCGACCAATTCCGGAGGAATGTCCATATTAATAATCAAATGTTTCGGATCAATGACCCCAATTAAATCTACTTACTCCGATCTATGCTCATCATCCACATAAAGCAGTCGAAAGATAGTCATAAGCCTTGCCAATCGCGTGCCTTACAGATCACATATTATATCTACCCCAATGGTCTTCAGATCTACGACGTATGTTTAATATGACTGGTCCAAACTATTTGCCTTTTCATACAAACTACCCGCGCAACTTCGTCTGGTCCGCTTCTATTTATAGAAGCTTCGCTTATAGCCTTCCTCAATAAATGGGCTATCCAATACTAATACAATTGGTTAAATTGGAACCAGTAGTTCCACGGATAAGTGAGTATAACCAAACAAACTCTTCTTTAAGATTTATTGCTCGGCAAAGCTCTTATTCTAAAATATTTATTGATTTTACTTGCAGTATCTATAATTTTCTTTAATTTAACTTCCAGCGCTGTGTCTGTACTGTTTTTTTATTAGTTTAAAACAGACATTCTTTTGTGAGTTAACCTGAGTTTGGACTTCGTTTTATTGCTAATTAATACCTCTTTCTTCGTGTTTATAAAAGGAAGTTAAACTTCACTTTTATTACCCTGCATAACTCTGTGCCGATTTATACATAACAACAATTCTTTCTAGATTATATTATGAAAATGATATTGCAGATTGGTCATTTATGGGCTGGTCAGTATAATACGCGACATTGGAAGAAGTCTCACTGACCTTAGTCCTAATACGTACCATTTTCTAAGTATCCATAAATCATAAAATAAATTAATATTTATGAACTGAACTGAAGTCAATCAAAACATGCCGTGAAATTAAATTCTTGAGTTAATTTTTATGAGTATATTTATACATAATTATAATTATATTATAATCAAGGTAAACTTTTCATTTAATTTACAATACTATAGGAAACCATACTCGAGAGCCTCAATAAATGGAAATCTCCTTCAAAGAGTTTCGTTTTACAAACTTCAACAGAATCGACATTGTTATCCGGTGACACAATTTCTTTTTTCTCATCGTTTTTGATCATTTTATTTCAGATTCAGTACACATTTTTATTCTGCCAGTTAGTTATTCATCGCGTTCAAAGTAAGCTCCTACAGAAACGATACACTTAGGCCAACCAATAATCCAATCATCAAAAAAATTTTAAAGGCTTTTTCCGGAATTGAGTTCAGTTCTCGCCGCGAATTCTGCTTTATGTCTTCTGACGAATGAAAACGGATGCCACGAAGTGGTAATTTGAGTTAAGGAAAAAGAAAGAAGTCGGCTGGAGCCATATCTGGTGAATAAGGTGGTTGCTCGATGGTATTTGTTGAATTTTTGGTCAAAAATTCGTTCACTATGATTGGCTTGTGCGAAGGCAATATCGTGGTGAAAAACCAAGAATTTTCTTTCCACAACTCTGGCCTTTTTGGTCGAATATGCTCTCTTAAACGCCGCATAACCCTCAAATAGTATTATTTATTTTCTGTTTGACCTTCCGGCAAGAAACCCGTGTTCACAACACCGCGATAGTCAAAGAAAACGGTCAAAATGACTTTGACGTGGTTTTTTCGGTTTCGGTTCAGTTGAAAGGCGCTTAAAAGGAAGTTGGAAGGCATGCGTTGGAAGCTTGTTGACTAGTTTGCATGTCAAACTCGTAAACCCACCTCTCGTCACCAGTAACAATGCGTTTCATGAATGTTGGGTCGGAATTGACTCGTTCTGGCATGTCCTCAGCGACTCTTATGCGATTGAGTTTTTGGAGAAAAATCAGGGCTTTTGGGTCTAGCCGAGCGGTAACGTGTTTATACCCAAGTGATTATTTAAAATAGTACGGATGGACTCGTGAGAGACAGAAAGTTCAGCGGCTATCTCTCTCAAACCTAATTAAGAATTTTCAGTCAGTCTTTCCTTTACATTTGCGATGTTAACTTCAGTTGTAGCCGTTGATGGCCTACCAGAGCGAGGCAAATTATCCACCACATCTCGACCGCTTATAACGCTTTTAACCACTCATAAACATTGTTTGTGATAAAGTTGATTCACCGTAAGCCTTATGTAACATTTTCAGGGACTCCTAACATGAAATTCCATTGACTATGCAAAATTTAAGACAAACTCTTTGTTCGATGTTTTTGTTCAATATGAAATTCCCAATTCACACTTGATATGATTGAACTAAAAACAGTACTGGATTTAATCTAAATAACAGATGCAACTCAAACTCAGCGCCAAAAGGGAAAACAGTTGTGCCAACATAAAAAAAAATTTGGAACCATAAAGAAATCACCCATTCCCGATACTTTTTTCACTGAATGTACATCAAGCCGTAGGCATATTGCCGTATACCACTGGTTATGTATTTATCCTAACTTGCATAAACATTACATCACGCCTGTAATCCCCAAAGGGTTAGGCAGAGGTACCTGGTAGTACACCCACTCTTCGTCAGTTATGTTTTAAATGCCTTGTAATAGAGGGCGAGTCTATTGCCATCAACCGTGACTGCTACTGAGAAATTCCTGATGGAAAAACCCAATTATACCCGTGCTGGGAATCAAACCCGGACCTCATGCTCTACAGTCGCGCTTACACCCACTAGACCGACGAAGCAACCTTTATTTCAGTTCCACAGAATTAAAATAAACTTAAGTTCTTTGAATCGAACGGAAACATTTTACTACGTGATAAATGTTTCCAAAGATCAGGTATAGATAGGGGAACGTAATTTGCAATAAACCTCTCTCTGGCTGCCAATAACTGTCAAAGGCTTAACAAAAATAAAATATTGCACTTTCCTTCACTTACATCATTCGGGTTAATAAACATTTAGAACCCTTCACTGGGTAATGTGAATCATGACTGTACACTTCAACCAACTTATCTGTGCAAGCGAGAAGTTAATGAAATGTAAATGTACAAAGTTTGACATATCGATGCATTTTTTCTTAACAAACGACACCTTGATCTGCACACTTTAAGCGGTCCTAATGTAACAATACTCCGCGCCACGAGAACATACAACGTGTAACGTTAAATGCGCAAAACCTCAGACATCCCAAATGATTTTGAATTCAATTACCCTAATTCTGAGAGAAAACATCATTAAAAAAAAACATAAAGGTTTTATGTGCTGTTTTAGTTTTACTGGAAATTCTGATCGTTTCTTTATTTCTTTCTTTTTTTCCCGCGTATGAGAAACAACAAACATTTGTGTTTATTTACCTATTTTGGCGGGTTTGCGCGCGTTATGGCTTGAGCTATGAACAAACAGACAGGACAACATTTTTAATGAAGATTTTTTGAAAAAATGTGACCTTTATTAAAAATTGGTTCAATTGATTCTGCTCGTTTTTCTGATTAAACTATTCTCAGGTTTTGCGCATTTAACGTTACACGTTGTATAAATTTTGTAAACATATACATTTTGTGTACATTGAGGAGTTCGCAACCTTTGGATCAAAATATAACCGCGAATATAAAAAACAAACAAACTGAAACGCATTCGAAACTCGAATGGCGGCCAAAATATTTACGTTCCAGTAAGTCAAACGCGTTCCAGTACCACAAAATATTAGACGACAGAGCTTTATAGCGCAAACATATAACCCGACCAAGTGAAATTGCTCGTTAGTTTCGTATATTTGAGTTGATTGAATTTTTGACTATTTGTTTTTGATTGTATTTTCGCTACGTAACTTATAGAAGTTTTTTGTTTACAAAAATTATATGTTCTCGTGGCGCGGATAATAAGTACTTGACAAAGTGACATTCAATCAACGATAATGGTGAAAAAATTATTAAATGGACAAAAGCCAATGACAAACTTTTGTCAGGCCCGAACTCAATCAAAACGGAGACGTGTGTAGATGTGAGAAGCAGAGAGGAGAGGACATGCTTAGGAGCTAGGTTGTATCCAACGCAGCTGTTCGGAAATGCGTACTGGCTAGGCCAGAGCAGAGACCTGTGTACAGGCTACTCACGCCAGGTTTAGCGCCTCACGCCGCATACTACACGCCGCTCACCGCACGCCGTTTACGTCTCTTCCCGTCTCCGCTGTGCACTGTTGCTTGCTGGTCCTCAACAAATATGAGACATCTCTCCTGTCCGCTCAGCCGTTTCTACTAAACCTAAGCGGACACGAGAAATGTAAATAAGGAAATACTACTAGTGGTTTACATCACGTCTCCGCTCCTCTGGTCTCGTCTCCGCTCCTCTGGTCTCGTCTCCGCTTTTGCAAAGTCCGGAACATTTTCTTTAATTCCTGATGGTAAATAAAAAAATTCGTCAAATGACTCCTCCTGCTCTGGGCGGAGCGGAAGGGGGTGTCAGACTTGTACTGACTAAAACCCATCCATGTTCCTTCTTAGCCCTTTGTGTTCCAGGGCCACGGTATCTCTTTCGAACAGACCCGCAGCCCTGGCAGGCATCGGCCCTCCCGGACGCCTTCCGATTTGCTGACATCTCCTTGAGGCGCGCGTGGAACACGAACGCGCCGTCGACACGGCCTGTCGTCACAAGACGGACGGACGGTGAGCTAGCCCATTACTCATCGTCCACAGGACCGAGCCTTCGGTGGCCGGGGGCCACTGGGTGGCACCCGATGCCCGGGGAGTCTCCCGCGGCAGCTGGGACGTGAGGTTTTCTCCCTCTCACGTTCCGCCACCTTCTTCGCTAACATGACTGCTTCGCAGAAGGAGGCGGGATCCCAGGCCTTAAGTCCTGTTGGAAGTCGTTGTTAAAATACAGAACGTTTAGAAAACGATTGCCACTTTTTACGTCCTTAGGAATACACACTATACTATATACTCGGCTGTGGTTTGCTCATGATGAATCTGATTACCTATAAATAATTGCTCTGACTTTTCTAAAATCAACATAAGCACTGTGCGAAATGACGTAACCTAATTAAGATTAACCTGTAATAACTCACGTAACCAAATACATAACAATATTTGAAATCAAAATGGTGTTTATTACATAGAAAATATGAAATGTAAAGGCTATTGAAATTAAAACGAATAATTTTTATTTCATTTTGAATGGTAACGATGCAAATTATATACTTGCATACAATTGTAATTGCATCAGGAAATAGTCGGAAGAACTCTTCTGAAGACATCATTAGAACCACTTCCGATGGGGTCAGGTATTGTTCAGTTAATGCTAAATTATTTATTAAAGATTCATATTTATTATTAGCAACATAAAGATTAGGTTTTGGCATAGTTCTCTAACTTGAACCAGAAATGAGTTGTTGGATATTGAAATACGTAGTTGAAAAATGTATTGTCCTGTTGCTAGGAAACCAGCCTGCTCTGTGGAAGGCAGAGCTTGATAATCCCCCACCAACCAACCTTGACTGGGCTGAATGTCACATGCCATCATATTTTTGTTTCTAGAATAGGGCTTCCTTCAAAGTTTTCAGGGCAATGTTATTAAAATATTTTACACAAAAAGCCCCTACCCAGGCCCCCTATTCACAAACGCTCGGATTCGATTTCGATTCGATAATTCGTATGTCTACGAGTATCTTGTTTTGGCATTACGAAAGCGAGCGAGATAGACATACGACTTTCCGAATCGCAATCGAATCCGAGCGTTTGTGAGTACGGTTCGATCCCGGGACTTGGGTACAATTCGTAAGTCGGGATCACTACCATGGGTCACTAGTGCTCTAAAAAATATTGGTTTCTCAAACTATATTTGAATGAATCACGATTGCTCACCTGTAGATGCAAAACTTGCTCATTGACAAAACAAAGTTTCATTATTTGGCATTTTTTTATATCCACATGAATTTCTGAATAAGTTTGTATGATATCTCATCTGATAAAATCTTTAATGCGGAAATCAATAACATTATTCACACAAAATGCAATTTCGTCGTATTCAGACCACAGTGAATCCAATTTGTTAAGAAATTACCTTAGTAACGCACATTTCAATTTATCATTACCTACATCTATTAACTGACATAACCAATTGATTGAATACATGTTACCTACTCTATTGAAATCTTTAGTTACCTAACATAGGTGAAATTTCATCAAATTACTTGTTTCCTTTCAAAATTTGTATGCAATAAATATTTATTTAATCGTAAAAATTTATGCGCGTTAGTTTCATTCCAAATCTTTCATGGTATGTAACCGCCTGATTTAGGATACACAATTTATATTATTACGGAATAAACTTCGTATTCCACGGGGTCCTATATTCGATTTCTGTTATTGAGTGAAACTGCACCAGGAATTTATTCGTAGCAGCCCGGATTCTGTATTTGTACAACTCTGCTTAACCCTCCGGAGATTACAGGCATGATGTTATGATGTGCGATTTAATGTTATGTTAGGTTTTGAGTCATTACATCATCATCATCATCATCAGCCTATAACGTTCCCACCGCTGAGACACAGGCCTCCTCTCTATGAGAGGGAGTGGGCTGATATCCACCACGCGGGCCCAGTCCGGGTTGGTAGATGTCACATGTCTTCGAATTTTTAGTTCTAGAACATCAGGAGGACAGTGTAGGACGTCAGTCATTACGCTAGTAGGAAAATAGTCTCTAGAAATGGATTGAACTAAATACATACACTACGTATGTATATGGAATCTGGGCTATTATCTATCACGCCTGCTCAGTGCGGGTTAGTGCTCGTAGATGTCGCATGTCTTGCAATTTTTGTTTCTAGAACATGTCGGTTTCCTCCCGATGTCTTCATTCACCGTTTTGAGGGCAGCGGTGATGAAACTAATTACAAAAGGTAATGAGTCTGTCATGGTTCGAACCCGCGACCGTTACTACTCCTCTTGCCCTCTTATAGAGCTGAAGCTAGTGTCTCAGCAGTGGGACAATAACATGCTGATGATTTATATGGGATACGTCGACGGGGAGAAGGAAAACCTTAGCTTTACGGCCTGTGGGACATAAATGGCCCATAACAACAATATGTATATGGAGTGGCTAGTTTAAATACAAAGTGGGCAGACAAACAATTGCCCTTACAACGATAACAGTAACTAACCCACCTACTTAACGTGACACTAATGTAGCAGTCTAATGAGGAAGACGAAATTCATCGACGGGCATTTACGTCAGCACAAAATTTGGTCACCATCACTATTTGTACCTGACTGACCCAGAAGGACGGTAAGGTTTTTCGCACGTATGTATGTTCGTTCATCAGTTCCATTGCGACCTCGTAACTCCTAAACGGATGAACCGATTTAGATAAATAATGCGTCGTTAGATTCGTCTTAGTAGCACGAGTGTCACTGGCTACCGAAATAATTACATACAGAAAAATTTTGGGTAGGTACCATATTGTGGCATTTTGTTTTTTTTGTTCCAAAGTCCTCGAGTAGGGTATCAAAATGAAAGGTTTTAAAAGGAAAATATGCGTAACTTATAATATGTTTAAAAGTTAGTTTTTTTTTTTTTTTTAAATTCTTTCATTTATTCAAATACTAATTTCTAAATCTAAATTAATTACTAAACATAAAACTAGATAATTAGAACTAAAATAACAACAAATTATAAAAGGGCGTCAAAAAACTCCTCCTCAACGCTGTCAGCTGGTAACGTGCCCAAGAGACTGGCGGCGTTGCCACGTTGAATGGCAACACTTAGCCTCTGGCCAAAGTAAAAGCCAGCCCTTGGGTCACGTGAAGCGTCAACTAAGCGTTTGGAGATTTCCTTAAAAAGGCTGTGAGCACTCGGACCCCACGGCCCCAGAGTTTCAACCCCAAACGGCTCGAAAATATAGTTACCACAAAGGTTACTATATTTACGCCGCTTGAGGTTCTCCGCAGCCGCAGCGGCAGCGCCAGCACAGCACGATGAGCTTGGAAGATGTGATGGCGCAAGAGTATCGACGCATGTTGCGTCCCACACTAAAGGCCTACCCATCTTCCAAGGAAACAACGACATGCCGTCCGGTCTTTTGCCATCGTCGCGTGCCAAGCCATTGGGCTCTAAGATAGCTGGAACGCCGACGGTAACAAGAGCTCGACGGATGATGTCATTTATGTTCGCGTGCCGCGCAAAACGGCCCGCACTTCGGCTGCATGACAGGCCGTGGTGTCCGAGGCTGTTGACAGCTTCACCACAGTGACAGCGATGAGGAGTGCAGCAGGTGGCACCTAGACGTAAGGAAGCAGCGAGGCGGAAGGTCGTGTCGTCGAACAAAGTGCCTATGCTCGACGACGGGAGTGCGTGAAGCCAAAGACCCGACTCCCATTCACCCACAGCAAGCAGTCGTGCACGCTCAGCAGTAGTAGCAGCTGTGTGAAGTAAATTGTCCTGAACTACTCTGCAGAGCGGCTCGTCCCACCGTCTCTGGGAAAATGGATTGTCGGGTTCTTCAGTATTCGGGCAAGCGAGTTTCCAAGCATCAATGGCCTCGGAGAGGCACGGCACATCAAAATCAATCAGTGTGGAAGCCAGGATATTCCTGATTAATTTCTCAGTGCCGTGGACCGAGGATATGAAAGCCGGTAAACTAATACTAGAAATTTTGCGGACGCCGAGTCCTCCCATGCGAATGGGAAGACTTGCTTGTGTCCAAGCTCGGTCGTCCAAAGCCACATTTAAAATGGATGATAAAGTATGTCTGATAATTTGGTCCATTTTGTCCAAAAGATGTGTGTGCTTCCATAAAGGGGAAGCACGAAGGAAATATGTTAATTTAGGACCGAAACAGCAGTACCGAATTATGGTGATGGCCGAATGCATGTTAATTTGGAGCAATCTTTCCGAAACATCATTAAAATTTGAATCTTTTCCTCTATGAAATCGGGAAAAGAATTTTCATGGATTGGAGCCCCGAGGAGACGAAGAGAGCTTTTTTCAATAATTTTGATGTCAGGGGCTATTGCGTTAAATTTGGAAATAGTCTGTTGTCTGTCGGTACTGTCCTTTACATATAACTCGCATTTCGAAAGATTTAGGTCAAGGCCAATGGAATGAAATTCATTTTTTAAGAAATTTAGGTCATTTAACACGGTATCTACATCGCCTCCCAAGGTTCCATCATCAAGATACCAAACGTTAAATTTAGAATTTAGTTGTCGAACAATTGGATGAATAGCTAAACTAAAAATCACTGGCCCGAGGGGGTCACCTTGTTGACAGCCAACAGCAGATTCCAAAAGGTTGTCGTGATATAGTAATTTTGATGGGTAACATTGCCAAAGAAAACTATAAATTTGGGGTAGTTCTCTTTTTGTTTCTATTAGCAAGGTGTCCCTATTTACTGAGTTGAAGGCATTCTTTATGTCAACCTTCAGAATGACCTCACCTTTGCCAGAATTTAGGTAGGTTGACAAAGCGTGTACGGCAGCCTCACAGCCCCCTTTAGAGCCGTAACCTAGCTGCAGGGGCTGAAATTTTTTCGAAACAGCCTCACCAAAAAATTTACAGCAAATCTTGGCTGCCATACGACGGTAGACAGTTCCCACGGCAATGGGACGAATGCCGCCATCCCTCTTGCGCAGGGCACATAAATTTGCCCCGTATAGGACGTCGATGACGGCCTCGTTCACCTTGCCGGAGAGCATAAGGTTAATCAGAGCTGTGAGCTCCTTCAAGAGTAGCTCGCCAGCTTCCCCGGCGCCTAAACAGATAAGGTCCTTTAGGTGTTGAGGACTTAGGCCGTCGAGGCCACCGGCGGAGCCGCTCCGGAAGGAGCAAACAGCTGTGGCCACCTCTCGACCTGTAATGGTGTATGTCTGAATCAGGAGGGTCGGGAAAAGAAAGGCCATCCGCTGGGGCAGGGTGTTTGGTCTCCAGAGCTGCAAGTGTTTCTGGGGAGCATGGTGCCAGCACATCGCTACTGAAAAGAATCCTGGCTGCTCCACTAATGTCACCTTCCCCTAACTTGTTTTCCACCAAATGGGATATACCTCTTGAAGAGGTATATCTCTGTGTCGGTAATTTGGTGTCTAAATCTCGAGCCGAAATATTACAATTTTGTTTAATTTGTGATGTTAAAGATTTTTTGATTGCCAAATTCTTTTGTACGTGAAGAATTCGATAAGGGAAGGTGAGCAGTTGTTCCCAAGCACTTAGCGAGTTCTCCCGGACGGCAAGGCGCACGCAACCTGCTAGGTTTTGTGCGACAACTGGTCTAGCGCCTCGGGGAACTCGCTTCAGTATAGGAACGGAGTTTTTGAATTTTGATAGGGTTTTCCAAAGTGGATCGAAAGAAGATATTGCCTGTGTTGCGGTTGAAGGTGTTAAAACAGGGCCTGAAGTTGGTGCATTTTGTAGTTTATGTACTTTTCCAATATGCACATTCAGACCCCGCTTACCTTTAAAAAACCGTGCTTGGGTACAAAGCGGGCATCTCTCCAGGGTGGTCAACGACGTTGAAGGTTGACATGCACTATTACCGACCACATCGCTGCTGCTGTTATGCATAAATACAGACTTAACAAAACAAAATATAATAAACTAAATTAATATCAAAACACTGAAGTCACAAACACTAATATTATAACACTGGTTTTCTGGACCTGCACGAACACCACGAAACGCCAGCGCCGGACGTAGTCGCAGGAAAACCGGGTAAGCGGTCAGGTCAATTCCAGCTCGCAGACGAGCTCGGAGCAGACGTCGCCAGTGCGCGCCGTGCCGCGCTGCCGCCGCCCCGAATCGCCGCCGCCGATCAGGAACCACCATCAGTTTTTGCGCTCCTTATCCTTGAAACTTCACAGGATACAAACATCATGAAACTATATTTTCTGCAACTGTCACAAATCTTACATTTGTTCAGGACACGCGTTAAATAGTTATTTTTTATCCCTTTTATTTACTTAATCACCAATATTGTGGGTTTTCTTGAAAATTTCAAATTAATTTATGTAAAAAGTGTGAAAATTTGAAAAGTTAGAGTAAATAATTCGAAACGAAAAATCGTAATCCGAATTGCCTAACTTTCTAATCCTAACTGATATTATAAATGCGAAAGTAAGTTTGTTTGTTTGTTCAAAATCAAAATATTTTATTTTACATAGGCCATGTAGGCCTATGTAAAATAAAATATTTTGATTTAGGGCACTTATAGAACGTCGACAAAAGTTGCACGGTTCAGGTTGGTCGTTTCCTATGGAGAAGAACCGGCAAGGAACTCCATGGTTACTCTTTTAAAATCATTTGGTTTTACAATATTTGAATGTTACAGCGTTAAAACTTAAGTATGAGAGGACAACGTAGGCCTGACAATAAGTCGTTGCTTACTACAAAAGGTAGAACAAGATTATGTAAAAAAATACTACGAATTTACAAAGGCTACACACATTCACAAAAAATAGGTAAATGAAAAAGAATCTATGCAAAAGTAAAAATTAAACATTCTATATAACATTAAATTAAACAATTGACACAAATGTTGTCATCAATGCTGTAACTATTCTGCACAACGAAGGTACAATGATTTGAAAACTATTGTAAAACATTTGAACTATTTAAAAAGAATGGAATAAATAAAATTGGGAATAGTTAGAGACATCGACACATTAGTGTCGTTTCTGAGCTACCAGGGAAGCCGCATGAGCAGAAGGAACTAGAGCCAAACTTTTTTATCTTCAACGTAGTCCTTAATTTTGTAATATGCTTTTTTAATAAGTGTTACCTTTTCACGCCTAAACCACTGAACCGATCATCCTGAAATTTTGCATATACGATGTCAGGTGTACAAAAACGGACATATAATCACCTTTCATTCCACAAGTGCAAAAGTGCTATTCCCGAGGAAAACAATAACGTTCTTATAAAAATAGATGGTTCCACGTGTCCGAGCCGGTGATTATCAAATTCTAAATTAACTAGAGGGAAGCCGTGGCCAAAACTAGTTGTATAATAAGAAAAGTAAATCGTCTGCGAAATCTTTCGATTTACTAATTGAATCCGTGTCGCCTTGAAATCCTAATTTGATGGGATGTCTTACCAAATGTTCTGCGGTTTTCACGATGCATGTAACCAACTCTTTTTCAAAGCTTTTTCGAATTATTAGTTAAGTATAGGTTAATTGCTAATGTCATAACATTAGCAGTTAACCTATACTTAACTAATAATTAAGTTTGCATTTTAATCACCTCTTCGTTCTAGTTGTTACCTAAGTCAGGTCCGTTATAGTGAGGGCTACAGACCTAGGCCGGGCAAGCTGAGCCGAACCTGTTCACTTACATAATGACTTAATAACGATAAGCAGCTCACATGACTAGCCTCAACAGTTTTCTCATTTGCAAAAAAAACCCTACTGCGGCAAAAAAACTTAACTTAATTAACCATTTCATTTTCATATTTTCAATCTGTAATGGGTCCTACCTACTTCAAATTTTTATTTAATTTAAAATGTGCTTGTTTTTAGCTTTTCAGTGGATATTTTTTAACTTACGTTTTTTTACCGCAGTCGGGTTTTTTAGGTTTTTTAATTACTTTGCTTTATTTTCAGCTTTTTAGTTTACAAATGTGAAAGATTTCGTAGACGAATAATTCCTGCTTTTATTATAATACGATTTATTTTACTTTTATACGATTTGTCACGTCGAATTACTTTTAAACATATAAGTTGTATATATATTTTTGCAATCACCCTTTAAAACCCTTCACTTTGATACCCCACTCGATGGTATTGGAAGCAGTAAAATTTGAACTTCACGATGTGGCACCCGAAATACGCCATTTTTCTTTTTTTTTCATATAGCCAGTGACACTCGCGCCACTAAGACGAACCTAACAACTTATAATTTATCGAAATCCGTTTTCACCGTTTAGGAGTTACGAGGCAACATGGAAACGGACATACACACATCCATAGGGTAATAACTATCATCCATACAAAATTTCATCCCCTATTTAACCCGCTAAGATATATTTCAGAGTAGGATCGGCGCCAGTTGGTACGTTTTGATATCTATAGACTTGTATGAAAGCTCTCGGCTAAGCTATTCACTGTTCAACGTGCGCCGATCAACGCAGAACTGTGAATCTTATGCGGTCTCGCTCTGAAATAAACCGTAGGGGATGAATTTTCCATTTTTTTTTTCTTGCGTCTCGCTGTTCAACCTAGGAGGTTGTCATCTGCTTAACCGGACTATCCTGTGGGTGCCTTAAAAGTAAGGCCTCCAGCCAGGGCATAAAAACTTACAAACTAAGCGACTACACGCTAAGGGCTCCCCCTGTGGGGTACGAGCCTCGGCTTAGGGCGTCGCTGGGGGAGGACTGCCTGGGGACAGGCTAGATCTGAATGATATCATTATTTAGGGGCTGATTTAATACCACTGGCACAGCATCGTGGGCTGGCTCGAGCGAGGGTCGGGGAGGGCATGGACCGGGACGTCGCGACGAACCTCGACGGCGAGGTCGGAAAGACGGCGGTTTGTGTCTGAACTTTTTAAGAGTACTAGTCTCTTTACTACTCTCCTGCATGAGTGTGATAGCATCATCGGGAGTGACGAGGGTATGCCTCGGACGGCGTACTGTACTAATGCGCGAGGGTTCGTAACGGGCGGCCGCTGCGATCAGGGGATTACGGTGCTTAATGGCGTTATCGAAGAAACGCTTCGAATGACGTTTCATAAACTGAAGGACGGTGGGCATTCTAAGGTCTACGTGTAGACGGTCATTACGGACATAAAAAGGGGCTCCCGTGACTTTACGTAAGCTCGGTCGCGAGCTGCTTTGATGTGCGCCGCGAAAGACAGGTGGTTGTCGAGAAGAACTCCTAAGTACTTGGCTTGCTTCTCCCAAGAGATAGGCTTGCCGTACATAGTGATCGGGTTGAGTCCAAAATTCTTTATTACTGCTCACCTTTTATAGGGGTTTGAAGAACAAGGTGTTAAGTTACAGAAAAGGAAGGATCTTTCGATCAGACTGGTGTTATGTGCGGTGGGGCGACAGCTGTTGTCGGGATTACTGCGTGATTTAGAATTTTGATGTGCATCGTTATCATTATCATCAGCCCATAATGTTCCCACTGCTGGGACATAGGCCTCCTTTCAATGAGGGAGTGGGCTGTAGTCCACCACGCGGGCCCAGTGCGGGTTGGTAGATGTCACATGTCTTCGAATTTTTAGTTCTAGGACATGCCGGTTTCCTCACGATGTTTTCCTTCACCGTTTTGAGGGCAGCGGTGATTAAATAAATTACACAAAGTAATGCGCCTGCCTGGGTTCGAAGCTACGACTTACTACTCGTAAGTCGGGCTGCCTCCTTTTGATGTTAGTTCTATATTATGTCATAGATGGTACTTAGGCTTGTAAGCTATAGTACTTTTTGTACTATGTTGCTGTAGCACTATTTGTAGTGCCAGTACACCTTCGTTAAACAATCATACTACTAGACATCGGTTTAGGCTGTGTGTTGTTTCTCCATGAACGAGGTGCAGGACGATTACAAAATCTTAAGAGAATAATATTTGGTTTGAAAAGTTGGTCTTGGTGTTGATAGATTTATTTTATTTCGAGGTCTCAGTCACTATAGGTCCAACGAGTAGGTTAGTTTCATACTTTAAATAGTTAATTTATTGTGATCTTTAAAATCAACAAACACAGCAACAGGTGACTTACTACTATGTAAATTGACAGTTTGAAATGTCTCACGTTGGGCAGGTTTGAGTACCACATTTTTCTTAAATGTCAAATAAGTTAATAATTAGCCGAACCGTTCGTTGTGCCAGCTATTATATCTACGAACTCCTTTACTGTTATACATGGTGTTTCAAAAACGAGGATTTTTAAGAAGGCTATATTTTCGGACTTCTTTTTTTTTTGTAACTATATCCATCTTAGGTGCAATGCAATGCAATGTTCAATAGAGGTTGAAAAACCAATGCGAGCTTCATTTTAAGTTTAAAGTAACTATACGTATGTGTTACATAAACTCACGCTGTTTTCCCATGGGGGTAGACAGAAACCACAGAACGCCACGTGCTACGATCCTTACATACTCCGTTTGCCTCGTCCAGATGTATGAACACATCTACCTATGTATTAGAGGCGCGAAAATGGTCAAAAGATCGAAGATAATACTTCATTCAAATAATCACCCTGTATAATCCATTGTTGCTGCCATTTTTTATGAATTTTAGTACATAACAAGCACGTTACATATAAAATGTCGTCGTACTTAACATTTATGTTCGATTTATCTCAAACCTGTTATTGCGGTCGGTCTACTTCCTCGTTAATCTTTATGTACTACTCGTCTTATGTATTATGTAGGTATGGTGTCCACCATAAACGACTTAATAAGCGTTTACAAGCAACGGTTTTCTTTGGATGTAGTACTAACTGGGTTGTGGGGTTCAGATACGCAGTCGTTCCATGTAAAATACTGGTATTCCGCTGCATTCGGTTGAGACTGGAAGCCTCGGTCTCGGGAAAAGGCTCGGCAGATGATGGCTTTCTTAGGATGCATTTTTCGATAAATAAGGAAGTTTATCAGTGCCATCGCCAGCCTTACAAGCAATTGCTGGGTATACCCCTCTCTTTGCTGGAGGCTAATCTCCACATTCCATTACCTGCCAGGTATTTACCAGCAATATAAAAAAGGCAACATCTGCCGGAAACGTCGTCACGTTTAGTAGCTTAGGACCAATTTATAAACACAAATAAGTCAATGATAAACATGACGGTGCCTCTGCAAGGAGGCTTCATATTATACACGTTGCAAACTAAACTATGACCACAGACGAGAGAGAAACGGTCTACAATTCTCTCTGGTGGAACGTCTACAATTCTCTCTGGTGGAACGTCAAGTGGTTGCGGGCAGCCATATTGACTTGTGTGGTTGTCAAGGAAGATGCCGCGTAAAAAGGCGTTGACGGATCGCCGACGTCTGTTTTCTTAATCTAATTTAACTCTGGTGCCACATGTCATTATGTGATTCCGATGGGGCCGTTAAGAGTCTTTTAACATTTTAAGAAATGGAGTTTGAGTAAAATGTTGATTTTATTTTTATTTTACATAGGCCTTTTGGTTTTAGTTAGGTGATTTACATCGATTAGTTCAATTAACTATTTAATTATTAATAATCTAATTAATTATTTCAACTAGTACTTAATGTCTTTATTACAGAATAATAAATGCATTTAGCCGATATAAGTATTAATATTTACCATTTGGTCAATCTATATTGTTTTCTTTCGTTTCATGACCGTAGTAACGAGAAGAAATTCGTTAAAATTGTTTCATTATCATCATATAAATCACAGTGGGTTACCTATGTTTTGTCGAAAAGAAATTGACAAATTATCACTTCCCAAACAATTTTCCGCATAATTTCATTTGCCAAATTATTACTTAGCATAATCTCTTCACAAATAATTGTAACGCAAACCTAATGTTTGGCAATTGAACGTACTTTTACCAATTTTTATGTACTCAAATATTTCATTTGGAATAACACATTTTACGCAAAATAAAATAAGGCAAGTATTTAGTTCGTCAGTTTTCAATTTAGACGTTTTATTGCAAGGGTGTTTTTTCGGGTTAGGGGGCAACTCGTCCCACTCGAAACTGAGACCTGGGACCAATTCTACCTTTTATTTTTTGATAAGGGATTGACTCGTCCCACTTCGACACTGTGATCAGGAATCAATCCCGCTTTTTCTTATTTGATAATAAAAAAAAAATATTTTTTAAAGCGTAGTCGACGTAGCCTCGCTACACGGGGCTCCTATTTCTGTCTACAGGGTTTTCAGTAACCTAACACGAAGGGGATGTCGGGGTCTTAGTTCGGACCGGGGGCTACGACCCCGCCATCCCCTTCGAACCTAACCTGTCCGAGTCGGGGTGCCCCAAGTCCAGAGCTCGCTTCGCTCGCTCTTGCATCCAATTTCTCTGGGGCCACTTACACCCTATCGAAAAAGAAAGGGTTAAATTGGTCCTTGGCCCCAGTTTCGAGTGGGACGAGTTGCTCCCTAGCCAGTCTTTTCCACTTGGGACAATTTTTTAACAAGGAATATTAATGTTAACTATTCTGGTAGTATTTTTTTTTAGTTACAGGCACATTTTAAAATAATTAATCTCGTCTAACTAGTTCAGTTTCGGGTAGCCTTTTTTTAGGTTTTTTTTTCTATATTTCTTTCTATATAACATAGTCGTTTCTGGCACTCGCCGGCCACTACCGCGACACCGTTCGCTTGGCCTGTGCGTAGAAGGTCACAGTTCTAACCTAACCTAACCATTTTTCTTTTAATAATTACCCCGTCTAACTAGTTAGGTTCTCGATAACCTGCTATAAATAATCTCTTTTTTCCATTATTTTTTTCTATATTTGTTTGCAATTTTTATATTATAATTCCAAAAAAAAAAAAAAAAATATTATTACAGCAAACAATCTTTAGACAAAAAATATAAAGGCAAACCTTTATATTTTTTGTCATAGCAAATCATTTGACCTAACTTTTACTGTCTAAAGATTGTTTGCTGTAATAAATCATTCGATTAAAGACTAAATGCCATAATTACATTATTTTTGGTAATATTCTGCCAAGTAAAAATTTTACCAAATGAAAAAGTGCGTACTAAAATCATTCTAAATATTGCATTGGTATAAATGTCAAAATCTTTTCGGCAAAACGGCAAGCTCCCAAATCACAGTATTAGTGTCAATTAATGTAATCGTTTAATACTGAAACAAGAAAATGTTTCAGAATAATACAATTATATTAATCAACTTATCACACGTGAACCAACCACTCTACACACGCCCTAACATTCAAGAAACCAGTTATCTCATAACAACGATGAACTAAAATCGAGCAAGAAGAACGACGGCTAATTCAAGGTGAATGCCAAACAATAAATTACATTCAGAAGCGAAACACTTCCTAGATTACCGTACATTGTTGATTAGTACTGAGGACGATAGTCATTTGTTTTCTATCTATCGTATCGAAAGGGTTAATGACCGTGCCTTTCCTTTGTTCTTGAAGTCTGAGCTATTATTGAGCTTTGTAAACAACATTTTACGAGTGTGTAAAGGAAGAAATGCAAGCGGTGAACGTGTCAAAAATTATGTTATTTTTTTTAAATATTGTGTTCAACTTAAACATAAGTAACTATTGCGTCAGAAAATTCTCAGTAAAAGTCCGGAATCTGGATTTGTGGCCGGTTGATGGCAAAAGGCTCGCCCCTGTTATATGAGACCTAGTGGCGAAATATCGATGTATACCTTAGGCACACCTTAGGTGGAGGTGAGAATACATCCTTAGTCGAAGTATTGCCCGATAAGTCTTTAGTAAATTTTAACGGTTGCAAGATCTTCTCGGAGATAAGTAGCTGGATGCAACAGTAGACAATCTCGTTGCATCAACACTTAAAAAGGGTCAGTGGTCTAGACAACATAAATAAAGGGAAAGAGCAACAGCGACGCGATGAGGCAGTTTAAAGTGACCATTGTTTATTTCTCGCTGTATAAATAAATACCCAGGGCCAGGGTATCTCTTTCGAACAGCCCGCATTGAATATAATGTGTGTCGCTTGTACCGAGACAATATAATACATAATATAATAAAATATAATATAATATATATATATATGCAGGTTAAAACAATAAACCACACGGAGAGAAGAGAAGAAGGTTATCGGGGAGCCCAGCAGTAGGACAATAATTATAGGCTTAGGACAAAAAAAAACAAGCGGCGATCAAACTAATGAGTCCTAGGGTAAAGAGAGACCGTATATCGATAAGCATACCGTGGGTCTCCCCCAGCAAGATGGACAGTCAACGTACAGAAAAAAGTGACTGGGGTAACCTGAATGCAAAGAAGAGGACAGGCGCAGCTTATGAGACACCGACGTCGAGCACTGTACTGCGAGCGTCGAGTTAAGATAAAATAGTATCTATCCCAGTAAACGAAAGTGTTTTTTTGAACCATCTTAAAATTCTTCAAAGCGTATCGATCATAATTCAAATTGTGTCAGCCCAAAATTTGGCGAAGAGTTTGGCACTTTCAGTACCGTCCATCAGCTCCTTTGATGTGCAAACAACAGGATAGGCAGGACACGACCTCAAGTGTCCTATCGTTTGTGAGGCAATACCACATTTGCAACACAGGACAAGGTCATCTATTAATCTTTATCTGAACAGGTTTTCTTTGCTTCGGCTAATCGGTCTCTGGAGTCTTTATATAAAGACTTCTAGATCAGCCGTGGCTACTCGTGTCCAGGTAAATCTAATCATAAAGATACCAAACCTCGTATCAAACAAAACCTTTCCAAATTCATTTCACCGCTTGAAAACTCAGAAATGCACATCACTTAAACTTCAATGAGCCACATATTGCTCATAATAGTCCATACGCCTACATACAGGTAGCTTCATTCTTTCTCACAATTGTCACAAATTGTTGCCATCAAACAAGCAATGTACGTCGAAATGGTTTTGGCGCCCTCCCACAGGGCCGTCAATCACGCTGACACCTACCGGATTTGTGGAGCAACCAGTCTAAAGATACCTGTCAGTCTTGGTTTATATTTCCCTTTGAAGGTCAATTGAAGAATCTTGGTTAGGGGTGATAACTTATATTCTTACACAAAGGCACCCCTGTTTCCCATGAGAGTGTACAGTAACTACAGAACGCCTCCTGCTTCGATCCTTACCACTCATTTTGCTTCCTACATGTTTTACATCTGGTCAACACTATCGCATACACGCGATGTGCTGAAGCTAAGTCGTGTAAAAATGGCAAGAAGGATTGCTCTGCAAAACGTAGTAGTAAATTAGAAGCTAAAGTTATACACAGCCTAAAAGTAATAACACCTACAATTTGCTACTCACCCTTGCTTCTTAATGTCATTAATAGTACTTTCTAGTAAATTAATACTAATAAGTATTCCCACGGGACATCAAAATGGGGAATCCTAATTGAGATTGTATTCCTTGCAGGAACAGACATCCTTCTGTTGAATTAAATCAGTTAAATGGTTTTGAATACACGTTGGAAACGTGTGCGTGTGGATTGAGAGATCTTTTCGAAAAACTCTTCCAATCCCACCCAAATTATAAGAGGATTTAGGAAATAATTGTAAAAACTTCATGGTAAGGTATAAAATTTGTCAAACCTAAACAAAAAAAGTTAGAACTCATTAACTGGATCTCTCAATCTGGACAACTGAAGAAAAAGCCATAACGCGTATCCAAGAGTATACTGGCTATGTGTTTATAATTTGCATTTTAATTAATTGTGAAGGATTTGTTAAAAAAGCTGCTAAACAAAATTTCGATTCGTTTCAAAGCCACGTTTAAGATTTATAACAGTTTATATGGATCACTCAGAGTGGACAATTTTCAATTGAGTGATCTTGTAAAACACGACCTAGTACTGAAAAAGTATGAATAATTATCATGTTTATTACAAATTATGCTTCTGGGAGAATTTGTAAAACAAAAATCGTGATTGAAATCTTACTGGTTCAAGGGAAAATGAAAATCTTGTTTTTTGTCGATCGTCCCAACTGAGAGATCTTTATTTTGAACTATATTTAATAAACCAAAACTTATAGGTAGAAGGTAGATACATCAGAAATTGTTAAAAAGGTTTTACTAAAAATTGACGAATCAGTCGTCCCTGTAAGTGTTATACTTAAAAAGATAAATCATTTTTTACAATCCTTGAGGAAAACGTTGAGTAGGGTGACCATATCGCCGGTCGGAATCATTACCGATACAATAGGGATGGTGACTCATTTTTTTTATTTGTCTATCGGGTAGATTATTAAAAAGTATTTGACACGTTTTTTTTATTAACACACGTGTAAGACACACTTTTTTATTTTGTCCGTTTTTTTTTTTGACTACCCTATGCTTGCAAACATTGTGTATATTCATTGCGTTTTGCGAAGCTGGCGTTGTGCAGTTCATTTAATGTAAGTTTTTTTAATATTGTTGTGCTATAAGGTACATGCGCCTTTTAAGGCCCATTTTTTATATAATTGAAATAACTAAAAGAAATGAAATAATTTATGAAAACTAACTTAATTTCAATATTACTCATTTATTTCTGAATATAATCAACATACAGGTCAACACGTTTGATAAAACTTTAGAAAATAATTGGTTTTAAAAACCTCCAAATCTCTTTACCACTATGCCCGACAAGATTTTGACACATAACACATCAGCTGATTCGACGGGGTGATGCGAATTATCATGAAATTCACGAAATAATAATAAAAATACGCTACGTTCAGGATTCTTCTAAAGAATCCCTCGCTACGCTCGGGATTCTACTCTAGAATCCCTCACTTCGCTCTGGATTCAAAAAAGCGCCCTCGCCATAAAAATATTATTTTGCTCCCTTATGATACAATCTACTATTTTTATCACATCTATTCAAAAAGAGCTAGTTTGTTCTTCGTAAACAGGGACTAAAATCGCTCTTTAACCCCTAGGGACCAAAAGTGATTTGAATTTGGAATGTGAATATTGTTAGTAAAAGTTCCAATTACCAAAGAGATTAATCACGAATATTGTATGAACAAGTAAAGCCGGGTCCAGACATGTATCACTTGCCCGATCCGCCATCCGCCCGATCGCCTATGTGGACGGGTGATGATACGCGATCATGATACGCACTAATATGCAGTCTCGATACGCCGCTCTGATACGGTACGCGATACGACCCGATCCATGTCGAGTCGGTTTTTAGGGTTCCGTAGCCGAATGGCAAAAAACGGAACCCTTCATAGATTCGTCATGTCCGTCTGTCTGTCTGTCTGTCCGTCCGTATGTCACAGCCACTTTATTCCGAAACTATTAGGACTACACAGCTGAAACTTGGTAGGTAGATGTATTCTCTGAACCGCTTTATGATTTTTGTACACAAAAATAAAAAAAATATATAGATAAGGATATCCCCCCATACATGGAACTGAAACTAAAAACTATCAAAACTATATGTGGTTTAAAAATGACATTGAGGTTCCTAAAACCATTTTTTTTCAAAGTCAATCTTTTGAAAGATACACACTTCCAAAGTGGTAAAACGTGTCCCCCCCCTCTAATTTCTAAAGTAAAAGGAAAAAATATCTGAATATGTAGAACGTAAAAAAAACTTTCAACGAAAATTGGTTTGAATAAGATTTGATATTTAAGTTATGAGATATGGTACTTTTTCACCAAACTGCAGCAGTAACTTTGTTTTTCATTAAGTTACTATGAAAAACAAATTTTTGCGGTTGAGTGAAGGTTTATTAATGAATGACCGTTCAAAACATTGTTATTATATTGTTTGGGGCTATGGAACCCTGTGTGCGAGTAAGACTCGCACTTGGCCCGTTTTGTAAGATACGGTGATCGGATCGGGCCAATGATACATATCTGGACCCGGCTTCAGGCTGTATGATAAAAAAGTAAACCGCGCGCGAACGAAATAAAAAAAAAAAGTAAAAACGCGCCAAATTCATTCCGTCTTAAAACTCATTCTAATGTAAAGTATAAAATTTTGGAAGTGGGTCCATCTTAGGAGCAAGGGCTTCTTAGGCGAATGTACCTTAATTTTAATAATAACATAATCAGTGTTTCCGTTTAGTGATTGTGAATAACAATGTAAGTATCTTCAATATTCAAACCGTCATTATCATTAGTACATTTTTGTCACACTAATGTTTTTTTTAAATGTGGTACATATTTAAAAGGACGTGGCTACGTTTTTTTAACATAAGAAATGGAAATAAGGAAGCAGAGGCAGTAAACCTTACTTGGGTTTTTTTGGTTTTATCCTTTGTCTGATACATTTTTGATAAACTGGGTGTAAAATTTTAATTAGTCTTTTGTACTGAAGACAAAAGACTGTAACAGGGGACATTTATAGACATTAATAGGTGTGGTTCCCCCCAGAATCCTCACCATTTTTTTCGATGGAATTCACTATTTCAAGTATGCCAAAACTTAGTGTTGAAATAGTGTTACTATGCACATAAACAGTGGTACCACGGTACCTCGGAATATAACTCGGAAACCCTTTAAGCAATGTCACTGCGTTGGCACTATTTTTTGGCATACTTGGAATAGCGAAGAATTCCATCGAAAAAAATGGTGAGGATTCTGGGGGGAATGATACATAAATAGAGGTATAATATGTAATCCAGTTAATGTATAGGAATATGTTTATTTAATTTTTTTAGATCTCAAAGTCATGAAGAGAGGACGAAAACCACAATTAGATGTAAAAAAACAAATTGAATTATTAGGTCTTTACCTATGAAATTGCCGTTTTGTTTGAAAAAAGTTAAAGTATTTTTTTTTTCGAACTTATTTATTTCTTTTATTCAAAGTAATCACCCCTGCAATCAATGCATCTTTGCCAACGCTGTGGCAGTTTATGGATGCCCTTCTTGAAAAAATCAGCTGGACGGGAGACAACAAACTCTTCAAAGGCGTTTTGTACTGCCTCTCGGGAATTGAATTTTTTTCCCGCTAAAAAGTTGTCCAAATTTTGGAAAAAGTAATAGTCGGAAGGCGCAAGATCTGGTGAGTATGGCGGATGAGGGAGAGCTTCCAAACCCAACTCATGCAGCTTAGAGACGGTCTGTTGTGCAGTATGGGGCCGCGCGTTGTCGTGAAGTAGCAGTGGAGACGACCGATTGACCAAAGCTGGTTGCAGACGTGCGAGTTTCGCCATCATTGTGGTCAGTTCTTCAATGTACACATCTGCAGTAATGCTCTCGCCGTTTTGTAAAAAGCTATGATGAATCACACCAGCACTAGACCACCAAACTGTGACCATCACCTTTCTAGGGGTCATTTTTCGTTTTGCACATTGCTTTGGTACCGAACCAGGATCTAACCAACTTGCTGAGCGCTTTCGATTGTCAAAAAGAATCCATTTTTCGTCGCACGTAACAATTCGGTTCAAAATTCCTTCATTTCTGTGCCTGTTAAGCAGCGCAAGGCAAGTCTCGACGCGTACGTTGCGCTGGCGATAGTTAAGTTCGTGGGGCACCCATCTATCAAGCTTTTTTTATCTTGCCAATCTGTCGCAAATGGACCAATATTGTTTTAATGCTAACATCAAAAGCTGCTGCCAGCTCAGCTGTAGATTGAGTTTCATCAGCTTCAACAATCACCTTTAATTCATCATTGTTGACCAAAGTTTCCGGACGACCACGAGGTTCATTTTTCAAGTCAAAATTCCCAGAACGGAACCGAGCAAACCAATAACGGGTTGTGCGTTCGTTTGTACAGTTCTCTCCGTAAACGTCGTTGATGTTACGGGTCGTTTGTGCCGCGTTGGTGCCACGACGGAACTCATATTCCATAATTACACGAAATTTCAAAGTATCCATTATGAGGAAAAATGTTGAAATGTAATGAAAATACAACGCTAATCAATAAACAAAAGACTGATTTTGTAAATAGAATGTCATATTTTTAAAACAAAATTAATTTGAATTTAGAACTCATAGCCAATCAAAACTTTTATTTGTTTGAAAAAGTCTGTACTGCAATACGGCAATTTCATAGGTAAAGACCTATTATTTAAGAAATATGACGAACAATTGCAAAAACCCAATATTAAGTACAATGATCCAGTTTTCTCAAGAATATCTGGAGAAATTGATGCAAAAATGACACCAAGGGCGTTATTTATGTCTTTTAAAAGGAATTACAGTATAATGGTCATAGAACCAAAAGAGAAACTATCAGAAAATACATCCGTAATATCCAGTCCGCTTTGTGTCCAGTCCGTCATATCAAGTACAAATTCTTCAACCCCGATTGTTAAAGACGTAGATTTGGGTACAAGTGCGCAATGCAAGATATTTTCGTTCGATCTAGATGTGTACGAATTAAAACAAGTTGTACCTTTGTATTCACGCAAAAAAAGGTGATGATACCTTTCAAAGGTACAAAACTTTACCTAAATTTCAATGGTCCAACATGATGAAAGATAAAATTTGGCTGAATTCAAAATTAAGCTGCACTTGGGTCCTAAAAAAACAAAAAGTTACTGATAAGGCTTTGAAAATTATAGGTTTTTGTACTCAGTGTAAAGCGAGCATTGAAATATCGACGTTAGAAAAGACTGAAAAGGTACATACATATATCTGCAGCGTTCGAAACATAGTAAAGTCATACAAGCATAATCCAGTTAAAAAATCGAAACTAACGCCTTACAAAAGACAACAATTGGCCAAAAGTTTGAAGTACAAGCCCGCTATTTTGGTCCGTCATGAAATGGCCTCTAAATTAATATCTGACGTGAATATCGAGCCGCCTGTGTTGCCATCAGTTTCTGCTTTGCGCAAGATTAAATCAGATAAAAAGCTTGGAGTGTTATTCGATGGCAATCCTTTGACATCATTAATCATTCTAGCTAAAACAGCGGAATATGCAAATTGTGTACGAAAAATTTGTGTTTATCCTAATTTTCACGTGTACTATTGGACTGATAAACAAAAAGAATATTACAAAGTGTATTCCGATAAATGCGGTACAGTTACTATCACAATTGATGCAACAGGCTCTTTTTTTGAAACGATATGTCTACCCGATGGCACAGTTCTAACTAAGACATTATTCTTGTACACTGGACTCATTACGGCAAATCATAAACTAAAAGCTGTACCTATTTTTCATATGGTCACAGACTCTCATAGTCAAATTTCAGTTACAAATTGGTTAAAATCATGGCTAAGCGACGTTGTTAAAGTACCCAACGAAGCAATTACGGACGATTCATCAGCTTTGCTGTCTGCTAATAGCCAGGCTTTTACACAACATAAAAGCACCAAGGAATATATTCAGCATTTATTTTCAGTTTTAGAAGGAAAAGCCACCATTTTGCCTGACACTTTTATAAGGCTTGATACTAGCCATTTTACAAAAACACTATACAATTTATCGTGCTTAAAAGATGGCGTGGACATAAATGTTAAATACTTTTACATACGCTGTATTTTGATTTTGAAGAAATGCGAGGAGTTTAAAATAGCAAAACAAATAATTAAAGATATTGTACACATTTGTCTAGGACAATATAATGATAATGACGCATTGGCAAAGTCTAAAACTAATGAGGCTAAAGAACGGCTTGACAAGTTAATAAATAATGATAATGTTATAGATACTACTACTACAGAAATTAATGAAACGAAAAATAGTATAAATATTGATGAACGAGACATTTTTGAAACGGAAAATGGTACCAAAATTGATGATGATGAGTTGGATGAATTGAAAAACACCGATTTTCTAATGTGGTTTGATAGATTAGTAGAATCCAATAAAAACAGTATTATTTTGAAAAACGCGAATAAGTTCTATTATCCGCCATTTGTATCCACCTTGAAGAGATTGTTGAACAAATTACCATTGTGGTCAAACTTATTATGTCCGTTTTTTAAATCGGAAAATAAGTCTCCGTCTTCCTCAGCAGTTGAGAGTTATTTTAAAACTTTAAAAACATTAATATTTAAAACAAAAATTTCGAAACATAGGATCGATCAGTTCATGAAAGTGCACTTGGAAAATTTAGACGGAGAATTAAAATAGCTCTAAGCGATTTAAGTCAAGAAGTAACCAATAAAATATCCCCATTTGTGAAACACTCAAGAAAACGTAAAAGGTCTAATGATTTAAAGAAAATAAAAATACATAGGTCAAAAAAACCTAAATGCAACATTGAACAAAGATTTCCTACGGAGTCTATATTTTCCGATGAGCCATCTTTTTATGAAAATTGGAGAGGACAAGTTGAACTAGCCAAACCTACCTCACCAAAAATGCGTGTTAAATTCATGAAAAATGGCAACCTGTGTAGTCCTGTTCCTAACAAAGATGGTTGTATAATTAAACCGACAAACACGTGTGGTCTAGACTCAGTGATGTATCTTTTAGCATTAGGATATAATATAAATAACAACATTAAAGATACTATAGACAATTCGAAAGATTTAACGATTACAGATTATATAAAATATTTGTCTGATATATATTCTGAACAAAATGTTTTAGAGTTGAGGTGTCGCATAGCACTACAACATTTTAAAATAAAAGAGCAACATGGTATTATAAATATTGATTGTGTCTGCAATGTTACATATATATTTGAACATTTGCTACAAGATTACATTTGTAGTGCTGTTTTTAAGAAACAGTGCTCCAACGAATCATGTTGTTCAACTAGCATATCAAGAAAGATTGCATTTCTGCCAATCAATATTAATATGCTTTCTGTTTTTGGCATTTTTAGCCTAGAAGATGCAATCTTTATTGGTAATGAAACAAAAACATGTGATTTTTGTAAAGGTCAAATTATTATTAGTTATGAACTTTCAAATTTGATATCCATTGATATGAACGGATGTGAAAAAGTTTATTTGAAAGATGTACCAAATACAATTTCTGTAAGAAACAGATGCTACAAATTGTTAGGCGGTGTTGAATTTATTCCTGCATTGAGTCCCGATAATATTGGCCACTACAGAGGACATGGTGTTCATAACGACCAAATAGTCTGTTATGACGATTTGATGGGAAAAATGTTTAACAGCAAAGAAGAACCAGTTATTTTACATACTTTGTCCTACGGACTTATTGATTAGGTTACATCCTATTATGTAATTATGAGTGAAATAAAAAAAAGGTTTTTTTTTGGTTACCTTAAAATATCTGAACTTTTTGTGTGTAAGAATTACTTAGAATTAGAATTACGAACTAAGAATTCCTTAGTAAGAGCACTACACATACAGTACCTAACTTAGCAGAAACTTGTCATTTAAAAACGTAATTTTATATTCTTATTCTTATTCTTTATTGCACACATAAAATTAAAAGATATACACACAAATAATATATAGCTAATGTACAACGGCGAGCTTAAACCAGAAATGGGTTTTCTTACAGCAAACCTTATTTAACAGGAGTATTTGCCAAAGAGGATACAGCTTTGTGCATGAACAGTACTTTTAAAACTTAATTCAACTAATTTTATAAACTAAACTAATACATACAATAAACGTAATACATACTATACATATATAGATCAACATACATATAAAATACTATATATATACTATAATCATGTTGACAGGAAATGTTCTCTAATTCCTCTCTTGAACACGTCTAACGAAGGGCTATCCCGCAAGGAGTGTGGAAGTGAATTCCAAAGACGCACAGCACGAACAGTAAAAGATCCATCATACCGACTTGAGGAGTGGGGAGGGAAGCGAAGGAGAAGAGATGATGATGAGCGACAGGGTTTACCTCGAGGAACAAGATATTCGAAGCGTTCCCGAAGATACGAAGGAGCTTTAGGGTTATGAAGAACAGAGAAAAGAAAAGAAAGAGTGTGAGAATCTCGACACTGCCGAATAGGTAACCACTTCAGCTGCTTCCGAAATTCCGACACATGGTCGTACTTTCGAAGCCCGAAAATGAAGCGGATACACAAATTTTGCAGACGTTCGAGCTTATCAAGAAGTTCTTCAGTTGCATCAAGAAAACAGACATCAGCATAGTCTAGAAGAGGTAGAAGAAGAGATTGAGCGAGAGTAATTTTAGTTTGAAAGGGCAGGAATTTCTGAAGACGCTTAAGTGACCGATACGAACAAAAAACCCTCCTGCTTACTTCAGCAATGTGAACATGCCAAGATAGGTTGCAGTCCAAGAATACACCTAAGTCTCTTACTTTCTTGGAGTAGGCTATAGCGACACCATCGTACACAACCGGCGGGAGGGACTGATGACCCAATAAATTTACGAAGTATCTGCCACCAATAACGAGAGCTTGAGATTTAGATGGGTTCACTAACAGACCAAAATTTTTAGCCCACTGACGGATGTTTTGAAGATCATTATTGATGGCATCGATAGCTTCTGGAAGCTCTTCCAGTTTAAAATGGCGATAAAGCTGCGGTCAAGTGTATTATTTAAATTATGTAGTGAAACCAGACACAAACTTGTATAAAAATGTTTAAAGTGCATCATAATAGGGATGATGACTGGGTAAAGAAAACGAAATTCTATTTTGTCCGTCAATAAGGTAATACAAAAATGTTAGATACGTATCTTTTGTTTTATCAAGTTAACAAAAAATACTTAGTTAAAACGCATTAAAGTTGGAGAGTGGGGGCTCACTACGTCACAACTAGGTATAAAATGTACTGAGCCGTGACGTCATGCGCCATTTCAACTCAAAATATCTCCGTAATTTTACGATTACGTGTCAAATACTTTTTAATAATCTACCCGATAGACAAATAAAAAAAATGAGTCACCATCCCTATTGTATCGGTAATGATTCCGACCGGCGATATGGTCACCCTACTCAACGTTTTCCTCAAGGATTGTAAAAAATGATTTATCTTTTTAAGTATAACACTTACAGGGACGACTGATTCGTCAATTTTTAGTAAAACCTTTTTAACAATTTCTGATGTATCTACCTTCTACCTATAAGTTTTGGTTTATTAAATATAGTTCAAAATAAAGATCTCTCAGTTGGGACGATCGACAAAAAACAAGATTTTCATTTTCCCTTGAACCAGTAAGATTTCAATCACGATTTTTGTTTTACAAATTCTCCCAGAAGCATAATTTGTAATAAACATGATAATTATTCATACTTTTTCAGTACTAGGTCGTGTTTTACAAGATCACTCAATTGAAAATTGTCCACTCTGAGTGATCCATATAAACTGTTATAAATCTTAAACGTGGCTTTGAAACGAATCGAAATTTTGTTTAGCAGCTTTTTTAACAAATCCTTCACAATTAATTAAAATGCAAATTATAAACACATAGCCAGTATACTCTTGGATACGCGTTATGGCTTTTTCTTCAGTTGTCCAGATTGAGAGATCCAGTTAATGAGTTCTAACTTTTTTTGTTTAGGTTTGACAAATTTTATACCTTACCATGAAGTTTTTACAATTATTTCCTAAATCCTCTTATAATTTGGGTGGGATTGGAAGAGTTTTTCGAAAAGATCTCTCAATCCACACGCACACGTTGGAAACGGGCATTTAAATTATTCCAGCGTATATGATATGTAATTATGTATATCCACACGTATCGATTATTTATTCGTTGACCTGCGGTGGACAGTAGTGATTTATTGCACGAAAAAGGTCGTACTTGATAATTCAATTATCGATAATAAGGCTTGGACGAATGTAGTGATATTATAATTATTTGATAATATGTAAATTCTAAAAGTGGTTTACAATTATGTGAGACGTATATTGACTTAATTATAAAATATATAAGAAGCATGTTTTTGCCTAATTTATTTTTATTATAAGTAGTATTTCTAATCTAGATTATAACTTGCTTAATTGAAACTAAATTACAAGTTAATTAATTTAAGATAAATTAGTATAAAGCACTGATGAAGAAAAAATCTATAACAATGTTAGTAAAGGCCGGAACAACGAATGAAATGTTAAACCAAAATCCAGCCCTAAGGGTGGTAAATAATGGGGTGCTGGGTCAGAAAACCTCCTCGTGAGCCTGATGGCGCTGGTCCCTCTCGATAAGTCTGGAGGGAACAGTTGCTGTTGGGACGGTGCACCCTGGGCGCCGGCAGTGTCCTTTCCCGAGGAGTGGGAAGAGATTCCCATTCTCCGGGGAATGTCACTGTCGGTGGCGAATATTCTGACGTGGTGGAGTCCTTGGACCAACGCGGTGTTTCTCCGCGTGACCCTCTGAAAAGCAGAGGGCACAGCGGAGGAGCAAGGGCGGGCTCGGAGTGCACACACCCTGCCTCTGAGCAGACAGTGAGGGACGCAGTCCTTCTCTGTTCCCGTCGTTCTCGTAATCCCATCATCGGAGTGTCGTGGATCACGTCTCGCGGCTTCGATCGGGACCGAGGGTCTTGGCTTAACCGCCTGGACCGCGAGGTCCAGGCGGTTAAGCCAAGCAGCGGGGCAGTCTTTTGTGCGACCCCCGCCAGAGTACCAGCCGACCCTCTGGCGTGTTATAAATGTCCAAGGCTTATCCGGGGACAGGGGGCACTGCCCGGATGGACCTCTTATTTCCCCCACACTCGTGGGAACAATATGGAAAAACCCTATAATAAAAATCAAGCCGGTGACGGCAAAGAGAGGGAGAGGAGGGATGCGGGGTCGGAGTCCGACGCCGCATCCAGTGAGGTGAGCGCGGGATGCTCTGAGATCTCCCGCGTCGAGAGGACTGGGGCTGCTGCGGAGGAACGCAAGCGGTCCAGACCGGAAGGCGACCGCGAGTCGTCTTCCGAAGGGGAGCTTGCCTCGGCCCCTAAAATTTCCACCAGCAGGCGTGGTGGAATAAGGGGCACGGGGAGGGGGCTCTCGGCCTCCGAGGGGTCGGGGGTGGCCGGTCACGGGCAGGCCCGTTCGGGCACCTGTGAGGTCGCGGCAGGTGAAGCTGGCGGCTCCGACGCGGAGCGTAAGGCCACGTTTGTGAAGGAGGTGGAAGCTGCGATAAGGGTCGTGGCCTTGAAGAAGTTGACATCGTCAAAACTCGGGGCCATACCTGCGGCTTCCGCCTCCATCATGGCGGCGGTGGAGGCTAGCTTTCCTCCACCCAGCGAAGTGGCCAAACTGCGGGCGGAGGTCGCCCGCCTGACGGCCGCCACGGAGCTTCTCCACGAGGAGAATCAGAAGCTCCGGGCAGACCTAACCGGTCTGCGAGAGTCTGGCTCCCGCGAGGTGCCCCAGCAGCGGCAGAGCCAGCCCGTGCCAGTGGAGAACCAGGTCCTGAACCTGGTTCGGCAGGAACTGGCTGCCTTCCGGGCGCGATTCTCCGTCCTGGAGGGCATTGTCCTTCGCCCCCCCCTGGCAGCAAACAAGGCTGCCCCGGGCCCGATGGCGGCCCCGGGCCCGAGGGTGGTCCCGGGCCCAAAGGCGGCTTCGTATGCAGCTGCTACGGCCGCCGTTTTTGGACCAGGGCAGCCTGGCCAGCCCTCCGGCAGGGCTAGGGCGGCCCCTTCCGAAAAGTCGGCTCCGGCAAAACCGGCAGCGGCTAAACAGGCGGCGGCCCAGCAGAAAAAGGGCAAAGCGGCTCCTGAGGCGGCGAATGTGCCAGCGCCATCAGCAAGGCGGCTGCAGCTACCGCCGCCCCCCCCGCCCACTAATACTCCCGCGGCCGAAGCCGAGTGGCAGGTGGTCGGGGAAAAGAAAAAGGGGCGAAAGGCGGCAAAAAAGGCCAGGGATGAGGAGCGAAGGCGCAGGCACAAGGCGCGAAGAGTAACGGCTAGACTCCGCGACCCGAAGACCGCAGCTGTAGTGATCACACTACAGCCGGAAGCGGAAAAAAGGGGCGTGTCCTACCGTGCTCACAAAGGCGAAGGCGACGGTGGATCTCGGGGAGCTGGGGATCACCGGGGGACTCCGGCTCAAAATCACCGCAACAGGGGCTCGAGCGCTGGAGATCCCCGGAGCAAATAGCGGCCTGTCCGCTGACGCTCTGGCTGAAAAGCTCAGAGCGTCCCTAGATGCGGACGAGGTTCGAGTGTCCAGGCCCGTCAGATGCGCAGACATGCGCATCCTGGGTCTGGACGACTCAGTGACCAAGGAGGAGGTGGTTGCCGCCGTCGCCAGGACCGGTGGGTGCCCTGCCGAGCAGGTCAGGGCAGGCACTCTATGTCCGGACCACTCGGGCATGCGAACTGTTACGGTAAGCTGCCCTGTGACGGCGGCCGGAACAATTGTGGAGGCTGGAAGGCTCCTGGTGGGCTGGGTGTCGGCGCAGGTGAAGCTGCTGGAACCCCGACCTCTGAGGTGTTACCGGTGCCTCGTGAGGCAGCACGTGAGTTGTCAGTGCTCCTCGGAGGTGGACCGCAGCGGCGACTGCTTCCGATGCGGTCAGCCCAGTCACATGGCCGCGGCTTGCTCCGCCACGCCGCACTGCACTGCATGTGCGGCAGCGGGCAAACCAGCCGATCACCGGGCAGGGGGCAGGGCCTGCGCACCACCCACCAGGGCCAGGGGCAAGGGAAGGCCCGCAGCCACCGCCTCCACCGTTGCCACCGCCGCAGCCGCCACCACCGTCGCCTCCGCGGTTGCCGCCAGTACTACCGCTGCAACATCTGTTGCGGGGTCCTCACAGAGGGCCCGGGAGGGGGCTGAAATGGAGTGCCAATAATGGCCCCATTACGCCTTCTCCAGGCGAACATCAACCACTGCCACTGTGCTCAGGATCTGTTGCTCCAGAGTATGGCGGAGTGGTTGATTAACGTCGCCGTGGTCGCTGAGCCGTACTTCGTCCCGCCCAGGGAAGACTGGGTGGAGGACCTGAGCGGCTCAGTGGTCATAATTTCGTCGGCCGCCGCCGGTACCCCGACCCTTGAGAGTGTCAGGAAGGGTCAGGGCTGCGTAGCAGCACGGTTCGGGGAGATCATCGTAGCGGAAGTCTACTACTCCCCGAGCCGAACTCTCGCCGAGTTCCACAACTCCCTCATGCAGTTGAGTGTCGTCATCCGAAGCTATTCCCTCCCCGTGCTTGTGCTCGGGGACTTCAATGCCAAAAACTTGGTCTGGGGTTCTCGTTGCACAGATGTGCGGGGTAGAATGGTGGAGGACTGGGCTCTGGAGGCGGGCCTGGTCATCCTAAATCGGGGTTCTGTCCCCACGTGTGTGCGGATGCGGGGCGAGTCGGTGGTGGACATCTCGTTCGCTAGCCCCGCTTTGTCACCGCGTGTCGTTGACTGGCGCGTCATGGAGGGGGTGGAGACCTATTCCGACCACCTGTACATCCGGCTCGATGTCTCCGCCCAGGACTCAAGCGCGCCGGTCCTACAGGCCCCGAGTGGTCCGCGTTAGGCGCTGAAGCAGCTGGACCGGAAGTTTCTCCTGAAAGCCTCGATAGTGCAGGCCTGGGTGACATCACCTAACAGGCCTGCCGACATCAACAACGAGGCAGGGTGGTTCCAGGAGGCCATGTCCGACATTTGCGACGTGGCAATGCCCCGAGTTCGGCCAGGAAGCGCCCGGCGTCAGGTGTACTGGTGGTCGCGAGAGCTGACGTCTCTGCGCGAGGCGTGCGTCGCCGCGCGGCACCCGTACGCCAGGCATCGCAGGCTCCGCATCCGCCCTCCGGATGCGGCAGCCATTGAGGCGGAGTTGTAAGAGGGATACAGAGCAGCGAAGACCGCCCTCCAGGAGGCTGTCCAGCGGGCCAGAGACCTGGGCCGCGAGGAGATGCTGGTGACTCTCGACAGAGATCCGTGGGGGCGCCCTTACAAGATGGTGTGGGACAAACTCCGCACCTGGGCCCCCCCGCTGACGCAGAGTCTCCGCCCTCAGCTCGTGGTGGACGTGGTGAGCGCTCTGTTCCCTCTGCGAGGGGAACATCCTCCCCCGCCTATGGCTCCGCCGCTTGCGGTGCCGGAAGCGGACCACATCGAGGACGATGACGACATTCCGGAAGTGACCGGGGTAGACCTGAGAGCGGCGGCAGGCAGGCTTAAAGCCAAAAATACCGCCCCGGGACCCGATGGCTTGCCTGGCAAAGCCTGGGTCCTGGCCTAGGAGGCGCTCGGGCCCCGACTGGAAGGGCTCTTAAGCGCATGCTTGGAGAGAGGCCAGTTCCCGCTTCGTTGGAAGACGGGGAAGCTGGTCCTCATCCGGAAGCCGGGGCACCCTGCGGACTCTCCGTCCGCATACCGGCCCATTGTGTTGCTCGACGAGGTGGGCAAGCTCTTTGAAAGAGTCATTGCCAACCGCCTCGCCGGGCACCTTGTGGGGATGGGGCCGGATCTTGCGGAGAACCAGTTTGGTTTCCGCAGAGGGCGCTCGACGGTGGACGCCATCATGCGCGTGAGGGCTCTCACGACGGGGGATGCGGTGTCCAGGGGTGGGGTTGTCTTGGCGGTGTCTCTTGACATCGCCAACGCCTTCAACACCATGCCCTGGAGCTGCATTAGGGAGGCACTCCGGTATCACCGGGTGCCGACCTACCTTCGTCGTGTGGTCGGAGACTACCTGACGGATAGGGCCGTCATCTACCCCGGTCGCACCGGAGAATGGAACCAGCGAGAGGTGTCGTGCGTTGTTCCACAGGGATCGGTACTGGGGCCGCCCTTGTGGAACATCGGGTACAACTGGGTGCTGCGCGCCGACCTCCCTAGTGGTGTCAGCGTAGTTTGCTACGCTGACGACACGCTGGTGCTGGCACAAGGGAGGTCGCACGAGGCGGCGGCCGAACTTATGACACGCGGGGTTGCGATAGTCGTGGAGAGAATACGGCAACTGGGTCACGAGGTGGCATTGCACAAGTCCGAGGCCATGTGCTTTCATGGGCCTCGGAATGCGCCACCGTCGGGATCCATACTGACGGTAGGAGGGGTTCCCATCGGCGTCGAGTCGACGCTGAAGTACCTAGGGCCTGTCCTCGACAGCCGGTGGAACTTCGTGGAGCATTTCCGACGTTTGGCCCCCAAACTGGAACAGCAGGGGCTGCGTTCAAGCGGCTATTGCCCAACCTGGGGGGTCCAAACGCCTCCTGCCGGAGGCTCTACGTGGGGGTCGTGCGGTCCATGGCCCTTTACGGGGCCCCGGTGTGGGCGCGTTCTTTGAGGCGTCGAGCCGCCCACTACCTGAACGCGCCCCAGAAGGTGGTAGCCGTAAGGCTGATCCGGGGGTACCGCACGATCTCCGGCGAGGCGGCGAGCCTCTTGGCCGGATTGCTGCCATTGGATCTGGAGGCGATAGTCCTCGCGTGCCTGCACGAATGGTGCGCGGAGGCACTACGCCGGGGGGAAACTCCGCTGCCGCGGCAAATTGTCACTCAGCGGACAGACCTCCGGCGCGATCTCATGGCGACATGAAGAGAGCGACTGTCGCAACCCCGTGCAGGGCACGCCACAATAGTGGCGATAAGTCCCCTCTTTGAGGAGTGGCTGGAGAGGCGCCACGGCGCCCTCACCTTCCGCCTGACGCAGGTCCTCACCGGACACGGTAGTTTCGGAAGGTTCCTGCACCGAATCGGGCGGGAGGAAACGCCGGTGTTACCACTGCGAGGATCGGCCGGAGGACACGGTGGAGCACACTGTGGAGCTGTGCCCTGCTTGGGCTGAGCACCGCCGTGTCCTCGTAGCGGCGATTGGCGGCGGCGACCTCTCGCGTCCGGCCCTGGTTCAATCCATGGTCCGGAGCGAGAGGGAATGGGAAGCCGTCGCCTCCTTCTGCGAAGCAGTCATGCTAGCGAAGGAGGTGGCGGAACGTGAGAGGGAGAGAACCTCACGTCCCAGCCGCCGCGGGAGACGCCCCGGGTGTCGGGGGGCAACAAGTGGCCCCCGGCCACCGTAGGCGCGGGCCTGTGGACGGTGAGTAATGGGCTAGCTCACCGTCCGTCCGTCTTATGACGACAGACCGTGCCGACGGCGCGTTCGTGTTCCACGCGCGCCTCAAGGAGATGTCAGCAAATCGGAAGGGGTCCGAGAGGGCCGATGCCTGCCAGGGCTGCGGGTTGTTCGAAAGAGATACCGTGCCCCTGGAACGCAAAGGGCTAAGCAGGAACATGGATGGGTTTTAGTCAGTCAAGTCTGACACTCCCTTCCGCTCCGCCCAGAGCGGAAGCAGTCATATGATGATTTACCATCCTAAAAAAAAAAAAAAAAAGGCTAGTAAATAATAATCAGCTGATCAAAGTCGCATTTCATAAAACTTTACTACATCACAACAAACCAATAGTAAAATCATTTGTTAAAATTATTAATTGTTAACTTTTTTGTATTTTAAGCAAATAATCAAGATGACAACAACTCAGTCCTTACATCAACTTTAGAACAATCAGAAACTTCTGTAAATAGGGCCAAGTATTCCAAATCAACATTCATTACAAATAAAACCTTAAAAAAAAGAACTGGTAACGAGATATTGCCATATTTTATAAACCTCTCCCATTCGTTCATATAGGCCTCTCCCATTCCTTCTTCTTTTCTTGATGTAGCGCCTCTTCTCGCTAATTAGCGAGAAAGCCATCCAAGGCGTCCCGTCATCTTCTCCTTAGTCTACCGCGACCTAGTCTAGCTATCACAGAGGTCCAGTTTTGTGAAATGTGGGCCTAGTTTGACCCCAGATTTGCTAGCAGACATGGCCAGGTTTTTAGTAGATTTATAACTTTTAATTATTATGAATTACCTGGAGGCAATATTTCTCAGCCTGTTTACATTGTTTCTTTATCCCTTTTGACATCACTCACGAGTTTACAGAGAGTTTCTTTTCTTGTAGGGTATCTACGCAAACTGTTCATACAATAAAACTAAGAGTGCTTGACATTTCACCACAAAACTTGAACATCATAATGAATCAAGTATGGATTACCTTGGATATTTATCACTCAGAACAATTACTGGTAATGTGATGTCACATTCGTCTGTTGGAATAGGATTTCCTACAGCCGGAAGACGCCTACGAACGTTGGGTCACACACAGGCATATTTCTTCGTCGTGTCATCCTGTATTGAAACGTATGGTAAACGATTAGTTGCTTTTATAGAAAATACAATGTGAAGAACTGGCAACAACCAAGATGCAAATAAAGCTAATAGCAAAGTGTGTCAGTAGTGTGGCCTGTAGTGGAAAAGGATTTGTAGAGACGGGGAAAAAGGACCTTCTTAAAGCTTCGAGATCGAAGTTCTTAAGGATGTAGGAAATAAACGTCACAAACTTCGATCAATAATTAAGAAAGAAAACATTTTTATTCATAATTCATAACATAATTATTGATCGAAGGTCACAAACGAAAACTTGCATACCTAGCTAGTTTAGCTTCACTGCAGATTTTTTTTTGTTGCTTTACAAGAGCATCAATCAACATAGCTGCTGGACCATAATTACTAAAAAAGGCAAGTTAAATAAAATCTTGTAAAAACGTCTTGTAAATCACGGTCTCAGAACAAGATGTATTCGAAATTATGAGTTATGTACGGATCTTTATATGCCATTTAACACATCATAACTCATACATCAGATCTTCGGCCATGTCGTAACGACTCCAAACACAGAAAAGCCATGGCCAAATGCCATCAAGATAGCTTTGAATTTTATTTATCGAAGACACAGAACTTTTTAATCGAATTGTTACGTGCGTCGGATCACGAGATGTCGTTACAACCTTCGGGTTAACAATGTAGGCTAGGAGTTGGTAGTCTGATATTCTATACGATCTAAACATCTATACAAATAAATAAAATTGAAGTGTCTGTTTGTAATATTAAAATAACCGCTTTTTACTACATGCATATGAATGTATATACGGTACATGTACCAAAATAACATTTTTTGTCTGTCTGTCTATCTGTTTGTTCCGGTTAATCTTTGGAACCGCTGGACCAATTTTGACGGGAGTTTCACTGGCAGATAGCTGATTTAATAAGGAGTAACTTAGGCTACTTCTATTTTAGAAAAAATTTAAACGAAAAAAATTTTTTTTTTGTTAAATTCCACGCGGACGAAGCCGCGGACACACTAGTATTTTATAAAACCTAAAAAAAATATATAATGTTTTCTAATAGACTCTACACAACAAAGCCGTGTTTCATGCCTAATCAGTTAACATGAATCTTGTCGTTGGCATAAAAAGGACAGAGTTAAGGAATCCACTACGTACGTTTCTGGTGAAGAAAATAATAAAAGTACTTTTATTCCTTTATTAAATTAAAGTTAATTAAAACGGTATAACACCAATTTCATTTGTTAACAATGAACCCTTGACATCCATAACAAAATTATTAAAAAATTGGTTAAAAGGTGACACGACTGTGGATGAACATCATCAATCTTCCTCAAAGGAACTATAACAATGTTGAAGTCACAAAGTGAACGAACTAAGTTTTTTTTTGGAATGTGGTACAATACTTCAGGACGAACGAAGAAAAATTTCTTTGTACTTATGTTTAATGTAAGTAGTCAAATGTTTGGTTACAGATCATAAAAATGGTAATGGTAAACTGTTACGTGTGCATTAAAAACCTTTTTTAGGTTTCGTACCTGACCTGAGTTCGTCTCAATTTTTGTTTAAATAGTGGCACCCTTTGCTCATATACTAACCTTGCTAAATGACATGACCAAGAAAATAATACTTCGTGTAGATAGAACAGAAAAAAGTCTACCTCCCCGCCTAACCCATGTACCTACCTCATTCAATTCCCCAGAACGGCGGCTCATTTTCATTGTATGATAATTTGACAGCTTGTAATGACAGGCGAATTTGAGCCTCCCATTTAATGCTCGCCAGTTTACTTGGCACTGGCAATGATCCGCCCACCTGCAGGTAACAATGTCAATCGATATGGATAGAGATGTAGTCTTTATATTATGATTTGTTGGATTGGCTGACTTTAACCCTGTTTTATTATATATTTCTCGGACTGAACCTCTGAATGTCTGAACAGCGTAGTAGATATGAAGGTATATTAATAATAACATAAAAGCACGCATGTAATCTCCGAAGGGTTAGGCAGGGGAGCCTGCCGTTTTGCCGAAAAGATTTTGACAAAATTTCGCTACCCAAACTAATTTTAACAACCTTTTTTATACCAATGCAATATTTGGAATGATTTTAGTACGCACTTTTTCATTTGGTCAAATTTTTACTTGGCAGAATATTACCAAAGATAATGTCATTATGGCATTTAGTCTTTTATAAAATGATTTATTACAGCAAACAATCTTTAGACAATAAACGTTAGGTCAAATGATTTGATTTGATGATTTTATTTTTAGCAGGCTATCGAGAACCGAACTAGTTAGACGGGGTTAATTATTAAAAGAAAAATGGTTAGGTTAGGTTAGAACTGTGACGACGCCAGAAACGACTACACAAACACACATACACATATAGAAAGAAATATGGAAATAAAACCTAAAAAAAAGGCTACCCGAAACTGAACAAAACTGAACTGAAAAATGTGTGTGTTATTCCAACTGAAATATTTGAGTACATAAAAATTGGTAAAAGTACTAGTTGGTAAACAAGTTATTGTTTAAACATTCTCTTGCCAAACATTAGGTTTGCTTTAAAATTATTTGTGAAGTGAAGAGAGATTTTTTGCTAAGTAATAATTTGCCAAACGAAATCGGGGATGATCACATTATTTTTTTCTTTGTCCGTCGGTTAGATTATTGAAAAGTATTGGACACGTATCTTTTATTTTTTCACGTGGTCATAAAATTATGGATATTTCAACTCAATATTGAGTTGAAATGGCGCATGACGTCACTTGTAGGTCATTTTTTACCTACTTGTGACGTAGTGAGCTCAAACTCATTAAAGTTGGAGAGTGGGGACTCTCCAACATTAATGAGTTTTAACTAAGTAATTTTTTGATATTTTGATAAAACAAAAAAAAAGTGTCTAATATTTTTGTATTACCTGTCTGACGGACAAAATAGAATTTCGTTTTCTTTACCCAGTCCGCACCCCTATTTTGCGGAAAATTGTTTGTGAAGTGATAATTTGTCAATTTCTTTTCGATGAAACATAGGTAACCCGGTTAGGCAGAGGTGTACCTAATGGTAGTATTTCGCCAGTTATGTTTAAGTCCCATGTAATAGGAGGTGAGCTATTGCCATCTACTGGACACAAATCTAGATCCAGAGGCTACCAAGAAATTCCTAATAAAAAAACGTACCCGACGTACGACCCGGGAATCGAACCCAAGAATTCATGCTCAGAAGTCGCGGTTGCGACCACTATACCAACGCGGCAGTCATAATCACATAATAATCATTATTAGTTATGTCCTTTCAAGACGAATCACTATACAAGCTGTTGTTTTACAATCTCGTCACATTCAAGGAGGTAACTATGCTAATGATTCTCGACTAGAATCAATAATAAAATGAGCATATAATTATTTATTTGTTTTATTTACGAAAATCGGTAAGTGTGAATAACCCGTGTTTTAAACGCGGCCCGTCTGATCCCCGCTCTATAACAACGCAATCACACATACAAACAATCGCAAACGTTTATTCGATAATTTCTTATTCCCTAAACCACGTTACGGGGGGTTTTTCTCAAAATACTGACAAACTTAAACAACAAAAAAGCAGCATAATAAACTAGGTACCGTAATTTAAATTGATTATTTATGTCTTTTGTGACAACCTCCTAAATTTTGACGAGGATGCAAAAAACACCTTGTATTTTGATAAAGTGCGCCACTCAATTTATGATTAATAGGCTTAAGATTAACAGACTATCAAGAGCGATTTTGTCTTTAATAAAGATCTCTACTTTAGCCAAATTAACGTGGACCATAAAAAATAAACAAAAGTATCTACAATCATAGTATTTATTTCAGTTATCTCACGTAAATTGTTTAAGTTGGATACTAAAACTAGGAACATAAACATAGATTAATCTACAACTATCAAACAACATAAAGCACTTAATGTAAACAGTAGTTTTATAGCTTTAAAAGTCCAACTGATAAAAACATGCTTATCTGAAATCTGAAACAAATGAGCCACTGAAATGGCCTCTTTTATTCAAAGGTTGAATTGCAAAACCTCGTTTCTTCACACCTTAGAACTCAACAATGCAAGGTAAAACCCAGAACAAACGTTTTAGCGGCTCTTATAAGGAATAAAGATACTTTTTGGTCAAAAAACGTGCGATAGACTGATTACAAACGTCTTTATTAAGGCGGGACACGTGTTATCTTGAATATGGATCGAATACGAATTGATTGTGTCATTCTTTGTTTTATTACTACAGTCGCAAGTAAAAAGAATTAGCTCCCGTACAAATAAAGACCAGCGTATACTGGTTTAGCATAGCTTGACTGATCGTCATTGGTTCATGAGACATTTCGGCTTCGTCACTGTGATGTGCCTCGTGTTGCAGATTTCCGTAGACAGTGGCCAGTTACCATCAAAGCCTGTTTAATAAAACTGTCAGGTAGCAGGCGACAATTCTTTTTCGCAGTTAACTTGACATCACCTGTTGTGAAAATGTGACAATGAGGTATGTATTATTAACAAATACATACATTGACATGTATGCATTGATGAATATGCATTGACAGATATTATGTTAAATAGATTTGAGCCGCTTGATTAAATAAATAAGAAGCCACTTACAGTAACTGTCATTACTGTTTGCAGATTTCACGTAGCCATTCTCATAATAATCTCTTTAGTTTTAAACTCAATGGTAAATGCAGTGTTAAAGTCATCCTTTATAATAGGTCTTTACCTATGAAATTGCCGTATTGCAGTACAGACTTTTTCAAACAAAAAAAAGTTTTGATTGGCTATGAGTTCTAAATTCAAATTAATTTTGTTTTAAAAATATGACATTCTATTTACAAAATCAGTCTTTTGTTTATTGATTAGCGTTGTATTTTCATTACATTTCAACATTTTTCCTCATACTGCATACTTTGAAATTTCGTGTAATTATGGCATATGAGTTCCGTCGTGGCACCAACGCGGCACAAACGACCCGTAACATCAACGACGTTTACGGAGAGAACTGTACAAACGAACGCACAACCCGTTATTGGTTTGCTCGGTTCCGTTCTGGGAATTTTGACTTGAAAAATGAACCTCGTGGTCGTCCGGAAACTTTGGTCAACAATGATGAATTAAAGGTGATTGTTGAAGCTGATGAAACTCAATCTACAGCTGAGCTGGCAGCAGCTTTTGATGTTAGCATTAAAACAATATTGGTCCATTTGCGACAGATTGGCAAGGTAAAAAAGCTTGATAGATGGGTGCCCCACGAACTTAACGATCGCCAGCGCAACGTACGCGTCGAGACTTGCCTTGCGCTGCTTAACAGGCACAGAAATGAAGGAATTTTGAACCGAATTGTTACGTGCGACGAAAAATGGATTCTTTTTGACAATCGAAAGCGCTCAGCAAGTTGGTTAGATCCTGGTTCGGTACCAAAGCAATGTGCAAAACGAAAAATGACCCCTAGAAAGGTGATGATCACAGTTTGGTGGTCTAGTGCTGGTGTGATTCATCATAGCTTTTTACAAAACGGCGAGAGCATTACTGCAGATGTGTACATTGAAGAACTGACCACAATGATGGCGAAACTCGCACGTCTGCAACTAGCTTTGGTCAATCGGTCGTCTCCACTGCTACTTCACGACAACGCGCGGCCCCATACTGCACAACAGACCGTCTCTAAGCTGCATGAGTTGGGTTTGGAAGCTCTCCCTCATCCGCCATACTCACCAGATCTTGCGCCTTCCGACTATTACTTTTTCCAAAATTTGGACAACTTTTTAGCGGGAAAAAATTCAATTCCCGAGAGGCAGTACAAAACGCCTTTGAAGAGTTTGTTGTCTCCCGTCCAGCTGATTTTTTCAAGAAGGGCATCCATAAACTGCCACAGCGTTGGCAAAGATGCATTGATTGCAGGGGTGATTACTTTGAATAAAAGAAATAAATAAGTTCGAAAAAAATAATACTTTAACTTTTTTCAAACAAAACGGCAATTTCATAGGTTCTTTACCTATGAAATTGCCGTTTTGTTTGAAAAAAGATATTTTAATAATATTTTGCACCAAAGTCTACTAAACCTTTTTTCTTGCAACACCTCAAGGTAGGTACGCCTCAAGGTATGCCTCAAGTAGTGTTGCTTAGCGGATTTGTTTCCTAACATCAAATTCTGAACCTGTACTACATATTTAACTCTTGAACAACTCTCGATCACGCCTCGACGAGGCGCAAGTTTTATCTATCTATTATGAACCTATTCGAGGACCACCGAACGTTCTTTGTCTATCATTATTCAATCGAGTTGAACGTCAAATTCCAGATGTCTTGGGTCGATAAATTGTTGATTATTAGTATCATGTTAGTTGGTGCGACTAAAGATTGGTAGCTGTTATTGTGCGCAACGTTAATAAACGTACTTTCGGACTAAGTATAGATATTAATTTGCATTGAAATTGCGACACTGCTGCTGAGTAGGCAGGTACAATTTTTGTGTTACGACAGGGTTGGCACACCAGAGAGATAATTGAACAAAACGTTGGTGTCGTTTCTATTAAATGTAGTTATTCTTTTAAATTCATAGATCGGCCTCTGGGCACTTCTTGCTGAACGAGGATCGCAGATGACAGTCATCGTCAGCTGGCTAGCCTTTTACCATCTTAATTGGGGTCGGCTTCCAGCCTTACCGGATAAAGCTGAATACTAGTATTTTACATTTAGCGACTGCCTATCTGACCCAGATAACATAAATATTATGCCAAAGAATAGGTAGGTCACTAAAATGGTTATACTGCTTACCAATTGTATTGTATAAATATCAAAATAATATCGTATAACAACTGAACGTCTATTATTTTAATAAACAAACCTAGGCCTGTTGATTACCTTCTCTAATATTGAATTTCGGTGAGCCATTTTCTTCGTATCTGAGGAAAATAGCGAGATCTGGTTAGCTGTTCATAATTGTGTATCTGTTCAACCTGTTCGCATGTGCAACAATTGAAGGCATATTACCTTATTACAGCATGTTGGTAATAGTAAAGTAAGTTGCATTTACCTTTCTGTAGATGTTATGCGAAATTATAGAGTTAGAACAAGCGCATGACTAATCAAGATTAACTTCCCTGAGTTGTTCGTTTCTTCGTTCAACTGTAACAGAACAACTGATATTTATTAACAAAACAATTTTGTTTCAGTAACAAAAAAAAATAGATCATCATCTAAAAATGCGATCATGCCCTCACTAATTTTAGACTGTATGAACGCCATCAAGAACTAACCTAAAATAGACGCAACCTAATACAGGATTGTATTAGGTTGCGTCTCCTCCAACATAATGCAGCCCACCTTAGCAGTGCAGCTCGCCGTTGTACAAAAGCTATGTATTATTTATGTATATATCTTTTAATTTTATGTGCATTAAAGTATAACAATAAGAACACAATCATCATTGAACCACTCAACTTTTAGTAGCGACTGTGTAATATTTTCCCATGAAACAAGGTATTCTCTTGTAATTGGAGACAAGAGAAATAGGTTTTTAAGACGCCTTTTCCTAACAACGATGAGGTCGCATTCGGTCTATCCAGATGCGGCTATTCAGCTACATTCGTAATAATTTACATAAATCTAATCTCCACAAACCAGTCTTACTGGGTAAGACCGCTGGTCAGATTTTCAGTCTTCTGGGTATTTGTTACTGATAAAAGCCGACTAGGAATGACAACCGAGTCCTGTCCACGGCCTGTCTTCATAAGACGGACGGACGGTGAGCTAGCTTATTACTCACCGTCCATAGGCCAGCGCCTACTGTGGCCCCCGATGCCCGGGGAGTCTTCCGCGGCAGCTGGGACGTGAGGCTCTCTCTGTCTCACGTTCCGCCTCCTTCTTCGCGAGCATGACTGCTTCGCAGAACGAGGCGACGACTTTCCATTCCCTCTCACTCCGGACCATGGATTGAACCAGAGCGGACGCGAGGGGTCGCCGCAGCCAATCAACGAGCCCCTCAATTAATAAATACTGTTGTTGTACTTAAGAAAATGAAATTCGTGTGAATACGGTGACGTCAATGCCATACAAAATGAAAAAAGAAAACCTTATAGGGCAAATAGGTCACTCCTCTTTTTATTCTGTTTTCATTTTAACATTCCCCTTCGTATATTATTATTTATTTATTTATTTATTTTATTTTACTATTTATGTACACACAGTAGAAATCACAGGAAAAAACATAAAATATTTGAGTACAAAGGTACTGCTTATTTCATACGAAATTTCTGCCAGCAGACCTGCGAAAGGAAAAATGAAAAAGAAATGTAGACGATAGTGTGTGAGAGAATGAAGAGAAAAATGTGTCTTTATGTGCCTTAACTAACTTAACCTATACTATTTTAAATATAAATACATATATAACTAAATATAAATACATAATGCTAGGATATAAATATATATATATATATATATAAATCAGAATTGAGAGGAAAGGTAATGCTCTTTCACTCGGGTTTTGAACAATGAAATAGTCTTTAAATCACGAATGCTAGGCGGAAGTGAGTTCCACAGCCTTACAGCATGAACAGAGAAGGAATAGGAGTAATAACTGGATTTATGAGGATGGGATTTAAGGATGGATCTAAGGTGCGATCTACATGGTACGTCACTGGGACGTGCGTAAGAAAAACGCTCGCGCAGGTAAGAAGGATAGGACGGGTTGTGTAGGATATTGAAGAGGAGACATAGGATCCTAGTGTTCCTGCGAAGGCGGATTGGGAGCCACTTGAGTTCTTTGCGAAGGTGAGAAACGTGGTCATATTTACGGATACCAAAAATAAAGCGAATACATAAATTTTGCAAGCGCTCAAGCTTATTTAATAGCTCCTCAGTAGCATCCAGGTAGCAGGCGTCCGCATAATCTATTATCGGCTGAATAAGCGTTTGTGCTAAAGAGATTTTAGTCTTCAAAGGCAGGAGGTTCTGAAGGCATTTCAACGAGTGTAGAGAAAAGTGTACCTTACGGCTGACCTCGCTGACTTGAGCTCGCCACGACAGATTCGAATCAACAGTAACACCCAGATCTTTGGCAGTATCTGTATATTCGATGCAAACACCATCGAGGTACAAAGGCATCAAAGATGCAACAACAGCCGCAGTTCGGACAAATCTGCTGCCTATAATCATGGCCTGAGATTTTGTTGGGTTAATTTGCAGACCAAATGACTTAGCCCAGGCGCTGATACAAGCCAGGTCTTGATTCATAGCAGCAATGGCGGAATCCGCATCAGCTACATTAAAATGCCGGTAGAGCTGCAGGTCATCTGCATAAAGATGGAAATTAGAAGCGATTACACAGGTAACCATGTTAATGAAAATTAAAAAAAGAAGAGGAGAGAGAACGCTACCCTGAGGGACACCTTCGGTGAGGCTACACCAATCAGAGAAAGTCTCATCAAGGCGAACGCACTGAGAACGTCCCCGAAGATAAGAATTGAACCAGGCTAAAGTAGAAGAGGAAAAATTTAAAGATTTGAGGATACCTAGCAAAATGTCGAAATCCACTGAGTTGAAGGCACTACTGAAGTCAAGCAATACAAGTACGGTAAGTGACTTACTCTCCATTGCCCAGCGGATATCGTCAGTTACCTTCAAAAGAGCAGTGACAGTACTATGACCCGAGCGGAAACCCGATTGGAAAGGGGATATTAAAGAGTTTGACGTCAAGAAAAATGTTAATTGTTTATGGACTAAGTGCTCAAAAACTTTGGAAAGAAATGGGAGAATAGAGATAGGTCTAAAGTGGGATAGCGAGGATGGATTGTTAGTTTTAGGTAAAGGTATAATGTGAGCCTGCTTCCAAACTAAAGGAAAAGAGCAACTAGAAAAAGAGTTATTAAAGATGTAAGTCAGAACAGATAGTAAAGAGGGAAGGATAAGAGTAATCATTCTTGAACACAACTTATCGTTACCGACTGCTGAAGATGTAATCGCAAGGACAGATTTCTTAACGTCATCCTCAGAAACATCGCTAAGGTTAAAAAGAGAACATTGTGGCAAAGGTAATCTGGAAAGCTTCTCCAGGGTCGCAGCTTTGGCAGACGAATCGAGAGAAAAGGGAAGAAAAGAGAAGTGTTTATTAAGATCGTCGAGGTTCACATCCTTGCACTGATTGGTAGGTGATTTGCCTATGCCTACAGACTTTAGAAATTTCCAAACATCAGAAGAATTACGGTTGTCGAGTTGATCACGGAAATAGCGTCTCTTGGCATCTTGACACAGATGGCTGCAGCGATTACGTAGCGATTTGTAATAAGAGAGATTAAGCTCTGAAGGTCTGCGCTTATATCTGCACTTGGCTTTGTCCCTTCGTGCCATAAGTTCTTTAATTTGTGCGGTCATCCATGGTGCAGGGTTATGTTTTACTTTGACACGTCGGATGGGTGCATGCATATCATACAAGTCGAGAACTGTTTTGGTAAAATAACTCACTTTCTCCTCGATACCGTCCTTCTCGAGCAGAGGGGACCAGTCGAGATTGCAGGCATCACGCTGCAATGCCTCCAAATCTATGCCTTTGTAGTTACGGAGATATAATACCTGGGGCTTACGCTTAGGAGCACGGATGCGATACGACATATAAATGAGATCGTGATAGGAGAAAGTAGCAGTAAGTTGACCATGGTATTTAACATTATCAGGAGAAGAAACAATCATAAGATCTAGAAAAGAAGGTGTACAGTTAGGAAAATAGTGAGTTGCAGAGAGAGGCAAAACTTGAAGATTAAAGGAAGACAAGACGGAAAGGAGTTTGAGAGAGCGAGCGTCGTTTTTAATCATGCAAGTATTAAAATCACCCATTAAAATAACGTGCTCATATAAGGGACAAAGATCACTGAGAGTGGAGTCAAGGGAATCGAAGTAGTCAATATGTAAATTAGGACTATAGAGCACTGCAAGCAAAACTTTTGTATGATGAAAAGAAATTTCCAAAAACAAGTATTCAGCCGATCCAGAATATAGTGAAGGAGATGAGCTAACCACCCTATACGGTAAATCGGTTGCTATATACGCAAGTATATAGCAACACCTCCTCCACCCTTGCCAATCCTATCATTGCGGATCAATACAAAGCCAGGGAGAGAAAATTGAGTAGAAAGGAGAGAAGGCTTCAAAAAGGATTCCGAAATCAATAGAGCGTCCAGGTGAGCACTGCTAAAGGATGCCAGAAGATCAGAATAGTGACCAGGAACACTCTGAGCATTGATGTGTGCTATATGTAGATTCTTAGGGTCATTGGAGAAAAGAGAAGAAATTTTGTCATGTAAAGTACGTGGTAAGGAGGAGTCACTGTCCGCACTAACAAAACTAGCGGAGGAAGAGCATGAAAAGAAGCTGTCGTTAAGATCAGCTACATCATCCATATTATATAGATATAATAAATAATAATAATGTACCTAACCTAATAACTTACTTATCTATACAAAAAATATTTAAATACAAAAAAAAGGTAGGTTTTCCTTCAGTGAGAAAACCACCCCAACTTGCTGGTTTATTGGCAGAAATTTTTACAACATATGTTAATAAACACTAGAATTAAAAAGGAAAAATATAATACTAACAAGATTGAACAATTAATCAACAATCGGTTTATCGATCACATTGACGTAGAATGAAACGTTACGAGTGACGGAAGGAAAGGAACAGTGACATTGACAGCTGTCAGCTGACACATCGTCAAATTCTGTCACAACAACATGAACGAAAGTTCAAAACACCTTCAATAATAAATATAATTAAATAGTGAAAAATTCGGCGGTGTACCAAATAAAATTACTTATTTATCCACCGACACAAGTATCAAAGTAATTGTTCGTACAAAGCGGCCAAGTTGCGACGCGGTGATAGACTGCACACGATATTAACAGAGAAGGAATTACTTGCGCAGACGCGTCTTCCTCGATCTCTTAGCTGGTGTAGCCGACGTTGCGACCGTTGGTGACCCAGGTTCTTCCGACTGTACAGAATCCTCGGTGACGGCTGCAGCGGACGGGAATTTGGAAATCAGATCGTGAAGTTCACTTGCCATTTCGATCTTGCGGCGGGATTTGTCTGGGCAAATAATAACAATCTTGCCCTCCATGGACCAGCAGTTTGGCATACCGAAATGCTTACGAGCGGCCGCAAACACACGATGCCTAGCTTGAGTCAAAAACTCGGAGATGGTGATTCCAGTACCCTTGAGAATTTTCTTGCTATCCCATACAAGTTGCCGGTGCTCCACCCTGAAGAATCGTACTAGTATGGGACGGGCCTTCTGCTGAGAGTATCCAAGTCTGTGACAAACATGGATGATATTCTTGTCCCTGTTATCCTCAGACAATTTAATTTGGTCGGTTAATATGTCGTTGACCACATCAAGTAAACGTTCATTATTCTGCTCTGGGACACCATGGAGCAGCAGGACCTTTCTACGCATGACAGTTTCGTGCCTATCATACCCAGCAGCGAGCAGCTCAATTTGAGACTTTAATGCGGAAAGTGCTTGGCAGACAAACAGCTTAAATTCGGAAAACTCACGTGCAATTGATGCAATGTCAGGTGAAGCTGGCATAGTGTTAGTTACGGCCTGCTGCAATTTCGCCTCATATTCCTGCATTCGGGAACCAAACAACTGTTGGATGTCCTCCAGGCTGGCAGCAAGTTTAGTGTCCATGATGATGTGTAGTGACAGTGGACCAGGAACAGGTGTTACAGTCTTGATAATAATAGACAGCAAGTGTGGGGGGGCTTAATGTAAAATGAACTTGTTTATTTCATTAAAAACTAAGAAAAACTATTATTAAATAAATATTCAATGTAGAGCCCACAAAAAATAGTGTTGTTGCTATGTCTACCCACAAAGGAAAAAAAAACTTATTATTGTTTTAAATGTCAAAGCTGTTTTTTCCCCGTCCAGTGTTTTGCTTTAAACATACATAGAACTAATTGGATTTGATACCGCAATTATGTTTTTATTAAGGGAGTCGTGACTTGGAATAAATAGTTGTATAATATTATTTTACTTTTTTATTTATTTGTAGACTAGCTACCTATTTTCACTGTTTTGATTATAAAAGGTCACGAAATGGACGTCACACGTGCGTGGGATTTGTTTAAGCTGCATCATTTGGTATGCTTTATTTTACTTCTGGACTAAATAGGATTTCCAGTAGATATCAGTATCTACGGTACGTTACGGTAGAGTACCAACGGTGATAGACTCATTAGACCTTTTTTATGGATGGGTAATCATCAAATAACCCCTCCCGCTCTGGGCGGAGTGGAAGGTAGTGTCAGACTTATACTGACTAAAACCCATCCATGTTCCTTCTTAGCCCTTTGTTTTCCAGGGCCACGGTATCTCTTTCGAACGGTCCCGCATCCCTAGCAGGCATCGGCTCTCTCAGAACCCCTTCCGATTTGCTGACATCTTCTTGAGGCACGCGTGGAACACGAACGCGCCGTCGACACGGCCTGTCGTCATAAGACGGACGGACGGTAAGCTAGCCCACTACTCGCCGTCCACAGGCCTGCAGACTCATTAGTCTTCAATCGGCAACTGTATCAAATACCTACAAGGTTTAAAAGAATCCTTCACGAAGCCGTCCACCAAGCATTTTCTCTATATCAAACTAAGTAACACAGCGCAAAAAATATCGCTGGGAAACGACTTTGGCGAGAAAAGTCACGGCGCTTAACCTAACGCACGCAAAACGTTGTGCTCATGGATGCATTGAATAACCAGGGTACCTCCATGGCCCCTGGTTTAAAGTATAGTTAAAATTTTTCGAATATGTGTTAAAAAAGTGTGGTAAAGTTGGAACTTTGACCTTCAATATCCCCGTAACTAAAAGGTTTCCAGCCCCCGTATTCACAAACGCTCGGATTCGATTTCGATTCGGAAAGTCATACGTCTATCTCGCCCGCTTTCGTAGTGCCAAAACAAGATAGATCAAATCCGAGCGTTTGTGAATACGGGGACTGGAATGGTCCAGTACAAAACAAAAAATATTGCAATTAATGATGTGAAGAACACGTGCTCTTTAGGCTCTATTAAGGGATATTTACACCCTTAATACCAGTGTAAAGGTTGTACATATCCTTAGCATAGTGTTATGACAAGCTGAATACTCATTGATCATTTGCATTTGTATATGGTTATTTTTAAGAAGTAGTGTTGTAGACGATTGGGCCTATACGGGATCAGAAAAATTAATCGTTTTTTTTTTGTTTATTGATATAAAAAGTTAGTTTGTAACTTTTTATAACAATAAAATAAAAAAAATCACGATTGGATTGAACATTGAGGTTTTAAGTAAGCCTTAACATAAGCATACATCGAAACAAATATTACAGTATCCTACTCTCGTAACTTGAATAGCATGCGCGAAGGGAGAAAGGAAAGAAAATGCACAAGTAAGGCCAGGAAGTAATTGTTTCATTACGGTTACTGTTTTACTAGGATTTCCAGGTGAATGCTGGACTGACATAACTGGGACAGTGGGCGAAGACTAGCACGAGTTACGTGACATGTGGACAATTGATAGGGAGACCAACAAATAGCTCCCAGGAAAGAAACACACCAGCAATTCGCCAGGTGCAGAAATTATAGACTCGTGGCTAGTTTTTTTGATGCATTGGTAATGAAAACCTGTAATCGGTAGCTCAGATGCCAATCAACCAATCGCTAACAACATAAAGTAAAAAAAATAGACTGTTATTATTCAAAAAATTTACAAATGTATAGTTTTTAACTTATCATATCATAAGGACGAAAGCCTCCTCCATATGTTGACACCTGTATCTATCTTGGGCCATGGAGGTCTATTCTATCCCTGCCAGTGCAAACAATTAACCATTCATCATCATCATCATCATCATCATCAGCCTTTTAATGTTCCCACTGTTGTTTTTTGGACACAGGCCTTCTCTCTATGAGAGGGAGTGGGCTGTTATCCACCACGCAGGCCCAGTGCGGGTTGGTAGATGACACATGTCTTCGAAGTTTTAGTTCTAGGACATGCCGGTTTCCTCTTGATGTTTTCCTTCACCGTTTTTGAGACCAGTGGTGATGAAAAACAGTGCGGTGGTGAATTAAGCTAAATAAAATAAATAACCCATAATTTTCTCAAAATTATATTAATATGAGTTAAGCGGGGACAGACACAATTAATCTTGACGACTGCAGCCTAACCTGTCCTCTATCTTGTGCCTAAAGCAAAATTGATTTCACTAAAAATATTAAAAATATGCATTTACGTGTGAGCCTAAAAAGGCCATAATTTTGCATCAAATTTCTTCATCACCATAATTTTCCAATCCTGTCAGATTTATTTTCGGTCGGTGCAGCATGTCTTCTTCTTCTATACTTCTTTATTACTTCTCATCTCAGCAGTCACCTCCTTATCCAGCAATACAATAGTGCATTGAATAAAATTATCGTTAGTTCTGCAAAAGGGTCATAGTGTTACTTTCGCAACCGATGCATCCAAGGTAGCGTTTCGCCATCAGCTAGGGCTTCATTCGCCAACAGTTCGGATGCGCCCGCACCGTGTCGAAACTTGCAAGCAAAATCGTGACTTATTACACAAATGCTCTTGCTTCTTTGATGGTCATTAACATTACACGATTTAATTATGAGTATTTGTTTGGTATTAATTATTATAATATTGGCATCACGCATGATCGGCGAGGCAGGTATCTTCCCTCGTACCTATCATTTTATTATCGTAATCTACAGCTCAATTTCACCCACCATGTCTGTACAGTGCTTCTACTAGGTACTCATCTCACATCTAACAAACTTAAAAAAAAAACCTACCACATTAACATTCACCTTTTTTTGTTAATTTTTTTTTGGTTCAAATATCCTATCAAGAGATAGGATATTTTTTACATCAAAGATCAGGATTATATATAGGGATCTATATAGCATTATATCTATCTGTATAGATTTTCCAATTATATATGCCTGATAGGTTATTCATTGCCCTTAATCATAATAAATTATTATCAATTTCTTCGTAAAGAAGGGTAGTACATATCTAGCTTTATTTCAATAATTCATGTGGTTTAATTATTCAACAGAATACAGTACAATAAATTCAGTTATCATAGTTCCTAATCACTAGGATAGCCCCTTAAAACAAGTGAAAAATATTTAAAACAATGATCAAGTAATCCATACCAGCATTGTTCTTATGGAATCAACTAAAATAATTATAGCATACTGCGCTATTACTATTGAAAACAGGCAATTAATTCAGCTTCCGTACAGCATACTAAAACGGTTTATCTTAACAATGGGAGAGGTTTAAGCAGGTAATTTATTACCAACACTATGTTATTATATTTTGTAGATACGGAGCCTTTTGTTCTAGTCAAAAGGCAATCGATTTGGCAAAGGTTTTGAGTAACAGAAGCCGTAAGAAACTTGTGTAATGAATCGAATAGGAAACGGATAGATCGAATATGGACGTTAGGTACTAAATCAATAAAAATATGTGTATATTAATTTATTGTTTAACAAACAAAAACAAATTGCCTGACTTCTATTTTGGTAACATAATCATCTAATCAAGTCTTTAAATATACTCCGGACCCTAGGTGATCGCAGCAAGGAAAAGCTGTTCAGGTGTAGATTCATTAATAACTTCTGCCCTGGAGCGTAAATGTGTGCTGTTCCATAAATGATGGGGCACTTAATATCGTGCCCTGCGAGGCCTGTTGTTTGCTCATTACAGGACCTGATCGACGTTAGTGAAGCACCATATTAGTGGCTCAGTTCTGGACCGACAAAATTTAGATTGCCATCGACACGTAAAAAGAAGATCATCCAATTTGTCATAACAACAATGTTTGTAACTCTATTCATGCTTACTTTTTTCTATAGTGATAATTGCAGTAACTAATACATAAAAAATATTAATAGACCACAGACTTGCTTGCATGAAAATTGTAGGTAAATGTTTAGTAAAAAAGCATGCTCAGCATGCTTCATTCACCTTAGGATGCATATTCGCACCTTATTAATCACCCTCCACTCAACTGTAGGTAATTCTTAGGATCCCAGTATGTCTCAATATTTATCCAAACTAGAATCAAAACGTTACTTCCTGTACATATTTTAGGTCCTTATTTATTCATCATCATCATCATTTCAGCCAAAAGACGTCCACTGCTGGACATAGGCCTCCCCCAAAATTCGCCACATTGACATAACATGGGGGGGTTTTGCCATAATCGCCACGCTTGGCAGGCGGGTTGGCGATCGCAGTACGCAGACGGTTGTCATAAAAGTACAGAGAACGCTGCTGCCCATTCTCTGGCAAGTCCCTTAGTAGCCGTAAGAGGTCCTTATATAATCAACGCCAATTAAGCGACACATATCTTACCACCCTCAGAGTTAATCTGCAATCACTATTTTGTAACAGACTAATCTTTAATTAATTAAAATAGCGATTATGTTTTACTTTTTCCGCGCCCGATGTTAACACAAATAACTTTAAGCTTTGAATAACTTAAGTAAAGTTTTATTTTTTTAGGCTGGCCATGTTTATTCCCCTGCAGTAATGCCAATCCCATGAAACCTAGCATTACCAAAACTGGTCAATGTTAGCTTTTAATTCTATTGAATCTTCGTACCAGGTCAGCTAAGGTTCAAGTCATATTATAGGTCTCGAGTTCGAACCCAAGACACGCACCTCTGGTTTTTTGGATTCATGTGCGTATTGTGTAATTATACATTACTTCATTAAAGAAAAACATCGTGAGGAAACCAAATCAGCTTACCTGGGAGATATATCTCTATGGCAAATAAAGCCAAGTCAGAGGCCCACAAGGTCTTAACCACACTAAAACGAAAGATAGAGTGAGAGAACCAAGTCTTCGACTAATTCAGAAAACTGAAACTATTGCAACAGTGAAAGACTGTTAATGTTAGCTAGGTTTGCAGCTGCAGTCAGAGCTGCCAATTCGAAGTAATTTAAAACCATGTACAATGTCGTAACAAGTTATAGAGTTCATCCACGATCGAGCCTCATCTCTCGCTATCTTTAGGTGTAAACGTGTTTCATACAAGCAACACCGCACCGATTCGTGAGGAAGCAATCTGAGCCAGCACGTCCCTACATCTGCTCACGACACGAACGCAGTAAAAACATCGCCGAGAAATAAATTGAAAATCAATCCAATGCGTTGCCATCTTGAATTGCGTTACACATAAATAACTAGAAATGGGTACATATTTTACCATCTTCGATATATTTTGTCGATGAGGCAAGACGTCTGGCAATTCAAAGTTATTGAATATTACATATCAAACAAAGTAGTGTACAGGTAGTTCTCATTTTGTGGCATTCCAATTTAGACAACATTTTGTTAGTACTAATTCCATTTCTCATATTTACGCCTCTGGATTGTTTGTGTCAGTTAAATTCGTGACGTTTTGATAGCATTCTTTGAGTTAATGCATATTTAAGCTTAAATCATGACAAATTGGACAAACATAACGCCCGAGGGTATATAAATGAGAACCAGGTAATTATCACTTGGGAAATCGCATATCGGAACAGAAATCACATTGATTTACCTAATGTGAACATTATTTTTGCTTAAATTCTTTATTAAAACATTATTCCTATAATCATATATTATATTGCTATTCATTCATCAAACAATTAATTACATTTGTAAAATTTCTAAATCTAAATCAATTACTAAACATGAAACATTGAAAACTAGATAATTAAAACTAAAATAACGACTAATTATAAACGGGCGTCAAAAAACTCCTCAACGCTGTCAGCTGGTAACGTGCCCAAGAGACTGGCGGCGTTGCCACGTTGTATGGCAACACTTAGCCTCTGGCCAAGGTAAAACCCAGCCCTTGGGTGCCACACAGCCACAGGAAGCGTCAACTAGGCGGCTAGAAATTTCCTTAAAAAGGCTGTGAGCGCTCGGACCCCACGGCCCCAGAGTTTCAACCCCAAACGGCTCGAAGATATAGTTACCACAAAGGGTACTATATTCTTTACTAAATGAAGAACATTAAAAATATTGTAGTCCACCAGCACCAATTCCGAACTACCGGTGTTTAGGGCTCTTGAGAGAGAAACCTTCTAACAATACGCGCCGTGTATGTCCGGAAGTATTGCTTCCTCAATCAATACTTTATAATTATTATAAGTTCTTTCTTTACATGGCTAACTTTGTTCCATTAATAATTTGGAAAGCTCTAGTTTGTACCTTTAAATTTGTAAATTTACCATTAAACAATCGGTTTTGAACCATTTCATTCTATCCAAACATTTAAGTTACTCTCACTTATATAAATTTTATGGTCGGCACGTGCCAAAATATAACGCGATACAAAATGAGATGTGGTCGTAATTTATAGTTTTAGAGCTTCAATTCTCTGACAGAATTTATCGATAGAGCCTGTGTTAGGACCGGCTTACAAGTTTTTAGTATTTCGAATTAAGTTAAATGTCTTCATAATTTAAATTATTAGTCCTCATCCATTATTTTTTTTTAAGAAGGCATACTGTGAATAAACTCGTAATTTGAGAGACTGTTTTTTTTATGAGTACTCATTTAATACTTAATATTTACAGGGCATTTATTTACCCACATGTAAATCATCATATTTTTTCAGCGAGATGGCGTCGCGGCAGACCTCGTAGAAGATGGTGGGACCAGCGACCAGTGAAACCACTAGAAGTCATGGGGAGAGGCCTTTGCCCAACAGTGGGAGGACGAAGCCTAACAGTGTAAGTCTCCGTGTGCTATTTTTAACTAAAGCTGGATCTATTGACATACATACATAATCACTACTTAACTGGGGCGACTAATTTACCTCGAAACACAAAACTTTACCTGATAAAGTAAACTTTACTAAAGGCTAGTTGTGTAAATAAGTCCTTTTTTTTTTTTTTTAGGATGGGAAATCATCAAATGACTTCTTCCGCTCTGGGCGGAGCGGAAGGGTCAGTCAGGTCTGACACTAGACCTGACTGACTAAAACCCATCTATGTTCCTTCTTAGCCCTTTGCGTTCCAGGAGCACGGTATCTCTTTCGACCAACCCGCAGCCCTGGCAGGCATCGGCCCTCTCGGACCCGTTCCGATTTGCTGACATCTCCTTGAGGCGCGCGTGGAACACGAACGCGCCGTCGGCACTGGTGTAAATAAGGCCTTACATAAAGTTACGTCTTTCACAACATAGCTGTTAATAGATATACCAAATCTAGTAATTAACGACATTGCCACGCCCAAAATGTAAACGAATGGAGCAGGATAGTATTAAATAAAGTTAATGTATCTTAGCCTTAATGAAAAATTCTCCACGCTAATCTACCCAGTCTTCCTGTATTTATTAATTAAATATTTATATATTAATTATTATTTTCTATTTAATGGCTATGACAATGTATGCCCCTTTCTTTCGGTTAGGAAATCATCAAATGACTTCTCCCGCTCTGGGCGGAGCGGAAGGGAGTGTCAGACTTGACTGACTAAAACCCATCCATGTTCCTTCTTAGCCCTTTTTGTTCCAGGACCACGGTATCTCTTTCGAACAACCCGCAGCCCTGGCAGGCATCGGCCCTCTCAGACCCCTTCCGATTTGCTGACATCTCCTCTCTCTCTCTCTTGAGGTGCGCGTGGAACACGAACGCGCCGTCGGCACGGCCTGTCATCATAAGACGGACGGACGGTGAGCTAGCCAATTACTCACCGTCCACAGGCCCGCGCCTATGGTGGCCTGGGGCCACTGGTTATGTGGCTGGGGCTGGTCTCCCGCGGCGGCTGGGATGTGAGGTTCTCTCCCTCTCACGTTCCGCCACCTCCTTCGCTAGCATGACTGCTTCGCAGAAGGAGGCGACACCGTGTCCTCCGGCCGATCCTCGCAGTGGTACAATGTATGCCCCTGTCCCTTCAAATTAATTTTGAAAATTATTCATTCAGCGGTCCTTTGGAACGTAAACAATTTTTGATTACGGTCGAATGGCCCGCGGTCTATTTGTTTTGGGCCGTTCAGACCAAATACCCTAATGTCACGGTCCGAGAAAATGCTACACTTTGACGAGAGCTTAGTAATTAAACAAAAACAATTTATTTAACGTGTCCTCAAGTTGCACTAGTAAGTAACTTTAATGGAAGCTTATCCAGTTTTATATAAACAACTTTGTTGCCTGTAACAGTTAGCAATGACCCACTTAGGAATGGAGTGACGTTAAATAAAACCTAGGGGTTTTTATCATTCATCTTGGAAGATGTAATGTAGTTTTAGATAACTATTTACACTAACTAGATCTTATAAGAACGTAATACTAGTAACGTGTGTTGATAAGAATGTTAGAGGGATATCTATTACTTCTATTCGTGTTGCCCGAATGGATAAAAGAGTGTGTAAGTAGGGGAAATTAATTTTCTTGGGCCTCATTTTCATCATCATCATCTGTCTAGCCTTTTCTCAATTATTTTCGAGTTGGCTTCCAGTCTAACCGGATGCAGCCGAATACCAGTATTTTACATGGAGCGACTGCCTGTCTGACCTAACCCAGTTAGTATTGCGTCTGTGAATACCTAAAAGTAATAATGGTGAACATTTTGACATTTATTGGCGAATTTGCAAATTAAATGCCGTGCCTCCAAATAATTTGAGGTAAAGAAAGGAATATCATACTTTCAATAGTTTTGTTTTTCAATCATTTACTGACGGAAGTGTTTTAAATTATTATTACGTTTTATGTCGAAAGAGCCTTATAAATACATGCAACATTGCATTGATAAAGTAGATTGACGTAGAATTATTAATATCAATGTGTTGTATGTGATTGATAAAAGGAAAAAAGTGTACTAAGAAGCCGATCACGAAGCGGACACCAGAATTAATAACCCTTTACGTTTTTAAAGTAGCATAATTTATATACGTATTGCCTCTTACAATGTGTGTATTTAAGTAGGTACCAAATGAACCAGTAGTTATTTACCGCATACTAATGAACCCATTGGCTGCCTCGTTGGTGGTCGCTAGTGCTTCAGTGGCGATCTTAAAGCCGTCATACCTCGGATGTCCCGGAATAATTATGGCTTCGGGTCTGGCAAACTTATAATTTTGACTCAAAATTTTTTCTAACTTTGGAATGTATAGGTTTACGCTTACATTCCTAGCAGGGTTCGAAGTAATAATAAAATTATCCCTGATTATTATTAGGGATAATTTTACATAAATTTTACATTATTTTCAAGACTGGGAGGTCAAACTACAATGGGATGACGAAGTGACGGATAGCATACACAAGGAGTAAGTAGTAGTAGGATTAAAAATAATTACATGTTGATAATAACAACAATGAGAACAATACACTTCTCGTGTATCCGTTTGCGATTTAACGAGTCAGCACGTTTCCAAAAAAAAAACAGTCATAAACTTGGTGTTTAATCAACAAACTGAAAAAATGTTTAAGTTATTTTTAATGTTAGTTTCAAAGAATATAACAATAAATAATTACAAAAATTTCTTTATTTTTACATAATATTTTAGTAATTATTTAAAAACTTAAATATTAACGTTGTGCATTTTTGATATTTTTTAATGGTTAGGGAATAATTTTGCACTAATTACTTTAATTATAATCAGTATTAAAGTACTATCATTTATGTGGTAAAATACAATATTCATTTATTGCGCTATCGTACTCAAACATGACAATTTATATTGCATTAAAAATTTAACACTTCAGAAATATTACAATCCGTCTTACGAATTTTAAACCGAAGGTTTTGTTTGTGTGACAGATGTCATAAAGTTCAAATTCCTCGGTAACCTAATTTCAATCCGTCTTACAAATTTTCCAGTTTTGGAAACCCAAACTCAATGACAGATGTCATAATCTTCAAATTCGTTTGCAACCTACGTGACCTAACGGTCAAGTGTCCTGACGCGAGACCTGACACGAGTTTAACATTTTTTACCCATCAAAAAGTGCCGCTAAAGAAGTTTTCACTTCAAAAATAAGTGAACAAGTTTTGATTAGCATGGATAACAGTCCGATATCCAGAAACTCCGAAGGGAGGTGTTATTCAAGTCTTAGTCCAAAACGTTATAAAGTCAGTTTTACGGAAGCTCTTTCAATATAATGATACATTCATAACTATTATCTTTACAGGTAGCAAAACACATCATTCTTAATTTCAAGACAGTAGTAGTTACTTTAGCTAACAGATCAATCATTATATTAATATTTGTTGTTATTTGTATGTTACAATTATTGCGGATCGTGATCGATAGATATTACTATGCCGTTCACCATTTAGTCTACCAATAAATTTTGGTATTGTATGATTAATGATAGTCAGGAAATGTCACCAAATTAATAAATAAAAATAAATACTGTAACCTAAATGGCACTTACAGTTTTGAGTCGTTTGGGGTCGAAACGCTCGCGTGATGGGGCCCAAGCCCGCATCCCTTGTAAGGAAATATCGTCGACTGGTTGACACTTCGCGAGACCAGCACGCGTAGCATGACCACTGTAGAAACGAGTTTTGTCTACGGAAGAATCGACATAATGACAGATAGACAATGACAATGTGTCAGTTTGTCGATTCTTCAGTCGACATAGCCCGTTTCTACGGCGGCCATGTTACGCGTGCAGAGGGCTAGCTATTTCTTTGGGTAAAGAATTAGCATTGCCAGTCAACGTGGTAATGCTGCGTGCTAAGCGTCCTGTTGTTTTTAAGTTTGTTTATATTTAGTTTAAGTAAATATTTAGTTTTAGAAAATAATGAAAGTTTGTAATAAAATAATACTATTCTATAACAATTTATACAAATATATGACAATGCCGGTTGGAATACATCTATGTACTTCTATGGCACCTCAGAATGTGCCTCTTCCCGCTGTCATTTGTAAAATTTTGGCAGTCATTTTAAGGAGCTGATTTTTTCGACTGCTTCGCTGGTTTTTTGGCGAGCATGTTATTGTCGAGCATGTGTTCCCGGGTTCAACTCCCAGGTCGGGCAAAATGTTTTTGGGTATTCCATCAGCAGTTTCTCAGTAGCAGCTACAGAGTCTGGGTTTGTGCCCGGGTGATGGCAATAGCCTTCGTCCCTATTACATGCGAGTTAAACATAACGGGCGCAATGTGGGTGTACTAACGGGTAAACTTCTGCATAACCCTTCGGGGATTTCAGGCGTGATGTTATGTTATGATGGTTTAAAGAGTTAGTGGCTCAAAAGCCTGTCCACCAGTCTTATCAAAAGGTATCGTATTACGTGTAACTGGGTTGTGAAGGTAAGGGCAATAGGCAGTTGCTCCATGTAAAATACAGGTATTCATGTGTATTCAGTAAGACTGAAAGCCGAACCCAAAATAGTTGGGAAAAGGCTAGACAGATGATGATTCTTGCAAGTCATAACATAGCATAATCATAATCAGCCTAGAGCGTTCCCACTGCTGGGATTATAGGACAGATGATAAGTATGAAACAAAGTCGCTTGTCTACTCTGTCATTGTGTACACGCATTTTTTTTTAATTATTTTAAGTTTGATACGTTTTACAGGGTTTATGTGTAAAATATCGTTATACTAGCTGTGGCCCGTGACTTCGTTCGCGTGGAAATTTTGATGGGTTTTAGGGGTATGAAAAATAGATGTTGGCCGATTCTCAGACCTACCCAATATGCACACAAAATTTTATACAAATCGGTTCAGCGGTTTCGGAGGAGTTTGGTAACAAACACCGCGACACGAGAATTTTATATATTAGATTAACAGGTGCGCTCGCGCGGTGCAAGGCGTGGTTACTAGTAATTTATTAACATTTTTATTTATCATTTGAACACACATTAGTCTTATTGACAAACCCAATGTTCAATTGCATAAATAACATAATTACAAATATTGAAAACTATGAAAAATGGCGATGTCATTAATTTGTCGCAAGCTGTAATTGCATTTAGTTTATGACAGCCAGCCGTGTCTCTAAAATTAACAGGAAATAGAAATGGGTTTATTATAAGATTATTTATTACTCATGTGATACTTAAAGTTCAAGACGATTAATATTCATTTTTTGTCGTGTTCAGGAATATCTTGTTATACCAAACTTCTGTTAGATATTGATCGCATTGCCTGAGTGTTAAATCTATTTTGTATTTAATTCATTGCCTTTGACATAGTGGAATCTGCGGCTGCTCTTGTGCAGTTTTGCCCTATAAAACTCTACCCCTTTTTTACGGATGGGAAATCATCAAATGTGGGTCCTCCTGCTCTGGGCGGAGCGGGAGGGAGTGTCAGACTTGTACTGACTAAAACCCATCCATGTTCCTTCTTAGCCCTTTGTGTTCCAGGACCACGGTATCTCTTTTGAACAGTCCTGCAGCCCTGGCAGGCATCGGCTCTCTCGGACCCCTTCCGATTTGCTGACATCTCCTTGAAGCGCGCGTGGAACACGAACACGCCGTCGACACCGCCTGTCGTCGTAAGACGGACGGACGGTAAACTAGACCATTACTCACCGCCCACAGGCCCGCGCCTACAGTGGCCAGGGGCCACTGGGTGGCCCCCGGCATCCGGGGCGTCCCCCGCGGCGGCTGGGACGTGAGTGTCCCTCTCACGTTCCGCCACCTCTTTTGATAGCGTGACTGTTTTGCAGAAGGAGACAGCGGCTTCCCATTCCCTCTCGCTCCGGACCATTAATTGAACCAGGGCCGGACGTGAGAGGTCGCCGCCAATTGCCGCTACGAGGACACGGTGGTGCTAAGACCAAGCGGAGCAGAGCTCCACGGTGTGCTCCACCGTGTCCTCCGGGCAATCCTCGAAGTGGTGACTACCGGGTGTTTCTTTCCCAATTCGGTGCAGGAACCTCTCGAAACAACGGTATCTAGTGAGGACTTGCGTCAGGCTGAAAGTGAGAGCGCCGTGATGCCTCTCTAGCCACTCCTCATAGAGGGGAATTCTACCCCTTATAACTCCTTGGCCAATATCATTCCATACTACTACATACTTTTCAAATGACTGTAAGGGGCGTACCTTGGATTTTGTTTTCGTATATTTTCATAACCTTCTCAAGTGGAAATTCGTTAATGACTCTGCCCTGGAGTATATAAGTAGTGCTGTTCCACAAGCAATGGGGCACTATATCGTCTTGTTTCGTTTTTATTACAGGAACTGAGGCTAAGTTCTTTGCCGACACAATTTAGATTGCCATAGCCAAGAAGAAGATAACCCTGATAACATATAACATGAGATAATGTCATATTGATTAAAGCTTTGAGTCCGATGTAATTTGCAAATGTCCTCACACTAGTACGACAAATCTTACCATACTAGAACGATGTGCTTACAAAAACTCGTATCGTTAGAAGGTCGAGCAGCACAATGCCGTTGTTATATTGTGTCTGTTACGAGTATATAGCTTCATCAACGTGTTCTAATGAGTTAATGTCATGGCACTGTAATTATGAGTATTATCATGTAACAACTACCTGCCTGTATTTACAAGCACGCCATTATTATTATTGTTGTCGTTTTTTGTTAATATCACGGATGTAACCATCACCAGTCTTCTTTTTAACCCCCGACCAAAAAAGAGGGGTGTTATAAGTTTGACATGTGTATCTATGTGTCTGTCTGTGGCATCGTAGCTCCTAAACGGATGAACCGATTTTGATTAAATTGGTTTCGTTTGTAAGGTATTTTAATCGAGAGTGTTCTTAGTTATGTTTCAAGAACTCAGCTCAGCCGGTGGAAGATTATCATTTCATTTCTAGTTGATGACGGGATATAAACAACTTCCACACGTGTAGTCGATTTGAAATTTAAAATCTTGTTACTCGTCACCATGGACATTGCCGAGGGGTGGGGGGGTTCCGCCCCCTAAGCTCCTAAGTGATGTTTTTTTTAATTTATAACTTCCCTCGTTTTCGTTAATTAGCGAGATAAGGTGCAACAACCTGAAAATTGGAAGGAATGGGGGATATTCTATGCCCAGGAGTAGGGCAGTCAAGGCTAAGAAAAAATTATTTTATTTTTATTTTTTTATTTTACTTTATTGGAACATTTAACAGTTACACATTACAATTAAAGTACAACAGTATAAATTTAAAACTAAGTAAACGTGTAACCCACACCAATGTCCGCGAAATAATGGTAAGAAACTAGTTAAATGCGTGCATTAATTTCCCAGAAAATTTAATTTAATTTAAAAGTACTCATATGTAATACAGTGGCAGTAATTTTAGAAGGTTACTTTAAAGACTCAATAGCCATCCTTTTGAATTTACAGTGTGTAAGCGTGAAAATATCCAGTTCGATAAAGTGTGTGTTATACGTATCTACGATGCGTCGGAGAGGCGCCCGTGCGCCAGCGTGAGTTCTACACCTTGCAGTGTGAAACAGCCGCGGCACGCGCGCCTCTCGGCGCATTACAGTTCTAGGTACAATGTAACATAGGTTATTGGTAATATCTACACAGTCGAATCTGTTATTACACAGACCATGAAGCATCATGGCCATCAGCAGGCTGCGTCTTGACTCCAAGCTTTGTAATTTATAATGTTTTAATAATTGTATGTATGGTAATTTGGACTTAGTGCATCTGTAGTGCATGGCACGTAAATATTTTTTTTGAACCATTTCAATTCTTTTTATATATACATCAAAAATGGGACTCCAAATCGGTACTGCAAATTCCAATTGAGAGCGGACCAACGTTTTGTATAGAAGTAGAAAAGTAGACGGTCTTTTGAAGTCGTTTGAAGAACGCATGACAAAACCAAACATACGATACGCCTTGTTAACAATGTTATCAATATGAAGATTAAAGTGCAATTTTGAGTCCATTACAACCCCAAGATCTCGTATGTGCTCGACTCTTTGCAAGTAGATACCATGAAGACTATAATTAAATATTATGATGTTTTTGTTTTTTTGTGAAAGTGATTGCATTACACTTAAGTAAGCTAAGTTGAAGTTTGTTGGATGAACAATATTGAGAAAGTCTATCAAGGTCCTCCTGCAGAAATAGGCAGTCCTGTGTGCTTTTGCATGACTTAAAAATTTTGATATCATCGGCATACATTAGAAATTGGGAATGAATGAAGCATTTCTTAATATCATTAATAAACAGAACAAAAAGTAGTGGGCCCATGATTGAACCCTGGGGCACCCCGGAGGTGACAATGATTGAGTTTGATTGGAAACCATTAATAACTATCTTTTGCGACCTGTTAAATATGTAAGCCATGAACCATCGCAACAAGTTGCCACGGATACCGTTGTATGCAATCTTATCTAAAAGCAGTTTGTGGTCCACCTTGTCAAAGGCCTTCCGAAAATCTGTGTACACAGCGTCAACTTGAATTTGTTCATCCATGTTTTTGAACAGAAAGTCTGTGAATAACATGAGATTAGTATTCGTCGAACGTCGTTTGACAAATCCATGCTGCTCACCAATAATGAGGTTGTGAATATGAGAGTACACTTCACCATGTACAAGACTCTCGAAAAGCTTCGACAAGGTGGACAGTATAGATATAGGGCGATAATTTTGTATGTTGTTTTTGTCACCACTCTTAAACACTGGTGTGATATGTGCCCGTTTCCAAATATCGGGAAAAGTGCCTTCTCGTAAACATTTATTAAATATAATATAGAGTGGCAGTACAATATTTTCTTTGGTATTCTTTATGAACACGGGTGGCAAGCCATCGGGGCCTGCACCTTTGTTTAAGTCTAATTGTTTTATTGCTTTATGTACAACATTTACTGGTAAATAGATATCAGAAATATAAGGTGAATTATCCGCGTATAAGCTAGGTGGCTGCCACGTTGAGGGGTTTAAGTTCGTAGGTTCATAAACAGAGGTGAAAAAAGTGGAGAACATGTTACAAATTTCTGTTGGATTATTTGAGTTAAGATTTTCAAGAAACATGTTTGCTGGAATCTCCGCCTTGCCCTTCTTGTTTGAGACGTACATCCAGAAATGTTTAATGCCAAGCGGAATACTGTCCTCGACCGATTTCATATATTTTCTAAAGCAATTGTCACATTCAGATTTAAAACGTTTTCGATGAGTAGAAAAACTTACATAGTCCGATGCATTACCGTACGTTTTCCATTTCAGCCAAGCTTTTTCTTTGGTTTTGAAAATACGAATGAGAGAAGGTGAGAACCACAAAGGGAAACTAGAATTGTTGAGACGAGATAGCGGAAAATGACTTTTAATTATACTATAAATTTGATCGTAAAATGCATTAACCGATTGTTCAGCAGAAAGGTTGCAAAGCAGTTGATTCCAGTCTAACCTGTTTAAGTCGTTGTTAATTAATTTGTAATTAGCTTTAAAAAAATTGTGTCTCATAGATAAGTGTCGTTTCATTGGTATAAATCTTGTAATAAATGATGTAGCTACTGAAAAAGGCGGGTGGTAAACATCAAGCGGAAGCAATGGTGTACATGTTTTGGACTCACAGTCCACGTTCGACAAAAACAAATCAAGTATGCGTCCTAGATTATTCCTCAACGTGTTGTATTGAAAAATATTAGACAAAGATATAAAATTGCATAAATTACGGCCCGAATTATCCGTTGGTTGTGGAACAACATAGTTACATCCACTACAATCCAGCCAGTTAATGCCTGGTAGATTATAGTCGCCTGTTATGTAGAATGCGTCAGTAGTAGTGTCATTGATAATGTCTAGCAACATATCGAAGTGAGATGTGTACAAATCGTCCGAAGAACGCGGCGGTATATAGGCTGCACTTATGATATGACGTTTTGTAGGCTGCGACCCCGGCAGCTGCACCAAGACGTGTTCAATATCAGCGTGAAAGGGACGCACCAAAATACTAGTTGGTCGCAATGTCCGTAGAACGGCTATCAGTACCCCGCCACCATCACGCTTCCCTGTGGTGCAGCGGTCGCGGTCGCATCTAAACACTAAATAACGGTCATCAATAAACTCAGCATCGGATATGCTTGGCGTAAGCCAGGTCTCCGTAAGAACTATTACGTCATATGAAAATGACAAGATATTCATAAATAATGTATGTAGTTTGGTACGCAGTCCACGACAGTTTTGGTAATAAACATTTAAATTGTATTTATCCATCGAAATCAGAAGATAATATATTATGGAAGACGTTTCCAAAACAAAGCCTGGAGTCAAGTTCAATTACAGTTTCCGACTTAAGCAAATTATAATATGTAAAACAGAAATAGTAAACACACAACATAATAAACGTTAAAAACATTTGCAAATACAATTGATAAAAATGTGGGTAAGATGATAATATTATGATTTTAATAACTTTAAAGTAACTGAGAATAAGAATGCCAAAGTAAAAAAATAAAGTTAAATGAACAATAACTACATTATTTAGAATAAGCTTACAAGTTCTTAGCACAAAACAAATCAGAAATGTACTAAAATTTAAGTTAAATGATCAAATATTTAGATAAGCGAGGGTAATTGTAAAATATTTCGCACTCGCATCATTAGTAGGAACTGCGCAAACAACACAGAATAATATATGAATCAGAGAGCACAGACAATATGGTAAACAAACTAATATGTAACAAAATATGAAAACGAAATGATTATAGCTATTTAAAGAATTTAACGGATTATCCAGATGCTTTATTGTAGGGCTTGATTTTAGATAAATCCATTTCGGAACGAATAGTAAAAGCCGCTTCGGGGATGTCAGCGCGAACGAGTATAACTCCGTGTTTAATCCAAACAAATCGATGCCCGTTTTGTTTTGCAATCTCCTTTGTTTGACGAAACAACTTCTTATTTTGTATCGTAAGATGCTCGTTTAGATAAATTTTCTGTTGTGGATTACCGCTTAATTTCAGTTCTTCATATGTGATTCCCTTTTTGAGACGCGCTGATGCAATGAAGTTATCTCGTAGTATTTGGCTGGAAAGTTTTACAACTATGTTTTTTGGCCTTGACGATTTCGGATTCATTAGGGGCACACGATGAATAGCAATGACGTCACGAGGTGATAGCGGTTGCTTGATTAAGATGGATATATTTTCAAGGATCGACATAAGATTTTCGCCGCGCTTTTCAGGCATATTGCTTATCTCGATGTTACAGTTCCGCGACTTCTGTTCTGCGGTTTCCAACTTTGCCTCAAGTGTTGCAATTCGTTGTTGCACTGCATCGGGAGAAGAAACTTTTAGTTCTAGCTGCGACACGCGGGAGCCAAAATCCTTCAATTTCACTTCTAGACAATCATATTTGTCGCTCATGAACTTAATGGATGACTTTACGTCTTCAAATTTGGATAAAAGTAACGCAAATTTTTCATCCTGTTTTATTAAGCAAGTCTCGAACATAGATTTTATATTTGCCTGGAAATCTTTGAGTTCATCACGCCAGTCTGGATCCTTATTGCACGATGTGCCTTTACGAAATGTGACGTAAGGAGGAGGTGACTCCTTCTCTATTAAAGACCCATCAATACCGATTTCACCGGATGGTGGTGGATTGTCGACGTCACTAATTTGGTCGAAGGTACTGTTTAAAGTATTCATGACAGGTAAGAGGTTTGTAAGTCTCTGTCCACAACACTACTCTGTTGCCTATGCGGCTTCGCACACGAGCACAAAAACTGCCGATAATACCGATGGGTTAATGAGTCACACACGCACTGTTACGCACACTGGGCTGTTATTGCACTGAGTGAGAACGAGACTACCGGTTAGCTCTGGGGCGCACGACGGAAAGAGATTATGTAAGTTTAAAAGGCTATTTTATGAAAAAAATAAAAATTAAAGTTTAAAAAACCCCCGACACAAAAACCTCTAAAAAGCCAAAAATAAATTAATCCAAGCATCGTAGCGGGGTCCATATTGGCTCACCTAAAGTTCTTTACCGAAATTGTTCTTCCTAACGATTTGTAATCCGAATGATCACTCTTCCTAAAATTTTTCATCCTTAAGTTTTCATTCATACTATTTGTAGTGCTACCGGCGATGTTCATAACACTCATGTTTCCGTTAAATTGTAATTAATAATATCATTACTGTAAATTTATTTAACTCCTACTGTTTTTTGTTATAACGCTTTTATCCCTAAACATAATTTCCATAATATTTTCACTCATACTCAGAAAGAAACATTTACCAAGTGAAATAAAAAATATATGTGGGTAGAAGATGATATTTATAGTTTTAATTTGAAGGTACGACTATTATTTGGGGGTATACTTTACATAACGTAAATATAAAAACCACCATAAAACCAACTGTTTAGAATGATTAAAGGTCGTTTCACTGAATTTTGTCTTAAATTAATGAAATTCAGGTCAGAGTGTCGTCTTGGGGGCACTGTGAAAAAAATACTTAGAACTACTTTCGCGACCAATTTCGAGGTAGCGCTCGCCGGCCGCTGCCGCGGCACCGCTCGCTGCGCTCGCTCGGCTCGCGCGTAGTTGGTCACAGTTCTAACCTAACCTCACCTATGGATATCTTTTTAGGGTTGTGCGTTGTTTCATCGCTAATTGTTTAATCAAATTTCGTTTCACATAAATTGTTTGTGATCATATTATTTCATAGAATAATCAATACGCAGAATACTTACTTTTAAGAAATTTAAATCATCGTACTTTGTTTCAAATAAAGTTTCATGTTAGAATATTCATATCATAGAATAACAAATCAAATATTCTTTATCCACATATTGTTTGTTTTACATAAAACTTATTACCAAAAATAACGTTTAATCGAATGACAGTATGTAAACGTGTCAATTCATACCTTTGATAAAATACATACCCTCCTATAAAATTACAACACCGAGTTTACAAAAATAATGCAAGTAAATTCTTGTGAAGCAGGAAAATAATCTTGTTATTCTCACTAATAGTGTCCATGTCTGTTGCATGCAGCATGCAAGCAAGCATGCAGCAAGCATGCAACATGCAGCAAGCATGCAACATGCAGCAAGCATGCAACATGCAGCAAGCATGCAACATGCAGCAGGCATGGTTTCTGTCACGGCTCCGGCACTGCGGGGCTCCGGCGGTCCCATGCGAGCTTATCGTCGCAGATGTGTTTCACGCTCACCACCGCGGCTTCGGCTTGCTGGCCGGCTTGGCCGGCCAGCCTCAGCCGCGGCGCCGAGTGTTAAAACCACCTGCTCCTCAGCTCGCGGGCCGCCTTGCCCCTCCGCGCCTACGCAATTTTAAATAACACTCTAGGGGTAGGGCAGACAAGACTACGTAGAGTCGGTTTTGCAGCCATTCGTTTCTGTCACTAACTTTTGTAGCACAACATTTCGACTTTTAAAGAAAAATAATTAATTTAAGGTTAAAAATTTCGTTGAAATAAAATACAATGGAAACATACATCGAACAAACAAACATTCGTTAAAAAATAATTCTATTGTTTCATACGTTTGCTAAATAAAAAAATTTGATTTTAAAATTCATTGAATTGTGTTTCTCTAAAATATGTTTCATTCAAGTAAATAATAGTGGAAACAAAAATATTCGAAATAAAAATACGAGGACCAAATAGTATGTGAAACATTTTCTGCGAAACGAAATTCTGTGAAACTTCAGTCTGCGAAACAAGGTGACACCATCTTTGCAGTTATCAAGTTACGCAAAATTAATGTATATAATACTGATTATTATGAATAAAAAGAAATATAAACAAAAAAGATATGACTTTGAATAATAGTGTAAAAGATGGTTATGTTGAGAAAATATAGGAAGACAAATAAAAGTATAATAGATGTTTATTGCTACTGACATTATGAAATTGATTGCTTCGGAATTATGAACATTAGAGACAGAGTAGTTAGGAATTGTGATTGTTAGGATGAAAAATGTTAGAAAGAACATTTTCGGATTTCGAATTATCGGAGTTGAAAACTTAGGTGAACTTTGGCGCACCCTCGTAGCGTCGGGGGACCGCTTAGAAAACCGTTTAGTACAAACATAGAACAAGCGGACCCCCGACGCTACGACGCTTGGATTAATTTATTTTTGGCTTTTTAGAGGTTTTTGTGTCGGGGTTTTTTTTCAATTTTAAATTTAATTTTTCCTTTATCTCTTCCTAGTTCCTCATCTGCCTAGCCTTCTCCCAATTTCATCTGGGTTGGCTTTCAGTATTATCGGATGCAGTTGAATTATACTAGGGCTTGGATCGATTGCCTATCGGACATGCACAACCCAATAACTGGGTAAATTGGGAAATAGGAAATACAATCATCATCATCAGCCTATAATGTTCCCACTGCTGGGACACAGGCCTCCTCTCTATGAGAGGGAGTGGGCTGTAATCCACCACGCGGGCCCAGTGCGGGTTGGTAGATGCCACACATGTCTTCAAATTTTTTTGTTCTAGGCCATGTCGAAAATACAATACCACTTGGTAAAAGATCTGATCTGATCTTTCTTCGATTCATCTCCAGCCTTTGAACATAATTATTTAAGCTTCGACAACGTTGTGTGAGATATCAAACCCAAAAAAAACGTACGCAGCCGTAACCATCTAGTTAGAACAGAAGCCCAACCCAGGACTAAAAGGTCAATTCAGTGTCCATAATTCATACTTTGTATGCATATTTTTTTTTTTTTTGTATTTGAGCAAAAACTCAACCTTATTTTTTCCGTTGAACAACTTTTTCGCTATATTTCTCTCGATCGAGGACAAAATAATTTAGCCTGCTATATACGTAATAATGTTATTGCAAATTATTTACGTAATCGTAGAAATATAACAATATAAAAGAATATATAGTTATGATACTTTTAACATTTGTTTTTTATTACTGCGGTTAAAATTTATGCGAATATTCATATTTTAAATGTCATGGCAGTTTTCCACTTGTACATATTGTTTCTGGTATAACATTTTTGAATAAATTCGTAATTTTTATATTTTAAATCTTAGCAAAACTGGCATCTCGATTTGAAGTGATAGGGTAAAGTAAATTGGGCATTATTTTTACCCAACCAAAATTTAATGTGTTTGAAACAAAAGATCAAAACTAATAATCACACTAGCTGGTCCGGCAGGCGTTTCTCTATACCATTTTTTTCTGTATGTCGACAACAGCGCCACCTAACGGGTTCACCCATATCTAAAAAAAAACACAACAAAATAGGTCAAGCCTTCAAGGAAGAGAAATTAATAAAATAATTTGATGTATGAATAATTAATATAATATATATGTCGCAGTGTGATGATTTTTATTCCGTTTAGACTTTCACCATGTGGGCAGAACATGGGTTTCGTGCAATGAAAACACACACACACTGTACACTGCTTTTATCGAACTAACAAATTACTTGAAATTACAATCCAACACAATAACACTAGGCACCATGAATCGGGTTACAGTTTCGGGACGTCTTGACTCCGCGGTGGTCAGACTCAGCTGTCCGCCTCGCTGGGAGCTCGAAACATCACGACTCTGTAGTAAGCGCGCTTAGGTGTGGGTAGACTGGTAAGTAGGTCGCTTGACTTTTGGCGCGCTTTCGATCCATAGTCCGTACTAATAATTTGACTCCGACACGGCCATCCTGCTTGCACACGTCCTCGTGTGATGGGTACCCTGCAAACAAATACTCCACGACAGAAATTTGTTCCACTCGGTCACTCCTGACCAAACTTTAGATTCAACGGGGTGGTGGAAATAAGAACATTGTAGAACTAGCTGTTTCGTTTTAACCGAACCGATTGGAAATAATCGAAAATACAATAATGATAACCCTGGGCCATGTACCATAGTCGTTCAATTCAATCTTTAAAAGTCTTCAGTAAAAAAAAACTACCAAGCTTATAGAAACCGTCGTGTAAAGCCACTAACGCCACGGCTCTCTAGCCGACCAGCAATCGCATTGCTCTCACACATCCAGCGCATGGATCAAAACTAAAATTAGATCAAATAAACAATTAGGTCAATTAAAATGCTAGAGCAACCAAGTACCTCTTCATCCATCTAATCACCACATAAAGCAGGAATCTCATCCGTGGCCTATGGGCAACACTCAGGCCCTCCAACAAACCTCTGTTTGTTTTACTACGTTCCTCAAGAACGCCGAGTCCCACATGCATGACTCTATGGTCTCTACAAGACCCGACCTCCGCCAGAGCCACCCGCGCACCGCGCATCCACGGACTACTATAAGCAGACACCGACTTCTAACGGACTACGGCTACGAAATGGCTACTGGTACGGTCTGACCATCCGAACCAAGATTCCACACTATCTCTCAACTCATAAATCATTTACTTCAAACGGTACTTGGCCCTCGGGCATTCTCCTTAACCCATCATGTGCATACTTGTAAGTACGCTTAGAATTTAATGATCTCAATGTGTAGCGATCCCCTTCTAGTACTTCGACTGGTACGTGACCCGCTAGCATCTTCCTAAGCCTACCGCGTGCGTATCTGTAGGTACGCTTAGAATTTAAAGCTTTCCGTGTTAAGGATAACCGTCTAAAACCTCGATCACTCTAAACAGACCTTTAATCTTTAACAATCCAAAATCACCAATCGCAAAACTTTTAAATTTCGCCATCGTTTCGTCAACTCGGCACACTTGTCATTTTAAGCTAAGCTAACCCGTCACGTCCATACAAACCGTGTACCACCGGCTCGACACCTTAGGTACCGGATGTAATTCGGCTTGAACTTTATCGGAGTGAGACTTCGCTACTTAGCACGTAAGGCGGCTACGAATTTTCAAACATACTGAGACTTTCCCGGGAACTAATTATAATCGAAAGGATTTTCAGTCGTCTTTTTAGCACCAAGGTGAACGATAAGGGTCGCGGAAATTACTGTTTACCGACCATCGGAGAACACGAGCTAAATAGGGTACGCATTTAGACCTACCTTTGCGTTGAATATGACAGTAAAAGACGCCTGAACTTAGCTCTTAAGTCTTGGCTACTCATTGCCAGTTACATTCGTTGCCATAACAGTTAAAAACCGATTGAAACTTATACTACTATTATGCCTCACCGAACGTACACAAAAGATTTACGTTAACGAAAACTCCCTAGCCGTTATGTTTGCAACAAAACCCTGATTTAAAATCTCGCCACCTAACATGACGTCACTTTGTAAATAATTATCAGGCAAACATTGCAACAAAGTTTCGATAGGGTAATCGTTAATCACTACACATCATAAAATCTGTTCTGTACTGAATACTCGTGTCTGTACTATACCAGTCTTAGCAACAACGTTACTAATAAGTTTGCCATTAAATTTCGATTGAAAAACTTTCTTTCACCAACGAGTATTCAGAATCAGAATAATAAGTAAACCGTAACAACTCACCCCTTTGTTGTTACGTGCCCGAGATGTTGCTTGTACGACGCAGACATCGACGCTTGTTTGGCGCCCCGCCGCCGTCGGCAGGCCCGCTGCACACTGCCACTGCATGCTGTCACCAACGCACGTACGCCGCACGGCTACGTGAACCGGCATGACACTTCACGCACAGCAAGGGCTTCGCGGCCCTTTGTCGCTTGCCCGATGCCCGTAGCAGCCGGCACAGGCAGCGGCTTCTTCGTGCGACAATCCGCTTCATTTAGTCCTGGTTTCTCCCTGGTCCGCAAGCATGGCACTTGATTTGCGGTAGCGATGAACACTTGTGACGTTTTTCTTTCCCTTGGTTTTTCACTACTCAGGTTAATGAGGGTAGTCGTAAAAGTTTCGGCACACATAAATCTTGCCTTAAACAATTATTTAAACTGGTCCCACGTCATACCTGAATAGGTTATCAGTGTACCGCAAACATTTTGTGTTCAAGGTACATCTAGAAATTCGGTAGTACATTTTGGAGGTACACCGTAGATGGAAAATCTATCGCGCATTTTGCGAATGTTTAAGTAGGTAGTTTCCTTCAGTCTGTCCAATTAACTTCAAAAGATAACCTTCGTTTTCCGAGGCACACCAACTAATGACCACGGTACACCAATGTGCCGCGGAACACTATGTTACAGCACTATGTTACACTTTGTTACACTTTGTAACACTTTGTTACACTTTGTTACACTTTGTTACACTTTGTTACACTTTGTTACACTTTGTTACACTTTGTTACACTTTGTAGATGCGGAGCCCTTCAACGCCTTGCTTAACGTCCCAATAAGCTGGATTCCTTCCACTGCACTCAACACGAAAAAATCAAAAGTCATTCATTCAAACTAGGCTGATAATCAGCACTTTTTGAACGTCAAAATTACAACAGACAGTCCCCCAAAACGCCCGCCCTTCGCCACTTCCTAAGTGTTTTAGCTGGGAAGAAGAAGTGGCGGAACAAACTCCCCAGCAACACATCTGTCTGTTAGGTTAGAAGAACCAGATTTTACACAAAACAAGTCAGCGATGGATGACGCATTACTAGCGCGCATCGCACTCTGTAAAATGTGGGTATTCTATTAGGTACACTTTGCCTAACCCTTCAGAGTTTACAAGCGTTAGGGTATGTTTTGTCGGGATCAAAATCCGCTAACACACTTAACAAAAACACTAACCGCCAACCTAGCTTGCTATTCACTGGCTGAGTTTTAGTTCATGTCGCGGGTGCAATTATTCGTTTTGCATTTCAAAAAGTAACCGTCACTGATTGTTATTATGACTGTTCTCGCGTGTGATTGCATTAACACGATTCGATCGCACTTCTGATGTCGCAGTCTGATGATTTTTATTCCGTTTAGACTTTCACCATGTGGGCAGAACATGGGTTTCGTGCAATGAAAACACACACACACTGTACACTGCTTTTATCGAACTAACAAATTACTTGAAATTACAATCCAACACAATAACACTAGGCACCATGAATCGGGTTACAGTTTCGGGACGTCTTGACTCCGCGGTGGTCAGACTCAGCTGTCCGCCTCGCTGGGAGCTCGAAACATCACGACTCTGTAGTAAGCGCGCTTAGGTGTGGGTAGACTGGTAAGTAGGTCGCTTGACTTTTGGCGCGCTTTCGATCCATAGTCCGTACTAATAATTTGACTCCGACATATACATCAAATTGTTATATTTTACTCACCCGAATTATATATTTGCATAAAGAGTTAAGCAGCCATACTGGCGACAACTCTGATTACTTATTTATACTGAATACGCATCAATTTTAAGGTCAACGGCTTTTAATTTATATTTCCTTATTAAAAACACTTTTAATCACATAAATCAAAGGCTAATATCAAGTAGATCTTGAAGGTACGCTGAGTAGTAATGTGACGTAACGGACGCGTGACTATAAAACCTAGACCTTTGATATCATGATATGCGGGACTTGATGTACCCATTGATTCATCAAGTATTTAGTGTACAATTTTTTTATTTTTTATTATTGTCTTGTTCTACCTTTTGTAGTAAGCAACGACTCCCACACTTATGTACTAACACTGTAACATTCAAATATTGTAAATCCAAATGATTTTAATTGAGTAACCATGGAGTTTCTTTCCGGTTCTTCTCCATAGGAAACGACCAACCCGAACCGTGCATCTTTTGTCGACGTTTTATAAGTGCGGCCCACGTAAAATAAAATATTTTGATTTTGAAGTGCCAATACATTTTGTGATCTTGAACAACGTCTTTTTAATATGCATTGTATATATTTTAATATGCATAATAATATATTGTTGACTGCCTCGTTGATGGTCACAAGCACGACTGCTGAGCATGGAGTTCTGGGTTCCATTCCCGGTTCGGGCAGTGTTATTTTGGGTTTTTCTATCAGAAATTTCTCAGTAGCTGCCACGTCTGTATTTGTGCCCGGTTGATGGCAATAGGCTCGCCCTCTTGATGACTTAAACATTACTGGCGAAATATGCGTGTGCTTGTTAGGTACACCTCTGCCGAACCCTTCGGGGACTACTAGGTGTGATGTTTATTATGTTAAAGATGTGTTGTACTTGTAACACTGAGGTTGTGATTGGTTACTTGTGAAAGGCGTTCGATAATTTATGGAGTACTAGCTTTTGCCTCACGTTAATTTAGAATTTGACAATAACTGGCTCGGACACATGGCGCCATCTATTATCAGAAGAACGGGAACAGTGTTTTTTTTATGGGCGGGTGGTACCCTATGTCCGTTTCTGTACACCTGCCAACGTATATGCAAAATTTCAGGATGATCGGTTCAGTAGTTTAGGCGTGAAAAGGTAACAAACAAACAAACTTACTTTCACTTTTTTAATACTTTAGGAAGTTGGGATAATACTTTAGGATTTACCTAGGTGTTTATTTCAAAGCTGTAAAATTAAATTAAATATTACCTACATTATGGCTGCATATAAACAAATAACAAACTCATCAATTTGAGACTGTTTCATTTAAATATTTTCAAATTTTTTAATAAATAGAACCAATATAAACGGTTCAATAAACTATGAATTCTGGGAGATTACTAACAATATTTCAAAAGATGCTCAACTTGTGAACTTTTGTAAAAGATGAACATTTCCGATAAAATCATAAGGTCGCATTCCGATGCAGTTAGGTGCTTGCTGAACTATCATTCCAAAACTTAATGATAATGAGCATAACAGATGCTTTCAACAATTATTTATATTAATAGCTTTCGCCTCGCCTCTACTTCACACGGATTTTAGGATAAAAAGCAACAAGATTTCTTTATTGTGTATGTTTAATAAAAATTTCGCAGTCACCACACTTAAAGCGACTGTAATTTTTTATCTAGAATATCTATAACTATTATAGATTTCAGACGTAATGGACATAAATATCTGAAATTAGCTGAGAAAATAAGTTAAATTATGATTGCTATTATCATCAAACTTTGATCAACTCCTTTATAGTATCTTGCTTAGACAGTTGTCCATATCCTCAAGGACAAAGTGAGTGTGACACTCTCCTAATAAAATACAAAAAAAATCGATATCCAGCCCAGTTTCATCATCATCTTGATAGTTCACAACAAAAGACATCCTATCATCAATCCTTACGTTATTTGCATACACTAATTAATCCTGAAGCATTAAACTACCATGATTTAATATGCACACAGCCTTCACGGCATCACATAAATGCAATTATTAAATGATTTATGTTCGGTAGCCCTGCTCACGAGCACGCCGGCGTAGGATAACAGTCTAATTGAAGACTCGTCTGCCGTCGATCACGGCTCACGGCCAATCTGTACACGACTGTAGTTGTGAAGCTCCGTTGTTCTAGTTCTTGTTGGGTAAAAATGCTGCTTTTTTTGCCTTTGGTAATTTTTTATTTGTAGCAAAAAAAATATAATAATTTTCGCTTAAAATGTTAAAAAGCGTTTGGCAATTTGGAGAAGGGTATCGCCGATTCCAATATAAACAAATATTGGCTTGAGGCTACGCCGATGTTCGAACTTTCGTTTGATTTGAAGTGGGCAGCAGGGGAGTTACTCTCGATTTCATCCTAGCAAATTGAAATGTGTGTCATTTCACGTAGATTTTGCCTTATCCAAGAGCTAGATAGCCAGAGCTAGATTCTTTATTGGCTTCATGTAGGATACCTACACATAAAATATGTAAAGACTAATAGTTTGTTAAAAGTAACTTTTAGTCTATTTTTAATCTCAATCACCGAAAAGCAAAATTTTAGCCGCCATACGCTTTAAAATTCGCCTCGTATCTGGCGCTCATGATAGGATTTTTATTGATGCACTATTTGGCAACCAACACACTTATTGGAGCCTACTTGACACATTTGGCTAGACTAATTCGGTTTTTTAGAACCAATTACATGCAAAATAAGTCTTAAATGTCTTATGTATTATTAAAATATACGAGGTTTCGAAATAATAATCCACTGTTGCTTTTAAACGGAACGATTTTAAAGGTTGTTATTAAATACTAGTTCCAGAACAACTTTATTAATCGAATGATATCTATACCTAAATTAGAGGTAGTAAAGTTTTGTAAAATGTTAGATCATGAAGCTGCCAGCCGCGTATAATCTAACCTAAAATTTGTTTAATTTGTTAAACCTACTTACTAAACATAAATCTCTATGACAGAAATGTTGGTAAACATAAATCATTGGTAAGATTTAATTTTTCATTTAGTGGAAGGTGACATTTAATATGAAATTAATAATTTAGATTCGCTTCTTTAGTACTGATTTATTAAATGGTTTATATATAAATACATCGATAAATTAAAACTACTTATAGAATAACTAAAACTTAATATTTACAACAAAAAAATAACTAGATAATATATTATTTTGACTTTTTTGTTAAGTTTTTTTTTAGTTTCATTTTATTTGTGCACTTTTCAAACACAAGAACTTCATTGCTAAAAGGAAAATCTAAAAGCTTAGCCTATGTACTAAAAAACATCACCACATTCATATATTTACGAGTGATTCATATATTTGTCACAGCCCAATTAGAATTCAGCCGGTGAAAAAACCCTAACCCGGACTTAAGCACATATCTTTATTAATAAAATTCAACAATAGGTACCCACATCGTGAAGACATCTATTCATAAAATTATTTTAATAAACTTTAAAAGGCAACTCAGACTATTCATGTAAGAGATATATCCTTCTCCACATCCTATTATTGTATTTTAAAAACCCTATTCATTATTACGTCGTTAAATAGGTACAATCGTGTAAATTGATACTGAGAACGCGACACACGATACTGTTTTTCCTTTTTTTTGTAACTTTAGGTTTTATATGGGGAAAATCCGTATATGACTGAAAACACAGCTATTATATATTATATTAACATTCTAGATATGTTAATATCAGATAGCTGTTCAGTTGTTTTCAAAGTTTTTGGATTGCCGTACTTCTTTATCATCATCATCATCATTGCCGTACTTGTTACCCAAAATTAATTATGCAGCTTATAAGTTTTATTGGCTAAGGCTCTCAAAAAAAAGACGTTCTTGCTTATCTTTTCTATTTAGTTTTATTATGGCCGCAAACGCAGATTTTTAAGTAAACACCCAGATTGGCGATTAATGCAGCTCAGAAAAGAGCACTTTGTGAGCCCTAATTAATTTACCCATAACTGAGAAAAAACAAAAATTGGCATACAATATTTCATTATTACTCTAATTTACAACTATCTAAAACACATGGGCATCTCTTTACTAAATAAATATTTGTAATTATGATTTTAAAATAAGTCAGTGCAAAAATTACAGTTTAGTTTACTGTATATACGGGCTAGCCAACGTTATGTTTCTCTAACGTTTAATGAATTAAGGTTATTCTAATAACTTGCAAAACCTGGAGCACTTAAATCAACGACGACCGATCTACGAGACCGAAATAACAAATTCCAATGAATCTAGATTGTCAAATATGGCGTTACCTGACAATTAAATCATCTTGCAAATTGCGGAGCTACACGTAATTTATGAAAATTGAGGAGCAGATATCTAAAGAAGGAAATCCGAACCAACCTTGTGGCTAAGTAGAGAGGGAACTGGTGATAACTTAATATCCTTTTAGTAGCATTACAGACTGTCAACATATAATTTTATGGAGCCGCAGGGCATGCCGGAAACTTTAGTATGCGATCAGTTGACAAGCCACAGATATCCCTGCGCCTTTAGTGAGTTAGGCTCCATACAGTCTTAAAATATTCAACCCTAAAAAATAGAGTCATCTCCTCAATAAAATTGGTTAAAATAATACATAATCTCAAAGATCAACACCACAATATTAAACACCACAATACAATAACAAATAGACAAAGTTGCTCCAAATAATTTCGACACATCAAAGGCCGCATTTCTAAACAGCTACTAGCTCTTGAGTTATTAGCAGAACGATCAGCCGGACCGTCGTATGTCATAAGTCTATTATACTCATTCCTCGGAAGCGTTGGGAAGCAGTCTTTAAAAGTCAAGGCCAACCCAGCTTATATCGGACCAATGTTAACTTGTGTTATTTAAATATCGGCTGAGCAATAAGTATGTAGCGACGAATCTGTCTGTCCCCTTTCGAAACTTCGTATTTTTCAGTGAAGGACAGTTGCTCGTTAGGGAAGTTTATGAGTTTTGTGAGTCTTTTTAATTTATAGTTTCTTTAATATAAGAGGAAAATGGCCCGAGGAAAGTTTCGATTATGAATCTGGACGGTTACAAAGACACCAAAGAAACTATGGATGGGTTGTGTGAATTATATGGCTGGAGAATGATATTATTCTATCACATTGATGTGATCCTACTGCGGCATGATCTTTACTACAGAAAATTACGCTTTCACCTGCGTCTTCCGAAGACTGGATATGGCTGTTTATCGACAATGTTTAATCTATATGGAGAATCTTTGTCGCATGTTTTGATACCTATTAGTGGCATGTAACCATGGGAACTATTTTAATTATCCCCATTACTGAGATAGCTTTCATGCCCAAATAAGGATTGCGATGTCAATTTTACACACTTTATTTTCCACGGTCACTATTCTCTACAACCTTTGTGATTGCCAAAGCCCTGAAACCAGTAATAACTTGTGGTATATAGGTGGAAACTTGTACATTTACTCATTATAAAGTATTTAACATGATTGTAGGTATTAGTGCTACTAGGATACTGGTCTAATTTATATTGCTCTGTGAAATTGCATGTTTACACATCGTGATACTAAAGTTCAAATTCAATCTAGGTACACCCAAGTAACCGCCGCCATTATTGGCGAAATTATGAGTTTCGAAATTCTGAAATATGATTTCAAAAGCGTATCTAATGTCGCATTTAAACTACTACCTGAGTATTAAAGCTAGGATTATAGTTTTTAATCTTATTAGATGCAATGAATCACTGATCTACCGCAATGTGGGGAACTTAATCTACAAATAGCCGTGAGGCACACAATAATTATCCCTTTTATTTTTTCTTTTGTTTGATTTTCGTATATTTTGTCAATTTTTGTTTAATGTTGTGTGTACTTGTGGTATGTGCCAAATAAACTAATTTTCTTTCTTTCTTTCAATATCGGGTAGGTTAATTAAACACCAGACCACGTCTGCATAAAATATATTTTTCGTATATTTTGTCAATTTTTGTTTAATGTTGTGTGTACTTGTGGTATGTGCCAAATAAACTTATTTTCTTTCTTTCTTTCAATATCGGGTAGGTTAATTAAACACCAGACCACGTCTGCATAAAATATATCCGAAGGCCTTTGGCAGACGTATCTTTAGTAACATCCACATTTCGCTGGTAATTTTCAAGTTCCATGTAATAAGGGGCGAACCGTTTGCTATCAATTGGGCAGACATCCAGGCTCCGAGCCACAACTGAGAAATTACTAAAAGACAAAGCCAACAACACTTTGAAAGACCTGAAAATCGAACCCACAGCAGTCGCGTTTGCAACCACTAGACCAACCATGTAGTCAGGTTAGTTACTCCCAGCAATTGGCATATAGCTGTGAATGTATCAATCAAAACAAAAAAAAAACAGGAGATATTAATATCGTATTGCGAACGAAAGTCGCCTGACATTGAGCTTGCATGTTGGAAGCTCTACGCCTGTCAAACTTAATGCGCTCCAATAAATTATTTACGTAGAAGTACAGATAAAAACTCCATGTTATTATATCAATTCAATTTGCAATCATAGACATATTACAGCTATAGCTGTAATTATGTGCTTGCAAATTCAATTTTCTTTTTTTCGATTGTTTCAATAATATTTTGCTTGTGCTTTTTGGTTTTATTTATAAAAATAGTGGATCGCCTTTGCTTTGGGAAGTAAGTATACAGGATGGAATTTTTCAATGACACCCGGAGGGAAACTACTCTAAATACTGGAAGTAGCAAATTTTTGTCAAAACAACATTCCTTTATTTTTAAAAAGAAATATTTATTATACATCTGCATTCAAAGATTTTCTAAAATTCGCTTGTTACACTCGGAAATCGAACCAGCTAAGACCGTAAAAATTAAATCCTGTACTTTTATGCTATCGATCGATAGGGTCAATCATAAGGATCAAATCTCTTTAACAAACATGGTATGTCATTTACCATGGTTGAAGGATAACCATGAAATCTTAATTTGTATATCTACAGTTTCCGAATTGTAAAGTAAAAATAGATGTTTAATTTTTGTATTAAAGCACGTCTGGTTTTTGAAGGTTTATGCAAAAGTTATGTTTATAGTAACTGTAAAATTTAACATAAACGCAATTAAAAACTTCCTAGCACGATTTGTATTGTATTGTAAAAACGGGCTGGTGTCCGCAACACACGTGGTGATGCGGACACCAAGGCGCACATTTTGCATACGGGTGGGATAATCATTCGATCCACCCTAGTTCCCCGAGAAAGGCCAGCAGCCCCTTGGTGTTGCTGACGATCTCGCAGAGAATACCTAGGTTACCGAAGTACTTTTCTCTGTATGAGGCAACCTCTAGGCAATGTAGAAGAACGTGGGCTGCTGTCTCGTCTTCCTGCATGCAGGCTCGGCACAGTGGGCTGTCTGTGATTCCTATGACAAAGAGGTGTTTATTAAAAGAGCCGTTTCCAGTGATAGCGGGTTTGACTGTAGTTTGGTCAACCTAAGCGCTCGTTTGGTTAAGTAGCCGTCGACAGTAGGAAGTCGCGGCCGTTTCACCAACGGAAATTGAACTGAAAAACTGAAATTGACGTAAAGTAAATTCAAAATTTCCTAGCTCGATTTACAAACACTAAAGTCGATTCCGACCAAACACTTATCGATCCCAACAAATCAGTTCAGGTTAAGCCGCACCAAAATTGGAACAAAGCATCTAGCAACATCCGTTCGAACAATGAATCATTTTCTTAAAAACACGGGCCTCTGTACCTTCACTGGAAAATAATGCCTTCAGATCTCCAACGAACAATAATTGGTCGAAGGAACGTTTGATCGATCCGTATCATCGTAATTGGCTCAATAAACTTCGGCTGTACAATAATTACTATCTGGATTATCTAAAGGAGTTTATACAGTGGATGCTGCACGATAGATGATAAATCAATGTTGCACCCGGAGGCGTTTTGTTGAATACAGTTGCTGAGATTAAAGGCTTACTGTGTTATTGTGTTCAGCTGATATATTTCCGTTGCTAATAGAAAAGGTCTTCGCCTGTAATGATACTATTACTGTTTAGTCTGTATCATCCCACTGCTGAAAAAAGCCTTGCAGTTCTTTCATCATCATCTGCCTAGTCTTTTCCCAAACTTTCTTGGGGTCGGCTTCCAGTCTAACCAGAGCAGCTGAGTACCAGTATTTTTCATGAAGCAACTGTCTATCTGACCTCCACAATCCAGTAACTGGGTAATGCGATACCCTTGTAAAACTGGATGTCAGACTTTTGGCTTCTGTCTACTCGTAACGACTGTCAAAGATCTACAAATGACAGCCCGGACGGAGGGAACTAGGTATGTAATTATGGTCACCCATCCACGGACCAACCTCGGCAAGCACAGCTGAACCTAAAAGATCCGAAGAGACCGTGCGGCTGTTATTATTTAGCCACGAGCTCCTCCTCTTGCAGTTCTTTCGATCCAGGGTTAAAATATAGACCACAGTTCGTTAGCTTTTTCGTTACTTGATAACCTAACAATGTGCTTTATTAAGGCATTCCTTTTAGTTTCGTCCAGTGTTAGTAAATTATGGCATACTTAAAAAATATTAAGTTCACTTGACAAAAATATTGTTATTATAGTTTGGTGCTACGTAAACCCTTTGTGTGCGAAACCGACTCGTGGCCTTTTTTGTTATTAGAGCGACATGTTTGGTCCAACCATACTACTCCCGATGATGCTACACCCTCCTCCAGGAGAGTAGCATAGAGACTAGCACTCTTAAAAAGTTTAACCGCCGTCTTTCCGACCTCGCCGTCGAGGTCCGTCGCGACATCCCGGTCCATGACCTCCCCGACCCTCGCCCGAGCCAGCCCACGATGCTGTGCCAGTAGTTTTAAATCAGCCCCTAAATAATGATATCATTCAGATCCAGCCTGTCCCCATGCAGTCCTCCCCCAGCGACGCCCTAAGCCGAGGCTCGTACCCCACAGGGGGTGCCCTTAGCGTGTAGTCGCTTAGTTTGGAAGTTTTTATGCCCTGGCTGGAGGCCTTACTCTTAAGGCACCCACAGGATAGTCCGGTTAAGCAGACGACAACCTCCTAGGTTGAACTGCGAGATGCCATTCCCAAAAAAAAAAAAAAACTCTAACCATACTGTGTCCACAGTCTGTATTCGCAACATAGCGTCGACTACACAAAGCACCTTATAGGAATGTCCGACAAGGAAGTGAGAGAGAGGAAGCGTCTTCAAGTTACGTATGTCTGATTAACTTATAATGTTACCTTTGGGACACCGACGGAGGATGATGGAGACAAATAACAGGTAATCAATACTCTGACAAGTATCATTCTGGTATTTTGAAAGTAAGCGAAATGTTGATCTTAATTTGATATCGTAACACATTATGCCTAATGTTATTTTCCTTGTTTTATGTAAACTATATAATACTATAAAGAGGAAAAATGTTATTGTTTGTTTGTTACGATTTAACTCAAAAACTACTCAACCGATTTTTAAAATTCTTTCACCATTAGAAAGCTACATCTTTACCGAGTAATAGGCTATATTACATCACAATATTCACGGACGAAGTCGCGGCCAAAGTCATAGTAATATTATAAAAAAAATGTATTTCAATATTATCCAATCAAACAGTTTATGCGATATTATTCTTCTCCACATGTAAGAAGCTGAAAGAAAAGTCATGTAACATTCAAAGAACAAATTCCTCAACAATACAAATTCCAATTATTGTTGTTGCACTGGTTGAAAGAATCAAACAATAAATCATTGACCGCAGTCCACACTCGTAATTAATCAATCCTTTCAACACTATAATTAGCCTTTTGCCTTAGTCCACTGACAGCACTTTCCAGTTCGAATCAAGCTCGTAGATTCCCACGAAAAGTTCTCGATCACGCAAGCAAACATCTTGATAATTTTGCAACAAACAAATTAAAAAATCTCGCAATGTTCAAATATAAGCCGGTAGCGGTCCAGCAATGGACTCAAAACGAAACGCAATCAGACAATCGAGTTGCATCGATATAGATAAATTGTTATGACTAATCGATTAGGTGCCGATATTGCACTCGAATCTATGGATGTCATAGCAATACTTTTAAAAGGTCTAACGGTTCTCATACTTTTTAATGTGACTCACAAAATAATGCGAGTTAGAGAGGCTTGGCGAATGTAATCCGCCTAACTATATGTACAATATGATGTAATTTTCTGACCGACTCCGTTTGAGGGGCAGGTACACATATTACCACAATGAGGAACGCATGTTAGCGTCATTATTTTTATAACCTTTCGTGAGAATATTATGAGGTAAGGTGAAATGTTAAACTATGATGTCTTTCGTAAATTTGTTAAAGTCACTTAATATTTAGGCCTCATAAAAATAGTATCTTTGACAACGCGAACTTTTAAGGAAGCCATCTTTAATATTATCTGAGTCTTTGTCAGAGAAGTTTGAGACAATATTTGAAGAGGACACAATAGTGCCGGTCTTGTTTTGAAGAGGAACTGCTTTTGAGGAATGATTGCTGATTCAGGTACCTCCCTTTTAAGGGTTCCGTAGTAAACCAGGAACTTATAGTTTCACCAAGTCCGTCCGTCTTTGTAAGTACTAGAAAGCTGTAATTTGGCATTGTTATACACAGGTACACGATATCAATCGCGCTAACGAAGTTTTGTGAAATAAAAACGTTATCAAAACTTTTTGGGGTTCCTCACGTAAAGTGGGGCTATTTTTTTAACCCAAGCAACTAAAGATTTATTAGTATGGATCCCGGTAAGAATTTTAGTTGTAGGTCGTGCCTGTATCCTCACGATATCTACGAATCAGCACTTAGGCCTATTTCCCAGCAGCAGCAGTGGGAACGTTCTAGGCTGATTATGCTATGTTATGCTTTGCTAGACTGGCTGTCGGACTTTCAAGCCATGACGGCCAGTAACGACTGTCAAATCCCTGATTAATGACAAAGACAAAGCTGACAAACGACAGCCGGAAACAACGGCTTAGCGTGTTTTCCACGGAGGACTCGCACATGCACGGCTTAACCTAAAGATCGACCCCAGCGTATTATTATTTAGACCCGAGTTCTCCGCCTATACCTGATAAGAATGTAGCAACGCAACATTTTTTTGATGATATATCGCTGCACATCGTTTGTTGGTGCACTCCCTACTTATCATCATCTGCCTAGCCTTTTCCCAAACTATCTTAAGGTCGGCTTCGAGTCTAACCGGATGCAGCTGAGTACCAGTATTTTACATGAAGTGACTGCCTATCTGACCTACACAACCCAGTAACTAGGTAATACCGTACCCCTTGGTAAGACTAGATGTCAGAATTTTTTCTTCTGACTACTCATAACGTCTGTCAAAGTTTATGACTAGACTGTCTACAAATGATAGCCGGGACCTACAGTTTAACGTGCTTTCTGAGGCACGGAGGAAACTCGGTATATAATTATGGTCACGCATCCACGGAACAACCTCGGGAAGCACGGCTTAGCCTTAAAGATCAACCCACGCGGCTGTTATTACTTAGCCACGAGCTCCCCAGTTATCGCATTATTGAAATTATGACCGGTATTCATTTGAAATGATACCTTTTCATTAATAAAATAATCATACTGGTCTTGCCAGAGAATGGGCAGCAGCGTTCTCTGTGCTGTTGTAACAACCATACTGCGATCGCCAACCAGCCTGCCAAGCGTGGCGATTATGGCAAATCCCCCCCAAATGTCAATATAGCGACACTTGGGGGAGGCCTATGTCCAGCAGTGGACGTCTTTTGGGCTGAAATGATGATGATGATGATGACTGGTAACCAATTATTAAAGGCAATAAGTTAATACAGATCTACAGTGGATATAATAATTGTGATTCAAAGCTAAACCGACGTTTATCGCAATTCATTCTCGCATCATTGAGCTTAAGCAGTCGTGAGCTTATATTGTATTGATACGAGGCAATGTACACTTACTTGCACTTTTATCTGGCCAGATTATAATAAGTTTAAAAATACCCTTAACGAAGCCGAAAGGCTTTTTCTGCCCGTTATCGCTATTTTTTTTTGTTCTAGAACATAACTGGGAAACTTCTAGTTACGGAGATATTGGTGGAAAAAGTTCCAACTTTTTCTCAATTTTTCAATGTTATAACTTTACTTTAAAGAGCTACTTGACCAAATATTCAGTACATCCATCAGCACAATGTTTTGATTGCGTTGTACATTGACTCCTACCATGAAACGTGTTTTTTTTTGGCTTTCGGCTTCGGGAAAGATCCGTTTACACCTTTTAAATAAGTGTAATTTTTGTAATAAAAATGCTTACAAACCACCTCAAAGCTATACTTATTACTCGAATCGCAACTGTAGTTAGACTGCCTCGTTGGTTGAGTGGTCGCGTGACAAGCGTGACTGATGAGCATGAAGCCCCGGGTTCGATTCTCGGGTCAGGCAAAGTGTTATTGGGTTTTTCCTTTAGGAATTTCTCAGTAGCAACCACGGAGTCTAAATTTGTGCCTGGTTGATAGGCTCGCACATCATCATCATCAGCCTATAATGTTCCCACTGCTGGGACACAGGCTTCCTCTCTATGAGAGGGAGTGGGCTGTAATCCACCACGCGGACCCAGTGCGGGTTGGTAGATGTCACATGTCTTCGAATTTTTAGTTCTAGGACATGCCGGTTTCCTCACGATGTTTTCCTTCACAGGTGCGATGTTAAGTCACATTGTGTCACCTTTGTTTTTTTTTGTTTATGGTTAGTTAGTTCCTCGCTCTAAATCGTAGGTAGAACAGAAAAGAGACTCTATGGACACTAAAATACAATGCATCTTCATCATTGCTAACGATGTGTAGCTAGTTGTTTTACGTAACGTATTCATCAATCTAATTAATTAAGGAAACTGTAAGGCCCATCGATACACATACATTTTACGAAGCCACTTATTCACGTTAGGTCCACTTTTGGCCCCACCATCGCTATAAAAATATTTGCTTATTTGCTTCCTCTCAACCCTTAAACATAGTTCATACTTGACCCCCAGGGTATGTGTCTGAATTTTCATACAAAGGACAGGCATACCACGTCCACTTTCAACCCCAAGTATGACATATATATGTATTTAAAAATACATATATATGTTTACATAATGTATGAAATACATAAAACTGGCTATACATCATTTTAATCACGTCATTACAAATACAGTTCTAGTGCTCGTAATGTTTTGTAATGTCTAAAGTGGCCCTTCTCATCAGTGTATTCGTAGAAATTGTAGGAAAGTCACATTAAATGTTAATTGACTTCTCGAAGCTTACGACATATGTGTGTTTACGAATATTTCTGAGAAATTCGCATGGCTCAGTAATTTACCATTTCATTAAATTAATAACACGGAAGCACGCGTTTGACACCATAACACACAAATAGCGGGTCTTCATTACAGCAGTAAGACGGTTGGAGGACTATTATGAGGTAAAGCCTGTAAGAATTCAATCTATATTTTGCCACCCGACTGTGTTGAAACTTTTCAAATTCGGTCTATCTGAGTACCCGACATGTATGTTTCTATTTCCGCTTTCCCCGATTTTATTAGCTCCCAAATTAAATGAACTAATGTACCGATTGTTGTTGTTCTGTATGGTGCCGGACGTAAAGAATAGCACCATCCCATATCTTCCCGTGGGTGTCGTAAGAGGCGACTAAGGGAATTGCCAGAGAATGGGCAGCAGCGTTCTGTGTGCTTTTGTAACAACAGTACTGCGATCGCCAACCCGCCTGCCAAGCGTGGCGATTATGGCAAAACCCCCCTTCTTGGGGGAAGCCTATGTCCAGCAGTGGACGTCTTTCGGGCTCAAATGATGATGATGATGAATGTACCGATAGATAGTAAAAACGGAACGAAGACAAAAGGCAGCTGAGACGGACTTGATGACGAAGGCGAAGATCCAGGTGTTGTGTCGAAACTTAGCTGACGCCTTTGCAGTCGACAACAAAAGGCTAAATTGACTGAGGCGATTCTTCAACAGTTGATATAACCAGATTGTCAATGTGAAGATTGCCAACAAATATTTCATAAGTATAATCACCAGAATTTTTTTTTAGCAAATATGGTAATTATCCAATTTCTAGTGTTATTGATAGTAAAAATACTTACGAAGTCTTTGCACTGCACTGTACTGTTGTACACCTATAAAACTGAAGATGACATTGTGATCGCATACCGGATCTAATGCTGGCAGTCACGACGTGATCTTGAACATTGAATTCTTAACATTACACGTGTTCTCTTCCTATTAGATTAAATTATAATAATGCACACTTAATTTAATTAATAGGCATGCTTAATATCGATTTGGTAGATTCCAGGATGCATAATAGGTCTATTTTGAATGTAAAATAGGCATTTGCTTTGTCTCAAAGTAGTCTTGATGATGATTTAGTTTATTAGATACAATGAATATTAGATTGTTTTGGTTTTCCTAATGTTTTTCACACTTGAGAGATAAAAATGTAAATATTTTAATGTGATATTTCTGACAAAGACATAATTATAATTCTAATACATTTCCAAATATTTATTTGGAAGGTTATAAAATGCATTTGGGTATTTCCCAATAGTTGTTTTCACAGCGTAAACTAGGCACATACTTTTTTTATCTGATTTTATTTTTAGCCTACCTAGAATAAAATGTTCGGATAATTATTTTCCAAAGCATAAAATATAAATGTATTTTACCAAAAAGGCTAAAGTTAGTTATTATTTAAATATTCTTACACGAAGCTGTATTTCTTGAAACTTAAGGAAGACTAAAACATCAGTTACTTGTTTATGTCAATATTTGCCAAAGTCGCTAATAAAGTGCCCTTTACTGAATGAGGTTAGCATAACTAAACAAAAAAGCGCCTAACCTTAACCGTCGAGCACATCTTCCACTAAGATATTCGCCAGCATAATTTAAAAAGGCAATCTTATTTCTCGCTGTACAAGTGGTTGCGCCTGTAAGTAAAATCTTGACTAACAATAGCGTAATGATACCTATAAATAGTCTTACTATTAGTAAGCTCTGTACGGTGTCGGACGTTAAGAATAGCACCATCCCATATCTTCCCGTGGGTGTCGTAAGAGGCGACTAAGGGACTTTCCAGAGAATGGGCAGCAGCGTTCTCTGTGCTTTTGTAACAATCATACTGCGATCGCCAACCCGCCTGCCAAGCGTGACGATTATGGCAAAACCCCCCAAAATATCAATGTGACACTTGGGGGAGGCCTATGTCCAGCAGTGGACGTCTTTTGGGCTGAAATGATGACTATTAGTATGTAGGACAGAGAAGTACAACACATAAATCTATCTAAAAAGTCGGTACTATGATTGTTAGCCTGGTTAGCTAGCCAAGATCAGAGCAGCAGTTGCAGTAGCAGTTGGATGACCAACTGCTGCTGCTGCTCTGATCCAAGGCTAATGTGGAACACGATTCGCTAGTTTAGACAGCTTGTCCGGTAGGTCTTCCGCGAGGCTCTATCAGAGCATAGTTTAATAATCGTATCGCATGCCCTAATCATAAAACCATACCAAATCCATCAAATCTGTCACCAAGTTCCGTGTGGCAGAATGTACTCGCTATGCAGCCCATAGAAACCGGTGGAAACGGATCGCGAAGGCAGCGACCGAAGTTGTGGGCGACCCGCCATGACCACGACCACTCTGTCAAGAGTGAACGACTAAGAAGAAGAATCATAAAACAGACATGCCCAACTTAAAACAGTATAAGTTATATGCTTTAAAGTTTTGATTACTTGTACACCTACATGCCTTCATTATTGTTCTACAAAATACCTATAAAATAATATAGGTTAGACGAAGGTGTACCTTAAACCCTTGTTGTGAAAGTTGTGTTTCTATGACCCATATAAGAGGAGGCGAAAACAAATTGACATTGAATAATTACAGCACGGATAACATGTGTCTGACTTGTTTAATCTAGTCTTTTTGTAATATTTTCTCTTTTATTTTGTTGTTGTATAGAGTCTTTTTCTTACCTACCTTACCTTTTTTGTTCTTTGTCTTTTTTCCGATTGTTTGTAAATGTGTGGACATTGTCTGCCTTATAGATTCCTAGATCCTTGGTAACTTTTTATCTTGTTCTTCGTTTTGTAGTAAGTAACGACTTATTGTCGGGCCTTCGATGTCCTCCCATACTTTAAATATTGTAAATCCAAATGATTTTAAAAGAGTAACCATGGTACATGCCGGTTCTTCTCCATCGGAAACGACCAACCCGAATCAAGAACCTTTTTGTCGACGTGTTATATGTGCCCATGTAGGCCTATGTGAAATAAAAATATTTTGATTTTGACACTCCGTAGCTGCTACTAAAATTCCAAAAAAAAAACAATAATACTTTGCCCGCCTGGTAATCGAAACCAGAACCTCTTGCTCAGGAAATGTGCTTGCCCCCACTAACAAGCGGGACAGTCAGGCAGGCAGACAGTAATTGAAATAAAATTAAATCGAAATGAATACAGTTATAATAGTATTTTTATTTACATTACTTGTCTCATAGGTTACATATTTACAAACTTAAGTAACATAATATTATGTTATAATATCGTATATATTATCATAATTCCTAATTATTTGCACAATTTATTTAAGTCATTCAATGCCAATAAATTAAAATCATTTATAAATAAATATCACTTCCACATAAATAATGAGGTTTGAATTTGTTTTATTTAAAAAAGAGCAATTTTAATATTCATTGAAATTATGCATGAGTTGTGATGATCATATTATTTCTAAATAAAAACTAAGGAACGAACTTGTATCATGGACGACAGTGCATTATTTCCTACTCAAATGTGTTTTTGTCTTTTTAAATCTTTCTCAGTAACTGTCTGATCCTGATCACATTTTAGGTTAAGGAATAAACCCGCAATAAGATCTGCGAACAACTAAAGCCGCATTTTCACTAGGGGACATTTGTTCCGCGACTCTGTCGCTCGACACGAAATTCACGTGTCCCGCGCGATGTCACCCGACGTGGCGCGGGACATTTACGGGTAGCGCAACTTGTCGCTAGTCGATGATCTGCGAGCGTCGACACGCGCGACCTACTGATCACGACTGGCCAATTTGAAAAAGGGAAATGTCAACCGACATGGTCCCACAAAGTTGCAGAGACATACCACGTGAAAGTTGGGCGAAATGTCTCCGCGTCATGTCTCCTAGTGAAAACGCGGCTTAATAGCCACCACACACACAAGGTGCATTTAGCTTTTACTTTTGTATTCGTGCGTGGACAGGTGATCTTCCATGACATGTCGAGGCCTGATCTTTGACAGTTATAAGTATTCAGAAGTCCAAAAGTCTGTCAACCAGTCTTACCAAGGATTAATCCACCCAGTTAGTACTAATAGATGAAGATCCGAGAGGCAGTCGCTCCATGAGAATGCTGCTATTCAGCTGTTTACAGTAAGTAAGTAAGTCGATAAAAAGGCTAGGCAGTTTCGGCGATGATGAACAAACAATATCTTAATACTGCACTGTCGTCAATAATATCTACTAATACTGGCCATTGTTGTAACCTAAGTTCACAAATAAATCTGTGGCACTATTCTTAAATCTAATATTATTTCTAAATATATAGCGTCATTGCTCTAAATTATAAAATTATTTGGCTGGTATGGTGGCTCGAACTCAAATCCACCGTAGTCAAACTGGGGATCGCCTTTGGGGAAATCTGAAACGAATTTTAAAACCGTAATTAATGTTTGATTGCAGCATGTTTTTTCAAGTTATTGCAAATAATCTTCAAATATTTGGGTTTGTTTGGGGATCTGGGTTTGATTCCCGGGTCGAGCAAAGTGTTATTGATTTTTACATCAGGAATTTTCGTAGTAGCAGCCACGGAGTCTGGATTTGCGACCGGTTGATATGGCAATCGGGTCGCCCCATATTACATGGGACTTAAACATAACTGGCAAAATTTGGGTGTAGTAAAATTGGATACGCCTAACCCTTCGAGAACAGGCGTGATGTTATGTATGTTATGAATGTCTTTAAAAAATCTTTACTTTTACAATTTATTCAGATAATAATTAATAAATTATTAATAAATTCTGGCATCACGTCTTTGATCCCAGAATCCTCTCATTACTGTCTGCAGTACAAAAAATCGACAGATACTGTCTGATGTTAGGCAACAGGTCCCCGACAGGTGACTTGACCTGCTGCAGTCAAAAGTTGTATGTAAAAAAGGGGCAAAAAATAGAGCAGAGGACATAATGACCCCATTCATAACTCTGGACTCGCAATGTTAAATCACCTCTCTAAGCAAGCGCGTTGGTAACTGAAACTAGTCTATCCGTCTTTGTACATGGTAAGGTCGAAAAGTTTCCGGCAGACACCCATTTGATTAATCAGATATACAAAACCATTATGTCACTAAATCTGAAGTGTTCTCTGGTTACCCACATTAAAAAACAAATTTGTTTGATGTTCAATGTAGTCTCCCTTTATTTCAATCCATTTTGGTTTAGATGTTAAAATCCTTAAATTTTAGTAAAAATCGGAAAATTTAAGACCATACTGATATCTAAAACTGCTAGCTCGTAAAATGTTAACACAATAACCATTGTAAATATTGTCACCAGTTTACAGTTTACTTGATTGACGTAATCCGTAAAGAGCAAGAGACTGACTGGCCACGAACAAAACTTTTTTTTTCTGCCATTCCAAACAATAGACCAGCGACAACGCGATTACTAATCGTAGACTGGCACTAATTAGATATAATAGCGTTTGCACGAATCCGGTACGTAATTTAACAGCGATACTTTTTATACGATATGTTAATACTATGGTTATATCAAAGACAACAAGTTCTGTATGGTGTCGGACGTAAAGAATAGCACCATCCCATATCTTCCCGTGGGTGTCGTAAGAGGCGACTACGACTAAGGGACTTGCTAGAGAATGGGCAGCAGCGTTCTCTGTGCTTTTGTAACAACCTTACTGCGATCGCCAACCCGCCTGCCAAGCGTGGCGATTATGGCAAAACCCCCCTTCTTGGGGGAGGCCTATGTCCAGCAGTGGACGTCTTTCGGCTGAAATGATGATGATGATGATGATCAAAGACAAACGCAAAGAATAAAATCGAAATGATCTATGATCCTTATCGATAACAATGTCCCATTAAAACACTAATAATAGTTACATTTGAATGTGTAATGAGTTCTAGCTAATTTTATCGATAACGTGTGAAGGTTGTATATATGTGTCACATCCCGAAATTGACTATCAAATATTACATCGCGAAGTTTGACCAACCACTGTGAGCCTTTCAAAGGATACATGCTCATACCTAACACATTCGTAATCAATCGCACATTGCAAGACATTGGCCGTTCAAAAACTATTGAATCATATCCTGATATACCGTTTATTTAAAAGTTGCAAGTAAGTGAAACAGGAGTAAATCCAAAAGGGATAAGTAAGTAAATTGATTGGCAACATAGATTATAGGTATTGGTCCCAATCACCAAGTCATATATAACTGGTAATTAACTAGCATAAGATTTCTTAAACGGTAACATAATTTCCAGTCAGCACTATTTTTACCGTCTTTAAAAAAATAAAAAGTCGTTACTGTGTACTTACAAAATGGCGCTGCCGAAGGATAAATTGGCTGAGGATAATATTCAGGTACTTCCACAGGCACAGGTATTTGTTTCGGGTAATAGACCGGTTGTATTTGCTGAGGAGGCGGCGCGGGCGCAGAGTGCAAGTTCGGCGCAGTCTTGGACACCACCGCGTTGAACCCGTGAACGGAGTCCGCTGTGTAGTCCACTGTGCGGATCGAACCGTCTGGCTCTACGAGGGAGTATTGTCCTGGAAAATTACATTAAAACGTGTTACATTTCAGGTTTTAATATCATCGCTCCCATTTTGTCCCGAAGGATTAGGCAGAGTCGTTTAATTATACACACATCGCTAGTTACGATTGAGTCCCATGTATGTACTCCTAGTAGGGTACGAGCCTATAAATTCAGTATCCAGGCTAAAAAAGAAAAAAAGCACTGCCAAAATGGGAACCGAAGCCCAACTGGGCAGTCACTTTAAATCCTATTTCAGTCAACTTAAACATGAAGAATGATATTGACAGAATCAGTGTGAACATCTGTGATCTTCAAAAAAATACGCAATTAAATGTGTAAAGCATACAAGTCAGGTTTTCTTATAACCATAAAAGCTAATCAGCAATATCTGCTGTTAAAAACAAATAATTATCTTGGTATAATGAAATCCTTTATTCATAAGTTAAGATGCGATATCAAGTAGCTAACTAAACACACTAGAGTAGCTCATTAAACCACCTCGTTAAATGGCACCAAAGAGCCATTCTCATGTCAGTAACCATAATCAAAACATCTCATTATAGTCTTTAACGAAAGCGTAAGCTACACGACAATTACATCAATAACAGTATAAATAATATATTGACTCATATCAACCTGAGGTCAGCGACCTCAAACAAAGATGCGAATTTGGAAATCGCTTGTGAAACGCCCGTTTTTCACCCGTTTTTACATACTTCACATGCGTTTGAATGTGCCAACGTATCGTTAGTAGCGGCATAGATTTGAGAACAATGCATCAGGGAGATAATAATGTCTATCAGCTGGTATTTGTGGGTGCATTGTATGGACACGGAGTAGATAGGGCACAGAAGGTCCGTGAACGTGCGTCCGTCAACAAGCGAACCTTAACCTCACTGTCCTTTCGCGCGTAACAGTAAAACCCCGCGTGAAACCCTTCGGGGGCCCCTTGATTACGCCATTGCGTGAGTCATCCGATATCGTAAAGATAAACACTTATAACTCGAGTTATATTAGCTCTAATCTTAAACGGTAAACAGTGTCGGGTTCGTGATGAACGGGGCCATTTATTAATAATAACCAACTCTTTTAGAACTACTTGAGAATTATACATATCCCATAGATATGAGAGAGGTCGCAGCAAATACGTCTGTTTTCGTTGCTTATTTTTGTTTGGTAAAACTACTCATTCAATTTACACGAAAATTTATATCTAACATCACAAATATACAAGTAATCTAATGACAGTGTTTTTTAGGAGTCCTACATACATTATTCTTATAAGATCCTAACTCAAACTTCTTGTTAGAATCGGCCATTTTAGAATTCCGCTGTTCAAAGCATGAAAATACTTGAAATATCAATAAATATGAATAGATATGCCTCGAATACATGAAATAATGAATTATCACTATTTTTCTTTGCTACTATTGTTTCCAAGACCATTTTACATGGTTCAAGAGTCAAATATTTTTTTTTTATTTCGACTAACAAACTTCACAACAAAGGATTTTTTGTTGGCTCAAATCATAATTTTTTTGTTATTTTTTCAAGCAAATGACTATCAAAAAAGTTGCATTATACACTTATAACATACTATACATTTACTTACCAAAGTTTTACAACGTATATCTCACAAAAACAACACTTTTCCGAACATAATAACACGGGTTGCCATTGCATTTGACATTCGACATAGACGAGTTTCTATATTTTTTTTAATAATGTTGTGCCGTTTAGTATTACTAAAGATTAATTTTGTTTGAATCGACTACTAGTTGACCATAGAGGTAAATTTTGACAGAACGATTTAGAAATTTACTTTTTTTTATATTAGCGTTTAAGTTTGCTGGTTCGAGCCGTTCCATAAATGGAACGGCGAGGCTCAAGGCAAAGGTCCGTCCGTTCCATAAATGGAACGGCCGGGACCTAGAGGTTAAACGCTTCTCGGAAAGTAAGCAAGTTAGCATTTAATTTTGCAAGTATGGGTACAGTACATGGAGTTAAATTGATTATTGGTAGGTTCAGCCATATTCTACCATCAGGCATGCAAAGGTTATATTTTTACGCTAATAGAATAAATGCTCTAGAAAACCCATTGAATAGTTTTAAATCACTACTCAGTGGATTTTACAACAAAATTTTATCCATAATAAAATTGACATCAAAATTAGCATACAGATTCGAAAAATAAAATCATTTTAGTATAGTTACTAAAAATAATAAAATCAAATAATAAGATCATTAAAATTACAGATCAAAAATTAAAATAAAATCACTAAATTACAACCATTAACATAAATTAATAAAATCATTATAATTCATTTAAATAAAATCACTACAATAATCCCTACCAAACCAATAAAATAGGTGAGACAAAACAATAAAAACCTTAAAATAAAATATTAAAATTCATTAGACCAAGCAATATTTACAGAAATATCAAAAAATAATAGAAGCTGTATAGTGTCAGTGTGTGTAATTCTTTCTCAGTAAGAAATTCGTTCACAGTATATGCTTTATGCGTTAAAAATCTTTGGAGTCTGTGTTTGAACGACGATAGCGACAATTCTTTCCTTTGCTTAGGCAACTGATTATCTAATGAGTGCTAGTGTAGTGTGTGTGGGAAAAACTCATTTAATACTTGTTTATTTATTTTTATTTTCACTTAAACGTATACGGACTTTATGCAGTGCACATTTAATTGATATTGGTATTGAATAACTGGGAAAAAGTCATAATTTTTTTTTGAAAAATCGCAGACGATGTAAACTTCACATGTTGGCGTTTTTGTTTACGTTGGAAATCACAAACATATCTTTGACTAAGTATGTGTGCCTGCGCCTCCCTCCTCGTTAGGAGCTAACCTTTTGAACTATTCTGTGGTATGAACATGATCAATGTACAGATAGCGTCAGTGTGTGCTAACCCCTCAACACTCCGGCCGTGGAGGCAGAGAGGGTTAGAACTTAATGGAGCTGTGCGTACTACGATACCGGTAGAGTATCAAAAAAGAATTCGCACAATGGATAATAATAGGGATACGTACTGCATGATGAATACTAATTCTTATATACAATGTTAGTAATAACGGTGACAATGATTTAAAGTAATATCTTCCGGAATGATAGATACAATGTGACACGGTATTGTTTATTTTTATTAGTAATCAATTAATGCATGTTTGGCAACACACAGCAAGGTTACAGTACAGCTACATTGCTATTATAGCACTGTATAATATTTATAATATTTGGAAATTTAATCACACCATGAAGAAGGAGAGACAGAATTATGATGTTTTGTGTGTGCATCGTAGTCATCTGCTTAGCCTTTATCCCAATTACTATGCTAGGCCATACAAATACTAATGCTGCGCTGCGTGTCGCGGGTTCGATCCCCGTACAGAAAAAATATTTGTATGGCCTACAGATAGTTGTTCCGGGTCTGGCCGTTTGTGTATGTGAGTTTAAATGTTTGTAAACGCACCCACGATACAGGAGAAATTCCAAGTGTGGGGCAACGATTACATTAATTAATAATAGATTAAAGTAATCGTCTTCCAGTATAATTGGTTGCATCTGAATACGTCTATTTCAAATGGAGCGTGTCTATCTGATCTCTATAACCCAGTTCCACTTGGCAACTCGAAATCCTACGGTAAGTCTGGGTGCCAGCCTTCTGGTTTCAAACAACCCCTTTACGACTGCCAAAGTTCTCCAAATCAGAGCCGGGACCAACGGTTTAAAGGGTCAAACGATATGGGTGAGGCTATTATAATTTAGCCACAACTCCCTCTAGTGTTTTGTGTGAACATAAATAAATAACGTAGGGGGAGCAAATTCACACGAGGGATTAATGAAATTTATCTTAGAGGAATTTATTGAAGAGCCGCGGTTAACCACTGTCCCAGTCAAAGATACTGTTACAGCTTTCTAGGCATATCATCTTTCAAGCAGACCTTTCAACGTATCTTTGGTCTTCCCCTACTGTCATATAGCCCCCCACTGTTGTACCCGTCCATATTCTTAGTTACAACTTAACCAGTTTAACCGAGGAGTATCCTATTACCCAGTATTAACTGGGTTGTGGAGGTCAGATAGGCAGTCATCATCATCATAATTATCAGCCTATAATGTTCCCACTGCTGGGACACAGGCCCCCTCTCTATGAGAGGGAGCGGGCTGTAATCCACCACGTGGGCCCAGTGCGGTTTGGTAGATGTCACATGTCTTCGAACATTCATTGCGGGTTTCCTCACGCTGTTTTCCTTAACCGTTTCTGAGGCCAACGGTACTGAAATAATTACACAAAGTAATGCGCCTGCCTGTGTTCGAACCCACGGCTTACAATATAGAACCCTGGATAGGCAGTAGTTCCATGTTAAATACTGGCATTCAGCTGAATCCGGTGAGACTGGAAGCCGACCCTAATATAGTTGGTTAAGGGCCAGGCAGATATTGATTCTTACTTGAAGCTTTTCTTACAAAATCCGCATGACACTATATCCTTCTACGAAATTAGTTAAAACTACAATCTCAAGACTTACCCTTGACCACATCTCCGTCTCTAGTTTCATGTTGCGATTTCACATCTCCGGTAGTGTGATCTGCTACGCCGTAGTTGAAAGCGTATTTTGGAGTATCCTGAAATATATCACACTTAGTCTTATTTGGGCCTATTGCTTGGGAATTGTAAGAAATTTCTTCAAAAATATCGGGTCGTTTAATATTGCACATGAATTTAAAGTGAACTGTTTAGGGTTACAGTTCCAAATACACTATTCGATTGTGATCATTTCAATCACTTTAAATTCATGTGCAATATTAAACGACCAATTTTAAGCAATTTTTATTGGCTGCTAGAGAAAGGTACTTCTCAAAGCATAGGAAAAACTTGTTTTTTTCATAGAAAAGAAAAAATAAACTAACATAATATCCATAACCAGGCGTCCGATAAACCTCACCCGGCAACGCAATTCTAGGCGCAGCCAAACTCCCGCCAAAACAGACGACCAAAACGAAGCACAGACAACGACACATACTGCCTAACACTTAGCACACACTATAGTAATACAACCTTCTTGATCAACGTCTACTCCTAGAATACCACAACAGTGGGTTCACAGGCATTTATATCTGGCCTTATTTGATGCCAGCCTTGGTTCGACTATCTACCGAAAGCCTTCCAAAAATGAAGTTTCCTTTAGCGTTTCGTCGAAGCTAATTGAGAAAATTTTCACACGTTACAATAGGTCGCATGTTGATAAGATTGCCTAACTGATCCAGATGATGTCTTATTAGGTTTTTTTTGTTTAAATAAGATATGTATTTATTGGGGGAGCGTAGGTGCTGTAGGTGGTGTTTTCTTCACGACTTATTTTTGACAAGTGACCTAAGGGTGGGGCTAGATAACCTGACATTCTTTCAGCTGTCTTGATTAGTGATGGTAAAAAAGAAATTGGATTTTTACATGCTACTACAAAACTTATTAATATCCTAAATCATTTCGAAAGTCATTTTAAAAATAGAGAATATTCTAAAAGCGATAGGCTTATACGTACCTAGTTTATTTTAGTGTTTTTGAGGGCCTTGGCCCTCAGAGGGGTAAATGGCCTACTGATCTGTACCTAGACCGCGCCGATGGCTTAACAGTCGCAAGCGTGACTGCTGAGCATGAGCTCCTGGGTTCGATTCCCAGGTCAGGCAAAGTGTTATTGGGTTTTTCCATCGGGAATTTCTCAGTAGCAGCCACGGAGTCTGGATTTGTGCCCGTTTGATTGCAATAGGCTTGCCCCTGTTACATGGGACTTCAACATAACTGGCAAAATGTGGGTGTACTAATGGGTACACCTCTGCCTAACCCTTCGTGAATTACAGGTGTGATGATGATGTTATACAATCTGCATCTACCGCTAGATTGTGTGTACATACTAGACACAGCGTTTTTAAAACCTATTACTACAAACTAAAACCTATTGCTACAGCAGGTTACGAAATCTACAGTTTAATGGTTTTCTGAGATGATAATAAGTTGTATTCAATGAACTTCATTGGATGCAGCTTCACGTGTGGAAGCTGAGTTTATGACCCAACACGTAATGCAGTAACAATTGGTAGAAACGAGATATTTTTGTACACACGGGTACAAACTAGAGAATCATCTGTGGCAGAAGCTTTTTGACTGCCGGACCTGAATTCTAACTTGGATAAGTCATATACATGTAACACAGTTTTCTTTGAAAAGCTGTACGGATTACAACGTACAATATTATTATTTCTCAGTTTATGTATCTCTACTTGTAGTATAATACCGAACTTGTCCCTGAATTAAATCGGTGCTTACGGTCTACAAGGCAAAACCCAAACAGAGGAACCATTTATGGCAACCAAATTAACATAGAACTTTATACAACCTGCAAGGCTACGACAATAGCTGGAATAAATGTTCTAAATATTAGAGTTTCCTATGAAGATAGAAGCGGAAACGAAGTGATAAAAATTTTGGTTGGTGAGAACAGGATCCTAATCTGAATGGAAGGCTCTCGCACATAGCAGGGAATCATGACACAAAAGACAGGAGGTCTGTTTACTCAGCTGTAGGTGGAAAAAGGCTACTAAGACTTGGATGAGACTCGCATATGAGTCAATCATATATCAATATCGAAATACATTCGCCTAGAGTCGACTACTGCTCGGTATAGAGCTCCCCTTCTTCCACCCAGTAAAAGCCTTATTAAATCGGACATCGTTGCGTCTACCCAGATGTCCTGCCCAACTCCATATGAGACACACTGCCCGGTCCCCATCGTAGACTTAGTGGAGCAATAATGATTCTGGGCAAATGAAGGGAAAGTGAAAAAAAGGGGAAGGTTTCTTTCAGGCCGATGGAGCTGCAGGTATAGTTGAGTGTTTACGAGTACTAAGCTCTCAACAAAGCGCAACCCTTCTGATAAGAAGTGTGGGAACTGCGACTGTGACTATGAACTAAGTAAGTGGAACAATATCAGGGCAATAATAATAACAAGGCGGTTACAACAAACATGATCCGGTGTAAATGAAGGGAAAGTGAAAAAAGAAGGGAATGAATCTTTCAGGCAATTTCCTGCCTACCTTTCAGGCGGATAGAGCTGCAGGTACAGTTGAGAGTTTACGAGTACTAAACTCTCAACGTAGCCCAACCCTTCTGACAAGAAGTGTGGGAACTGCGACTATGTCATAACGTTAATTACCTACCGGTTATATGCGTGTACCACGCAGTAGATAAGAACCTAGCTGTGTACACGCAGCTCATACAATACACACCTGTAACTAAATCTTGCTTCTTGGATCTCGTGTGACACTTGTTTCTTCAGAATTTATGTTGACTAATTAGTTAATTTTATGGTATTCATAAGCAGCGGTGGCTCAGTGGTGGCAGCCCCGACTTATGAGCAGTAAGCCATGGGTTCGAACCCAGGCAGGTGCCTTACTTTGTGTAATTTATTTCATCACCGCTGCCCTCAAAAACGGTGAAGGAAAACATCGTGAGGAAACCGGCATGTCCTAGAACTAAAAATTCGAAGACATGTCACATCTACCAACCCGCACTGGGCCTGCGTGGTGGATTACAGCCCACTCCCACTCATAGAGAGGAGGCCTGTGTCCCAGCAGTGGGAACATAATAGGCTGGTGATGATGGTATTTATAAAGTTTTATGCTTTATCGCATAGCATCTCTCTAATTGACCCTATCTTGTTGTTTCAGTTATATAATAGCTCTAAAATGATCACCATTTCCCTATTCTTTTCCCAAATATGTTCAGTCGGCTTCCAACCTTACCATATGCAGATGATTACCATTATTTTATCTGACCTCAACTACCCAGTAACTGAGTAACACGATACCCCTTGGTTACATTATCTGTAATACTAACAATAACTTAAGAAACATTGTGAGTAATGCAGATTCTCCTCTTACAATACACGACCAATATTTTCCTACCTACTGCTATTACAAACACTCCTTGCACACCGTAACAAATTGTTTAAACCCAAACAAAGAATGCCAGACTATGTCCAATCTCCTTCGTTGTTAGTACTCGGTCTACGTTCACCGTCGACTCTCCAAAGGTTGACGCTTCCTTATCAGAACAATGGAAGACTCCTCTCATCAAACCTGAACCTTCAAATAACGCATTTGATTCGCTGCTCGATCAATGACACTTAACAAACAAGGTTGGTCACCCCTGTCTATGTACTTTTCACGGTTTTTAAAAGAAGGAGGTGCTTTCTCTGCTGCGAAAGAAACTCTTTTGAGTTTAACAAATAGTGAGTAATAAAGGCATGGATATAAATAAACTGACATAGATTTAGAATTGGGTAAGGACCGAGTGTCGTTCATAGATCTTTGACACTTTAGACGTTATGGGTAGTCAGAAATCAGAAAAAAAGATAAGCTTATCAGATACGCTCAATGTATACTGGTATTTACCTGCACCCGGTTAGACTGTGCGCCAACCGTTACCTAGCTGGGAAAAGGCTAAAGATGACTCTTAAAAAAACTGATAACTGATACTGACACGAAAATGACCTTCACTAAAACAAAAAAGTTATTTGCAACCAAAGTAATTACAAAACGTCTAACTAAAACCACAGAATGTAAGGAAAAAAAAAGGAAAAATTTGTTTAACTAAACGCCTCAGCTAATAGATGACCCATTGAATGTTTGATTAACCTCACGATAACAAAATGGCGGATTAGCATAATGTCCATTTGTTTCGTGTTCACAAGTGACTAACAACAAAGGGCTAATGAAGTAATTACGAACACCTGTATTTCGACAAAGAATTAGACAAAGAGTTTAATAAATAAGCATAAAATTTAACTTGTAGTCTTAAGCAACCTCTTTATAAAAGCCAGTTTAGTCTCTCGCTTGCTTTCCGTTATCCTCTACTCCATCCATCTTTCACAAGCTCGTGAGTCCTCCTTCCTGTTTGGACGGAATGTATACAGGCCATACCACCGTCTCTTTAGTGACTTATTGTAAACCCACTTTCAGTCTTAGGCCACTAGTTCTGTGCTATTTCGATCCACCATCTTCAACCACACAAAAAATGTAATTCAAAATACTGTTTATTTTTATTCCCCCTATGCTTATAATTTCAGGATAATACATGATGTCATAAGTACCTATGTATATTAATGCGACATTATCTACATTATTTTTGAGAGGAGCGGTGGCCCATCGGTGGCAGCCCCATTTTACGAGTAGTAAGCCGTGGGTTCGAACCCAGGCAGGCGCATTACTTTGTGTTATTTATTTCATCATCGCTGCTCTCAAAAACGGTGAAGGAAAACATCGTGACGAAACCAGCATGTCCTAGAACTAAAAATTCAAAGACATGTGCCAAACCGCACTGGGAATGCGCGTGGTTGATTATAGCTCACTCCCTCTCATAGAGAGGAGGCTTGTGTCCTAGCAGTGCGAACATTATAGGCTGCTGATGATGATCTACATTATGGTCATGACCTAGATCCAAAGTTGATACGTCTCAGGAGCATGAACTTCATTGGCATGGCAACCAGATCCTAGAAACCAGCTCACAACCAGATGCATAGGAAAAATGAAATACGATATGGCACTAATTAATACGAATACTACACTACTAATCTACGTGCTAAGAATAGAAAAGACACCTATTATTCCTCTAGAGGAACATTAAAAACTTATGGTGCGCGAAAACCTAACGCTCATAGGGACAGAATCACGGGCGCCATTGTTATCACAAACGTCTTGATATCCCATTGTTTCTATTCACACAGAACCACGGTACACACAAACGATTTATCCTTACATATTCTGCATATGTATCATAGCATTGTGATTGTGATAAAGTCCTTCAGTTTTTTCTCACACCGGTGACTTGGTATTTATTACAATCTTGAATTCAAACGAATTATTTAATTTAAGGTACCTAATTATTAGGTAGGGTATGCTGGTAACTGGGTACTTATTTAGATGTGGATTTCTCATGTTTTATTAGACGCTAGTTGGTCTGTCCTTATTGTCTTCTGTCTCATTACGAACGGATATTTTACAGTAGGGCAGTTGCGTATATATGAAGCAATATTTCGTTTTATTTTAAAAGCAAGTTTGTACTGGTATCATGGAAATGCAAATAAATCGTTGCACATAAATACTACAAGAATGACTACCGATTTTTTTTTTAAACCAGTCAGATGGCAGGTTTCCAGCTTTTTTTGCAGTTTTATTTTTAGTTCCATTTATGAGATGTTAAATCAATAGATGTTCTGTATGGTGTCGGACATAAAGAATAGCACCATATCTTCCCGTGGGTGTCGTAAGAGGCGACAAAGGGACTTACCAGAGAATGGGCAGCAGCGTTCTCTGTGCTTTTGAAACAACCGTACTGCGATCGCTAACCCGCCTGCCAAGCGTGGCGATTATGGCGAAACCCCCTTATGTCAATGTGGCGTTGGGGGAGGCCTATGTCCAGCAGTGGACGTCTTTCGGCTGAAATGATGATGATAATGATGAAATCAATCGATGAAATTAATGCTTAGGGGGCCTAATATTTTGTGTTTTCACATGTTGAGCATAACTATTTAGTTTGGTAGTCTAAAATCCACAAATAAACAAATAAATAACAAACAGTATTAAATATTCGTCGATTTATTTGACAAAATTGCTACCTATAAAAACAATAACGTTATAAAGAAAACAGATAATAATATAACCAACAAAGAACTTCCTATAACATAACATACAATATAACACAAATCTATATTAATTCAGGTACTTCTTGTGGAAACATTTAACAATAACAATAAATAAATGAAAGGATTAACAATCAAAAAAACTTGGAGATCGATAACTTTGACTTGTTCCTTCCATATAACAACGACTTTTTCAAGTATGTCAAGCTAGTAATACTTATAGTAAGCACTTAATTCTAATACAGTGATAAAAACATCGAAAATTGGCCTTAATTCAACACGCAATCAAATTATGTATCCGATTATTTTTAATTTTTCTCCAACGTGAACTTCAAAGGATTGTCTTTCTGCCCAAAATAATAGTCAAACAAAAATTGTGCTGGCCACAGTGATGAATATAGAATCCTTTAGCACAGTATTTTTTCATTACTGTCAGTATTTCAACAAAAACTGTGAAAAGCTTTCTTGGACCATGAGCAACTTTTTCATCCAACTTGGTTCTACTTTTAGGCCGATTAGTGACCAAACAGTCAGCAACTTGCTCTTTTTGTATTGAACTGCATATTTTGGGCTATAGAAAGTTTCAATTGTAACTCCAGTTGGTTCTCCTACGTCATCAATGGCTTAGTGATGAAGATGAGCAGCCTGGTGGGGTGACAAGGGAGCAGTCTTGTGGACCACTGCGTTGAAGCCGTTGTGCTTGTCGGCAGTATAGTCCACGGTACGGATGGAGCCGTCGGGTTCTACAACGGTGTATTGACCTGAAAAGAAAGTTGGTCATGGTTAGCCTTTGTTAGGTGATAAAGTCGAAAATAGATATACTCGTATATAGGCCTTTATTTAAAAATATTTAATCGCTTCATCGTCGTGCACTTGCATAGACTCACTCAGAGTGAAAGGTGGTTTCCTCAAAAATTTATCATATGTAATAAATATATCAAATGTATCTATGATAGAAGCTTGTTGGAGTTATGTTATAAAACCCAAATTATCCTTGGTATAGAACAACGAATTCTAAAATTCATATTTTCATTGTTGTATTAAAAATATGTAGAGTGTCTCTGTTTTCTACGTGCTTTATTTATGCTCCTGAAAGATGGAACAAGTGGAGGGAACCCAGTCAATCCCAGACGGACTATGATAGTAGGCTTAGTTTGCCACAAGTTTAAATAGATAAACTATACCTTTGACGACGTCGCCATCCCGACTCTCGTGGTGAGTCTTAATGTCACCACTGTGGAAATCATTCACGCCATATTTGAAGACATATTTCGGATACGCCTGAAAAATAAAAGTGTAAAAGTTAAATACGCAATATTTTAACAGGACATAATTTAAATCTAAATGGAGTCGCGGCAGAAGAAGAGAAGATGGTGAAACGCCTTGGATGGCTTACCCTTTGATTAGCGACTTCTACTCGCTAATCAATGAGGAAGCCATGCAAGGCGTAACAACAGTGAGAGAAGAAAAGGGAGCCTTTGCCAAGAGCGGTACAACTACTTAAAAAATAATAACAATTACATAAAAATAAAAAAGTGGGGAAGATTACTGACATGGGCCTTTTATTTGTCTCTAGAGATAGCAAATGAACAGCAGATGCAATAGTTGGTTTGCTGGGACGTGAATTCAAACATAGTTTACTGGTCGAAGTCCACTTATTGATAAACCCATTGTTTTAAAACTAAAATAATAGAGGAAATATTTACTTAGTTGCAATCTAAATAAATAAATAAAATGCTAAAACCTAAACGTAGTTGCAATATGAACTAACTACATTTCATTAGGTATATGGATACGGTTTCTATACACATACTACAACTCCGCGGAAAAAGGACTGCTCTCACGCCTCTCACTCCCCTAAGAGAAAAAAAAGCTTCTCTATAAATACGTCATATAATGAAGTCATGTTGCATTCACAAGGATTTTTGAAGTGAAAACTTCTTTAGCGGCGTTGAGCACTTTTCTGTAATGGGTATAAAATCTTAAACTCGCGTCAGGACACGTGACCTGATCGAAAAAGCGTAAGACGGATGGAGAGTTTTTGACCAGTTGTTGGATCTCTCCACACGCGATTATTTAGATAACTTTTTCAAACATTTCTGCTTATATCAAATTAATTATGAGTTCTTGTTCAATTAAATGGTGTGGGAAATCGTCTAGAACATCCAGCTATAAAAAAGATGGCATAACTTTTCATCGGTAAGTAAAATATATTTATAATTTAATAAAATTATGAATAATTGCAGGGCTCTAGCTAAACTAGTTGTTTACGTTTAAGGCACAAAAAACGTACACCGCGTTGATGTCTTTTTGAAAAGTCCCTTTCTCTCACTAGGTATTGTCAATAAGTCTGTCCCTTTCCATCTGTAGGTGTAGATAGAAAGGGACAGACGTAATGCTGTAGTGTTGTGTCAACTTCGAAACAAAGTATAAATAATATTGAAGATAAAAATTACGGTGTTCCCTTACTGTAAAAAAGTAACATTACTTAATGTTTACATTTTAGATTTCCAAATATTCCAGAAGTGGAAGAAAAGTGGATTAATGCTGTTAACAGGGAAAGTTGAGGAGGATCGTCCAACCTAGGCACAAAATTAAAATTTTCTTTGGATTTTTTTCGATTTTTTTTACGATTAATTTAATAGCAACGTAAAAAATAGTGATAATTCATTATTTTATGTATTCGAGGCATATCTAATCATATTTTTTGATATTTCAAGTATTTTCATGCATTGAACTCCGCAGTTGGAAAACGGCCGATCTTATAGGAAGTTTGAGTTGGAATCTTATGTGAATAATGTATGTAGGACTCCTAAAAAACACTGTCATTAGATTACTTGTATATTTGTGATGTTAGTTATAAAGTTTCGTATAAATTTATTGCGTAGTTTTACTAAACAAAAATAAAATACGGTGACAGTCTATTTGCAGCAAGCAATCGCATTTCTATGGGATGTTTATAATTATCAAGTAGTCATAGAAAAGTTGTATATATTATAATACACGGTCTTGTTATCTAAGAACACGACACTATTTACCGTTTAAGATAAGCTTTATTAGAACTCTGGCGATAAGAGTTTTTATGTCGGCCGGCCGAACGACGTCAGCGATGACGTAATGCGCGCGGCCGTTAGGGAAGTTACGCGTTAAGAAATGCAGGACGGAGAGGTTAACCTTGATTTTATTTTAGCATTGATTTGAATAAAGTGAAATTTACAGTGTTACGTAAGTGTTTTATTTGCACCCAGTTAACGCCCTATCAGTATAGTTTAAAAAAAAGTAGAATTAATAGACATCGTAATGTTCAATTTTATCGATATTAGGTATTGTAGCAAAACTGACTTGTGCATCACTATGTGTGGAACATTCGTCCTGACATTGTTGCATCGGCCAATCACAACCGCTATATTGTCTTCGTCCCCCGAACCGCAGTGTAGTACTTTTATACTGATAAAGCAATTGGTGCAAAATTATTCCCTAACCATTCCAAAATATCAAACATGCTCAACGTTAATATTCAAGTTTTCACTTCTGCCGGCACTCCCGGAGTGCAACCCGTCTTTTTTTTTTTAAACTAAAAATATTACGATTATGAATATACAAAGAGAGTTTAACCAACAAACCATAACGCAAAATAAAACGAATCAATAAAACGTGACGAGCAATCAAAACAGAAAGATGCAGTTCAAAGCAATTTCTCCTAAAAGCAGGTTAACTATACTCCAATATTGCATAACCCCAATATCAAATGTTACCCGTATGCAAATAGAAAACTCGGAAAAACTCGGAAGTGTCGTTCATACGAGTTGCGTGCAGTGAAACCGTTTAAACCACGAGCCATTGCGCAACTTTTCTATATTATAATGTGTAGTTAATTTATAAGCGAGTAACGATTTAATGATGGATTTTCTTGTTATATATGATGACAGTTAATTAATACCAAATGGAAACGTTGTTGACAGATACGGTCACAAAATGTGTGAGAGAGATGACATGGGACATAATTGTCACCGCTTCATTGTTCTTTTTTACCGTTTTAGTGTATTTATGAATTGAACGTAATTCTGACAAATTATACCAACCTACACCAAAGTGTGTCTCATTTGTTATGATGAGCATAAGTTTCAGTTGCATTTGAGTCTTTGTTGTGTTTGTTTTTTGAGCCTTTTCCCAAACTATCTTGGGGACAGCTTCCAGTCTAACCGGATGCAGCTGAATACCAGTATTTTACATGAAGCGACTGCCTATCTGACTTCCACAACCCAGTAACTGGGTAATACGATACCCCTTAGTAAGACTGGATGTCATACTTTTGGCTTCTGACTACTCGTAACGACTGTCAAAGACCTACAAATGACAGCCGGGACCAACGGCTTAACGTGTTTTCCGAGGCACGGAGGAAACTCGGTATGTAATTATGGTCACCCATCCGAGGACCAACCTCGGCAAGCTCAGCTTAACCTTAAAGATTTTACTGAATAGTATACTATAATTTGTATTCGTTTTTTAATAGATATTATTTAGATTAATAAGAGATTGTGGGTGTAACCACGTCCTTTGTCTTTACTTCGGCCCTTTACTCATTGACTGTTGACTTAGAAAAATTTAAGCACTATTTTCCCTTTTTAACCGACTTCTAAAAAAGGAGGAGGTTCTCAATTCGGATGCTTGTATTTTTTTTTTTTTATGTTTGTTCGGGCATAACTCTGTCGCTTACCAACCGATTTGAAAAATTCTTTTTTTGTTGGAAAGCGTATACTTTCCAAATGGTCCCATGAAAATTTTATCGAAATCAGACAAGCGGTTTTGAAAAAATCAACAAAAATCTAATTTTTCTAACTTTTCGTTTACTCTGCATTGAGTTTTTTGTTCGCGCATAACTCAGTCATGTACGAACCGATTTGGAAAATTATTTTTTTATTCCTAAGCCTATGCTTTCCATTTGGTCCCATAGTCACCAAGTTGGGATCTGATGATGGAATCTTGGCGAAATCGGGGGAACTCTTCAAATTTTATAGGAAAACGCACAGCGATTTTAGTTTTTTCCACAACAAGTGAAGCATTTGTGTTCAATAAGAGCCATTCTACCATCAGATCTGATGATGAAGCCAAGAGACAGGCACCGTAACTCCATAATAAGACAATGTATATTAGCTGTGTTTGGGCTTGTTGGAATTGTAACGGTATGCATTTTCCAGGTGTACCACAGACTTGACTTTCCTTATTCAACCTACGTAACATGTAGGGCCTCTGCTTTGACAGTCTGTTTTCGCGATGATCAGGGTTCTTATTCAAAATGCGTTGATCATTTCTTTCCCTAATTTCTTTTAATCGTTGTCCTTTTTCCTTTTTCTCAATTTCAGTTCGACGCCGTTTTCTCATACGAGAAGCATCTTTACTAGGCCTACTCATATTTTATTATTAGATTTAAAATATGTCACAAAAAATTAACAAATAAAAAATTTTTTTGCATAAAAAGAAACCGACTTCAAAAAACCCTAAACGCACTAAAAAGTAAAAAATAATACTATAACCTACCTATATTTATAAACCTAACCTAACGGACGATTAACCTATAATAAAATTTAATAATTCTTTGGAGTCGGTGCCAAGCAATATACGATACCTGAATGACTATATAGACAGACTAAGGCCAGAAAAACAAAACATCTTACAGTTTCTAAATATTAATTCTTTAATTAATTCAAATTATATTGCTTGGCACCGACTCCAAAGAATTATTAAATTTTATTATAGGTTAATCGTCCGTTAGGTTAGGTTTATAAATATAGGTAGGTTATAGTATTATTTTTTACTTTTTAGTGCGTTTAGGGTTTTTTGAAGTCGGTTTCTTTTTTTGCAAATTTTTTTTTTAAATCAAATCAAATTAAATATTTTATTTTACATAGGCCTATATGAGCACTTATAAAACGTCGACAAAAGATGCACGGTTCGGGTTGGTCGTTTCCTATGGAGAAGAACCGGCAAGAAACTCCATGGTTACTCTATTAAAATCATTTGGTTTTACAATATTTGAGTGTTACAGCGTTAGTACATAACTGTGGGAGGACAGCGTAGGCCCGACTACTACAAAAGGTAGAACAAGACAAATAAAAATAAATAAAAATATATATATATATATATTTTATTGATTTAATTCTAACGTCTTTCTTTTCTACTTTAGACCACACGCTGTTAACTTGCTCACGCGTACACAGTTCATCAACAAGCGGAACGTCGCACAGGAAACGCGATCTTGTCGCAATTCCTGCTCATTCACAAATGGAGACGTAAATACAAATAATTATGTGACTTTTTTACGAATACTTAGTTCGAATTAGCTTTCAAACAAGCCATTGTTATTGAAGGAAAATGATTTAGGAAGTAGCGAGGAATTATGTTTACTACTTGCTTTATCGTCCGTTTTTACGGCAAACAGTTAAGACTTCATAATTTTACTGACGATGTATGACTTATACGGTTATGATGAATGTGCTAAGCTTAATTTGAACGCGTAACGACGGTGGTAATGAGTAACTAAATGGATCAATAAAATTAAATATTTTTTAATAACATGGAAATTAAATTGTATGGTAAGTATTAGTGTTTGGATTTACATTTCCCGTATAGGTTAGTTACGCAAGATATTTTCTTTTACTATAAACATTGATGATTCAGTTGGAATTACGATTAAATCTCGTAAAAATAATAACGTCGTCGTCGTATCTCGTAATGCAGTGGACTGCAACATTACTACTAAGTTTTGTTAACCCTATGTTTTACATATGTTGTAGTTGTTTTTTATCCCTTAAATAAATAAAATAAAATAAAATAAAATTATGCTTAATAATTTTCATCTAAATTACTTTTTCATGATTTAATGCGCCGTTTATTAAAAATTTAAACTTGTAAGAAAGATATCAGCATCAACATTAATGCACCTACATCCATACTAATATTATAAATGCGAAAGTCACTCTGTTTGTTTATATGTTTGTTTGTTACCTTTTCACGACTAAACGTCTGATTGGATCTTAATGAAATTTGGCAAGAAGATAGATTTCAACCTGGGGAAGGACATAGGCTATATATCATCACGCTACGACCAATAGGAAAGGAACAGCAATGAAAAATGTTGCGAAAACGGGGAAAATGTGACGTAGACGAAGTTGCGCGGGCCAGCTAGTAGGTTATAATTATGCTTTAAAAGTAGCACCAGAACCCTATTTACAAGACCTTACTGTACCATATAAATATAGCATGACATCACCCCTGTAATCCCCGAAGGATTAGGCAGAGATGTACCCATTACTAGTATATCCACATTTCGCCAGTTTTGTTTAATTCCCGTCAACCGGGCACAAATCCAGACTTCATGGCTGCTAATGAGAAATTTCATGTGGAAATACCCAATAACGCTTTGCCTGACCTGGGAATCGAACCCAGAACCTCGTGCTCAGCAATCGCGCTAGCATCCACTAGGCCAAAGACGCAGTCTACCAACCGATAATAATATGTAGGTACCATATCTTATAGCATAATAAAAAATACTCGTTTTGTTTTTTTGTCATTTCTACTCCATACACATCATCATCGTCATCATTTCAGCCCAAAAGACGTCCACTGCTGGACATAGGCCTCCCCCAAGTGTCGCCACATTGACATTTTGGGGGGTTTTGTCATAATCGCCACGCTTGGCAGGCGGGTTGGCGATCGCAGTAGGTACGGTTGCTACAAAAGCACTGAGAACGCTGCTTCCCATTCTCTGGAAAATCCCTGAGTCGCCTCTTACGATACCCACGGGAAGATATGGGATGGTGCTATTCTTTACGTCCGACATCATACAGAGCAGAGAGAGAGAGACTCCATACACAAGAAAACATAAAAATTGCTGGTACACAACGTTTCTGTGAATGGAAAACAAGGTTTTGTCGAAGAAAGTGTGTGCAATGTAACACAAACCATTGGTTTTAGTATCATATTACGTTGTACAACATTCAAGACACATACGACACATCCGTGAACTTTACATAGTATATATAAAGTTCACGGATGTGAAATTGATATTCAGACATTGAACCCATCTGGGAGTTTTATTATAAATATTATTTTTACAATCCTAATAGGTATATAAATTAAAGTAAACATTATTTTTGTAGAAATATTTGATTCCCATAAATGACGGTTTATAGACAAAAAGTATCAATGCACATTCTACTAAATTCTCTTTCTATAAAAAGAGGAAAAGCATTATTTTGTTATACCAAGATTTTCATGCAAAAAAAGATATTGCTCTGGTTATGGTTCTATTCTCTATCTATTGGTCTCGAGGTCTCAATAATCCTCAGAAAAGCGTCAATATTGTTATGCTGATTTTTTTAAACATTTGTTTGGACCAAACAATCTCTAACTTCTTATATTTCAAACTCCAATTCTTTTACAAAAGTATTAAAATACTTTGTAGTTTCTACTTCCGAAGACATTAATTCAAAATCGATTACGACTGCAGTGCTATCTTCCTATCATAAATCGATAAAATTTTACACAACACTGAACAATAATGTGTTTTATAACGTATAACAACGTTACTTCACTCAACTTTTTTCTTATTTACTTTTACTCGTGTTTGAAGTGGCGCAATAATTAAACGATTATGCACTTAGACGTAACGTTTTTGCATTATACAAGTGTAACGATTTTCGTAATACTGGATTACCTACTGTCTAACAAAAAAACTACATGACCTTAAGGAAATTACGAGTAGAGTGATACAAGAAAGAATAATAATCGGTGCAGAACCCAGATATTTTTTTGCGTTTTTATAATTCGAAGCAACCCACGTTAATCATGTTTTTACTGCGTGCTCTGATACCTTTTAATAAATTTATGGATGCTTCTGGAAATTCAAGCGTAGTTTATTGGTCATAAGTTATAGATTCCAATGTTTAGGGATCGATACGTGAAATCCCAGGGGATTTCCCTTCGCGTCATGCAACATTGGAATCTGTATCATCATCATCATCATTTCAGCCGAAAGACGTCCATTGCTGAACATAGGCCTCCCCCAAGTGTCACCACATTGACATAACTGAGGGGGTTTTGCCATAATCGCCACGCTTGGCAGGCGGGTTGGCGATCGCAGTACGGTTGTTACAAAAGCACAGAGAACGCTGCTGCCCATACTCTGGCAAGTCCCTTAGTCGCCTCTTACGACACCCACGGGAAGATATGGGATGGTGCTATTCTTTACGTCCGACACCATTCAGAATCTGTATCATGTAACCACAATATTGTTACAAATTGCTCTACCCTGCCTTACCTGCACCCGTAGCATGACCACCGTAGAAACGGGCTATGTCGACGGAAGAATCGACAAACTGACACATTGTCACTGTCTAACTGTCATTATGTCGATTCTTCCGTAGACAAAACTCGTTTCTACAGTGGTCATACTACGCGTACTGGTGTAGGCAAACCTGTATCAGTTGTCTCTTGGTGACAAACTACTTGCACAACTTCTTTTTTTTGTTTTTTTGCGCAGTCAGTTATCTGGGAAAACGAGTGTAGCTCATGGCTAACAGTTTGGTTTACGATGTGGTTGATCTTCTCTCTGGCCATTTTGAGTTTTGTTTTGGTTTCTGTGGCTCGAAAATCATAGTTCAGCATCATCATCTTCCTGCCCGTCCCAGGTTACTTGGGGTAGGCACAAAACTTTGTTTTTCTTTCATTTTTCTTTGTCATTCGTCAAGCTACCATTTACTCTTTTTTTATTTCATTCTTCACACAATTCATCGTCTTGGTCTGCCTTTCCCTCTCCCTTCCTCTCTCATCCATGAACATTTACATTCATCACTTTATTAGTCACATGCGATTCTATACTTACATAATAATCAACATGTTCATCTTCGGAGATGTGATGGTGTTCATAGTGCTGCGGCTCTGGGTGCACGATCGTGGCGGCCGGCTGCAGGTCGGGGTGCACTCTGATTGGTCGCAGGTTGTAGAACACCCGGCCGTGTGTGCACGCGACTAGCGTCAGGGCTATGATCACCACCTGGAAATTATTCGGGGTAGAACGTTAAGAATTTGTTAGTAAATAAAGTTACGTTGTGTAATGACGAGTTGCGTTGTGATGTTGTTCTATGTATATTTGTAGTATTTTGATATATATTTATAGTATTTTATATATCCTTGTAGTTTATTTTAGTATTACATGAATAATATTTTATAGGCATACACCGGTAGGTGTATGCCTATAAAATATTATTACTGCTTTTCTCTGCATCACCCAAAGGTTGACTGGTAGAAAATGCCTATGGCATTAAGTCCGCCTCTGTACTACGTGCTTGAAGTGTTTAATAAATAATCATCATCATTCATCATTTCAGCCCAAAAGACGTCCACTGCTGGACATAGAGGCCTATGTCCAGCAGTCGACGTCTCCCCCAAGTCACATTGACATTTTGGGGGGTTTTGCCATAATCGCCACGCTTGGCAGGCGGGTTGGCGATCGCAGTACGGTTGTTACAAAGGCACAGAGAACGCTGCTGCCCATTCTCTTGCAAGTCCCTTAGTTGCCTCTTACGACACCCACGGGGAGATATGGGATGGTGCTATTCTTTACGTCCGACACCATACAGAGCGAAATAAATAATGAACGTAACTATTAAGAATTCACAGAGTACCTATCACTTTGTAATGGCTGTTTCCAATGACAGCCTCGTTAGTCTAGTGGTAGCAAGTGCTACTGCTGAAAACGAGATCCTGAGTTCGAATCCCATATCGGGCTAAAGCGTACTGGGGTTTTTCCATAAGGAATTCTTCAGTTGCAGACATAGAATCTAAATTAGTGCCCGGTTAAGTGAAATAGGCAGCGAGCCCCCTATATACACACGGGACTTAACGATAACTTGAGAAACCTGGGTGTACTATTGGGTACACCTCTGCCCTGCCTTTCGGAGATTACATGCGTTATATTTAAAATATACCTATCGTACTGAACAGAGCACGTCACGATTTTGCTTAAAAGCCAAAAATAACCCTTTCTTTTATGATTTCTGTCGCCGTTTTACTGTTGTTATATACTTTAAAACTATCGTTACAAGTTTATAAATACTAATACATAGTTTAATAAAGTCACGGTACTCAGCTGCATCCGGTTAGACTGGAAGCTGACCCCAAGATAATTTGGGAAAAGGCTAGGCAGATGATGATGATGATGAGTTTAATAAAGTCACGAATTATATGTTTTACTTAATAGAAAATTCTTCGTCAAGCATCATATTCGCTCATAAATGCCTGCTGTTCCTCTTTGATATAAATCTAAGTAGCGACCATACCAGTTATTAAATTATCTTAATTGCAAACTACCGTTAGCATAATAATAGATCTTAATAAGCATTCATAAGATGTTATGGTTTTAAAGACTTGCATTAAATGGTAGTTAGCAGAACTTGTAATCTCTGGATTTATTTGGTTAACTTAATTTATTTGGTCTGTAACTGTTTTGAATACTTATAGTATCATCATCATTTCAGCTGAAAGACGTCCACTGCTGGACATAGGCCTCTAATAAATAAATTCTAATTTTCACAAAGAAAACCACTCCTGAAGGACCACAGACTCTCGTACATACATTAAAATGTCAAGTAGGAATTCCATTTCATCAAAAACCTATCAAAAATTGCAGTTAATTAAAGGCAATTCTAACAAATTAATAGCGCTGAGATAAGAATGCGAATATTCTTAAAATTAGCACCCTTAGATATGAAGTGTAAAAATAATGTTTATCTCAGCCTCAAAGATGTGCACAGGTACCTTATGTAACTCTTTTATCGCAATCATAATAAAAGCTACATTTGCATCTTTACCAAAATAATGAATGCGAAAGTGAAAATGATGAAAAAATTATATAAATCAAACTAGCTTTTTTATACAGATTCGTGTCCATGCTGTTAGGCGTTGAGGAGTTCTCTCGTGAGGAGACGATCCTGGCTGCAGGTTTAAGTAATGTCTATCATTAAAATGTATTGTCACCAGACCCAAAAGTGTGTGCAAAACAGCTCAATTGTAGTAGTGGAACTGATTTGAAATTCAGTTTCAATATTTGACCAACAGATCTTAACTAACAAGGCCACTTAAAAACAAATCCTTGTTAAAATAGGGGTAATCTTTTTATTACACCTAAGAATACTTCAAACAAATGAAGGTCAAGACCTAAGAACACTTTTATCATCGGAAGTAAGTTCTTGAGACATAATTTCCGGCCGCCACGTGAGTGAAGCCGCACGAATGCGAAAGCTAGTGGCTTATAAAACATCTCAATACAAATTCCTCTATCACCATTACATAAGAACAAAACATAAACAACAACAAAGCAAAAATGTTGTAGTTTTTCATAGTCAGCCATGATTATTCTGAACTCGAACACAATGTAATCACAACAGATGTTTCGAGCCATTTTCCATGAAACAATCGTGATTTTTTACACTTTTTGCCAATTTTCTCACACACGCTTTCAAGACTCCATTGATGGTTATCCAGAATAAGTTTTTGCTTACGTCTATGTAATGTTAAGTAACACTTTTGTTTTCACTTGAAGTTTTAATGACCTCATATGTACAGTTAGTACAGTATAAAACGGGGTGACCTTATTCACTCCACGTTCGCCGAGCGACTCGAACAAAATATAAATCAAAAGTAATTTATTAAAGTTAGGGTGATAATCAACACTTTTTGAAAGTCAAAATTACAAGAAACAGTCCCCCAAAACGCCCGACGCCACTTCCTAGTGTTTTAGCTGGGAAGAAGAAGTAGCGGAACTAACTCCCCAGCAACACATCTGTCTGTTAGATTAAAAGAACCAGATTCTAAACAAATTCTTTATAAGATTTAGATTCTATACAATAGTGTTCAAGTTTATATAAACAAGAATCCATTACATCAAATTAATGTCACAAACAAATGTCTCAAACGAAACCATGACAGGGATTTCAATGTTACTTGTCTCACACATATCGTAGCCTAAAACTCTAGCTTCTTCTTCTCTTTCCTCCTAACTATATCCCAATTTAAGTGGGGTCGGCTCTCTTAATTTTCTGGATCTGTCTTGGGTTGTCGGATCGGACAGTTTTTCCTCCAATAGGAGCTTTGTCACGCTAGTCTACTACGTAGCCGGAGGTCGTCTTCGACCTCCTATTCAGGTAAATATTGTCTTGATTTACCCTCGCTGTCCTTATCTTCCCGATTTACATAAAGCATGTGTTTTTATTGACGGAAATGTCAAGTAACTATTTGTGACTACAATAGATGAAAGCTTCGTTTAGAATGGTAACATTCTGGGTTTCGCTTCGAGTTCAAGTAAAATATTGATGGACTTTTCGGGTTTTTGACTTAGTTAGTTTTTTTCTTAGTATTATATTATCAGTTCGAGGAAACCTGGCAAACGGATAGATAATGCCCTGGATGAGAGCTTCTATACCCATATGTAATTAAGGCCACTTAAAAAAAATGCAAATCCACGAGCACAAAACCATTGGCATAAGCCAGTTTCTCTATAAATCTGAATGTGAATGAGCAATTCACAAAAACAATATGAAAACTTTATCGTATCAAATGGTTCGGGAATTTCGGAATTTAAATCTGCAACTTTCAGCGATATCGTCCTTAAGACACAGACACAAAATGGCTTTTAGGTTCCTATTAATACCAAAGATGTGGCCGAACCTTGCTAACAGTATTTTTAACAATTCACAATGCATTCAGATTTACAAGATTCAGTTTTATAATCGATACATACCAGTAAAATATTACGTGAAACTAACGACCATTTTCACTAGTACTAAGAGACATCTAAATGAATGCTTTAATATTGGTCTACTGTTGTAATTCGAACTTTCAGCGCTAAGCTGAACGTAACTTTAGCAAAGTTTTACTTGGAATTATAATAATTTAGAACGCTTTTTATTCTTAACTTTGAATATAACTTATTTTAGACTACCCACATCTTTTCACAGTCAAACTTTCTGACCGTATAAGGAACAGTATACTTCGACTCAAAAACCAAATCGCAGACGTTTACATACCCAGCCGCCAAAATGGAACTGGGCAGGCCACATATGCCGCATGTCGCATCGAAATTTAGCCAGTGGCAACAGATTGGGTTCCAAACAACAGAACCCGGCGACGCGATAGGCCCAGAAGGAGATGGTGACTGGACTCTTACCAAAAAGATTGCGGCAAAATAGCCAAAGAGAGAGATAAATGGAAAAAAGGAAAGGGAGGCCCCGCAGTGGGATACATAAGGCTCATAATAAAAGCTTACCTTGAAGGCCATTTTCGATGTACTCGTAATTGACACCACTGTTTCTAATTAAGGCACCAGCACACGATCACTAGATTCCTAATCAATTTAAAATAAAATCGAAAGATACACTCGTTTCGAAGGCTGAGTATCGAATGTGGCGAGTGAAACTACACGCTACACTTATATGTGGGTAGCTAGGGTGGTGGGTACGCCGCATGCCGGGGAAATAATATCAAAACGAGCTACAGTTTTATGTATATATTTTTTCAATAACCAGATTCATATTGTTTTATTTAAGCTATTAAGAAATACCCCGTGATTATTATTTATTTTAACAAACATATCAATAATATCATTGTCTTTCGCAACGGACGTGTTTTCATATGTAACTAATCAAATTAGAACCATAGCATAGAATATACACAATTAGCCTAAAATGTTCCCACTGTCTAGGGCAGAAAGTGGGCTGTCATCCACATAATGGGCCCATTGCGGGTTAGCAGATCAAGTATTTGAAGGCAAGTAACACCAAATGATTCAGATAAATGAAAATACTACAGTTCCCTTCTATCATACAAATATTTGCTATTATATCAATCAACGATGATCAATATAAAACCTAATAAGGCATTATCGTGCTCACTAATGCGAGTTATATCATGCTTGCACGCCTATCACTTAGTCAATATTCACATTACATTCAACAGCGTCCAGCGGTTATCAACACTGCATGCAATAAATAGGCGCTCCACTGTTTACTGAGCCATAAAAGCATTAATTACCATTCCAAAGAAACAATTACGGATCGACATAAAACTGACTTCTCTATCACAACCCATACTGATAAGAGGGAAAGCTATATAAACGTCGATGTGGATGTAGTAAGTACTAAACGGATAGGTATTGAATAACGCTAGATGCCTGATATACTTACGTCAGTTTGCGAACAAAAATACAACCGCAGACGATAGATAGCATTATAAAGAAAGCTTCCTGTTGTGAAGAAATTGTGCTCTAAGTAGATTATACAAGAATAATATGTGTCAACAATGCTGATGTTATTGTTTTCTCTTCAGATTTACGAGTATTCTTCAAAAATAATTGCATTTTTAGGGAACTTACAAGTTATGAGAGTCATTATAGACAGACTTTTCGTGCTTGTACAGTAACAAATAGAACAGATCATTATTAGTACACTCCTTTAAACAGAAATCTAAATGATTAAAATGAGGAGACTAGACTACCTGACATTACGCTATTTTGAAAATCATTAGGCCACCAGCTGATATCCCATGGGCCGGAGAAAAGCTTTCATCCCAAGTTACTTGGAGTCCGGGCAACCCTTTTTTTCTTTCATTCTGTCCTGTCAATCGACACGCTATCATTCATTCCCTTTTATTTGATTTCATTCCTCACACACACAATCTATCCATTCTTTCTTTAGACTTTCTCCTCTTCCTCTCCATCATCATCTGCCTAGCCTTTTGCCAAACTATTTTGGGGTCGGCTTCCAGTCTAACCGGATGCAGCTGAGTACCAGTATTTTACATGAAGCGACTGCCTATCTGACCTCCACAACCCAGTAAGTGGGTAATACGATACCCCTTGGTAAGACTGGATGTCAGACTTTCGGCTTCTGACCACTCGTAACGACTGTCAAAGTTCAACAAATGACAGTCGGGACCAACGGCTTAACTCTTCCTCTCCAACTATCAAAATGTATACTTCTCGCTCTTTTAGTCACATGCGTGCCTATCCTCCTCATTACATGCCCTCATCAAGCCAAATCCTCGTTTTAAACTTTTTCATCACACTTGCACGTAAACAGTATCTAAACATACAGGTTAACTTTGCCGTAATGCCCCATATAAAACCCTCGAGCTTTCTTTTTGTCATGAAAGCCACGGTCGTTAAGTAATTTTTTTTTAAATTTTGTCACAGCACACAGGTCTTGCAAGTTCAAGCAAGGAGTTTACACGCAATTGAAAAATGTTATCTAAATAGGAATTTTTATATTTTATTTTTTTGTTACACTCCGTCATGGCTGTATACCTACATAAGTAACAGTTGCCCTTAACGTTTCTGAACGAAACATTTATAAAATCAGTGGTGTGGGCAAAAACCGCCATCCGCTTAAAAAAAAGTTCACGTATTTCGTAATAATAGTTGTCCTGACTTGTGTATTAAGGCTATAATTCATAATTATTTACTCGCAAATGTGATGAAAAACATTGTATGTTTCACGGGCGGTACGGGAATTACGAACCTCGACTCAGAAAGCCCTCAGTCTTCGACTTCAGGCTTCTACTAGAGCCTCGATCGTAATTCTTTACGTACCGCCCTTAATACACAATGTACTATTGTGTCACTGGCGCCACTTAAAACTTCATTATTCCAAATCGTTGCTAAGCAAGCGAGCATCATCTTCCCGTCCTTGTTCCATGTTATTTGGGGTTGGCGCTAAACGTGTTTTTTCTTCTATTCTCCTTTTTCTTACATATCTTTCCTTAAGGTGGAAGTTTAATCGCGCTTTCCCATACATTGTTTTTTTTCCAAATTCTCGATACTTATATGCTTTTTGTAGAAGTAATGAAACAACATGATGTTATTACGAATTAGTGTTGTCGCAAATCCCTTCAAACATAAAGAAATAACAAGGTTTGTAGGATTTCCAGGGCCGAAAAAAAACGAAAAATCTTTGCTAGTGTGCGTGCTTGGAGTCACACCATCTACCGGATATCTAAAGAACTTCTAAAGAACAATCGAGCCCCTTGCATAACAAAACTCGAAATAATTATCTGTTGATACTAGATGGCGTGGCGTTGTCATTGTAAGGTGGTGACAGTAAGTCTTAGTGTGTGCGTGACTTTTGATTTCATTCTTCAAACAAGTAGGTAGGTAGGTAGATAAATCTAATTTGGGTAAATTAGATTTATAATTTCATAAGAATGAAGTTAAATATTCTTAAACTATGTCAAGTTGTTCACCCAAACCAATGTTTGAAAGTACCTATTAGGGATGAAATGTGTAATTCGGAGTTGGTTAATGGTTGGCTAATTTTATTGCGTGATAGCTAAAACTTATTAGTTATTAACAAGTAGGTATTCAGACATACCAAACATTCGTTATGAAGCCACAGCTTTTTGTACGTGGACTTTTCGCGGTTTATCTAATAAACTAATAATGTACTTACATTATATAACATTACATTCATTCATCACACTATTTACATTCATGAATGTAGGTAAGTACTACCTGCTTACCTACTAAAACATACCGACGCAGTCAAGGTTATGTTGGGAGAAAATTAAGCGTCGTAACTGTTTCTAATAATAATGATCACAGTGAAAAACACAAACCTAACTGTCGTTTTTGCTTTTAATTTCATTCTTATGTCTACGGAATAGAAGTCAAAGTCGGTTGACCGGACTGTAAAAAAGGCGAAGTGGTAACTGAACTAGAGCTATTCGTGTTATTGTGCGATTTTCCATCATGCTTTAATCTAGGCTTAGGACTAGCAGAAAAGTTTCCAAATATGCATTAGTATTTAATTTGGTTGAAACTACGTAAACTTACAAACATTAGGTATATACATTCTTTCTATTTCCAAGAAACATTGAAGCATAAAACAAAATACATCAACGTTTAATCTCGAAAATGTAGTCTTTAAATGCTTGAAAGTAAAGATTATATTGATCGCATTATAATGTCTGTTAGATTTCCGAGAACCGAAATCTAAATCACAAAATTCGCGCTATCCTTTTTACTCCGCTATGTTACCCTTAGTTAGAAAGAGAGAAAGCGGATTTCTAACTACGTTTGGATTTCATTTGGTGATGGATTTGATTGTCGATTCGGTTGGTGGTAGATCGTTAGCGTTTGGTTCGGATAGGTAGATTATTAGAATCAGATCTTCAAGTTTGAGAAATCTATACGAATCGATTTTCTAAATTAAACTGCATATAAGCGCAGACAAAATTAGCGTTAAATAAATAAAACAAAGATTTTTTTCCAGTCTCTGTGTCAATTTGATTTATATTTGATTAGGTATACAAAATTATACATTATGATTGCAGACGAAAATATTAGGTAAAAAAAAAATAAGCAGCCGTCGACCTCCTATGTTAAAAATTGCTCAGAGTAACAGGCTTTCCAAATGATCTAAAAACAAAAAGTTTGTTTCATTACCTACAGTCAATGACGTATCACTACATAGTATAAAACAAAGTCGCTTCCCGCTGTCTGTCCCTATGTATGCTTAGATCTTTAAAACTACGCAACGGATTTTGATGCGGTTTTTTTTTAATAGATAGAGTGATTCAAGAGGAAGGTTTATAAGTATAATATATGCATAATATAGTAGAGAAACACTGATAATGTTAGAGGTTTCCAATGTGATGTCGACAGACATTCTGTAGTATATTTAGTATCTGCATTGCACCCGCGCGAAGCCGGGGCGGGTCGCTAGTTATAAATAAAGCGATGTTGGCGGGCACGGGCCGTACCGCCGTACGGGAGAGGAATCAATGTCAAGAAATGATTATGTAGGTATTAAATTTATAATTTTGAAATTGTTGTGTTATACCTGTGCGAAGCCGGGGCGGCCTGCTAGTTCGATAATAAAAATAAGTAAAGCCAAGGATACACTAGGGGACAAATGTGCCACGACATGTATCGGCGACATGTCAAGCGAAGCCGGCCGATTTCGCCTGACAAATATGGCGACAACGCGCGACTTATGTCCGCAGCGACGTCAGACGAAATCGTGCGACTTCGCGAAACTTCGCCTGACATATCTAGCGACATCACGAAGTTTCGTTTCACAAGGCAGGCGATATCCAGCCACCGAGGTAGTGTTGTTGGCTGCGGCGTACACAATTATTATTAAAAGTCAAAGAAAAAAGACGACAAGATGGTGGGTTAGAAAGTACTATGTAAAGTATGAATTCGCGCAATGTTACGACTCGGACAAAATAGGTAAGTTTATGTGGAATTATCATGTATGTTCACACGGCGACACATCAAGCTTTACACTTCCAGTATAACGTGGCCTCGCTTTGTCTATATATTCTATACAGTGACAAATTTGCATAAACTGGTTTTTTCATACCTTGATCAGCGGTCGTGCGTACCTACTGTTATAATTACATATGTACCTACAATACAACGAAAATGTCACAAACCGTCGCAGCGTCGTGGACACTAAAAAGTAACATTACTCAAGAATGCATGTATTGTGGTCATTATTTTGACAACCTTGTTCGAGCAAAGTCGACCTTGCCGTCAACTCAAACTAACTAAATCGCAAACTATTAGTAACTAGCACCCCGCCCCGGCTTCGCACGGGTATTTAACAATACACAAACATAAATAAACCCTTCTATTTGCGTCAGGTAACTAAAAAAAGTCTCTGTGGTGTGAAAATCTGTATGGACACCATACAGAATTTCACACCACAGATAATTTTTTTGGTTCTGTATGGTGTCGGACGTAAAGAATAGCACCATTCCATATCTTCCCGTGGGTGTCGTAAGAGGCGACTAAGGGACTTGCCAGAGAATGGGCAGCAGGGTTCTGTGGGCTTTTGTAACAACTGTTCTGCGATCGCCAACCCGCCTGCCAAGCGTGGCGATTATGTCAAAACCCCCCTTACTTATGTCAATGGCGACACTTGGGGGAGGTCTATGTCCTGCAGTGGATGTCTTTTGGCTGAAATGATGAATGATGATGAACTAAAAAATAATAATTATAAACAAAGTTTGAATATTCCCCTCCCGAACGGCCCGTACTCCAGTGACGCCTACATCGTATTAGGTGATGCCTAGCCAGCTGAGCAGGGTGAGCGGCGACCACGCAACTTTTTTCTAATACTTACATTTTTAAACTCGTGATATCTTTCGAATGGAATGTTCGAATTGAATAATTCAAACAGTTCTATAAAGGTATTGAAACAGTCTTGAATAATGAAGTAATTTATTTCGATAAAGGATTAATACCAAGATACAAATACAGAGCCTTTTCTAACGGCGGCATTAAAATATATTTTTTTAAATAAAAGAACACTTATTGTGGCATAAATATAATAGTTAGACATATGCTGTCGCGACACTTTTTGTAAATAATGATGTGTTCTGCAAAGTCGTAATACATTATTTTATTCTATCATCAATAGTTTTCGCAGCGCACGCGATGTAAAGAATATTTTAGGTAATTTTTATACACCTTGGGTTACATAATTGCAGTTTTAGTAAGGATCCCTAATTTTTTTGAAAATAAAATATTGCTTATGTCACCCGCGGATAGTGTAGCTTCCCAACAGTGAAAGAATTTTTCAAATCGGTTCAGTACTTTCGGAGCCTATTCAATGCAAACAAACAAACAAACAAACAATCAAATCTTTCCTCTTTATAATATTAGTTTAGATTTAGACACAGATTAGGACAGATACTTCACTCAGTAGAAAACATCCAATACCTATTACGATAATTGCCTACTCCCTCGCGTCAACAACCACTGTATGCTAAAATGCGCCTAAATGCTCAAGCGTACAGCAGTGATTGCTTCGCACCGCGCGATTCCACAGTAATCGCAGGGCTGCCTCTTCGATAAAATTAAATTAACATAACTTTTTATCTATGTTATTGAGAACTGTGAATATGTTCTGACTTTTATGTGGCAGGTAAAAAATGTATCATTTATAAAATATTTAACCAACTTAAAAAAAAGGAGGTGATCAGACATACAGGCCAAACTGAGAAGTTTGACTTGTATGGTTTGTAGGTATGTATGTTTGTGCGCGATAATCTCGCGTTTGGCTAAACCGATATCGATGCGGTTTTCAGAAAAGGATTTGTTACATTTAGGAGAACGTTTTAAAATAAGTATAATAAATACTTCTTAGTTTGATGATGATCTTCGGAGATGTTCACTAGAAATGAAAAAAAAAGCCTTAAAAAAAGAGAACCGACTTCAAATAAAGCACTAAGCCGTAAGAAATATTTTTTTTTTATGGTAGTGCTAACAGCTGGTAATTACGAATCGAAAAAGCACCGACATCAAAGAAAAAATTATTTCTTACGGTTTAGTGTTTTGAAGTCGGTACTCTTTTTTAAAGTTTGTTTTATTATATTTGTAAGTTTGTTTTGTTTTATATATTGGTGCTGACTGTGGAAGAAACCTAGATAAAACATAATTATAGGCACCACACGGCATCGTAATACGCGTACGAACGAACAGCACTATTAAAATTGAACGGCGTGCGCGCGCTTCGCTTGCGAGGCGAAAACCGCACTGAATTTGATAAGCCGGCGGACCGAGACCGCTCGGCTGGGCGGTAGGCACTTATAGCGCGCAAGTACATGGAGTGACGGAGGCCTGATTTAGATATCAAACCCGGAAAGACGGTGTTGAATTTTAGTAACTGTACTGTTGTCATTTTAACTAAAATTCTAGTTTATTAATATATTTTTTATTTAAATTACTTGCTGGTTTTATTAGGATTAGGTACTTGAATTTTTGAGTAAAGCACTATACAAACCTTGGCCCACAATGACTGCTTCGCTGGTCACGCTATGATTGCCTCGAGCTAGCCTAGCTACGCTCTAGGCCTTTCAGCTTGGCCATCATTGCAGCCCTTGCTGTCGCTGTGCGCTGTCGGTCATAATCAGCGCGACCAGCAAAGTAGTCATTATAAACCGCGGCCGTAATGTAGGTACTATTAGGTACGTACGTAGTAAGGTAATAAGAAAACAAACTTGTATTGATAGTACCATTATTACCTCAAAAATTTAAGAAAACAGGTAGGTAAGTAATTTAGAAGAAATAAATATGTTGGTAGAACTAATTAAAATTTTTATATTTGGTATCCACTCGGACATAAGACTAACCCGCACTGGGCCCGCGTGGTGGATTACAGGCCTGTGTCCTAGCAGTGCGAACATTATAGGCTGATTACGCTGCTGCGGAATATAATTAATCGGACATAAACTGCGATGAATTTTCAAGTAAGCATGCGACGGCACGGCGGCGTGAAGTCTGAAGACTCTCTTGAGCGATCGCTGCATAACCACCCGGGGAAAACTAAACATACTTATTTAATAAAATTATCAATCCATATTAGGTATCTACAGAGCCCTTCAGCTGACCAGGTCATGACCTCCGACCCATATACCTATCAGCTGGCCAGGTCATAACCCCTGATCTTAGTACGAACCAGCTGATCCATGGTTACCAATATTAATTCTTCGATCGGAATTCGATTGTTTTTATTATTCAACAGATAAATAATAAATTAATTTAGTTTTGATACCTTCCTTTAAATTTTGAATTGAGTATTAATATATCACTACCAACATTAACAATATTTAATTGAGTCTGAAAATACCGGAATTACTTTCCATGTTATTCTTTCTGTGTGCATTTATGATACAAGTACCAAAAATCATTCTACCTACTCCGATCTATGGTGATAAGCATATTACCATCATTATGTATTGTTAACAATGTATTTACATTCATAGCAAATAATTTATTAGGATATTACAACTAAATATGGATTAAAAAAAAATAGAAAAAAAAGTGAAAAAGTAATTTTAGTTTCAGAGAAGTTGGTGGTAAAAAAACTGAAAACAAACATGTCACCGACTTCTGAAGCTAAAGTTATTTTTCACTCTTTTGCTTTTTGAAGACAGTTTTTTTTTTTGCAAATAGTTTTAGTTATTTCTTAGGTGACATGAACGAGCATGGCAGTTGAGAATTTGTCATGGTATGGGTCGCTGATGTTGGCACGTGTGTTGCACTTGCATCATACAGCTTCTTTACAACTGTTTGAGCAGAATGGCCGCCGTTATTCGAGACTGGTCATCTCTTAACTGCTAGGTCACATAGTTAATCTTTGTAGGTATTAAATTGTTATACATTGTTCTCGCATGTAGAAGCAAAAAGAATAATGTAACCAGGATTTTGTAACAACTTGTTTTTAAAAAGAGTGTCCATGGAGTTTCTTGCACCCCTAAGACGACCCACTGACCGTACGTTCTTCTCCATAGAGAGACTGAGTCTTTGTCAATTCAAAACTGCCTGTAAATGGTATTTAACCTTTCCGTCCCGCGCGTACCGAATTCGGTACGCGCGGGCGTTACCGCTGATCCTCGCCGTACCGAATTCGGTACGCCGAGGATCAACGGCGCACCAGCAAACTTAAACGCTAATATAAAAAAAAGTAAATTTCTAAATCGTTCTGTCAAAATTTACCTCTATGGTCAACTAGTAGTCGATTCAAACAAAACCAATCGTTAGTAATACTAAACGGCACAACATTATTAAAAAAAATATAGAAACTCGTCTATGTCGAATGTCAAACGACAATGGCAACCCGTGTTATTATGTTCGGAAAAGTGTTGTTTTTGTGAGATATACGTTGTAAAACTTTGGTAAGTAAATGTATAGTATGTTATAAGTGTATAATGCAACTTTTTAGATAGTCATTTGCTTGAAAAAATAACAAAAAATTATGATTTGAGCCAACAAAAAATCCTTTGTTGTGAAGTTTGTTAGTCGAAATTAACAAAAATAATTTGACTCTTTAACCATGTAAAATGGTCTTGGAAACAATAGTAGCAAAGAAAAAATAGTGATAATTCATTATTTCATGTATTCGAGGCATATCTATTCATATTTATTGATATTTCAAGTATTTTCATGCTTTGAACAGCGGAATTCTAAAATGGCCGATTCTAACAAGAAGTTTGAGTTAGGATCTTATAAGAATAATGTATGAAGGACTCCTAAAAAACACTGTCATTAGATTACTTGTATATTTGTGATGTTAGATATAAATTTTCGTGTAAATTGAATGAGTAGTTTTACCAAACAAAAATAAGCAACGAAAACAGACGTATTTACTGCGACCTCTCTCATATATATGGGATATGTATAATTCTCAAGTAGTTCTAAAAGAGTTGTTTATTATTAATAAATGGCCCCGTTCATCACGAACCCGACACTGTTTACCGTTTAAGATTAGAGCTAATATAACTCGAGTTATAAGTGTTTATCTTTACGATATCGGATGACTCACGCGATGGCGTAATCAAGGGGCCCCCGAAGGGCTACACGCGGGGCTTTACTGTTCGCGCGAAAGGATAAAGAGGTTAAATAAATGCTTTGAGTCTATATCAATTGTATTTTTTTGCCTTATAAGTGCCTATATGATTTGACTTTGATTGTTTTTTATAAACAATTTATTGTGTTATGTAGTTGAAAGGGGGGGCAGTGATAAATGGCCTTGACTTATGAATTGTAGGTTGTATGTTCGAACCCTGACAGGCTCCTTACTTTGGGTAAATGAATACTAATACTACTTGAATAAAAAGCATTACTTACAATAGTTAATTATATAATTAGTGTAAAACACAACATAACCACATTCATATTTTGTTTGAACAGAACTTCATTGCGGCATTGAAAACGGACACAATGCTTTTATCAAATGGTACACTTACACAACACATTTATGACAACTAATTTGAGATTCCAGAACCAGAACATAAGATTCTCTTGTTGATGTGTAGAAGCTGATGTATAAAATATAATCTCCCTGTGATGTTTACATACCGTACCTAGAAGTTTAGTCCCTACAACCATGTCTGCTAACTTTCGGTAGATTCGAGTAGAGAAAATACAAAAGATTTTCGCACATTGAATGTTTATTGTTCCCAACAGAGAAAACGTCAATCAAACGAGAGACATTCCGTTTCAAGTTAGGTAGGTACTTTAGAATGGTAATTATTGTAAAAAAAATAGTAACTAAAATAAAAACGTTGCAGTGGCCCTTCTTGTATGTTTTTTTTTAAACATTTTTGTCACAAAATATTGATAAATATGATATCAGCATGTTTCCTAATTAAACGTTTTTGATGACAATGCCATCTAGCGGTTCAGAAATTAACCATTTACGTGTGCATGTGTGTGTGTGCATGGTGTGTACAGATAATGAAGTTGAGACGGCTGGTGGAAGTTTTGAAAATCTCCGTTTGAGAAGCGTTAACAAGTAAGCTGTATATGTGGAAAAATCAAGACAAAAGGCTAGTTTACGCAAATAGAATATTGTCCATCAAATATATTTTAGTTATGCGTAATCATAAATAATACCCAAATGCAAGACTACAGCGCCATCTATTGAAAAAACGGCGGCGGGATGATCAACGGGACCACCTTAAACAATCCACCCATCTTTTTTTGGTCTTCATCTCCCTCTCACTCCATCAACATTTATATTAATGATTCTTTTAGTCACTTGTGTTCCATCCCTCCTCATCACATGTCCATAACAAGACTCGTTGTTAAACAATTACATGACAAAATATGGTTGTGGTGACATAATAAGGTGTTCTTCTTGAAGTACTCAGATTCCTTTTATGTTCAAAACAATTAACTATGTTCACGGTCCCTTACTCAAGAAAATTCTACCTAAAACAATGTTTTTCGATTACAATATGTCGCTAATACGCGAGAAGGTTTTCTTACATAACCCGTGCGCTATTGCTAGCCCACTTTCCTTGTGCCTTATGACAATGGAGTAATGCACGTTATGTGTCCAGAAAATAATAATGTATGACGTAAATCAATGATGTTGATATTGTGTTCAAGATTGGTGGAGGCATCAATTTGTTACGGTTGGATTGATACTCTGCAGTAGGAAGCCACATGATGATTAGATACTGATAAAAGATATGATGTACTGGTTGTTAAAAGAGGATTAACATTATCGGTTGATGAAGTAAAGCAAAAGCTTGGAAAACTGTACACTCAGTTTTAAAAGTTATAGACCTACTGTTATTATAAATTGCAAATATGATAGACATTGGTGAATTGTTTCACTCAATCTTCAGACAAAAGACAAAATTAGTAAGCCGTTTGAAACGACCCAAATACAGATTGCTAAAATGATGTCTCCATCACGAAAACACTCATGTATGTACTCATATTCCAGCAAATAAATGCTTTGATTTTCTAAAATAGAAGTAATTTTAAAAACTTTTTAAAATAACGAAATTTAAATAAATAATAACACCACTCATTGTGCATTAGGATTACGAATCGGCATTACCAAAAAACTTAAAATGACTTAATTGTATTGCATTACGATATCTATTGCTTATGCGGCCGGTTATACAAATATACAACTATAGTCTTTGGTACCTAGCACACTTCGCTATACTTTGAATTGTAATGAAATATATTTTCAATAAATGCTCTACTTTTTTGTCACCATAAACTGAACTAAAGCTCATCCAAGCCTTTTTATTTCATAGCTCATTTCAATAACTTATTTATTTATTAAAACTTTATGCACAAGTATAAAAAACACTGTACAAAGGCGGACTAATTGCTTTGGGCATTTTCTACTAGTCTACCTTAGGGTGATGCAGAGAGAAAACATAGTAGGTGCAGCATAACAAATGGTTATATAACATTTACAATAAAATGTAACAATAAAAACATAAATAATATAACGATAAATACATATATATACTACTAACAACAATTTAATTGTGAGATGAATCTGCCAGCTTCTTAAGTAAGTGTTCGCGAGCTTTATCTTTAAATGTGAACCGACTGTTGGCCAACCTGACGTTCAGAGGGAGCGCATTCCAAAGGAAGACAGCCTGGACAAAGAAAGAAGATTTGAGAATACCAGAGCGGTGAGAAGGACAACGTAGAAGACGATTATTGGACGAACGAAGATTCTTACTGTGCGTAGAGTATAAACATGGAAAATGAGTAGTCACATAAGAAGGAGAAGTAGGCTTATTAAGAAAAGAAAATAGTGTAGTCAAAGCTCTCAACGCTCTGCGCTGCCGGATGGGCAACCATTTTAAAAGTGACTGATGTGCAGACACATGGTCATACTTACGAAGATTAAATACGAATCGAATGCAGTTATTAAGAAGTCGGTCAAGTTTATTGAGGAGATCTGCATTCAGGTCGTAGTAGCACACATCAGAATAGTAAATTATGGGGAAGATTAGGGACTGTACAAGCGTTACCTTAATGAGTTAGGGTAGAATATTTCTTAGCCGATAGAGCGAACGCAACGTTCCGGTGAATCTCTTGCTCACATTTGCGACCTGCTTACGCCAGTCAAGGCAAGTGTGAACATGCAAACTTATCAATCTGGCCCCTTTCCACTGCCTTTATAATATAATGCTCTTGGTATAATAAAAGCAAAATGCAGGCAGGTATGTGCGTAATCAGTAATCACACTTCGTTTTTCGCTTAATTAGATCCAATAATGAGATTGGCCGTTTGCCAGCGTCTATAAAAAATGATTGAACTAGTAGACAGCCCAGTTAAACTGGGCTGTATTATACCAATTATTACCGAATTACTGACACGAACGAGACACACATCAAGCAAAAATAATTTTGACAGCTTTATCGACCATGCCAGGTATTTAGCTTGTCCTGTCGTTAGATTTCAATGAAACTGTGACCAATTATTTATACTTTTTTGCTGACAAAAACACACTGGTAAAATGTGGTGTATTTTGGGATACATCTCTAGTTCTTCGAGAATTACAGGCGTGGTTTAAAACTATGATTGGTTTGAACCTATCGTACTCTTGGGCAAAGCCACGGACTCAGTTCTTCTACATACTTCTCCCGATATTGTGCTTCATCATTCCAATTCTCGAGGTTAATACAAATACTCTTTTCGGAATGATAGTTAGATTCTTATGTGCTTAAACAATAACTGACAAACAGGAAAGTGCGACGCTGTAAAATTCCAATAAGCGTGTACGCAAATGCTTAAATAGCATCAGCAATAATGTCTGCTGCTGGTAGCACAATGCTTGCTTGAGTACCGGTTATGAATCATTTATTGTATTTATTTTGTTATAAGCAACTGCAATATCATTCTTGTCTGGTATCGTTTCATCTACTACTGGGTGTGGAACTCCTCCTTCATTGATTGATTCTGATTGCTTGTCGGGAGCTACTTATCTACAGCTTAATTACAACTCTTGAAGACCTGCTTTTTCATAATTTCTTAAATATTTTGCAAAGGATATTCTATAAACAGTATTTGGACAGCTGCAGATATCCAAGGTAGAGAGTAATTTGCTAATTTTATGATGATAACTCTCGGTCTCTTGGCGGTCGTCATCCTTTGATGGTGCCTCTACAATGCCCATGGTTTAGAGGTTCTATTACAAAGCTTTAAAATATTTTATTCTTTTATTATGACATCTGACACTTAAATTTTCAGTGATCTTTTCAGACTCACAGTTTTTTCATGTTTTTTAGTTTAGGAAAGATTTTTAACGCTTTATTGTTATTATATTTCTTTCAGATATGTTAAAGAAGGTAAAGTAATCTTCCTTTATCGCTACTAGACTAATCAGATCGCTTAGATGTATTAGTATTCGCTTTACACAAGTTATTTCGTCATAGCGTCCGGATGCAAAGGCGATACATGGCTGTACTACTAAGAGGAGTAGTACACTTTCGCTGAATATCAATAAATTCTAATGTTCAAAACATAAAGAGGGGTGACGTAGAATTGTATTAGCATTAGTAAGCAAATGAAACAACAAGGCAGCTTGCTAGGCTTTTACTACTTTGTAATGTGTACAAGCGTCAAATGGTGACCATAGACGACATAAGGGGCAGTGCTCCACATACACATGTTTTTCGTAAAGTCGTTTTGGGAATTTAAATGAGTAACTTAAATCATTTATTCATGTAAATTGTTTATTTACTTGCATGAACGCTAACGGTTTTAATGGATAGTCCTTGTTTATTATAAATAATTTTATGTAACTTAAACCAAGTAGGGAAATTATGTGTTACTGTCCCTAGCAAACACATAAAGCAGTTGTATTAATTCTTTGAAATGCAGAGTTTCGCTATTTTAATGCTAACATATTGTAAAGACACAAAACAATATTATGAAGTTTCATACTTTTGGCTAAGCCTTAAACCTACTAAACATGTTAAATAACATAGGTTTTGCCCGCGTCGCCTCATCTGTAGTTATAAGCCGTCGCATCTGGATCGAATGGGCTTCAAGGCAGAACAGCATGCAAACTACAGTTACATTATATAATATAAAATAGAGTACTTAGTGGTTTGCTGTAGCTATACGGTAGTCGATTGCCATTTTATCTGTATATAATGACACAAAATAAATGTTTAGTTCGTGTTACGCGTGGCAACACATTTTTTTCTGTCGTGTTTGTATAAGTACACGTGAATAAAAAACACGACTCCAAGAAAACCACGTATTAAGATTTTGCAGATGGAGTGCGCTTAATGCTCGGACTTTCATCAAAGCGGATAAAAGTGGAGCGGAGAGGAGAAGAGCAAGATTCAACCAACCACAGAAGAGACGAGAGACGCGATGTAGATTTCAAACAATGTGATTGGTTGGTGTCCGCACGTCTCCCTCTCCGCTCCGCTAGTCTACGCTTTGGTGGAGCCGGGCTAAATAAAATGATATTTGAACATCTAATGACAATTAAATAACACGCCAGATGCAATATTTTACTTTAAGCTGCCACCCTCCTGCGCAGTCATCGTGCATTATTGTGCAGTCCTAATTACTTAGAGTTGGTAGTTTTGATGCAGTTATATCCAAACTGCAACTTTGCAGCTGACGCGCGATTCACATTATACAGTCTGTCTTTTTAGATCCCCATGCTATTTATGGGGTATTATTTCTATATTTTTGCATTTTAAGGTTAAGAATGTCCTTATGCCTTCCGACGCAGCAAGCACGGAGAAGAAACAGATTCAATGCTCAGTTTGCAAAACAAAGGTTAAGTCGAGCGATCAATCGTTCCTTTATGCATCTGATTCCGTACGTAGTGTCAGAAGTTGCCATCATTGTGGTGAGTAAATTACAAAGTTTCTACAGCAATATGAATACCAAAATAGGGCCTGTTCTGGTTTTGCTTTTTAGGGTTCCATACCCAAAGGGTCAAACGGGACCCTATTACTGAGACTTCGCTGTCCGTCCGTCCGTCCGCCCGTCCGTCTGTCACCAGGCTGTATCTCATGAACCATGATAGTTAGCCAGTTGAAATTTTCACAGTTTATGTATTTCTATTGATGCTATAACAACAAATACTAAAAACAGAATAAAGTAAATATTAAAGGGGGGCTCCCATACAAAAAAGTGACTTTTTTGCTCGATTTTTTATAAAAAATGGTACGGAACCCTTCTTGCGCGAGTCCGAGTCGCACTTGGCCGGTTTTTTTTATTTGTTCCGCTTACAGTCTTGCACCACGAATCACTAAATGCGTTCAGCGCTGAACGTGACACTAACGAAACATGGTTTCGTTTCTCTCAACCTATTGAAGATGACAGGGATGAATATAGCCCTAAACACGTTTATTAATGTGTGGTGCAAGTGTTTCTTAAGTTTTGTAACAGCCATTTAATCAGGGCTACTGATGACATGATGTTGTAATTTATTAAGCACTAGCGTTGAATTCGCTCCCGTTGTCGACGGAAATCAGTGGTGGCCCAGTGGTGGCAGCCCCGACTTACGACCAGTAAGCCGTGGGTTCGAACCCAGGCAGGCGCATTACTTTGTATAATTTATTTCATCACCGCTGCTCTCAAAAACGGTGAAGGAAAACATCGTGACGAAACCGGAATGTCCTAGAACTAAAAATTCGAAGACATGTGATATCTACCAACCCGCACTGGGCCCGCGTGGTGGATTACAGCCCAACCCTTCTCATAGAGAGGAGGCCTGTGTCCCAGCAGTGGGAACATTATAGGCTGATGATGATGATTGACGGAAATTATCCCACGGGAACGTTCTAAATATAGCTTATGACTCTCGGGTATACTGTAACTTACCACAAATTACAGAATTTTCAGAATCAGATACTATAACTATTTATAATCTTAGTAACATTTATTTTGCTGCAATAGATATTGTAAGAAAAGGCAGTAATGAAAGTGGTGACTTTGAACTTGAAAAGGAATTTGATCTTGATTGTGACATTCCAATACTACAACTAAGAAACATCAACGGAAATGCAGATTTAGCATGTGGAGATCGTGAAAATAGAATAACCGCTCAAGGTAAAAAAAAAAAAAACAAAAGGGTTTGGGTAACGTTGTATGAACCAGTGGCATGTTTTTTTTCCAGCGGCCACTGTTGTAGTTTTTGCTAACGTATAGTGGAATCCATACTAATATTATAAATGCGAAAGTCACTCTGTTCGTTTGCTTGTTTGTATGTTTGTTTGTTACCTTTTCACGACTAAACGGCTAATCGGATCTTAATGAAATTTGGCAAGAAGATAGATTTCAACCTGGGGAAGGACATAGGCTATATATCATCACGCTACGACCAATAGGAGCGGAGCAACAATGAAAAATGTTGCAAAAACGGGGAAAGTGTGACGCAGACGAAGTTGCGCGGGACAGCTAGTATATAATAATAATGACTCCTAAAATAATTTTGCCGAAAATTATATCGCAGCTCTAATATGTGATGACGAAGTTGTGTTGTTCGTTGATTACTGCTTACTGTTTGCTACTGTTATGTACATTATTTTATCAAAAGTGAACTCATTTCTATCGTTTGCCGTATGTTCCCAGATTTTATCTTTAGCAGCGACACTATTAAATGGTGTAATAATACATATCCCTAGCCAGAAATCGGACTAGAGATATTGATTTTTCAAAACTTTAATGAAGTAGTTTTAGTTTTTTATCAAAATCGGGCTCGAGCCTTCTTATAGAGTATTTTAGCTATTCCTCATAGTTTCGGATTTGGCGTTTCACCCACTTGAAAAATTCTGTATATCTCGGCTCTGATGCGTTTTGGAAATAATTGTTCATAATATAAGAAAATGAATGTCTCATTGTGTTATTGCCGAATTAGTGGCCGCAGACTAAAAAAATAAACCACTTTTAGCCAAACCCCTTTATTTGTTTTGGAATTTTATTGATAAAAACTTTTAACAATGCAGAAATAAATGTAGATGATGGAAAGAAATCCTGCAAAGAAGAAGATGCATTAATCATTCATAAGGTATATATTTTTACCATACATTTTTGAAATACTTAATGAAGATCATCGTAATATTTGGTGAAAATTTCCAGGAACTTTATCCAAAAAGGAGCAGTGATGTAGTTGTGGAGTACACAAATCCTCACTTCCAGGGAAGCTTATCAAGCATAAGCACACATAATGTTGCTGATTGCTCTAAAAACGCTGAGAGCAAAGAAGACGATGAAGCGGAAAGCTGCGATAAAGATCCAAGGTAAAATTATTTCTTACTAGCTGCCTAGACAGACTTCGTGCCGTCAAAACTTTTTTTTTTGTATTAAAACCTTCCGTGGACATTAAGGAAAATATAAAATAATAAATTAGCCGAATTGGTCCAGCCACGCTTGAGTTATGCTCTTACCAACATTTATATTTATTTATATAGATAGATAGAAGAAGTAGATTAATTTGTGGGGTAACAGGTTTAAGACCAATTCTACCAAAGTCGAGTCGTTATGAAAGAATGTTTTGTTCACACGGCTCCATTAAGTTCTTACCCCCAAACCCAAAAACACATGGGCGTTCAAATCTGTTTTAGGCCTAGTTGGTTTTGTATTTTGCAAAAAGATTTTATTAAAATTAATTTATTGTTTTAATTAATAAGTTTATGTCAACATTTACAGTTTTCTCTACCAATGCTACAGAAAACCCTCAAAATTACTCTATAAAGATAACCTTTTGGAATCAGATGGAACCCTGGGAGGTAATATGGACACAGTTTAAAAGATTTGACTTCTTTAATAGAAACATTTAATTCTATTGGTCTAGAGCTGAACTTGACAAAATTTGAAATTTATCTTCCCCGGACCACTGACAGACGGACTACAATTTCAAAATTTTATTTTATTGCTCCCAATATCAAAATTACAGAAACAAGTTCTCTTCACCTCCTGGGGACTCCAATTATTGACGAGTCATTTCCCTCCTTTACAAAGGAAAAAATTTTAACGATGTCGCGACAGAGGTCTTGCTCTTTCTTTGGGCAAAGAATTAACATTGCCATTCAACGTGGCAAGGCTGCCATTCTTCTGGGCACGTTTCCGAGTGACAGCTAATAACGTCAACTTCGTCAACTTTCGAACTTCGTGTAATAGTGGTGATAAGGTGAATCTAATCCTAAAATTCAATTTTAATTTCAGACCAGTGGTGTGTCCTGTAACTATCTGCTCAAAGATTGTGACGATTGACTCATTCATGTTGCATTTTCTTTTCGATCACTCCAAAGTCCCAAGAACAACTTTGGATGACATGGTGCCTCAAGAAGTTAGCTTAAAATCCGCGAATTTTTCTACTGAAATACAATGTGTCGCTTCATTTATTATGGAGTCCCGAAAAAGGTGCTTTTATAATATTAGGTACATAAATTAAATTCATTAGGAATATTATAAAATAAATCATGATTTATGATTTCAGTCCAAGTCACTCATTTAAGAAGAGAATGGAATCAAAAATTTCCGCTCGGAATTCTAAGAAAGACAACAAACTATTACTATTGTTGGCTGTGAGATTGCCTACGAATTCTTATAAGTTGCCAAGAATCAAATGTGATGATCACACACCGGCAATTGTCACCAGGAGTATTCACACACAGACGGATAAAATCAATGAACATTGTTCAGGGGTATTAGATATTATGCTATAATAATCCATAAATTCATAAACACAACATTACGCCTCTAATCCCCGGAGGGTTAGGCAGAGGTGAACCTAAAGTACACCAACTGCCACTTACTTTTGCCAGTTATGCTAAGTCCGATATAATAGGGGGCGACGTTATTGCTTATATTGTTATTGTTTATAACATGACATGTGGCCGGTGGGGAACATATCATGGCTACAACAGAGAAAATTCTGATGATAAAACCATATAATACTTTGCCCAACATGGAAATTGAACTCAGAACCTCCTGTTCAGCACTAGCGCTTGCAACCTTGAATTCGGTAGTAGACAAATCTTACAAGTAAAATGAGACGTGTTGCAAGAGGCGTGGTTCTAGTGACCACGACCTCGGGTAACATTGCTCGATAAATTATGTCCAGCGGTGACTTGGTTCCCTATCAAATAAGAGGCTTGGTAGTAGAAATGAAAACTGAGTTGGTAGGAGTATGTATCAATATTAGATATTTTCTTCCAGATTAGTGCAGAAAACCTCAGCAAGACTGGTCGCGACTACAAACCTTGTACCAGTAAATCTGTGCTTGATGAGAATGAAGTTTTTGTCTTATGGCTTTGCAAATTAGATGAGGCAGAGAGGGTGTTTAGTGTAAGTAAACATAACCCCTACTTTTGAGCTTCGCCACAGTCAGGTAAAAAAGGTCACAATATTGTCTACCCATTTTGGATTTATGATATAAAATGCAGAAATGTAAAACATTTGTATACATCTTACCACACCTTTCTCCCATAACGTTTAATCTCTTCATGAATGATGTAACCAAGGTTGTGTAATGATATTCTGATTTCAATTAGTGTCCATGGAATCTTGCCCGTTCTTCTCCATAAAGATTGGGCTGCTACAGTACTTTCACAGTAATTATCATGCCTTATGACTGGGACTGTAGTTCATCTTTTTATTTTTGACGATTTAAAGTGCCTTTAACCAGGCCTAATTGAAATAAATGCTTAGGTACATTTAGACACGAAATGTCTTACCGCAGAAAAACTTAGGAGATTTAATGAACCGTATTCTAATCGTAAATTTTTCAGGTAACTCTTTTAGAGGAGGACAAAAGACGAGGCTATTGTTACATCGGTGATGCCGTCCATATAAGAGACAAGCAAGATCCATATTTACTCTACAACAAATCGGAGTGCCTAATTATTAAGGGATCCGCTGTCAACCGCCTCTTCGATCCCAAGGGTCATATTACCGCTATAGTTAGTCACATAGGATGATGATTTAATAAAATACTTTGTAACCAAAAACATATTTTATTGCTAATTATAACCTATCAGTAAGGTCCAAAAGTTTCCTCTTTCAAATATAAAATTAAGGATTATTATCAAAAAAATGGATTGAAAATAAAGGTAGACTATATTGAACAAAAATATTACTTTTCTGCTGTACATAACTAGAGAAAACTTCAGTAATTAAGTAACAAATGTGTGTAGGCCGGAAGCTTTTGCACCTTACCATGAATTTAATTCTCTAGAATTGTTCGCAAAACTTGTCAGCATCAGCCAATTCATTGGCTACACTTCGCATCTTTCGATTTTTTTTAGCGTCGTAATACACATGAACTTTTTCTTTGCCACATTTCTGAGGTCCCTTCAGTTCATTTTGATAAAAAATCTCATAATCGGGATTAGCTTTGAAAAGGTTACTTTTACTTGGCTCTTTGTTTAATACTTTGTATGTATTTGAGAATTCGTTGCTCTTGTATTTAAAGTCAGCTTGTAATTCGGGAAAGTTATTGGTGTTCAATAGATCTGCAGCTGTCTGTGCATCAGATTCTATGTCAAATTTAATCTGAGCGTTTGGAGCGTTCTGAACGTCCTGGGCATTCTGAGCGTTCTGAGCGTTTGGAACGTTCTGAGCGTTCTGAACAGTAGAAGCTAGAAATGGTTCACCAGTTGAATCAACCACTTTGATGCTCTTTAACTCAACCCTGAAATTAACAAACTTTATAAAGATGAACAGGCTACATGTCCAAATTTTTTCTTTATACAAGGTGTAAACAGACCCTTCACGAAGCCGTCAACCAAGCATTCTGTACATCAAACTAAGTAGCCCCTACGCAAAAAATATTGCTGAGTATCGACTTTATCTTCAGGGTGCAAAAAACGTGTTTTACGGTTTAACGCCACTGAAAACATTGTGTTGATGGATGTATTGAATAGTAAACAAGTCATGGAAGTATTTAAAGTACAGTTATAAATCTAAAAAGTATTTATTTTTTATTCTAGACTTGTACAAAAATTAGAACTTTGACCTGGCTCTGTCGCAAAATGACCTGACCCTGACATGTATTTCGGTTAAGTTTAATTTGTTGATTGTTTATTTGTGTAAATTGATGGTTTGGAGTGACAGTAAATCTGACAAACTTCTATTTCTTTTATTTTAAGTTTATGTGCATGCACCTACCCATTTTACTGATCACTACACTGTCTTGTATACTTACTGGCTCTTGACCAGTTTTTTTATTAATGACAAGGAATTTATACATACCCTTTTGAATAAGGGGACATTTTGCGAAAGGGACATTTTGCTACCTGTAGTCATTTTGAGAAGTGGTAATTTGGCGACAGAGCCTTGGATCTCCAATATCTCCAGAATTAGAAGGTAAGGAAGGTCAGTCATGGTCTAGAAAAAAAACATGATCGCAATGTCGGGGAGAACAGTTTCTTTCAGCTTCGTTAGGGGTTTACTTACACTCTTTATAATAAATGCTGTATTTTACCCATAGCTTGCATCGTCTGCATAATACTTCACTTGGATGGGGTTCCCCTCGTTGTCCGTATAAGTGTATTTACCTATTGTTGTTCCATTAGCGAAGTGCTTTTCATCCCTTGCTTCAGGCTGCGATTCTAAATCATTCTTTTGAATTGGGTGGCCTGTGAAGTATATGTATTAATGTAGTCTGATTTCAGTCGCTATAGGTAAATGACTGGTTTTGACGAAGGTGACCCCAACGTCCTAAACAGGCAAATGATAATACGAATATTTTATCATAACCGGAGATTTATTAAGTACTACACTGTAGTACTGAGATTATTTGAATTATACATTAGTACAATGGTGTTATAGAAACTGATTTAAAAAATGTAAAGCTTGTAACCTTCAAACAAAAAACATTTAAAATGGGAAATATATCCCATTTCAAATGTTTTTTTGTTACTTACATGTCACGGCTGTTATTGTTATCAATTGGAAAACAAAGATATTCAACAAATAACTTGTATTTCGTTGGAAACGCTTCATTTCAGTAAAATTAAAATGAAAACAATTCTTTGACACAGTTTGCTACAAATTTCAGTTTGTCAATATGACATCGGATTTATTTATTTTGTCGGTTTTGAAAAAGTGTTTAATGAATTAAAACTTTTTAATCACTGAAGTGTAATTTAAGATAGATTATATTTTTTTTACTTTTCTGAAGAAGGCTTCTTAAACAAAGGTATAAAAATTGCAAAGACTTGCAATATTCCAATTCGCTTAGAAAACTAATGGAACAAAAGGGATAGGCGGTAAAATAAAAAGGAGCAGTTATATTTCAACGTTTTTATTAGACGCTTAATAAATAAATGATAGGTAGTTTAAATACTTATCACCTAAAACTATATTAATAAATGCTTTACTTAAGATACGAATGGGTTATGTGTGAAATTATATGAAAGAAAAAGGACTTTACAGTCGTATTGTAGACAAGTCAAAGTTTTTACTTGAGTCATCATCTGCCTAGCCTTTTTCCAAACTATCTTGGGTTCGGCTTCCAGACTAACCGGATGCAGCCAAAATACTGGTACTCAGTATACCAGTATTTTACATGAAGCGACTGCCTATCTGACCTCCACAACCCAGTAACGGGGTAAAACGTAAACCCTTGGTAAGACTGTATGTCAGTCTTTTGGCTTCTGCCTACTCGTAACGAATGTCAAAGATCTACAAATGACAGCCAGGACCAACGGCTTAACGTGCTTTCCGAGGCACTGAGGAAACTCGGTATGTAATTATGGTCACCCATACACGGACCAACCTCAGCAAGCAGGGCTTTACCTTAAAGATCGACCAGTGCGGCTGTTATTATTTAGCCGCGAGCTCCTCCGCGAAAGTTTTTACTTGAGTAAATGGCATAATTAAGATACGATTTTTATTAAGTTGCTTAGTAATAGCTTGAAGTTGGAACTACAATAGTGAGAATTCTAAGCTTTGCCTCCTTTGTCGGTTCTTACTTCGTTTAAATTCTTGCCTTTTTTATAAATAAAATTCCAAAGTAAGTAGGTACTTAGGCTTAAGTAATTATTTTAACTTGACCAGGGTAAATGATAGACTGAGGGCAGACAGTGGAAATAAGGATAATGGAAGAAGAAAACGTGTATGAGACAAGGGGTGATGATTATATGGTTCTGAAGGCGATGGCAACTTGCAAACTGTCATGTTGCCCTAAACGCTATGATGGACCGCAGTTGTCACTGCGGTCAACAAATGGTTATATAATATTTTTAGATGGCGCTTGTTGCTACGGTGCAGGGGTGATTGCAGATCTTATTACCATAATATACAGGGTGTAACAGAAAGGGTATACATACTTAAGGCTGTGCTACAGACCATCAAACTGAACATGTTTCTCCATCGGACAAACATCGTAATAGCTAAAAAATTATCAGCTGCCCCGTACAAAATTTCAATAACTATTCGACCCAAATGTAATGTAACATGTTCAGTTTGATGGTGTATGGCACACCCTGAAGTATCTATATACCCTTTCCGTTACACCCTGTATAAAAGGATAAATGCTTTCGTCGAAGTAGTACTTATGGTACTCATTTAAAATAGAGTCCATGGAGTTTTTTGCCCATGTTTCTTATAGTGATCTACGCTTTGGAATGGGGAACTACAGTACTTTCACAGTTATTATGTCTTGTGACTGAGACTGTAGCTTCATTTTTATAAATACCTACTTTTTATAAATGCCTACTTGATATAAATGATTTATGATATTTTGACTGTCGTTTGCGGTTATTTTCAACCGCAACGCCAACGCTTGCAGTTTTCCGTCGCCTTCAAAAGTATACCTTGACCACCATTTTATACGAAATTCCTTTTAGAGAATAATGTTCCTAGTTGGTGGACAATATCGTGGATGATTTTGTTCTTGTTCGGTTTAGGAGGACGGGTCCATGTGACGGATGACTCGGTCGGTTCATGTGCTAGTGCCACCGGGATTGGTCGAGGAGTCATCACGTCGGAGTATACCCTGAAATAAAAGATATTTTGTTGTATCAAAATGTGCCAACGTTCTTCTAATGAAATCATCATCTGCCTAGCCTTCTCCCAACTAAGTTAGGGTTGGCTTCCAGTCCAACTGGTTGCAGCTGAACACCAGTATTTTACATGAAGCGACTACCTTTGTGACCTCCGGGTAATAAGACACCCTTTGGTAAGACCGACTGTCAGTTTTTCAGGGTACTAACTAACTGTAACGACTGTCAAAGATTTACAAATGACAGCCAGGTCGAGCTTTTTGAGACACGGAGGAAACTCGGTATGTAATAGGGATCGGTGGTCACCCATCCCTGGTCCAACCTCGGCAAGCGCGGCTTAACCTAAAGATCGACCCGAGCGGCTGTTATTATTTGGCCACGAGCTACTCTAGAAAGTTTATCTAGTGTTATTAAACTTAGTAATATTGAACTTAAAAACTTGGAGGTAAAAAGCAAAATATTATCGCAGGCGCTATTTTTGTTTCATGCCATGGCCCTTTTGGATGGTAAAATGTAAAGCTGGCACCATCTGAAAATCTTATTTCAGTAAATATTTCTTATTTTCAAGTTAATAATAAACTGAAGTCAGTAGGTATCGTAAGTATTCATTTATACTTATAGTTATCTGTACTTAAAATGTTAGTGCCTTAAAAAAAGAAATAGCAACTTCCAGTATAGCGTTTGGTTAATATTGTAGAATGAAATGCGTGCAATACTAATACCCAAATCTACAAGGTGTTGTTTTGCAACCTCGCCAAAATTCAGGAGGTTGTCACAAAATACATTAATAATCAATTTAAATTACCGGTACGTATTTAATTATTATTAAACGCTCATTTTTGTGGTTGTTTAAGTTTGTCAGTAGGTATATCAGACCCTTAACGTGCTTTAGGGAATAAAAAAATATCAAATAAACGTTTGAGATTGTTTGTATGTGTGAAAGCGTGGTTATAGGGTGAGGGTCAGACGGGCCGCGTTTAAAACACGGGAGGTTCACACTTACCGATTTCCATAGATAAGAAAAAAAAACCCTATCCATTTTATTATTGATTCGGGTCGAGAATCATATGCACAGCTACCTCCTTGAATTTGACGAGGATGCAAAACAACACCTTGTACAAACAAGTCAAAGTGTCTACTAGAGTAAAAGTCATTATTTCAGATGCGATTTTATTATATAGTGTTTAGATTTCTTGAAGTTAGAACGTTCAAAGGTAGAATTCTTGGCTTTGATTCGTTTGAAAGTTCTTACTTCGTTAAAATTCTTGTGTATTGTATTGCATAAAAAAATTGCATAAGTAATTACTAAAACTCGAGTAATTACTTTTACTTGTCTATACAATACCTTGTAGATACGGATGTGAGAGTAAGGAATTCTGACGTATTTTACAGCAGGAAAATAAATGAAGAAGAAGATTAATAAGATGTGTGTAACAAATCTTGGAGAAGCGAAGAAGAATTGTTTAGCTAGGCGTGCGGGGCTTTTGATGAGGAGGGATGCAATCATGTCACTGAAACAGTGATGATTATAAATATTGCAGAAGTGAAGGACGAAGGGAAAGATGGTGGCAAAAGAACAGATGAATGGATTGAGTAAACCATGATATGAAATATTGAGGAGTACTGTTAAAGCTTTTGCTCACAGGGAAACAAAAGATAAATAAGCGCGTGTTATGCTGACTCCAAGTAACATGGGAGAAGATGATGATGATACATTCTAAAATGTTGCCATGAAAAGAAATATTTTTTACCTGTAACCAAACTTATCAGCGATGTACTTGTACTTCACTGGTCTGCCGTAGGGGTCTACGTAACCGTAACGTCCTATGACTGTTCCATTGGGATGCCTCTCTTCAGATCGGTACTGATTGTTACCAGTTGCTGGGTCTGATACATCGTAACCGAAGGATAATGGGTTGTGTGGGTTTCCTGCAATATCAACGAAAATGTTATTAGTATGTTTACAAAGTTCTGTAATTATTATCTTCCAAAGTTGAGCATGACCATTTATGGCACTTAAGAATCACAGACGGATGATCAAATATTACATTCCTCACTGCGTTTCGTTGTTATTTTTTTTTTTAAACCTTGCGCCACACTAGGAATTTCTTCTGTATCGTGGGTGCGTTTACAAACATTTAAACTAACATAAAAACAACAGCCAGACCCGGAACAACTATCTGTAGGCCATACAAATATTTGTTCAGTGCGGGGATCGAACCCGCGACACGCAGCGTAGCAGTCCATCGCTCAACCACTGGGCTAACCGTGCCGTCGTTTTAAGTAGCCCTGTATCACCTACTGCTGGGCAAAGACCTTCCTCATATCCTTGCAGTTACTCTACTCCTGCGCCACCTTAAATATTATATTACGAAACATATTTCAGCTTTCATAAAAAACATAGAAAACTTTTATTTACCTACCATCATAATTGTTGTACATGTAATTGGATCCTTGTTCTGCTAAAGTAAGTCTTGGACTCCTTGGAGCCGCGTTTGCCTGTGCTAGAACCGTGACGATCAGAAATACCTAAGAACAAAAATATTTATTTTAATCTTCAACAAAAGTTAAGCTTATACTTTCTGAAACATTATACGCATGAACAGGTCTAAAAGGTTTTTTTTTTTCTAAATGTCTTTTAAAAAGAAGATGATTGGATATTTCTCTTTCTATGGATAATTTAATAAATATAATAATTCAATTTAATCGATCTAATTTAGCTGTAACACTATTTTTCGAAACTGTTTTTTAGTAACTTTTTAGACCTATGTATCCTGTTTATGCGTATGATGTTTCATTAAAAACGGTTCAGTCATTTAATTAAACTTGACAATTCTTAGGGTTTCTTCCCAGTGTTATTTCAGTACAGGCAACAAAAAACCGGCCAAGTGCGAGTCGGACTCGCGCACCAAGGGTTCCGTACAAAAAATTATAAAAATATTTTTATTATATGATGTAACTAAACTGTATGGTTTTCGCAATTTTTCCTTTATTTGTGCTATAAGACGTTACTTTGTACAAAATTTCAAGATTAGAGAGTTCACGGGAAGTACCCTGTAGGTTTTGATTCCCTTGCGAGTGTCGAAAATTTGAAGCATAAACGGGTGTATGTTTTGATTGCGTTGGTTTAGAAGTTTCATTTTTGCACAGCTCCAAGAGACAGTAGACTTGAGTATTTGATATAAATTCCAGTTTTCTACCTCCACGCGTTCCTGAGAAATAGGATCTTGACATACAGACAGACAGACGGACAACAAAGTGATCCTATAAGGGTTCCGTTTTTTCCTTTCGAGGTACGGAACCCAAATAAATCAAGAATAAGAAGACCCAAAAAGATCACAAAAGGTGTGCAAATAAATCGATAAAGAGCAACAGCATTGCTGTGCGGAGAGCGATCGTTGATACATGTTGCTTCACTCGTTGACAACTTGTAAAGAACCGGATTCGAACTCGTCTCATGCATACTATTGAATACTTGTGTAAGTTACATTTCTTGGTGATAGGTATATATAAATTCTTCTTGTATAGGTAGCAAAGGCTAACTAAGATTTGATATTCAGGTTTTGAGACACAGAACTTTTTCATGAAGCATTTTGGAGCAGCAACTTTGTTTTTCATTAACATAATTACCATGAAAAACGTGTAAATTTACTACACATTACTAATTAATTACTACATTTGTTATTATATTGTTTGTTGCCACGGAACCTTTTGTCTGTGAGTCCTAGTAGCACTTGCCAGTTTTTTATACCATGCTACTCTTTAATGTGAAAATGAGATAGATAACACATTATCTTTTTCCGAACTTACGAGTTCCTACCAGGATTAATATACATGATATTACCAAAATGAAAATCTGTCTGCTTGTCTGTTACATTTTTACGACGTAACCAAATTTGAATTTATAGTCCATCGAAGGACCTCTTCATCTTGCTAGGACATAAAACATTTTATATCCCAACAGTCAGTTACCATAATTTTCTTATCCAAGCGGACGAACTCGGGTGAAAAAGCTAGTTATCAATAAATCTCCAGATATGATCATCGTTTAAGCTGCGCGTGCGTGTATTTTCCGGCAAAAAAGCTAAATCGCGCTCATTTGTCTGCATTTAAGTCAGTTTGAGTAATCTTGGCCATTAGTTAACTGTCTGTTAATATGATAAGCATGAAAACAAAAAAAGTTTTAGTTTTAATTGTAGTTTTTGTACATAGAGGTAAAGTTAAATAATTAATCTTTGTTTATGGGTATTTGTGTTTTTGTTTTAGTCTAGTTACTAGGTACCTACATCGATATTTGGATGTGCTTTTCCTCGGACGTGTGTTGAAAACTGTAACGTTTGTCATTGCACAGTTGCAACTAAATCTAGGTATCTACTGTTCCCTAGGTAAGTCATATAACCTACTCATCATTTCAGCCAAAAGACGTCCACTGCTGTACATAGGCCTCCTCCAAGTATCCCACATTGACATTAGGGGGGGTTTTGCGATAATCGCCACGCTTGGCAGGCGGGTTGGCGATCGCAGTACAGTTTTTACAAAAGCAAAGAGAACGCTGCTGTCCATTCTCCGGAAAGTCCTTTAGTCGCCTCTTACGATACCCACGGGAAGATATGGGATGGTGGTATTCTTTACGTCTGACACCATACAGATGCAATATAGAACCTACTGATCTCCCATAAAGAAATCACATGAGATATATTACGCCTATGCACAATTGCAAATCAATAAATTGTAATGCGTTGTTTGAACAACATTATAGTCTAATTTTTAAAGTTTTTATCACGTTTAAAGTCAAACAATTTTAGGCTAAATTCTAAATTATCATCCACACAAAATATTAAAAAAAAAACTTGAGAGGTGTCAAGGGACACCCGGTTGGAACGAAGTTAAGTTAATTATTAATTATATTAATTATAACTTAAAAAATATATATATATATTACTATTCCTTCACTAATAAAAAAAAGCTTCGTAACAACTTTTGGTCTTATTTTTTTCCGTCTAGCCCCCTTAACGCGAGATAAGGAACTTCGTTCCAAAAGTTTAAAAAAAAAATCCTTTGAAAAATGAAAATGGAATGAAAATGTCACCACAATGGAATTTTCACGCCAAAACTTACCTTAAAAACACCGTCCATTATCCTTTAAATTTTTCACAAATTTCACACATAAACTTGAGCAGTCTGCACAGTATTGCGAGCTTCGTCCGCATGAATAAACTTATTTATCCACATCTCCTTTTAGTAGTTTTTTCTTCGTAAAAAACAACGGCCACGCACGGTCCTCGTAAAGTCAGCGAGTGAAGGCAATTTCGCCCGTATTCACTTCACTGATGTCATAGTAGGTAGGACAAGATACGCTCATATTGCCTTTTACGCGATAAAAGTTAGATTACTTTGTTATATGACTGCCAATGATGGGAATGACTTCGGAAATCAATTATGTGGAAGTTGTCATAAATAATAACATATATTCAATTATTTTAATAGAAATGCTCTTATATGGTTCCGCAGATTTGTTATGATAAACGAAAAAGATGGTTTAATAATGAATTTTCAAAAATCAAGTCATGGCTTGGCTCATTAAAAAAGTTCGATGCACCATTGGTCTTTAATTTTATCATTTACTTTTATCACTGACATTATTCTTAATTTAATTTACTTTTTCAGTCACACAATTAAGGACTGGCCTGATGCCCTGTGTCCCAAAGTTTTAAATTCCCCAAAATGAATTTTCACACATTCATTCCCAAGTTCCCCAAAATGTAAAATTCATTTGTTTGGAGAAGTTCACGCTTGATCATTCTTCGTACTGACGTCTCCAAAAGCATTAAAATTAAATAAAATCAGTACCTAGTTAAAATTTACTTTATTTTGCATGATATATTTTTATACAAATTATACATAAAGATGTATAATTTGTACTACGGGGGCAAAGTTGGAATTTTTTTCATCTGGCATCTTGGATTTTTATGTCAACTTCACCTTAGCCATCAACATCGGTTCGTTCCTTACTAATGTATTACATCGGGTTTTGACTGTTTGAAAACGGCTCAGAACGCGTTGTGATCGAAAATAAAAACAGCCACAACCCGAATTTCTCCTTGTGGTCGTTTTGTGTTTGACACATCTCTATGTGGTCGTATTAAAAGGGCCACAACGCGTAAATCACTTATTGGTCGTTTTGAAATTCCACATTGCGACGTGGTCGGTTTTGTAAGCTCAAGTAGCATTTTCGGCGGGGGGATTTTCATTTTTTTAATAAAACATTAAAAAGTCAACATGGAAAAAATAATAAATTAAAATAACCCAACAAAAGTACAAGACTAGCATAAATTTAAGGTAGTATGAATATGAGTTCTGGGTAGGTAAGTAGAACTTAAACAACATCATCCGACGATGCTCTTGTCACCGTCGGCGACAATGGCTTGGCACGCGACGATAGCAAAAGACCGGACGGTATGTCTTTGTTTCCTTGGAAGATGGGTAGGCATTTAATGTGGGATGAAATACATATTACATTTTACCCTATTGATTCCCTAAAGTAATAACAAATAACATTAAACAATACGTACGTAAGCATTGATTCGGCGACTGTACCATTCCAGATTTCGGTCAAAACAGAGTCGTAAAATTTTGATTTTTTTTTAAATTTGTTTTGGGGATCTTAGAACTTGGGGAAATAGGGCATGTCAATGCCAAGGATAGTGTAAATTAACTTTAACGACATTTATAGTACCACTTTATTTAACTCAACTGTTAAATTCTTAGCCGAACCAAAGTTATCTCACTTTAGCGGCACTTTTATTGTTCTCCGGTTAAAAATAACCATACTTCACAATGTTAAGGGGTCAATAAAAAGACAATTTTGCGTAAATGGCGCGATACCGTAAACTCTGTTATGGAATGCTCCTTTAAAGGTAAATCACCCACGCAAAACAAAACAAGATACTGTGGCGAGTTGGCGACTGTTCTCTTCAAATAATATTTTATGGTTTTAGGAAAACTTCATCATCAGCAGTCGTGTAAAGTTCTGTTTTATGACTTTCACACGTTTAAAGTAAAAAAAAACCGGACAAGTGGGAGTCGGACTCAACCACCGAGGGTTCCGTACTTTGTATTTTGTAAAGCCTATATTTTATGATTTGATTACAAATGTATAGTTTGGGGAGAGCAGCGGTGGCCGAGTGGTGGCAGCCCCGACTTACGAGCAGTAAGCCGTGGGTTCGCACCCAGGCAGGCCCATTACTTTGTGTAATTTATTTCATCATCGCTGCTCTCAAAAACGGTGAAGGAAAACATCGTGAGGAAACCGGCATGTCCTAGAACTAGAAATTCGAAGACATGTGACATCTACCAACCCGCACTGGGCCCGCGTGGTGGATTATAGCCCACTCCCTCTCATAGAGAGGAGGCTTGTTTCCCAGCAGTGGGAACAGTATAGGCTGCTGATGTATAGTTTGCAGACTTTTCCCTGTACTTGTAATTTAAGACGATATTACTAAATTTCATAGTTCTAGGTTAATGGAAAGTACCCTATTTTTGATTCTCTTGATACTGTCGAAATATAAAGATTTTTGCGGTATAAATGGCCGTATTTTTTTAACGTTTACTAATAAGTTTTTACTGTAGTACTGTAGACCTGAGTATATGGTTTTAATTTCAACTCGATCCCTCCACGAGCTCCTGAGATAAAGGGTCTTGACTGGCTGGGCAACAGATCTCCGGTTTCGTAGGCGGCCGAAGGGGATCCTGAAAAGGTTTCGTTTTTCCTTTTGGGAACAGAATCCTAAAAAAAATGAGAAAAGCAGTCACACTTACTTTTGTACTCTACATGAATAGTTTGAACCTGAGCCTTTATTTTATCTGGATCACCCAATAGCATGATTTTCAAAGTAGTTACCTACGTACTTGTCTTAAAAATAATAAATCGTTATTATAAATCTGAGTTTAGCAGTCGAGGAGCTCAGAGGAGCTCGTGGCTAAATTATAACAGCCACTCGGGTCGATCGTAAGGTTAAGTTGCTCTTGCCTAGATGGTCCGTGGATGGTTGACCACCCATTACATACCGAGTTACTTCAGTGCCTCGAAAAGCACCCGGCACCCATTTGTAGATATTTAACAGTCGTTACAGGTAGTCATTGGCTCGTAAAACTCACAACCAGTCTTAACAAGGGGTATCGTATTACCCAGTACTAACTGGATTGTGGATGTCAGATAGGCATTCGCTCCATGTAAAATACTAGTATTTACCTGCATCTGGTTAGACTAGAAGCCGACATCAACATAGTTGGGCTTGGCATAGGCTAGGCAGATAATGGATTCTAGCGCATATCTTCAAAATCCAATAAAACAAGAATTCTCTCCGCTAAAGAAATTAAAAGAAAATAAAGCTCACTGAATAATTAAGCCACAAAATGCCAAAATAAAATAAATCGACGATAACTGATTAACTATCCAATCTAAATTAGGATGTAACATAAAGGAAACCAGCCATTTGTCAAATTAACAGCTTTTCTATTAAAAACTGGTTTTGCGGTAAGACCAAATGGATTTACCTACTAAATTAAATATATCTTAATAAAGTCAACAGAGGTTACCGACCTGCAATCTTGGTTTGGTGATGATTATTCTACTTTTAAAAACTAATTTGATTATTGGAAAGGACAGAAGATTGTACAAGACTGTTAGCCTATAAAGGGCGTAAAAAATCCCGTAACGAAGTCGAATGATACTTTGTATTCTCCCCGTCATTTTTTCCCGATTTTTTTTTTATTCTGAACCTTACTTCTAGTTACAGAGATATTTGGGTTTCAAAGTTCCAAAATTTTAATTTAAAAAAACCAGCATAGTTTTTGGCGTGGGGTTTCTTAGTTTGATGTACGGAATGCTTCGTAAAGCGTGGGGCAGCGGGACTGTTCGAAAGAGATACGGCGGCCCTGGAACACAAAGGGGTAACAATGAACATGGATGGGTTTAAGTCGGCACAAGTCTAACGCTCCATTTCGTTCCGCTCTGAGCGGGAGGAGTCATTTGATGATATCCCATGCAAGAATAAAAAGAATCTTCTCCTTCTTGTTTGCCATATTTTTCCAGAGTGCAAAATATCCTTATAATAAATACTAATATCTGGAGAGAGCGGAGGGTTCTGGCGGGCTTCCAGTGACTAAAATTCAACGATTCCTATCAAGACCATGACTTGGGACCCGGATGATATTCCCACGTTTTCACGCATTCTTGACTGGTTCTTGACTGCCCTATAAAATTGTGTAGATACTATCCAGTCCTGACGGTCGATCACTTTTCAATCCTATTACTTAAAAATGTAAGTGCGAGGAAAGACGATGGCTACTTTGAAAAACTAATCGTGACGGGCAAGGCTGCCTGCGAGACAATTCTTGAAGGCATGAAAGCAAAGTCTGATGCCCATGGGTGGCATACAAATTCTCAATTCAAAACCAGGTTAAAGAAAGAACTTAGGAAATAGGGGTGAAAACTGGCAAACCATCAGTGCAATACAATACAATACAATCCCTTATTTTAGGCAACTAGGCCCATAAAACACAATACATATATATAAGCATAAAAACAATAACTATAAACTAATAGCTCTCCGCGGAAACGCCGATACAGCACACCCTTGAACTCGGTAGTACCTTCTTCGTTAATGGACATAGGTACAGTTTCTATTACACTTGTTTTAAAATTGATTTCCGTACATTAGTTTACGTGTTAACTAATCTTCGTGTGTGATTGATAATAAACCATTTGTTCACTTCGCTATATTAAAATGTATGAATAATGTGCGTACCTACAACCTTAAGCTCTGGCCACACTACAGAAGCCGACGAGCGAATCTCGCGCGGAACACGGGATACGAAAACGCGCTTTGATTGTTATTTAATGTTCAGTTATTATTTTAATTATTAGCACCAGTTGGAACACATGTATATAATAGTCGAGTACAATTAGACAATAAGGTGGATCGAAGTTTATAGTGGTCGGATTTTCATAGGACTTTTTTATTCAGTTTATAAAGATGTGGGAAGTTAAAAAAAAAAGTTTGCGGCTCGCGACTTTTTTTTTTTGTTTTGATTTTCCTTTGGAATATTTTTTTTTTACCATTATGTATAACTTGAATTTCGCCGAATTTATATGGTGGGGTAATAATGTGACCTGTGTGTATACATTAAACGCCAATTTAGACGATTAAATACAAATCTCAAGTTTTTTTTTTGAAAATTTCTTATTTTCTTCTATCTGTTTCTAAATGTACAAATTTAAAGACTAATTTTTCTTTCGAAATTGGTACCTGGTACTTTTTTACAGATAATTGACCAGAGCTATAATTGTTATGTCGCAACGTAATTATTCTATGCCGAATCAATCAATTTACATTATATTGCTTGTTTTGATTAATAAATATAATTAAATAGATACATAGTATAGAGTCCTCAACTTGACACTGGGTTAATTGATAGCTTAAGTAAGACTTTTCCTAATGTACGATTCCTGAATATTTTAATTTATTCGGGAACAAGCAGGGCTTTATCATACAGATAAACATGAAAACTACAGGTTTTTTTTATATAAATTGATTCTATTTAATAGTTACAAAATTAGGTACACATTTTATTAGTCTGAAAACACAAATGACAGGACTTTTAGTAAAAACAAAATACAATGTCAACAAAATATTGAGATCACGGCAAATGAAACTGAAAAGTTTTAGAAACACGATCTATTTCTAATAAAAACTTAAACACAATAATATGAATAGTACAATAAACCCATTTACATATTTATAAATAAATTATCAATGATCTCTAAAACTATTATGTAAGCATTTAAAGCGATTTAAATATATAAATATCGATAATTGTACTTCAGATGCTTCTTAAACAATGGCAAGTTATTCACTTATGTGAATAAATATCCACAAACTCTTATTAATCAAAATAATCCTTTCACACAAATATTTATAATTTTCATAATCATATCCATTTTTATTGCGTTGATGTTAGCTTCCGTCTACGAGTATTTACAAACAAACCATGTTGCTTAAAGAGTCGTTATCGTTCACAAAAAGTCATTATTTCAAAAAATCTTTGTCTCAAACAACATGCATTGAATCGGAATTCTATACAATCAAAACGCTCCATCCTAACCCTGCGCGTGCACATTTCATAGATCCATCCTTAACAATAACATACAGTATAAACGTATCATCTAAGGAGTATTTGAGTCGTTAACATTAGGTAGTAACATGGTGGTTAGTGTAGACCGTAGCCGTGGCCGTAAGACGCCACTGCGATGGGTGCAGCCGCGTAGTGGACTGGTGCCGCGTGTGCAACCGCTACTTGTTGCTGGAAAAATATAAAATGTACATATAAAAACAAGCAAAAACAGCCCTTACAGGTAGTCAGTATAAGGTAAGGTAAGGAGCGGCTGGGGTAAGGTAAGGTATAAGGGGTATCGTATTAAATGAAGTACTAACTGGGTTGTGGAGGTCAGATAGGCAGTCGTTCCATATAAAGTACTGGTATTCAGCTCCATCTGGTTAGACTGGAAGCCGACTCCATTATAGTTGGGAAAAGGATAGGCTAGGCATAGGATATATGATGGATCAAAAAACAGGCATCCAGGGCATGAAATAGTGCCCACCATAACTTAATGGTTGCCGAGATGGTAGAAGGAGCTTTGACAGACCAACGGCCATTAAGGTTGCCGAACTACAGAAGATCGCAGGGTAGACCTGCATGAGACTCCCACAGATTGACAGACGGGAAGTATAGCACGAAAGGGAAGACGCCTATTTACTCAGCATTGGTTGATGATAATGTCTCAAAAAGTTGAAGCGGAGAAAATAACTAGCTGGCTAGCCGCTGACATCATTATTCCAGAGTATCGGATAAAAAGGGAGAGCAGCGGTGGCCAGTGGTGGCGTCGACGACTTCCGAGCAATAAGCCGTGGGTTCGAACCCAGGCAGGCGCATTACTTTGTGCAATATATATCATTACCGCTACCCTCAAAAACGGCGAAGGAAAACATCGTGAGGAAACCGGCATGTCCAGATCCAAAAAATTCGAAGGCCCCGCGTGGTGGATCCACTGCACTACACTGCACTGGGCCTATTCCCTCTCATAGAGAGGAGACCTGTGTCCCAGCAGTGGGAACCTTATAGGCTGATGATGATGATTGGATTAAAGAACCTGGGAGGCTTTTACCATCCAGGAATTAATCGGTTCAGAACAGTATATTTTAAAAATAAAATATAATGCTGCCTTTCATCCCAATATCTCATTATTCTTTTCAATGTTACATTTCATAAACATCTCGCACACAAAAAAAAGTCGTGAACCTATTTTGAAACGGTAAATTCCGAAGCCGTGGACCATAGACCGAATAGTTTCTCTGTGCGTAAGTTGTGTCGCCAGTTCAAGGTTGTGGCTACTCAACCGTTGCATTTCACTGGTAATCGATTTTATGGCTGTTTTAACTCATAAACTACTTTCGATTTTTATTTACTCTACTAATCTTTTCTATTCACCATTGCCAGAGAATGGTCAGCAGCGTTCTCTGTGCTTTTGTAACAACCGTACTGTGATCGCCAACCCGCCTGCCAAGCGTGGCGATTATGGCAAAACCCCCCATGTTATGTCAATGTGGCGAAACTTGGGGGAGGCCTATGTCCAGCAGTGGACGTTAAAAGGGCTGAAATGATGATGATGATGATGATGATTCACCATTTTGAAGTATCATAATAGATTCTTCTTTAATTTTTAACTTGTTACATAAGCTTTTAAACTTTAAAAGCATCACTAGTTTTCATACAAAATTATTACAATATTTTGATTATTTCGAAGCTTTAGAAGTATATTGAAAGTGTAGTTCATTGTCCTTTTAAACCCATTTGCCAAAATGAGTTCACAAACAAGGTTCACACAATAATCCACACATTAATCACAGATTCCTACCACGTAAAGGGCGTTGAGATTCAAATACCTTTTACTCATATCCCGATAGATACCATTAAATTCTTGCACCACATTTCCCGTAAAGGGCGTATCCAAACGCTAAAGCAAAAAAAGTCCCACCACGCAAATAATCAGAGTACCTGGCAACTGGGTGAAAAACTTGACTTAACTCGGAATAACCATAACTGGCAATGGTAATAAGGCATTCCAGCCGCTTAAGTAAGTTTTATCAATGAGCAAAACACTTAAATAGTTATCGGGCATTTTTCTCGGAACGCCCAAGTGCTGTTATCTAGGGAATTCGGAGTAGTTTGACCAAGATCCACAAGTTGTAGCGTTTCCTTATAAGCGCACGCGCCATTACTGTTTGCGCAAGAGTCGCCGTCGGCTCGCAATCGTAGAGAAATCGGGTTTGTGTAATGTTGGCCCATGGCAAGTTATCAGCGAAAAATCATACTTTTATAAAAGAGATAAATCTGCCACAGTCTTGAGTCTTCAGTGTATCATAAAAGAATCTACAAGCTGCCTAAAAACCAAACCTTCGACAGAAAGTTAAAAAAATAAGTTCCTTATTTGGCTATGCGACTTAATGGTGAATGACTCACCTCCAGTTTATTGATATCGCTAGATGTTTGTCGGTTACATAAAAGGTAGCGCTGCTAAATAGCTCCCCAAAAGAATCCAACTATTTTTTTTTTTACAATATGGTGTTCCACAGGTATCGGAATATCAATTTTCAGCCCCCCAATTAAATGCGATCGCATGCTTCGCATTATAAAAGTCTATCTATCGTTAACATTGTTTTATTTTCGCCTTTAGTCGAAAATAATTGCTCAGAGGTTCAATGCATATGTAATCATTGGTTCACTTCACTCCAACATATAATATTTATTCACTGTCCTTAATAACAGAACATGATGCATATTTTCCCGAAGAGTTAAGTAGAAATTACCAATAGCATAGTACACCCATATTTTGTTATTCATGACTATATCGTTTGTGGTCGTAAGTCCTAGTCCTATTTGTACGAGGTTGTTGGGTTCACTTTCGTGAAAACAATCAAAATGTAAAAAAACTTACCGGATGGACGGCATGCCCGGACTTGTGCACGACGGCGTTGAAACCGGTGTGGTCATCCGCGGAGTACGAGACTGTCCGGGTGGAACCGTCCGGCTCCACGAGCGAGTAGCTTCCTGAAGAAATGTATGAAGAGAATTGTATTACATAACTTGACATTTATTGCCCCACATTGACGCTTATGGGTTAATGAGGAGTTAAAAGCACACATATTTAAACAAAATTAAACAAATAATTGGAAAATGTAAACTTGACTACCTAATTTGGAATTCATTAGAAAATTAAAGATGTAATTCCCTCGACTTCAGACTTTTCCGATGAAGTGAAAATCTGTAAGTCGAGATCATTACTATTTTGATTTTCGAACTCATTCCAATTTAGGCACTAGCAGATATTGGGTTCCTACATAGTTTCAGTCGATCGCACGTCAGTGGTAACACTTTAACCTAATCTAGCACATAACACAGTTTCCATTCTGTGCATTTTTATACTTTTTCTGTTACCACTGACTTGCGGCACAAACCACGAGTAGCCGCAATAGAGAACCTGAATTCAAGATTCTATCTTTCGCTAGTTCGCTACCATTTAGATTGTAATTACTTACAAAAGGTTAAAGGCCCTTCTACACTAACCTTTAACAACGTCGCCGTCACGCTCCTCCTGCTGCGACTTGATGTCACCGGTGTGCGGGTCTTTTACTCCATAGTTGAACGCATACTTTGGATACGACTGTGAAAATAAACATTGTGAACTTCTTAGTTTTCACAAACAGTCATTATGAAATGAATAAGTCTACACACAAGACAAATCACTAAATAAAATGCATTTAACGCTAATAGTAGATTATGCACCGAGGGGCTAAAGTTGTGTCTTATGTCACGGGCGTCATATTGAATCTCGAGCGCAATGAAGGATTCGGGATTTAACTCACGAGCAAAGCGAGGGAGTTAATACAAGAATCCTGAATGCAGCGAGGGATTCAAGCTAGCCCAAGGCAAAGACACCTTTAGCCCAGAGGAGGATACTCTACTTTTTACACCTACTGTCAGAAAATAATAGCCATAGTACGAAAACCAAAGTATTTATTAAATAAACAAAAAGTAAGAATAACTTATTTAGAACTAGTTAGTTATATGCACTTCAAATTAATAATTTAAAGTTTCAACATTCAAAGGTGTGAAAACTTTCGATTTCTTTGATTGGTGACTTTCCGATATCCTCTTTAAAAATGCTAATAGCTTAGCGTATGTCTTGATGTCTATATTGTGTTTCATGCTTATTGTTGACCTAAGCATTGAATAAGTACACCATAGGCTACTTGACTTCTGAGTACAAGATAAATGCTGAAAATACACTAATAGAACTGGTTCCGAAATGGATTTCACGCCTTTCGTACTTTTCCATTTTTGGAAATTGTCGTAGGCTTTTATATAAGTTTCCTTTGACTTTTCCGGCAGTAAATCATTGGAAATATTATTAGCTTCGGTTGTAATGAATTTAGGAGTACAATCACTTTCATCACTCGACATTTTATAATACTTTGTTGATAAATTTAAAGTTTAAATGCCAAAAGTTCGCGCCTTTATTGCGTCTACCAATAAGTAGCCAAGACACGATCAATTCGATTTTCAAAAAAAAAAGTCTCTTCTGCGGTTTTGTCGTCTGTGTCTATTGATATCACTCTCATGGAAGTGGCGTTTGTGTAAACTAAGCTTTATACAAGGCTGGTAGAATGGTTTTGGATGATTGGCTGTATGAATTTTGAATTTAGAACGTCATTGGAGACGCTCGTGAAAATAGAGTATTTTTGATAAAATGTGATAAATCGACTGTAGTACAGAACGGTTTTATTATTTATTTATTAAATCACAAAATCCACAGCAATCTTTGCGCAGTTTACTTAAAATAAATTAACTAATGTTTCAGCCAATTACTATTACGGTATTACGGCGCGGTACGGTATTTGTTATTTTTAATGCCAGTTTTAATGTGAATCCATTACTTTTAAAAAAATGGTTCGTAGTTATCTAACTATTCTTATAATTTTTGTCTTCGAAAACATGGCAACGATATGAAGAAGCAGTTGTTATGATTTTGTAGGAAATCGAGAATATCATCCACGTGTAGTAAGGGTATCGAGAATAGCTTTCCTCTTTCTGGCACCAAAGGGTGTTTGTTAGTACTATACTGCCAATTTAGCTGAGCATGTGAGATTCCAAATTCAAATCACATTATTGACCAGCGGGTCATAATGAAATCCAGTACAACATTATTGACCGGCTGTGCCCCCGGCCACTAATGACTCACTTTAGGTTAAGGTTGCTTGACATATAATTTGACATTTTCGAGCAGGTGGTGTGAAAACATATTTAAAAAATCATCAACCGGTGTATCTCATCTTCAAACTTTTTTAATCCCGATCGCAGCAGGTATTAACGGGTAGGTAGTATTGATTTAACCCTTCGAGGAAAACGAGGGAGATCAGAATCCTGAGAACAATGTTAGCTAACCCATTACTAAGACACTTTTATCCCCGAGAAGCATACTCTACTTTTCGCCTACTGCGAGGAAATAACCAATTCGATTTATGATATAATTATGGCGTTGTGCACCAACATAGAACCGCATGGGTTGCAGTGTTGGTATCATCATCATCATTTCAGCCGAAAGACGTCCACTGCTGGACATAGGCCTCCCCCAAGTGTCGCCACATTGATCGGTCCCGTGCGACTCGCATCCAGCGGATCCCCGAAACCTTCACCAGGTCATCGGTCCACCTAGTGGGAGGCCTTCCAACGCATCGTCTCCCGGTTCGCGGTCGCCATTCCAGAACTTTTCGGCCCCATCGGCCATCTGTTCTGCGAGCAATGTGCCCTGCCCACTGCCACTTAAGTCTGGCAATTCTTCGGGCTACGTCGGTAACCTTGGTTCTCTTGCGGATGTCCTCATTTCTGATTTGATCACGCAAGGAAACTCCGAGCATAGCTCTCTCCATTGCCCTCTGGGTGACTTTGAGCCTTCTGATGAGGCCCATTGTGAGCGGCCACGTTTCGGTCCCGTATATAATCACTGGCAACACACACTGGTCATAAACCTTTGTCTTGAGACACTGCGGTAAGTTGGACGAGAAGATACCACGCAGCTTCCCGAACGCTGCCCAGCCGAGTCGGATTCGACGATTGACCTCTTTCTCGAAGTTAGACCTACCCAACTGGACCGTTTGTCCCAGGTAGACATAATCGTCTACAACTTCGATAGTAGAGTCTCCGATCTTGATAGGAGTGGGTGTTACATGGGCATTCAACATGACCTTGGTTTTGTCCATGTTCATTTTAAGACCCACTCTTTCGGAAGCTCTACTGAGGTCATCGAGCATTGTACTGAGGTCCTCCATGGTCTCAGCCATGACCACTATATCGTCGGCAAATCGAAGGTGAGAGATGTACTCGCCATTGATGTTGATGCCTAGCCCTCTCCAGTCCAGAACCTTGAAGATATCCTCCAGTGCAGCGGTGAACAGTTTCGGAGATATGACGTCTCCCTGTCTCACACCTCGCTGCAGAAGGATAGGTTCCGAGGTCTGGTCCTGAAGTCGGACTGACATGGTGGCGTTTTTGTACAAACACTTCAGCACCTCGATGTACCGATAATCAATTTGGCACCGTTGGAGAGACTGCAGTACAGCCCAAGTCTCGATCGAATCGAAGGCTTTCTCATAGTCCACAAACGCTAAACAGAGAGGCAGGTTGTACTCTTCGGTCTTCTGTATAACCTGTCGCAGCGTATGTATGTGGTCTATGGTGCTAAAGCCTTTACGGAATCCGGCTTGTTCGGGAGGCTGAAAATCGTCAAACCTGCGCGCGAGACGATTCGTGATGACTCTTGAAAACAACTTGTAGACATGGCTTAGAAGTGAGATGGGCCTATAGTTCTTCAACCGGGCATTGTCGCCCTTTTTGAAGAAGAGTACCACCACACCCCTGCACCATGCCTGAGGCGTTTTGCCCTCGAGTATGACGGAACCATACAGCTTCTGAAGGGCCTTAAGTACCGGTTTTCCACCCGCCTTCAGAAGTTCGGCCGTAATTCCATCATCACCCGGTGCCTTGTTGTTTTTAAGCTGTTTCAGAGCCATCCTAATCTCGTACAGGCTGATGTCCGGGATGTCTTCGGTGTAGTGTCGGGTCAGTCTAGCTCTTGGGTCATTCGCTAGATTTACAACGGGTTTCCTGGTTGACGTGTACAACTGCCCATAAAAACTCTCGATCTCCCTCAGTAGCTCCGGTTTGGCGGATACGATTCTGCCATCGTCGGTCTTCAGTTTCGTGAGCTGGCTCTGCCCAATAGCCAGATCTCTTGCAAATATCTTTGAGCCTTTATTCCGCTCAATGGCGTCTTTAATACGCTCGGTATTAAAGCGGCGGAGGTCGCTCTTCAAGGATTTAGAGATCTGTCTATTGAGCTGCCGGTATTTCCACGCGTCTTCTGAAGACTGCAGGATCATCTCACGCCGTTCCTTCATGAGCTTGAGAGTATGATCAGAGAGTTTTTTGTTCTTCTGTGTACGACGCGTCTTGAAGAACTTAGACCCTGTCGTATGGACAGTTTCCACGAATCCATCGTTGCATTCGTCCACTGAGCTTCCTAGGCACTCGAAACGATTCTGGAGTTCAAGCTGAAAGCTCTCGGGGTTTTGGATCTGGATCTGTGCTGGTCGGAGCGTAGACTTCATCAGTCGAGACCTTTCTAGCTTAATATTGATGTTCAATGTGCCTCTTACCATGCGGTGATCGCTCCCAGTTTTCACCGAATTGATCACAGAGACATCATTGAACATTTGCTTCTTGGTTGACATGATGAAGTCAATCTCATTTTTAGTTGCACCATCGGGGCTCTGCCAGGTCCACTTCCTGTGCTCACGCTTTTTGAAGAAGGAGTTCATCATATAGAGGCCCTCCTTCTCCATAAAACTAGCCAGTTGGTGTCCCCGGTGGTTCCGACATCCAAACCCAAATTGCCCCACCTGCAGCTCATCTCCGTCTCGCTTGCCCAGTTTCGCGTTGAAGTCCCCCATGACAACGGTAAAGTGAGTTTTGAAACCATGCATGGCTTTGGAGATATCCTCATACATGGTTTCCACTTCGTCGTCGGGGTGTGCCGAGGTCGGGGCGTAGACCTGTATGACCTTCAGCGAATATCTTGAGGATATTCTGAGTATCAGGTACGCCACCCTGGTCGACACACTCTCGATCTTCACCACGTTATTCACAAGGGACTTGTGGACGATAAACCCAACACCACCCTGGGACTGCCGGTCACCCTCTCGGAAATAGAGTAGGTTGCCGGATTTCAGGATCATCGTGTCCTCCCCCTCTCTTCGGACTTCAGATAATCCTACAATACTCCATCGCAACCTGCTCAATTCCTCCTCGAGTTCCGTTATCTTCTCGTTGGTCCGGAGTGTCCGCGTGTTATATGTTGCCAGGTCAAGTCGTCGGTATAGGCAGCCGGATCCCTTCCGGAGATTCTTCGCACCCCTTGCCACGCCGTAACCTCGACCGCTACCATAGTCGAGGGTAGACGGGCTGCCGGGTACTAGGGGCCATTTCTGTTTTGCGCTCATAAGGGGGGTTTTGCCATAATCGCCACGCTTGGCAGACGGGTTGGCGATCGCAGTATGGTTGTTGCAAAAAGCACAGAAAAAAACGCTGCTGCCCATTCTCTGGCAAGTCCCTTAGTCGCCTCTTACGACACCCACGGGAAGATATGGGATGGTGCTATTCTTAACGTCCGACACCATACAGAGCGAGTGTTGGTATATAAGGGGTTATTTTCCCTTTTTAGGGTTCCGTTGCCACATGGCAAAAACGGAATCTTTATAGATTCGTCCTATCCGTCTGTCTGTCTGTCTGGACAGTAAGGAAATTAAATTCTGATGGAATTTCAACTCTCAGTGTTAAACCGAGAGGCATATACATACATAGATACCCAACGTATGTATAGGTACTAGAATATTTGAAATCTGTGTGATACTTGCTCAAGTGTACATACGTAGCGACTATTGAGTAATCCCTAATAAAACTGACGAAGACTGGTTTTAATCAGCTGCCGTGTCTGAAGCACGTCTTTTTACAAAATGGCACCGCTATCATGCTACTCAGGCTTCTTTGGAACTAAACTAGTATGATTACTCATTGAAAAACGGGTGGAAAGTAACTTATTTAATTTTATGGAAGCTTTTGAGAATACGCTCAAACTCAAAGCATTTATTTCAATTACACAATTACAGGCACTTTTGATAGTCAAAAAAACAAAAGCGAAGCTACAGTCCCAGTCACAGGGCATAACAACTTGTGAAAGTACTGTAGTTGCCCATTCCAAAGCGTAGTGTAGGTAGATTTTATTATAAACTGTATGTCCCACTGCATTGCAATCAAGATCTTTAAGAAAACCATTGCCGTTTGCAGCTGTTGCATACAGTGGGTACCACCCACAATGTGGTTATTTATTTTAAGCTCATAAATCTACACGATACACATACTACGATACTTATAAATTATTTTCATCCTATGGGTACCGTTATACCATTGTACTAATGGTCAATCGTAAGGAAATCTTATTCACTAAAATGTATCATTACCAGTATGTTTCAGATTAATTATTTTCCACAATTTTCCTGATCATTTAATTTCGCAACATCGAATTATAGCATCATTCGATGTCGGTTTATACTGGTACCATCAAGGTGACTCATACGTGTCAAATAGCGTAGAACTGGTGGCATTAAAAGATAAGATTGAATTGCATCAAGGTACGTAAATAAAATGAGGTATGCATCAGCCTTCAGGGCTGTTTATTAATATACTGCATTTTAGGCATTGGTAAACATATATTTTTAAATATATGTGCGAAAGTAAAACACTAGACAGTGCATGCAACCCCCTCTTAAATGTTCTAAGTCCCGAATGTCGGGTAAAGTTTACTCGATTCCGATTATTCAATAAATTCTAATTATGTTATCACTAATCTTTGTCTGAATCCAAACCTTCCAACAAACACATACAGTACTCGCTACTAAGACGCTTGAAGCAATTAAATATAGCGTCAAAGCTCTAAGCAACCCCCTATGTAACAACAAAACGATTCTTCTTGTACAAAACGAAAGCCGTTTTGAAATTGGCTGCTAAATAAGGTAGATACACATTTAAAAACGACACTGATTCGAGTCGACAAACTGTAGTGCAGATTATGATGAAATAAAAAAAACTGTCTTTTCTGGCTAGCAATGATACCAGGTTAGGCACTAATTACACGAAAAACAAAACCGTTATCGGTATCAAAGAAGGTATTAATAAAAGGAAAAGCGATTGGCACAATAAAATTTACTATAGCAGTTTTACAGTATACGTTTTTTAAAATGACTTGGTCACTAACAGTAACCAATAACTCTGGTAATGGGATATTTACCAAGTAAAATATCGGGAACTCGAAACAAATAGTAAACATGGTAAATATCCCATATATTGTGTTGCTCAGTATACTCACAAAAGTTTCAGCTGGTACAGCGTGTACTACTGGGGCAGCATGAACCACAGGAGCTGCATGGATCACCGGCGCCGCGTGGACCACTGGAGCGTGGACCGCGACGGGCGCATGCGCGAAGTATCCACCGTATTCCACCGGCACTGCCACCGCCACCGCTGCGCTCACGCATGCTAGTACCAAAAATGTCTGGAAGAAGAATAAAAGTTGTGATTATTAATCGAAAAGCTTCTAGGATCCTGACCCGTTGTAGGAATTCGAAACTCTATAGGTAAAAGTGATAGCCACTTGTTATAAACCGTATGTTGTTTTTACGGTACCATTCTTGAAAGTGTGTACGAGTATGGTATTGGCCTATTAAATAATCATCCACCAAATACTCTCTACATATACAGGGTGTAACGGAAGAGGCATATACATACTTAAGGGTGTGCTACAGACCATCAAACTGAACATGTTTTTATACGGACAAACTTCATAATAGCGAAAAAAATATCAGCTACCCCATACATTTGAGTCGAATTGGTATTGACATTTTGTATGGGGCAGCAGATAATTTTTTCGCTATTACGATGTTTGTCTGATGGAGAAAAATGTTCAGTGTGATGGTCTGTAGCACAACCTTAAGTATGTATATACCCTTTCCGTAACATCCTGTATACACTATAGACCGTGGAGACTGGCACAAGAAAAGGGAGACCCAGCAGTGGGTGACTTCGGGCTGTGGCTGATGATGATGATGATATAATCTTAAATATTTGCAACAACTTGAAGTCGATGTTTAAAAAAGGTATAAAAGATAAAAGTCGGAAAAGTTCAGTACTGTGTTTTTCTTAAAAAGTTTCATATTTTTATTCACCGGTTTTAAACCAGGATCATGATTGGCATAGAGGAAGTAAAGCACCTTATTTTTATTCTGAGCCAAGGGCCTTACATGGACTTAGGTAAAGAAAAAAGCTGCTAGATTTAAAATTCATGCTATGATTTGAAAAGAGGTTTGATGTCGAGCTACCAACCTGTTTGTTGCCCACGGGCATGATTTATATCTCCTGGCTGTTTCCGTGTTTGCTTAAGAGGAGAGATGCTAGGGTTCTACCTATTGCATCATACAAGCTTTCGTTGTGGAAAGTATTCGATAAGCTTAGGTTTATAAAATTTGCAGTTGCCAAAATAAAAAAAAGGTTTACAATTTTTAATGCCTCAGCCATTTCTATAAGAGTTTAAATTGCTTAAAGTTTTACAAATTTAATAACAGCAAAGGAAAAAATGATTTTGGCCAATATAAGAATAATTTGGTGAAATTCAGCCTTCTCTGTTCCGCTGTTCAGCAAAAAACTGATACAGGAAAAAAATCGTTTGAAATATAACACTTATCACACAAAATGATAAAAGCCGCCAAAAATTCGTAAATGCCGCAACTTACCCGCATATTCGTATCTTAGCTGCACAACGACACTACACACTCCCGGCGACTCGGGTCGGCGCAGGCGTCTTATAAATATAGGACCCCACTCTATGCACCTGGCTACGATGCACCTTCAGGGGACACATTCATAGATACGCTTGGTACTATGCGATTGTTTTAGCGGCGACAACGCAGACACAGACAGCAAACGTTGGTGATAAGAATTATGACTGGTTTTTTTAAAGATGGGATAAGGGAGCCTTTAGCTCCTTTAGCCGTTGGTCCTCAAGAGCAGAAAGGAAGTTACTTCTAACGCTATCGACGTGGCAGAGTCCTGGTCGACGCTCATATAGCTTAAGGAATCATCGACATGACGAAAATATAAGTATTTTAAACGGTCCTCCAAAGTAGCAAAGACTTTCCAAAATATAATAATGATAGGTATCTACTTAAATGGCTGATTAAATGACTCAATAGATTAGGCTTCCAAAAATGAGAAAACATAATGATGAGTGACTGAAGATAAAATTAAAATATTTGGAGATCTTCCAAAAATTACCTATAACCAAGTAGGTACAACGTTGGGTCCGGTTTTAGAATCTGACTCACGGGTAATTGTAATAAAATTACCAAATGTTATCCCATCGAAGAATTGGAGTAACAAATCGGATAAAGCTTATTGATGCATCGATCGATCATGCATTTTCACGTGCAGAATAAACAGAGCTGCATCAAATCTAAATTAGGTTCATAAATTATACTTGAAATTCCTGAAGTAATACCTGGTATTATTTATTATCTTTACAGTAACATTCCATGAGAAACAGCAACAGCAAGCCAACAAGGCAATAAAAACCTCAAATGCTGTCTGATACAATTTTCCAAATGTCATTTAAAAAAAAAAGATTTATTACTATAATAAATCTATAATAAACTACATTGTTGCCTAGAAGTCTGTGGGTAAATAAAATAATATAGTAACTAATACCAGCCTTCTACTATACCATCATCATCATCTGCCAAGCCTTAAACTATCGGTCGGCTTCCAGTCTAACCTGATGCAGCTGAGCACCAGTATTTTACATAAAGTGACTGCCTATCTGACCTCCACAACCCAGTAACTGGATAATACGATACGTATTGCCCTTAGTATACGCCCTTGGTAAGACTGGATATCCGACTTTTGGCGTCTGACTACTCGTAACGACTGTCAAAGATCTGCAAATGACAGCCGGGACCAACGGCTTAACGTGCTTTCCAAGGCACGGAGGAAACTCGGTGCAAATTATGGTCACCCATCCACGGACCAACCTCGGCAAGCACGGCTTAACCTTTAAGATCGACTTGTGCGGCTGTAATTATTTAGCCACGAGCTCCGCCCTAGCCCTCTACTATACCACTTCTGCGTAAAAGCCAATTTAAAAAAAAAAATGTTTTAATTTCCGGAAAAGGGATGAATGAGCATTGATTACATTAATGAAAGGAGTTGGTATTCATTGCATGTGTATTGGGAAATATCCACGTACAATAAACTTTGGCTCCAGTCTTTTTCATTTTTATGGATCTTTTGCTATTGTTCTGATTGTCTCCTTTATTGTTTCGTCCTACAACAATAGTTATCCTTTTGATAGTGCAATCATATTATATTTAGCCATCCATTTAGGTGTCGATTAATGCAAGTGCAAAGGGTCATACAACCAATACCTACATAGAAAAATGTCGATATCACACTGATACGGAGGATATTGCAGAATGCTGTCTAGTATTTGTTCTACATTTTAACCGATATATTACTGTCATTGCTTAGTGTAAATATTTTATTACGAAACTGATATAGTCCCACGCCAGTTGAACTGATTTTGTATACTTTAAAGGTTTAGAAAGTGTGTTTCAGCTAATTGCTACACATTCGGCCTTATATAATGTACCTTATGGCTATATACCTACGTGTGTGAACCAACTGACATATTTTAAGGTACTGATAACAAGACCTAGAGTAATTATAGAGTTGTAAAATGGCCAGCCCGCCTAGATTTTGTAACTTCTTATCTATGAGGGCCCACATTTTAAAATAGGATCAATGTGTAGATTACCTAGTAGACATACATAGCATATACCTCAGTTGAGTTTGACGGCACGTTTGGCGCAGTGGTTGAGCAATCGACTGCTGCGCTGCGTGTCGCGGGTTCGATCCCCGCACGGAACAAATATTTGTATGGCCTACAGATAGTTGTTCCGGGTCTGGCTATTTGTGTATGTTAGTTTAAATGTTTGTAAACGCACCCACAATACAGGAGAAATTTATAGAGTGGGGAAACCGTTTTATTAAACAAAAGTATGATGATGTGATTAGTGTGGTTAGCTACGGAGTGTCTAGTCGTAAAATTCTGGTAGGTAGGTCTCTTTAGTTTTACACATTCAGTTTTACTTTTTTTGTTATTCGTACGGGGATCGAAACCGCGACATGCAGCGCATCAGTCGATTGCTCAACCATGGCGCCAACCGTGCCGTCTGAAGATGATACCAGTATCCAGAATTCAACAAAACATTACTTTGGTGGTCTTACCATAATGTGTTATTTAATATACCTACGAGTATAAGAGGATTTGGTTCTGGTTTGGTGATATTTGCCCGTCCGTCTGTTACCTCTTACGACCTCACGGCTGAACTCCATCCTTATAAGCCATGATGGGTCAGGACATGGAATATATTTAATAGCGGGAGTTAAGATCAAAACCTATTATAGAATTAAGTTCAGTATAGACATAATTTTACGACTGTAATCCCAGAAGGGTTAAGCTTCCACATAGGTTACCTTATTGTACACCTACATTTTGACAGTGGGCGAGCCTATTGTCATCAACCAGGCACAAATCCAGACTCCGTGACTGAGAAATTCCTCATAGAAAAACCCAATACAACTTTGCCCGGCCCCCGAATCGAATCCAAGACCTTTTGCTCCTCTAGACCAACGAGGCAGTCAGTTCAGTATAAAGTCATACAAAAAGCTGTATTGAAGACATCATACGATGCATGCGACATAATAGATTTAAGACTCGTTTATTTATTACTAACTACATCGCTTTTAACTTGACAAGGTCTCACGAACTCTAAAATGTCGCTTTGAGGTAGTGCCGAGACCTCCTAGCTACGAGTACATAAACTAATACATTCACTACTAAACTTAAACGTTTCACTTTTAAACCGACTTCCAAAAAAAAACGTTCAGACGAATTGACCCGGTTTTCAATGCGTCTGAACGTTTTTTTTTGTGTTATGTTCAGCGATATATTTGTAAATTGTGAACAGATATCGATAATTCTTTTTTGTTTGAAAGAATATTATTTCTCCGTTTAAACTTGGTGAAGATCTGGTGCTGATCCTCAGAGATATACAATGGAACTCTTTAATAATAGACAAAAATCTGTCGTGATTGCTACAATCGCTTTATTGTTTATACTTACATACTTTGATCTTGTTTAACACTAAATCAAGATGTTTTACTAAGTCCGTGTTATTTTCTTATCAAAAGTTTCATGGTAGCATCTTAGCACCCATCGCCGGAGCTGCGCTGTCTAGGACCACTTCTTATGCAAAGTGTATCTTTGTCCGCACTAAGTCTGTTTTACGTCATCTCAGTACTGCATAGAATTTCTTAAAAGGAAGCTGTCTGTCACATTCCTCGCGAACATTAAAATTCTTAACAAACGGTATTTTAGCGGCGGATGTTGACAACAGAATACGTTCCCTAGTTTTATACGAAACCGGGTTTATTTATTAAGTTACTGAACGGAAATTGATCTTTTGCAAGTAAGACAGCGTGTGAATTGAATTACTAGTATTAACTCAAATATTTTAAAAGTATCTAGTTTTTTAGGATCCGAGGAACCAAACACAGGGCCTGTGGATTCCTACAAACGATGCCTCATCTAGTGTTCTGCTTTTTAGTGTCCGAAGCGACTGATAAACCCGAAGAAGAAAAAGCATTTACATAGTTTATACGTTCAAGTAAAGGTACATTCTTAACCGTCTCTAGGAACCAAATTGCCCTAAACACGTTAAAATTAATTACTACAAAAATCTATGCCGAAGTAATAAATCGAATACTACAGTAAATGAGACCTATATTCCTAAATAGAATTAAAGTAATAAAACATACTATTCCGGCATAGTATTTCATGTTGAAATTCGCTCTAGATTGCAATGAGGTACGCACTCGAGATGCATGGCCGTGTAGCAAATTAAATTCGTGGCTGCACCGGTTCATTAGGTCTGTCGCACATAATGTAATCAACGTTTAACTTTGCCACTGCTTGGACACTGTGTCTCCTCTTCGTGAGACCTCGTGGCCCAAATGCGGGTTGACGAGAATTTCTGCTTTCTCTCACCGTTTTGTAAGTAGTGAAGATGATTTTAACATCATCATCTTATAAACCCGGAATCAGTCACTACTGGGAATAGGTTTCTCCTTTCTTCTGCTATACATCCCGTCTCTGAGCGTACCTTAACTAGGTGTTGCCTGCGATATTGACAATATCGAAATAATTTATGCAAAGTAAAGTACCAAATGGAGTTAGGCGGGACACCTAGCAAGACGCGGTGATCACAGGTGGAGTACAGCCGAGACCAAGTGGCGTCCAAAAACTGGTAAAAGAAATGTGTGTCGTCCAACGACGAGATGGGCAGACGGCATAGTTGCCATTGGCGGAAAAAACCTGTAAGAGGCTGGCGCAAGAATGTGGAGATTGGCACAGGAAAAAAGAAGCCTATGCCCGGTGCTATGCAGTGGGTGAATTCAAGCTGTGGATGATGATGGAAGTACCATCTCAACATGAATGATGTAATCAAGGTTTTTGTAACAAACTACTGATTTAAAAGAGTGTACATGGAGTTTCTTGCCTGTTCTTCTCCATAGAGATCTACGCTTTGGAATGGGCAACTGCAGTACTTTCACAGTTATTATGTCTTGTGACAGGGACTGTAGCTTCATTCTTATTGTTGGTCGACTATTCAAAAGTGCCTGTAACGTCTATTTGAAAATAAATGATTTTGATTTGAAATACCTGCCTGGGTCAAGCCGCAAGTCGCGGTCACCACTATCAGCTAAAAGTGATTTTTGAGTTGACAATATGCTCGTACGTTATCGTTGCCAAGTGTAAGTTCTTTCAGAGTTTACAGCAGAGCGTCCTGCTATGATATAAACGTTAGCATTATAGCTGTTATGTGTAAGAGCCTTACGAAAGGTGTGGGGGATTCGGCTTTATGTTTACAAGTTAAGTGTCCTTACCATTTTGAGAATAAACTGACACAGGTAGAATGTGTGTGTGCATTGACTTCCTGTGTACGTATTTTCATTTAATAATATCAAATAGTCTAACAAAACACTGCTTTGACTTCCTGTTAACACATTTTAAATATTATCTGTATTAAATATCCAACTGCCGACTTCCGGTTGTCAGAATTACACCTTATCAAACAGAACTTGCCACAGAGCGCACTATCGGCTGGACCGTCGACTGGTGAGGTCGATGATTACCATTATATACATGTATAAGTGTAAAATGTGAACAAAAGTTGATTATTAAATTCAGTATTAGCAAAGTGATTTGAGTTTTATTCTGTAATATACAAGTATATTACACTTAGAGCATATGAGAACGCATACGTTCCTATAGTTCAGAAGTGGGATGAACGCAAAATACGCTTCTGTGCCATCTAAGAAAATGTAAGTAACGTGAAAGTTTTATTTTTACCCGAAATATAGTGAATCCTTTTTTTTACTTGTTACTGTGAATTTGTGTTTTAGCATTCGCTATACTTCTGCTAACGTTTTACGAAAAATGACATTACAAAAAGTGATTTTGTGTGTTCCAATTTATTAAGATGATGAATTATGATACTGATTTTACAATTTTAATTTTGACTATTCTGCAAAGACAAACTATTTGTTCCCTTTTCTTTTCTTGCTCAAATTCAGTGCCAGTACTAAATACAACCTTAGAGCACTACTATTAAGTATTTTTTACTATTGCTGTATTTTGTTTTTTTTTTGTTTTTTAAAGTTTTAGTTTGATTATAAACTGGGCCTTAAAGTATAGTTCTTCACTAACTAAAAAACTTCTTAAACTATTTTGAATGATCGCCTTAAATGATTGTGATGAATGAGAATAGTGACGCATACATTTGAGTTTCAGAACCAAAATGGATAGAAATAATTATTATTCGAAACCTGGTAGCCCTATCCTACCATCCAAGCGAACTCGACCGGATAGTGAAGTTGGGAGACCGAACCGACATAGACGTAATGATGATGAGATTCATAGAATGATAGGGAACACCCGTGCCGATGAGCTTGAGCAACGGCCGGGTGCGGACCAATTGATTTTTGGTGAGTCTCGTGCTGGTGAGCTTGAGCGACAGCCGAGTACAAGCCGTGCGTTTACTGGCGAGCCCCGTGCCGATGAGCTTGAGCAACGGCCGGGTGCGAACCAATTGATTTTTGGTGAGTCTCGTGCTGGTGAGCTTGAGCGACAGCCGAGTACAAGCCGTGCGTTTACTGGTGAGCCCCGTGCCGATGAGCTTGAGCGACGGCCGAGGCTTTCCAGTAAACGTACAAGTGATATGATGAGCGGTGACCTTGAGCGATGCTCTAGAAACAGGGAATTGGACATGAGACCAGTGCAGCATTCGGATTACACCGAGGATGAATTGAGGAGACCTTTGAGAAACTATACTACGATACGAAGTACACCCGACCGAGCGAGAGCAAGCAGATCACGGAATGGAAGGCGTTCGAGAAGCAGATCTCGGAATGAAAGGCGTTCGAGAAGCAGGTCACAGGACGGAAGGCATACGAGGAGCAACAGTCATCACGATCAACGGGCGCAAGGAACAACCAGGTATGAGAATTCGAATCCAAATATGTTTTTGCAATTTATTGATGCGCTTAAGGGGTTTTCAAAATCAGGCAGTCATAAATTGGCCAATATGAGTAATGTTATTCCAGAATTTGACCCTATGTCCAAAAACCAGAGCATTTTAAATTGGATCAATAAAGTCGAGGAATGCGCAGACATTTATGAATGGGAAGAAAGGGAAATCATTTACTATGCACTTCCAAAGCTCACGGGTTTAGCTAAGTCATGGTATCAGAGCCTCCCTAGCGTAAAATTTACCTGGTTAGAATGGAAGACGAAACTTTTTCAGTCGTTTCCATGCAGAGAGAATTACGCAGAGTTATTGACAGAGATGCTTACGTTGAGGGCTAAATATGGGGAGCCTTTAGAGCAGTACTATTACTCTAAACTTAACTTGTTACATAGATGTCAGATAACGGGGAAAAGGGCTGTAGATTGTATACTATACGGCATAGAAGATAGGGCCATTAAAGTAGGAGCTCAAGCAGCACAATATGATACGCCTGAGCAAGTCCTTAGATACTTAAAATCTGTTAAAGTAGGTCAGCCAAGAGAAAAAAATAGCAGTAATTTAAAAATTAGAAACGAAAATAATAAAACTTTAGGGTTACAATCAGAGAAAACTAATCGGTCTGATAATAAATCTAGTTCTACGGTAGCTAAACCACCAATTAGATGCTTTAACTGTCGCGTTGAAGGTCATCCCAGCTTTAAATGTCCTAAACCTATCGAAAAATGCAATAATTGTCACAGGCTCGGACACGTCGCTAATAACTGTCCCTATATCACACAAAAGAGTCGCGAAAACGTTAAACCCGACGGAGTAGGACAAGAAAAACAGGTTCTAAAGGTAGACTGTAACACCAGCATCAGTAGTACGAAAATTCACCATCCAAATGATAAATATATTGTTAATGCAAAACTAAATGATTTTCCTATTTCTTGTTACGTGGATCTTGGTAGTGAATGTTCGATAATGCGACAAACTGAAGCAAAGGATTTTAAATTACATATAGACCATTGTGATTTACCTCTTATGAAAGGACTGGGTAATAATTTAGTACAGCCGGTAGGTAAAGTTCGGGCGACTATAGAAATTCAGGGAATTAGGGAAACCGTCGATATTCTGGTCGTGGACGACTCAGTGTTAAAATATCCAATGCTTTTGGGTCATTCCTTTACCGAACTTCCTGGTATTCTAATAACTAAGACTCCATCTCGTCTTATATTTCAAAGGACAAATAAAGTATTCCTGATGATTTCTGAGGGAACGGATGTTCCAAGTCATGCGATGAAGTCTATACCAGTTTATTCAGATGGGTCTTTTACCGGTCAGATTTTTATAAACGGTTCTGTGAGGGGGAGAATTGGATCAGAGTTCTATCTTTTGCCTGGAGAATACACCTTGACGAATGGCGTAGGACAATTACTAGTTCAAAATTTGACATTAATGACCATCACATTCAAACAAGATATTTTAATTGCTCGCGCCATACCTCTGGATAATGTTAGCCGCGTATGTCAGTTAACCATTTCCGATATCGATGACAATAATTCTATTAATTATGGCGACTCTTTAACTAAAACAGAACTCGATGATTTAAAATCCGTGTCACGCGACTATAAAGACTGTTTTTCTAAAAATTTTAAAGATCTTGGTTACACAACTGTGAGTGAGATGGAAATTAAACTTAAAGACTCTGAACCTGTTGCTTATCGCCCTTATCGAATGCCCTATTCTGAGAGAACACTAGTCCGAGATATGGTTCAAGAAATGGTGGATGCTAACATTGTTCAAGAGTCATCATCTCCTTATGCTAGTCCAATAGTGTTAGTTAAGAAGAAGACTGGTGAAAAACGTCTTTGCGTTGATTACAGAGCACTCAATCGTAAAACAATAAAAGACCACTATCCCATTCCTCGCATAGACGATCAAATTGATCTATTGGCTGGTCATAAATATTTTATATCATTAGACCTTGCTTCTGGCTACTATCAGATTCCGATTTCTGAGCAGTCTAGAACAAAAACTGCATTCGTGACTCCAGATGGCCAATACGAATATTTGCGAATGCCTTTTGGCCTGGTTAACGCTCCGTCTGTTTTCCAGCGAACAATAAACAAAATCCTAGCTGATGCAAAGATCAAGTTCGCTGTCATATATATGGATGACATATTGGTTCCTTCGCATAGCTTTGGAGAAGGTCTCTCCCGACTCCGTCAAGTTTTGCAGTTACTTCGAGAGGGGGGCTTAACTCTAAAGCTAAGTAAATGTCACTTCTTCTACAGAAATATTGACTTTTTGGGATTTGAAATTGGCCCTGATGGTGTTCGTCCCGGTGCTAGAAAGATCAATGCCGTCTCTAATTTCCCAGCTCCTAAAAATCCCCATGAGATACGGCAGTTCATGGGGCTTGCGAGTTTTTTTAGACGGTTCATTAGAAATTTCGCCATATTGGCAAGACCCTTAACAGACCTTTTACGCAAAAACTGTGAGTGGGTCTGGAGTTCCGAACAGGCCTCCGCCTTTCAGACCCTCAAAGATGCATTGGTAGAACGCCCTGTTATTTCTTTGTATGATCCCTCTTACGAGACGCAACTACACACAGACGCATCCAAACATGGAGTGGCCGGTATCCTTTTACAAAGAGGTAAAGATGGTACGCTGCGACCAGTTTCGTACTATAGTCGAAAAACGACTATTGATGAGCAAAAGTTCCATTCGTTCGAACTGGAGACGTTGGCCGTTATTGCCTCTCTTAATCGTTTTAGAGTATATTTAATTGGTATTCACTTTAAAATATATACAGATTGTAGTGCCTTGAGGACAATACTGACCAAGCGCGATCTTATCCCTCGAATAGCTCGCTGGTGGATACAAATACAGGAATATGACTGCGATATCGAATATAGATCGGGAAGTAAAATGATGCACGTTGATGCTTTGAGTCGACATCCCATTGAACCCCCTATTCCAGAAACTCACATCGTTGACATCCTCAATATTGAAACGGATAATTGGTTGAGCACAGCCCAATCCATAGATGATGAAATAATGTCCATAAAAAAAATATTGACCAATCCAGACATTGATAAAATTGTCGAAATCCATAATAATTTTAAGATTAAGAATGGTCGCGTTTATCGCATAGTAGAGAACGGCCTTCAGTGGGCCGTCCCAAAAGCTATTCGTTGGCAAATACTTAAGAAAAACCACGACGATATTGGTCATTTCGGATTTGATAAAACGTTAGCTCGGATTAGGGATTCATTTTGGTTTCCGAAGATGCGACGGTTCGTTAAAAAGTATGTTGCCGCTTGCCTTGAGTGCGCGCATCACAAAGTACCAGGTGGTCCCCGTGAAGGTGAACTTCATCCTATAACAAAAGTGGAAAAACCGTTTCATACGATACATGCGGATCACTTAGGACCGTTTGTACGTAGTAAACGTGGCAATTGTTACTTACTTGTTATTGTCGATGGGTTCACGAAATATACAAATATAACACCAGTTAGGAATACAAAAGCAACCACAACTATCCGAGCTATAAGGGAACATACCAGTTATTTTGGTGCTCCCATACGATTGATAACCGATAGAGGTTCATGTTTTACAAGTAACGTCTTTAGTAAGTTTATTAAAGAGACTGGTATTAAGCACATTCTTAACGCTGTTGCAACTCCAAGGGCTAATGGCCAAGTTGAGAGATTCAATAGAACGATTTTAGATGCCCTTTCCACTAAGACCCATGGGAAAGATGATAGGACTTGGGATGAATATGTGCCAGATATACAAATAGGGATTAATACCACTAAGCATAAAACAACACAAAGAAGTCCCTCAGAGCTACTTTTCGGATTTAAAGTAACGAATGTTTCAGAGTCCATTTTAAGTGATATTATTAGTGATACATCAGATAATAATCTAGACCAAATATCAAAAATGCGCGAAAAATCAGGAGAACTAATAAAAAAGCAGCAAGAAAAAGATAGAGAACGTTTTAATAGAAATAGGAAAGTAACTAATCAAACCGTTTACAAAGAAGGAGACTTAGTAAGGGTAGAAAGGGAAATTAATAAAAATGATGGTAAATCTAAGAAATTAGTAGCAAAATATCAAGGACCCTATCGTATTGTTAAAATACTCCCCAATGACCGATTCTTAATAGAAGATACCCCCATAACTAGAAAAAACAATCATAAATACGAAACTATTGTAGCTAGAGATAAATTGCGGCCTTGGCTTAATCTTAGTACTGATTTAGCAAGTAGTTCTGACGAGGAGAACACGAACAGTGGGGTTTCAAATGAGGTAGATGAAGTACAAAATGAATGTAATAACGAATGTGATGATTAATGATTAGCGTTTCTTTTGTTTACTTATATGATTATTTACAAAACTTTATGTAAAACTGAAGGAATTATGTTATAATGTTGTAATTACTATTTTAGTTATGTTTGAAACTTGATTATTTTATGTATTTTTCAAACTGAGCCTGAATCATTTACAATTGTTTAAAATCATTGGTCTTACATGAATTATAAATCTTTGTAGGTATTATTGTTTGCATTTTTGTTTTGTTTTTAAAGATGCATTTTTGTTCGGTACGAGGACGTAACCGAATGTCAGATGGCCGAGCTGTTAGCGTGCATTGACTTCCTGTGTACGTATTTTCATTTAATAATATCAAATAGTCTAACAAAACACTGCTTTGACTTCCTGTTAACACATTTTAAATATTATCTGTATTAAATATCCAACTGCCGACTTCCGGTTGTCAGAATTACACCTTATCAAACAGAACTTGCCACAGAGCGCACTATCGGCTGGACCGTCGACTGGTGAGGTCGATGATTACCATTATATACGTGTATAAGTGTAAAATGTGAACAAAAGTTGATTATTAAATTCAGTATTAGCAAAGTGATTTGAGTTTTATTCTGTAATATACAAGTATATTACACTTAGAGCATATGAGAACGCATACGTTCCTATAAATGGTTGTCTTTAATGAAGTAGTGACGATTAGTTCTACAGATAAAACCCAGAGGGCCTACACACATTTTTAAAGGCCTTCGTATTTCTACGACTTTCAGCAGCAACAATCAGCGACAAAAATAATGAAAAAGTCTTTTGTCTTTTCCCTCATTTTGACACCGGTAATGGCGGGTAATGTTTTCTGTGCAGGATTATTGAAGATCAAGCAAACAAAACTGAATTAAACAAAGAAAAGTCACCGACTTTGAAGCTAAAGTTGTTTATATAGATATAAAAAATATTTGCCCACCGGCATCGGGAACAGGGTCTGGGCTACCGGTGGTCAGGACTCTTGAGAGAGGAATCTCCTAACAATACGCGCCATGTCCAGAAGTACTGCTTTCTGAATCAAGCCCTTGATCCAGCTGCCAAGCGACAGACTCTTCGGATGTTGGTCGAAGCTTTTTAGCCTGTAGGTTATTGTTGTTTTTATTATTCTTTGCGACATTAGATAAAAGTTGCCAACTTCAAACTGATGCTGAAGTCAGCAAAGACAGGCAATTTAACAGTCGTTTATTTCCCTAACATCAATATTTTACGCAATCGACTCAGAATAAAATACTTAGTCCCACATTCTTGAAAATCTAGATTATAGTACGTACTAAGTTAAAGGCATGGCTAGACCCTTTCTATTATTATACAATAACAATCGAAGCTCAGTTATCTAATGTCTGTGAGAAGTAATATCAGGTTATATCATACACTTATTTTGTACTACTGCACTTACCTAACTTAAAACTGATACTTGTTTCAATCGTGATGAAATTTCGAACTGTCTTTTACAAAAATAGATAATTGGAAGTTTCTGTTCCTATAGATAATTTATAATCGGTCTAAATTGCAGTAAATTTTTTTTCGAAAATATTTTTAGTTACATTTTAGACCTTCGTAATTCCTGCTTACGCGTATAATCTTCACTAAAATCGGGTCAGTCGTTTCGGAAGATAAGGACTTGAAAGTTTGTATGAAACGTCGTAAGGAGCCTAGTAGACGCTCTTAGTGGTCGACCACCAACCTTGTTGGGTGTACATTGTATTCTTCTACAATAAGAGCTAGATTTTTCCCGCGCTTAGCATACGTGGAGGTTGAAATAATTAGCCTTGAGATCTTCCCAAAATCTTTTGGGAGATTCCTCATCGCCAACCACAGTCTGATTTCACCCTCTGCTGGATGTAAGGCCTCTCTTTTTTGGGCTTATCTCCAAGATCCGGTGCCAGACTAAGCCAGATATTTCCCCCGATGGCAACTATGTCGTCGTATGGGATATTAGTGCCCATTACTCAATAATCGAAAAATCTCGACATCAATCAAGTCATCAGAAGTAGAACAGGTAATTTACAAAAAAAAAAGCTATTCTATTAATAAAATAATATCATCATCATAATCAGCCTATAATGTTCCCACTGCTGGGACACAGGCCTCCTCTCAATGAGACGGAGTGGGCTTTAATCCACCACGCGGGCCCAGTGCGGGTTGGTAGATGTCACATGTCTTCGAATTTTTAGTTCTAAGACATGCCGGTTTCCTCACTATGTTTTCCTTCTCCGTTTTAAGATAAAAAATATACGTTCATTGAAATAATACTATTGTATACAAATAACCTCCGTAGCTTAGATAAAAGTTTGATACTAGAGCACCAACATAAAGTTCACATATTCCACATAAGTAGAAACTTCGAAAGCTTCTCAGCAACTCCACCGTTATCTTTATCTTCCCACAAAATCACGCTGGTCAACAACTACAAGATTGCAGACCATTAAATTGACTTCACTAAATATGTGTATGTACGCTCGACGACGAATTAAACTATACATAACCAGTTTATGCGGATCTCTCATTCTACAGCAAATGTGTACAGAGCGCGGCTATATTATGCTGTATATGTCTAACTTGATGTGTCGCCGTGTGTACTACCATTGCTACATATGGGAAAGGTTTGCGCTAGTTATTTACTATTGCAATCTTTCAATTTTCTATGTACAAGTATGTGTGTACCAAATATGTTGCGGGCTCAGGTGGACAATATTAATTCCTGTACTGTTACCGGTTATTTCTAGTACAAAAGAACTCAACAGTATCGCGTTTAATAGCTCACTAATTTGACGATTCTCGTTTATAAATAAGAACTATTATATCATCTGCCTATCTTTTTCCCAAACTATCTTGGGGTCGGCTTCCAGTCTAACCGGCTGCAGCTGAGTACCAGTATTTTACATGAAGCGACTGCCTATCTGACCTCCTCAATACGATACCCCTCAGTAAGTCTGGATGTCAGACTTTTGACTTGTGACTACTCCTAATGACTATCAACGGCTTAACGTGCTTTCCGAGGCAAGGAGGAAACTCGGAATGTAATTATGGTCACCGACGGGCCAACCTCGGTAAGCACGGCTTAGCCTCAAATATCGACCCGTGCTGCTGTTATTATTTAGCCCGAGCTCCTTAAATATGAACTATGAAAATATTTTTAAAATCTGGCAAACTAACCAATTTGTGTAAATAAAAAAAATATCTCTACTGCTCTCCAAGCGCCTCGATTGACTGCCATGATGGTCTAGAGGCCGCAAGGTCGACTGCGGAGAATGAGGTCTTGGGTTCAATTCCCGGGTTGGGCAAATAGTTATTAGGTTTGTCCATCAGGAATTTCTCATTAGCAGCCACTAGTCTAGATTTTTCAGGTTGGTGGCAATAGGCTCGCCCCCTATTACATGGGACTTAAAACATAAGTAAAATAAATCATCCAAAAATACCCAAATAAATAAATAACTGGCGAAATGTGAGTGTCCTATTAGATATATATCTGCCTAACCCTTCAAAGATTACATCAAAACGGTGTAGGAAAACATCGTGAGGAATCCTGCGTAGTAACCTAAAAACGTATAGCATCCGAAAATCCACGCACGAAGACCCATGTGGTGGGTAACAGCACACTCCCTCTCACAGAGAGAAGATAATATTGTTCTTAGCTGTACACTTTATCGTATCAAGATTTAAAAGAAGGTACAAGGTGTTGTTTTGCATCCTCGTCAAAATTCAGGAGGTTGTCACAAATCACAATACTAATTTAAATTATCGTACCTAGTTAATTAAAAACCACTTATCGTGTTTTAGGGAATGAAAAAATATTGAATAAATGTTTGCGATTGTTTGTATGTGTGAAAGCGTGTTTTTAAGGCGAGAATCATCAGACGGGCATCGTTTAAAACACGGGTGGTTCACACTTACCGATTGGAATGGGTAGGTATTTATTTTATTTATTAATTTACGAAAAATTAATAAATAATAAAACTACCTACCCATTTTATTATTGATTCGGGTCGAGAATCATTAGCATAGTTACCTCCTTGAATTTGACGAGGATACAAAATAACAGCTTGTATAATGCAAATAAAATATATGAATATGAGGATGGTCTGTGTCCCAACAATAGAAATGTTATAAGCTGGTAGTTAAATCTGATTTTTCATATTAATAGCTTGCTTGCTTGTTAAATAAGAACACCCTTACAAAACATGTAAATGTTAAAGGTCCATTATTTGCAACTTCACGAAGCTCTTTTGTGTGTGAAGTTGCAGTTTATACTTGCAGGTACGCAAGGCGACCAATGAAGCTATGCCAAACCAGCTTATGCGGATCTCTCACTGTATGAAAATCTATACAAAACGAAGCCATATTATACTGGAAACGTATAGCTTGATGTGTGTAAATGCTGTGCAACTTAACTACGCAGCAAAGTCATAAGAAGAATTCGGTAAAGTAATATTATTAAATACATCGAGAGAATGTTATATTTATCTCAGATTCTCGAAACACTTTTCGTAAAACCTAAATATCCAATATTGCAGTCTAAAGAAAAGCTTGACAAGTATGTATTTGCAATGATTTTTTTTGAAAAATCGATTGTATCAAATATTTGTTTTTTATAAGAAATGTTTGGTATAGAAGTTTTAATTATATCATTTGCTTTAGATATTATTATGGTTATAAGTTTTATGTAAGCTGTAAAACTTTGTGTTAATCAAGTTGATGAAAGTCGCTTTGGGATACAATAATTATGAGTGCACGCAATACTTATGGGCATCATAAATATTACGGACACTAGTGTAGCATACAAGTTTTAAACAAACGTGGTCTCTAACACTATCAATAACACTTGTAACGGGATACAAAAAAACAAAACAAACAACAAAAAACAAATAATAAACATGGTAAATATTCCGTTACAAGTGTTATTATCAATAGCAATAGCAAATAGTAGTATATGTTTATTAGCTTTTACCTTCGCACTTTATAGATAGGAAAGTGAAAACCTGGAAAATATTCAGTCTCATTATTTCCTTAAGAACTTTTATTTATTTATTTGTAATGCACTAAGTACATAACCATAGTTACACGCTTGTGAGTACATGACCCTGTACTTCTACTACTATCATGTTACTTCTATTATCATTAATTTCTCTTATGAGTTTTTTTTGTGATGTGTAATTGAAATAAATAGTTTTATTCTATTCTGTTCTAATAATCGACCAAATAACTAATGGAAAGTTTTATTGTGCTATTCTTCTTGTTTTTGTCAAACGAACGACAGTATTAATGTAATTTTTGTTGGCTCAGAACTTCTTAGCTTGCGGAAATCCATGACTTTAAATGTTATGCAAAATCATCATTATCTGCCTAGCCTTTTCTTTTGTCTTTTGCCTATATTGGAGTCGGCTTCCAGTCTAAGCGGATGCAGCAGTATTTTACGTAGAGCGGCTGCCTATGTGACCATTACAACCCAGTTAATACTGGGTACTGGATAATACTACATAATGTTATGCAAAGTATTTAGTGTTAATTTCGCGATAAATATCTAAGCTTGAATGCAGGATGCAGCATCACCCTCCTACCAGCAAAAATATGCACATGCATGTATGGCATGCTTACTTTCGCTTTTCCTGCATGTTGATAGCCACAGAGCATTATTGCTCTAAAAGCCTTTGTCAAAGCCTTTGTCTGTAAGTTTAGGAACACAGCTCCACATCCACCCAATTGAGTTATAAAGGGTGAAAAGTAAACCGACGCACAAACTATTATACAGGACGGAATTCGTATTGCCTAAGAAAAAGTATGTATTGAGCGCTCACAACACATACGTTTTCACACGAATGCGCTTCGTGCATTCTGGTTGATGATAATGTCTAAACTGTTTTAATAATAATAATACTAATTCTTTTATTTGGGACAACATAGGAACCATTTTTGTTAGTACCTTAAAAACTACAACTTATACACTAGGATTAGTAACAAAACTTAAAATTCCAAATTAGTGAGTCATGTACTTAAGAGGCATTTCATGCGGACAATGATTCCGCATGAGATGCCTCAGTACAGGAGCTCTCGGGTCCTCAGCTACGACTTTCAGGATGCTATTGCTGCTCCCCCGAATCCTCCTCACAAGCGAAGCCACCTTTTTCCTGATGATAGCATGGAAACCATCTGTACTCGCTTGGGCAAACATCCCAGAGGCACTACAGAAACGAGGGAGTTTCAACATCATCCTGAAAACATTGTTATATTGGACGCGCAAGGCATTTAGCGTCCCCCGTGAACAGCTGAACCACAGACTTCCCGTGTACAGGCCTTGACAGTACGCTTTAAACAAGGTTATTTTGACCTGATCAGTACAACGAAAAAATCTGCGCGCCAACATATTCCCGCGGACCGCCAATGCCCTGCGCTCCCTCTCCACGTCATCATCGTCTTTAAGGTCGTCGACAAGTATATGGCCCAAATATTTAAACTTGGTCACTTGTCTTATATTAGCGCCGTTCAAAGTAATTGAAGGAATAATGTCAGGGCACTTGCCGGCGGCCCTGAAGACCATGAACTCGGTTTTCGTTGTATTATAGACAAGGCCATGTGATGCGGCGTACTTTTCACAGACCTTTTAGCAGTGATTTTATAAATGCCAGTGACGCAACATAATGTCTCAATTACATATAAAGGCATATGTATCATTTACTAGCATATATCTTGTCAGACTTTTTGCATAATTGGTGACATCAACCATTCCACTGCGTACGAGTGGGTACAGTACTTTTACAGATATTTCACCTCTGACAGCTGCAATCCAACAGCAACCTAAACGAGAATAAATAACGAGATAAATATCACTGTTGGTAATTTTGAAAGACTTCCTAACAACATTATTGCTTATAAACGAAGATCATAGAGGCCCAAAGTTACAGGTAAGTTAATTGTGAGAGGAGTGTAGGTACTAGAGCAACCCATTTCCGTCAGTCGCCAGGGTGCAATGCATGTTGATAAGCAGTTCATACATTGCACATGCATGTGTCTCTTGGGTTTCTAAATTGCTAGCTGTACACAAGTCTGGCATACTGATCAGTACATAGTAAAACTGGGTCAGAAGGAATAAAATTTGTTAGTAATATGAGCAAGAAAACAGAAACAAGACAGTGTTTTCAAAATGTCTTTCATTCGCAATTTTCATTTTCAATTCTAGATGTTTAAGGTATAGTAACTGTGGGGTTGACTTGTGTATTTTTGACAACTAATTCAAATGTTCCCGGCATTTAAATTAGGTAGTTGTCAAAAATACACAAGCTGGTTGGGTGTTGATATTTAACAAAATATCGCGATAAAACAAAAAACCTAAAATCACAATTTCAAGTAACTACAGCTGTTTACAGGGTTATCGGCTGTCGGCAGAGTAGTCACTAGTTTCTATAAATTATGAGTTTAGAAAATTCTTTTTTTTTCATCTTTTGTGAAATTTCGCTAGCTTATTTAGTTTGACCTTGTATAATTATTAAAAACAAAACTGTTAATAACAAAATCCGAACAATAGATGCAATTCATAGTCATGACGTTAATTTGGCAGAATCCAAATTAACGTCATGACTTTGTCTAAGTAGCGATTTTTTTTATTCACTTACCAATTCTTAAACACAGTTCGAAGTAGAACTTCTGGAACATACTATTGTAGGCAGTACACGTATGATTTAGGATGCGTAACAAGTTTACCAGATGCATTACAGGATATATTTTGATATTTAGCCACTGGCGGCTAGCGTGAGCCTGTTTGATTACTTAGTTTCTAGACTTAGGTATGATTTATAAATAACATTTTGTTATGTAGAACGTACGGCATACCATTTAGGTTTGGTGGGTTTTTTGCACAAACGGATAAGACACGATATCGACCACGACTTTTGGCCGCTGAAGCAACGACCAGGAAGAAAGTTTGATCGAACAACAGGACACCCCTGAGTTTTGTTCAAGATAGCGGTCGGTCAAAAGTCGAGTCGTGGCCGTGTAGTGCGCGAGGTCTGTTAGAGTAAAGTAGAGGAGTCACAATAAACTCCACTTGTCTCACTTTTTAAAAGACACGCCAGCCACCCAGTGAAAAAATACGATTAAAGTAAGTGTCTTGCCTTAAAAGAGGATATTTTTATCAAGTTGCGAAATGGTGCTAATTCATGAGATGGCTACCGAAGAAATACATAAGTGGATTGTGTGATCTCTTTTGCCATGCAGATTAGTTTTTTTTTTTTTAAACGTGAGGAGACCCACATTAAGAACTTCTCCTGTATCGTGAGTGCGTTTACAAACATATAAACTCACATACACAAACAGCCAGACTCGGAACAAGTATCTGCAGACCTTACAAATATTTGTTCCGTTCGGGGATCGAACCCGTGACACGCAGCGCAGCAGTCAATCGCTTGGCCACTGCGCCAACCATGCCGTCGTATAGTTACCGATGAAATGGCTGTAAGAAGTTCTATGTGTCTCTTCTGAGACCATTCTTTACTTCTTCTTACTTACTTAGACAAATGGTTGAAAATGCAACAATCGGAAAGCCGTAAAACTAGAAATTACTAAATTCCCGCGTTAAAACATATTTAAGTATCGTGAACCGCATGTCAGTGATAACAAAACTAAAATAGCTGGCCTTGTATTCCATTGAAACTCCGCAACACTAAACCAGCTATGTCGGTATAAGTTCCCAGTCACCAAACAAATTGTTTTTAATCGTTATAATAGACATACCTGCTGCTAAAAAAACGTGTGTGTCCAAAGATACTTCCACTATTCGATACAATACAATAGTCGATTGATCCCCACAATTCTTGATTGTATCGTCAGGGTGTTGTGCAACCATGTACTAATAGGTATTATGTATTAACTAGCACCTATTCCAGAGAGCTACCAATCGTACTATGTGTGTGCACAGATTTATGTCTGATTAGATTACATAGACACCATACATGTTCTGTATGGTGTCGGACGTAAGGAATAGCACCATATATATATCTTCCCGTGGGTGTCGTAAGAGGCGACTAAAGGACTTTCCGGAGAATGGGTAGCGGCGTTCTCAGTGCTTTTGTAACAACTGTACTGCGATCGCCAACCCGCCTCCGAGGCGTAGCGATTATGGCAAAACCCCCCTTATGTCAAAGTGGCGACACTTGAGGGAGGCCTATGTCCAGCAGTGGACGTCTTTCGGCTGATGATTATGATGATGGTGATGAGATTACATAGTTGCTGATCAAAGATATTATCCAGAATTCATTTGATCTGTCGCAGAGTGAAAATATCTGTGGATCTGTTGGTCAATCTGACAGCAATAACGAACATGTGAAGACGGGTCGTAGGAATGGATCTTGTCAGTTCCAGGTCAAGGCAAAATCTACCAAAACAGTGGAATATTTGGCTCATAGCTGGGTGTGTCGTGGGGCATATGTTTATGTCATATGCATAGATCATGGGCTCGAGTTTCAGACACCATGTTGTTGGGTTTTTCCTTTTGGAATTTCTCAGCAGCAGCCCGGAATTTTGTTTTTAGGGTTCCGTACCCAATGGGTCAAACGGGAACCTATTACTGAGACTTCGCTGTCCGTCCGTCTGTCACCAGGCTGTATCTCATGAACCGTGATAGTTAGCCCGTTGAAATGTCTACAGATTATGTATTTCTGTTGCCGCTATAACAAAAAATACTAAAAACAGAATAAAATTTAATATTTAAGGGGGTTCTCATAGAAAAAAGTGATTTTTTTGCTCGTTTTTATAAATAATGGTACAGAACCCTTCGTGCGCGAGTCCGACTAGCACGTGGCCGGTTTTTTTTACTCCGGATTAATGATAAATGGCTTGCTTACCACTGTAGCATTTAAACATAACTTGCGAAATGTGGATGTAGTTCTAGTTATGCATGTATCATCATCATCATCATCATCAGCCTGTACTCGTCCACTGCTGGACATTGCCCTCTCCCATGACACGCCACTGAGCACGATCCTTGGCCACTCTCATCCAGTTCTTATAAGTAGTATATCTCTGCGTTAACCTTTCAAGGTAAATAGAGGCATGATAATGTTATATTAAAACCATCTGAATTGAGAACACATGACGATGCAACGATGACGCATGTATGATTCATATTGGATGGTGTATCCATTGTTTCTTTTCGCAGTCAGTTTTTAAAGAAACTGTGATACGAAGCCGGTACTAATCATGTAGGTAGCGCATAGATTACTTGGCAAGTTGCCATACTACAATACGGTAGTTGACTTTTATATCGTTTCCGAGAGGGAAAACAATTGGGCCAGTGTTTTTTTACTTTCCTAACATATTGATGTCTTATTTAAATTCTCTTGGCAAAATTGGTTACCTTTAGTTTATGTTATTATGAGAACAAATTGAACAAGAAAAAGCACTTATGAAGGACCGGAAAGAAATGAAGACAGCTTCTTCTTCGTTCTATCGATGATTCCTCATAAATTTGTATAAGTTTCACTCAGAATTCCCGCCCCGTCGATTGCATTGGTATTGGGTTCACACACATATTTCATAATACGGGAGTTATTGTAAAGAGAACACGATTAAAAACGAGGCAGCATTTGAGATGCAGCTCCAAGGTCGCATTGTGGTTCATTAGAATAAGAGTATCTCCATTCGATGTTGGTAAAGATGATAAAAGATGATATGATGAAATATGTACATACATACCTACCTACGACGACACCAACTCCAAATAAATTAATGCGGCAGAAGAAAGGCACTTACAAGTGGAATCCTATAAATTGATAAATATCTTCTAAAAATACACGGTGTAGGTATACGTCGTTACCAAAAACTTATATCTTAGAAAAACTTAATGTGATAACCAAGGAACTATAATTGTGTGTATAACTATAAATGCTGAAGGCATACAAATCAGCTTCTCTGTCCTAATAAAGTCACTATCAACTTCTAAATTAAAGACAGTCGACTCATTTCAAATAATTAACCAGCTTCTACTTTTAATAGTAAGCTTGTTGTAAGCTAGTTTACGGCACGTGTAACAGGTGGGGAACGAACTCACAACCTCTCCCTCGCCAGTCAGGCGCCTAGCCGTTGAGCTATTGATCTCAAACATTACAACGATTTATTATTAGGAGTCGACGTCTAGTACTTGTACGCTAACCGTATTAATTAGGTCAGTAAATAAATTCTGTGCTAATGACTTGAGCTCGGTAGAATATGGGTAAAGTGTAATAATAGATCAATTTTTACTTTTTTTTCGCGTGTTGGTTGGAACGACGGAGGTTAATATTACCTTTTACTTCACTGTATAGGTTTAAGTTTTTAACTTTCTAGAACACTTCATTAGGGTTCCGTACCTCAAAAGGAAAAAACGGAACCCTTATAGGATCACTTTGTTGTCCGTCTGTCTGTATGTCAAGACCCTTTTTCTCAGGAACGCGTAAAGGTATCAAGCTGGAATTTATATCGAATACTCAAGTCTACTGTCCCTTGGAGCTGTGAAAAATTCAAACTTCTAAGCCAACGCAATCAAAAGATACAGCCGTTTATGTCGCAAATTTTCGACACTCGCAAGGGAATCAAAACCTACAGGGTACTTCCCGTAAACTCATAATCTTGAAATTTGGTATAAAGCAACCTCTTATAACACAGATAAAGGATAAATTGCGAAAACCGTAAAGTTTTAGTTAAATCATATAATAAACATATTTTTAATAATTTTAAGCTTACCACCCCTTTCCTCATGAACGCGTAGAGGTATTAAATTGAAATTTATATCAAATACTTAGGTCTATAATACCTTTAAACTGTAACAAAATCGAACTTCTATGTCAACGCAATAATAAGAAACAGCAATTTAAGCTGCATATTTTCAAACTCGAAACTACTCGCAAGGGAATCAAAACCTAAAGGGTACTTCCAGTCGACCTAGAATCTTGAAATTTGTCATGAAGCACAGTTTTATAACACATATAAAGGAAAAAATCCGAAAACCTTTAATTTTTTATTACATCACATATTACAACAACAACAACCAACAACACAACACACTAATAATAGTAAATTAAAGTGTAGTGAAGTGTAGTGTAGTGTGTGTGTGTGTGTGTGTGTGTTTGTGTAGTGTGTGTAGTGTTTTTTAGTTTTTTTTGTGTTATAATAGTATTGTGTGGAGTATATTTGTCTCTAATTATTTTTTATTGATTTCATACTAACATTATTTTTAAGTGTATTTACTAACAAAATTATGGATCGTTGTGTCTGAAGCAAATAAATAATATATACAGGGTGTTTGGTGCATCGTGTGCCAAATTGAAATGGTCGACTGGGGGGGTCACCTGCTATCCTTTCAGCCCCCTAAACAATTCTCATGCCCTGTGGATTTTTTTTCATCGACTTTTTATTGTTTTATTAAAAAAATACCCAAATTATACATTCAAATACAAATTAAAAAAAAGTATAAGTCGTAGACTCTGAATTTTAATTTTATTTAGATGTGTATTGTATTCCAGTACTTTTGAATTCAAAATTAGTGACATTAGCCACCTAGTTTATTTTTAATTTACTCGCAAAGTTTCGGACTTCAATTAACGCTGTCCATGTTACAGCTATTTACATGGCTATAAAAAAAAAACTAAAAGCGACCGGGATCTTCCAACTCCTTCAAAAATTCTCTAGTCTATCTTCTTGCTAGTGATGTGCCACATGCCATAAAAATCTTTTTACAACTTTGTGAATTCGCTAGAATTGTGAATCAAATCACAAAAAATTAAATTCCAAATTATGATTTAGAAAAATATTTTTGCTTTAATGATACCTGAAAAACTTATTAAATCTGTTATCTCACTCTTATAAGGTAAAATATGTCTCTTATCTCTCTTTTGGGGGAGAAAGGGGGGTTTTAGAAATAAAAAAATACATTTTTTAAATTTATTTAATAATTTTGTTTGACGTTGTGTTCCCCAATGCATGGATTGGTCGCGATGGCCCTAATGAAGTAGTACCTCCCTAGTCGGAACCTCCGTGGCGTATACCAGCTCTTTGGTACGTCTCCAGACATAAAAATCTAGCGGAGTTAGGTCTGGGTAACGTGCTGGCCATGCAATAGGGCCATCGCAACCAATCCACGCATTGGGGAACACATCGTCACACAAAATTATTAAATGTTTAAATATTTTTTTTTATTATTTCTAAAACCCCTCTTTTTCCCCCAAAAGAAAGTTACGAGACAGATTTTACCTTATAAGAGTGAGATAACAGATTTAATAAGTTTTTCAGGTATCATTTAATCAAAAATATTTTTCTAAATCATAATTTGAAATTTAATTTTTTGTGACTTGATTCACAATTCTAGCAAATTCACAAAGTTGTAAAAAGATTTTTATGGCATGTGGCACATCACTAGCAAGAGGATAGACTAGAGAATTTTTGAGGGAGTTGGAAGATCCCGGTCGCTTTTAGTTTTTTTTTTATAGCCATGTAAGTAGCTGTAACATGGACAGCGTTAATTGAAATCCGAAACTTTGCGAGTAAATTAAAAATAAACTAGGTGGCTAATGTCACTAATTTTGAATTCAAAAGTACTGGAATACAATACACATCTAAATAAAATTAAAATTCAGAGTCTACGACTTATACTTTTTTTTTTAATTTGTATTTGAATGTAAAATTTGGGTATTTTGTTAATAAAACAATAAAAAGTCGATGAAAAAAATCCACAGGGCATGAGAATTGTTTAGGGGTCTGAGAAGGGTAGCAGATGACCCCCCCAGTCGACCATTTCAATTTGGCACACGATGCACCAAACACCCTGTATATTTATTTATTTATTTAACACTTCAAGTACAATGTACAGTGGCGGACTTAATGCCATAGGCATTTTCTACCAGTCAACCTTTGGGTAATGCAGAGACAAACAGTGGTAGGTGTCTATCTGTAATAAATAATAATTTAATAAGACATACTAAGGATATATAAAATACTATAAATATATATCAAAATACTATAAATATATATCAAAATATAAATACTAATATAAAAGGACAAACTATGGGGAAAATATTAACGTTGTGACGATACTGCTAGCTTTTTCCGAATGTACTCGCGAACTTTAATTTTAAAAGATAGGCGATTCGTAGCCATCCTGATTTCCTTGGGAAGTGCGTTCCATAAAGAAATAGATTGGACGAAGAATGATCGGTGAATGAAGTCAGTACGGTGAGAGGGACATTGAAGAACACGGTTATGCGAAGAGCGCAGACTCCTATTATGGTTGGCACAAATGTATTGAAAGTGGGTAGCGAGGTAACTAGGGGAAGTGGGAGAAACAAGAAAAGAAAACAAGGTGGTGAGCGCCCTTTGCTCCCTACGCTGACGTATGGGCAACCACTTAAGAAGAGACCGCTGCTCAGAGACATGATCATATTTACGCAGATTGAAAACGAATCGAATGCAGTTATTTAGAAGGCGGTCAAGTTTGTCGAGAAGATCTGCATTCAGGTCAAAGTAGCACACATCACCATAATCGATGATAGGGAAAATTAAGGACTGTACAAGCATTGTTTTCGTATCCGATGGTAAAAAGTTTCTCAAACGGTACAGCGCTCGCAACGTACCAGTAACCTTCTGGCTGACACGAGCGACTTGAGTGTGCCATTTCATAGTGTTATCAATTTGCAAGCCTAGATCCTTTACATCCGTGCTAAAAGGAACGGCCGTACCGTCGAAAAGAACTGGTGGCAAGGTTCTACCATCTAACTTATTTAGACTGCGAGAACTCCCAATGATGATCGCTTGACATTTATTAGGGTTAACTGCCACACCAAATTTATCGGACCAGGTTTTTATTGCCAACAGGTCCCTATTTAAACTGTCGATCAGATCTGCTATCTCGTCAACCTTCCCCTGACAGTACAACTGCAAGTCATCGGCATACAGATGATACGCACACTGAAGCTCAGAAGTAAGGAGATTAATAAAAATAGAAAATAGAAGAGGAGAAAGAATACCGCCTTGAGGAACACCAGTTTCCAGATCACACCAACATGATGAGGAATCCCCAACATGAACTGACTGCTGGCGTTCCTGAAGGTAAGAGGAGAACCATTCCAGTGCTCCGGGAGATACCATAACATGGGATAAAATGGCTAAAAGGATATCGTGACTAACGGTATTGAAGGCATTCGAGAAATCGACTAGCACTAGTACAGTAATCTTGGTGTCTTCCAGCCCTGCCCTAATATCGCCAGTCACTTTAAGAAGGGCGGAAACAGTGCTGTGCCCGGGCCTAAATCCAGATTGAAGAGGGCTGATAAGCGAGTTCCGATGGACAAAATTAGATAATTGTTTGTGCACACAGGCCTCCAGCACTTTGGATAGGAAGGGAAGGATCGAAATGGGACGGAAATGGGTAGGAAGAGAGGGATTGGGGACCTTGGGTAGTGGACAAACATAGGCCCTGCGCCACAAGGAAGGAAATACTCCGGAAAACAAGGAAAAATTGACAATGTGGGTTATTGCAGGTAGGAGATCATCAAGAAGAGTAGTGATCATACCACGGGTGATATTATCACAACCCACTGCTTTAGATTTTATGGATAGAATGATCTTTTTGATCTCTCCCGGCTCAACTGGAACGAAACAGAAGTGGTTAATAGATGGACGCGTTAGACCAGAAATTAAGGACAAAGTTTGTTGCTTGGTTAAGCGATCCATGGTGGTAGCAGTAGAAAAATGACGGTTCAGCTCGTCCAGGTCAACAGAGTTAGGAAGGTCTAAATGTCGCGGTTTGCCGATACCTAGAGTTCCAAGAAATTTCCAGATATCGGCAGAAGAGGAAGAAGTAATATTATCAAGAATGTGGCGGCGTTTACCGGTGCGTATCATCTGATTACATCTATTCCTAGCAACCTTGTATAATGACCAGTTCTCGTCAGTACGATCCCTCTTGAATTTTCGGAATGCTTGGTCCCTGCGTCGCATTGCCATCCGTATCCCTATTGTCATCCATGGAGCAGGAGGACGTTTTAGCTTGACTTTTTTGATTGGAGCATGGATATTGTAGAGGTTGATCACAACATCATTAAAAATCGTAACCTTATCGTCAACTAAAGAGGCTTCTAACATAGGCTCCCAATCAATCGCAGATGCGTCCTTCCTAAGCTCCTCGACATTCATTCGCGCAAAACAACGCCTGTACAGAACCTTGGGTTTAGGTTTGGGAGGTTTCAGGATATACGAAAGGAAAATCATGTCGTGATGAGAAAAGCCAGGAGCGTCATGTTGACCATGGCAGGATACGAGGGAAGGATTCGAGGTGAGGATCAGATCGAGCCAGGTGTCTTCACCGACAGTGTTATAATGAGTCGGTTGGAGCGGCAACACGTGCAGACTAACCGACTCGATAAGATGAAGGAGTTTACGGGATCGAGGGGCGTTGTGGGCAAGTAGATTTGTGTTGAAGTCACCCATTATGATGTGATGTGCATACTCTGAACCCAAAGATTCAAGTACTGATTCCAATTCAGTGAAATAGTCAACCGTGGGAGGACAGTAAACAACACCAATAACGGTTTTGGCTCCTCTGATACATACTTCAAGGAAAATAAACTCCGCAGAAGCTGAATAGGATGATGAGGAGGTAGCAAGTATTTTATACGGAAAGTCACTGCGGAGGTATATGGCCACACCACCCCCGCCCTTACCAATCCTATCATTCCGTACAAGAATGAAACCAGTAAGAGGGTAAGTAGTGGACAGGAGATGCGGTTTGAGCCAAGTTTCGGAGATCAGGATAGCGTGAACGTTGCTGTTATTAAAGGCGTCGTACAGCTCATTATAGTGGCTCGGAATACTTTGAGCATTAATATGACACACGTTCAACAACCGATTAGATGTGTCATTAAATTTTTGTTGCATGAAATCACTAACAGTATCGCTGAAAGAACGAAAGCTTCCATCGCTTGAAGAAGCAGCAGATTCATCAGCGGATAAAAAAGTTTCATCGTCAGACATAAATAAACGTTATAAATATATATATAAATATAAATTATATAATAAAAGTAAAATGTAAGTAAGCTATTACTAAAAACTAAACAATTAGTAACAGATGCACAACTCTGCACCACCCGCCAGCTAACACCAAAAATTGAAACAACAAAACAAGCGTAGAATATAGCACAATACATACACACAGCAAAATAAAGTGAAAAAAAAAGAAAGCTGTAGTTCCCAGACATAAAAGAGAAATGGAATAAAAGTTATATAAGGAAAAAGAAGGAAACACACCCAACTGCAAAATATGTGAATGTAGCACATGGAACAAAACGTAATTGATTATTATAATCTGTGTGTGAACCATAATTTGATTAATAAATTCGAAACATTTTACTAGAACGTCACTGTCACTATTTCTAAACGTCAATTTGACAAGTTGAAGCTGACATTCACAATATCATTCACCCATATTTAAGAAAAGTAAACACAGCTGAGGGTATCTAAATACTAATACGCCTATTAATATTAAAGAAGCAGAAATATACTGTTGCGGTAAACTATAAGCAAGATAATTTGAAGACAGGACAACTAAAAACTGGTAAGTAAAGATTTGGAATCAAAACCTACGAAAACAAAAACCAACAACAAAACATCAAACACTCTAACCTATCATTTTCGTGTTATGGTTTTCAGATTCCCGGCAACGTCACCACCTCTTCCACTCGTAGAAGGAGCCGCGTCCGGTGCCTTGGGGTACTTGGCTGTTAAGGGCTTCAGCTCATCAATGGAAGTAATTTTGTGCCGACTTCCGTCTGGAGCCTTTATGAAGATAACCCCGTCTTGGGTCCAACACGACCGCATACTGAAGTGTTCCCGTGCTTTACCGAAGACGGATTGCCTGGTTCTAGTCAAGAACTCCTTCATAGAAATTTTGGTGCCTTTCAACCCTGTCTTTGCCTTCCAGACCAACGATTTCAAGTCTACACTGGCAAACCTAACCAGGATAGGCCTGTGATGATCCTTGCTGAGGGCCCCCAATCTGTGACAGGCTTTAATAGAAGGAGCTGAGATGGTATTGAGTGCCAGCTTGATATTCAAAACATCCAAGATAACGGCCTTGCAGTCTTCGTTGTCCGCTTCAGCAAGCCCTTGGAAAACCAAGGCTTTCCGCCGGTGCCTTGTCTCTAGGCCATCAATTTGCTTGGCACACTCGTTGATTTGGCTTCGCAGCAGACCAAGCATGGAGAATACAAGCTCTCGAAACCCACGGAACTCTTCTGCTATCTTTGCCACTGTATCCTTGGCAGGCCCGGCACACTGTATTTGAGCCTCAAGCTCACCCATCTTCTTCAAGAAGTTTTCCTCCAGGGTTTTCTGTGCAGCCAGGACTTCAGCAAATTGTGACATTGTGTGTTGTGAAGTGCTTATAAAACTTGTGCTATGGTGTAGTTGAACAGCTGGCAGGTGGTGTTTATATAACCTCTCTTGGTCACATAAATGTGTCACAAACGTGAGTACTTGTAATTGAACTGTTCCTAAGTTATTTCTGATATAAACTTAACTTGTTTATCAATTAATTATATTTTAAATAAAATTCGGGATTTCTAAAAACGTCTTTTCTTTATCACACCTACCCCCGAAAAAAATAATAATATATATATAAATATATATATATATTTTTAAATGTATTATAATGTATAATATATATATATATATATATATATATATATGTCGCAGTCTGATGATTTTATTCCGTTAGACTTGTTCATCATGTGGGCAGAACACGGGTTTCGTGCAATGAAAACACACACACACACGGTACACTGCTTTTATCGAACTAACAAATTACTTGAAATTACAATCCAACACAATAACACTAGGCACCATGAATCGGGTTACAGTTTCGGGACGTCTTGACTCCGCGGTGGTCAGACACTGACTGTCCGCCTCGCCGGGAGCTCGAAACATCACGACTCTGTAGTAAGCGCGCTTAGGTGTGGGTAGACTGGTAAGTAGGTCGCTTGACCTTTGGCGCGCTTTCGATCCATAGTCAGTCTTGTATCCGTAATAATGACTCCGACTCCGACACGGCCATCCTGCTAGCACACGTCCTCGTGTGATGGGTACCCTGCAAACAAATACTCCACGACAGAAATTTGTTCCACTCGGTCACTCCTGACCAAATGTTAGATTCAACGGGGTGGTGGGAATAAAAACATTGTAGAACTAGCCGTTTCGTTTTAACCGAACCGATTGGAAATAATCGAAAATACCATAATGATAACCCTGGGCCATGTACCATAGTCGTTCAAATCAACCTTTAAAACTCTACAGCAACAAAAAAACTACCAAGCTTATTGAAACCCTCGAGTAAAGCCACTAACGCCACGGCTCTCTAGCCGACCAGCAATCGCATTGCTCTCACACATCCAGCGCATGGATCAAAACTAAAATTAGATCCAACAAACAATTAGATCAATTAAAATGCAAGAGCAACCAAGTACCTCTTCATCCATCTAATCATCACATAAAGCAGGAATCTCATCCGTGGCCTATGGGCAACACTCAGGCCCTCCAACAAACCTCTGTTTGTTTTACTACGTTCCTCAAGAACGCCGAGTCCCACATGCATGACTCACTCTATGGTCTCTACAAGACCCGACCTCCGCCAGAGCCACCCGCGCACCGCGCATCCACGGACTACTATAAGCAGACACCGACTTCTAACGGACTACGGCTACGAAATGGCTACTGGTACGGTCTGACCATCCGAACCAAGATTCCAAACTATCTCTCAACTCTAAATCATTTTACTTCAAACGGTACTTGACCCTCGGGCATTCTCCTTAACCCATCATGTGCATACTTGTAAGTACGCTTAGAACTTAATGATCTCAATGTGTAGCGATCCCCCTCTAGCACATCGACTGGTACGTGACCCGCTGGCATCTTCCTTAGCCTACCGCGTGCGTATCGGTAGGTACGCTTAGAATTTAAAGCTTTCCGTGTTAAGGATAACCGTCTTAAACCTCAATCACTCTAAACAGACCTTTAATCTTCAACAACCCAAAATCACCAATCGCAAAACGTTTAATTTTGCCATCGTTTCGTCTACTCGGCACACTTGTCATGTTAAGCTAAGCTAACTCGTCGTGTCTATACGAACCGTGTACCACCGGCTCGTCACCTTAGGTATCGGGTGCAATTCGGCTTGTACTTTACCGGAGTGAGACTTCGCTACTTAGCACGTAACGCAGCTATTTACGAATTTTCAAACATACTGAGACTTTCCCGGGAACTAATTATAATCGAAAAGCTTTTCAGTTGTCTTTTCAGCACCAAGGTGAACGACTCGCCGACGACGGTCGCGGTAAATTACTGTTTACCGACCATCGGAGAACACGAGCTAAATGCGGTACGCATTTAGACCTACCATTGCGTTGAATATGACGGTGAAAGACGCCTGAACTTAGCAATTAAGTCTTGGCTACTCATTGCCAGTTACATTCGTTGCGATAACAGTTAAAAACCGATTGAAGCTTGTTACCACTATTATGCCTCACTGAATGTACACAAAGGATTTTCGCTAACGAAAACTCCCTTGCAGTCATGTTTGCAACAAAACCTCGATTTAAAATCTCGCCTCCTAACATGACGTCACTTTGTAAATAATTATCAAGCAAACATTGCAACAAAGTTTCGATAGGGTAATCGTTAATCATTACACAACATAAAATCTGTTCTGTACTGAATACTCGTGTCTGAACTATACCAGTCTTAGCAACAACGTGACTAACAAGTTTGCCATTAAATTTCGATGGAAAACTTTCTTTCACCAACAAGTATTCAGAATCAGAATAATTAGTAAACCGTAACAACTCACCCCTGTGTTGCAACGTGCCCGCGATGTTGCTTGTACGATGCAGACATCGACGCGGCTCAGCACCCCGCCGTCAGCAGGCCCGCTGCCCACTGCCAGCACTGCATACTGTCACCGACGCACGTACGCCGGATGGCTACGTGAACCGGCATGACACTTTTGACGCACAGCAAGGCCTTCGCGGCCCTTTGTCGCTTGCCCGATGCCCGTAGCAGCCGGCACAGGCAGCGGCTTCTTCGTGCGACAATCCGCTTCGTTGAGTCCTGGTTTCTCCCTGGTCCGCAAGCATGGCACTTGATTTGCGGTAGCGATGAACACTTTTGACGTTTTTCTTTCCTTCGTCATGGTCAGTGCGCATTATCTTTAGGGGTTCCCCTTTGGTTTGTCACTACTCAGGTTAATGAGGGTCGTAAAAGATACGGCGCACACGAATCTGGCCTTAAAGAATTATTTAAACTGGTACCACGTCCAACCTGGATAGGTTCTCAGTGTTTCGCAAACATTTGTGTTCAAGGTACATCTAGAAATTCGGTAGTACATTTTGGAGGTACACCGTAGATGGAAAATCTATCGCGCATTTTGCGAATGTTTAAGTAGGTAGTTTCCGTCTGTCTATTTAACTTCAAAAGATAACCTTCGTTTTCCGAGGCACACCAACTAATGACCACGGTACACCAATGTGCCGCGGAACACTATGTTACAGCACTATGTTACACTTTGTTACACTTTGTTAGACTTTGTTACGCTTTGTTACACTTTGTCACAGCTATGTAGATGCGGAGCCCTTCAACGCCTTTCTTAACGTCCAAATAAGCTGGATTCCTTCCACTGCACTCAACACGAAAAAAATTCAAAAGTCACTTCATTCAAACTAGGCTTATAATTAGCACTTTTTGAACGTCAAAATTACAATAGACAGTCCCCCAAAACGCCCGCCCTTCGCCACTTCCTAAGTGTTTTAGCTGGGAAGAAGAAGTGGCGGAACAAACTCCCCAGCAACACATCTGTCTGTTAGGTTAGAAGAACCAGATTTTACACAAAATAAGTCAGCGATGGATGACGCATTACTAGCGCGCATCGCACTCTGTGAAATGTGGGTATTCTATTAGGTACACTCTGCCTAACCCTTCAGAGATTACAAGCGTGATGATATGTTATGTTTTGTTGGGATCAAAATCCGCTAACACACTTAACAAAAACACTAACCGCCAACACTAGCTTGCTATTCACTGGCTGAGTTTAAGTTCGTATCGCGAGTGCAATTATTCGTTTTGCATTTCAAAAAGTAACCGTCACTGATTGTTATTGTCACTGTACTCGCGTGTGATTGCATTAGCACGATTTGATCGCACTTCTGATGTCGCAGTTTGATGATTTTATTCCGTTAGACTTGTTCATCATGTGGGCAGAACACGGGTTTCGTGCAATGAAAACACACACACACACGGTACACTGCTTTTATCGAACTAACAAATTACTTGAAATTACAATCCAACACAATAACACTAGGCACCATGAATCGGGTTACAGTTTCGGGACGTCTTGACTCCGCGGTGGTCAGACACTGACTGTCCGCCTCGCCGGGAGCTCGAAACATCACGACTCTGTAGTAAGCGCGCTTAGGTGTGGGTAGACTGGTAAGTAGGTCGCTTGACCTTTGGCGCGCTTTCGATCCATAGTCAGTCTTGTATCCGTAATAATGACTCCGACTCCGACATATATATATTTTAATAATTCACGCGACTTCGTCCACACGGAATAGTTACTTTGGGCTAACGCTAACTTTTACCCGCGACTTTGTTTACCGAGAAGGTGAAAATCTATATAGATATAAATTACGTGTCACGTTGCTTGTCGGGGATGGACTCCAATACTACTTAACCGATTTTAAACAAATTTGCACACCGTGTGCAGTTTGATCCAACTTGAAAGATAGGACAGCTTACATCTCAATTTATAGTCGCAATATTGTTTTATTGCAAATTAAGTCACAATTATCTGTTAGCTGCACAGATGGCGGTACCTGTTGACTGGATTGAGTAAGTATTCAATAGATGGCGCTGTTTAGGAGCGCAGCAGCAATGAAAAATATTGCGAAAACGGGGAAAATGTGACGTAGACGAAGTTTCGCGGGACAGCTAGTATATTTAAATAATACGTACGTTAAAGAGTTATTTTAGGTACCTACATCACGCTTTTATCAGTAAGGGCCTGCGCAGACGACGGACTTTTCTCCGCGTCGGAGAAAAAAATTAGGCTCCTCGAATAAAAAGTCCGCCGCGGATTTACCGCAAACTCAACGCACACGGTGTGCGATCATCACCACAACTTTTTCTTTAAAATTTCGGTCGTAATACACTTTTTTTGAAGTATCATTTAAAGAAGTTAAATAAAGTCCGCGAACAAAAATCCGTCGTCTGCGCAGGCTATAAGAGTGCAACTTTAAAACGTTAGGTAAAAGTACTGGGTCTTATAACCTTATAGGCCTGCGCAGACGACGGACTTTTCTCCGTGGCGGAGAAAAAAGTACGCTCCGCCAATAAAATGTCCACCGCGGATTTACCGCGAACTCAACGCACACAGTGTACGATCATTTGTTGCCCGGAAATGTAGAGAAGTGCACGCTATGGAAGCAAATATCAGAGTTTACGTTGTGATGCAATTTACATGAAGTTTAAGAAAAAGAGAAGACATTTTAAAAAGCAAATACTGGGTCCATCCCCTTATATCGGATCTCGTCACTCTCGAGCGCACAACGCGGAATAAAGTCCGTCATGTGCGTTGCTTCGCCTAACCACACGAGTTCCATTTTTTTCGGGGACTACCCCGTGCTTTTGTCCGGTCCGCTCTCTGCATGTCCTCGGTTATTCGGGGGACTTTTTGTACGCGGTACTTTTAATCCCTCATTTGCGGTACTCGATACAGTTCTAAGCGATTTATTTTAGCGGACAAAAAAATCCGCGGACAAAAATCCGTCGTCTGCGCAGGCTATATATCATGTAGATTGTTGGTTATCCTCAAAAAACCTCAAAAGTAATGTTACTTATTTTAAAGTACTTCTGTGTACTCTATATTTTTAGTTTTGTTTCCGTTTGGCAGAAGTAGATATTGATTTTCACCAGAACCAGATCTCGGTAGGTCAACATAATATAGTTGCCCGTGCGAAAAACACTCTTGGCGTAAATCTTATGACTGGCCAGCACATTGCACATCATAAACGTGCTCGCAGTTCTTGATCATTATTTTGCTGCGATGTTATTTTAAAACTGCGATATCTCTTAAGTTGTTCATTGAAATCGAATGATGAAAAGGGCAATTTTGTTATAAATTAAATATTTGTGATGGATAACGTATTTATTTGGATAAGGATTAATATCATGTTTTTAAAAACACCTTCGAAAATAATGCATTATTTTAGAACAAATTTGGTTAGCCTAAAAAAGGTTTTAGTGATTTAACTTATAAAGATACCTAAGATACAACAAAGTTCAAAAAAAAGTTTAGAAACTTTTTTTTGAACTTTTCAAAAAAAAGTTTAGAAACTTTTTTCTGAACTTTTAAAGGGGAACAATTCAGTCATACATGATTTTTGCGAAACTTTAACCGTTGACGCTGCGCATGCAGCGGAAGCTCTCAAAAGGAAATAAAAAACCTGATTTTGATACATTTTTCATTGCTGCTCCGCTCTTTTTTGTTGTAGCGTGATGATATATAGCCTATATATGGCCTTCCTCAATATATGGGATATCTAACACTGAAATAATTTTTCAAATCGGATCAAGTAGTTCCAGAGATTAGCGCGTTCAAGCAAACAAACACTTCAGCTTTAATATTATATATAATAATATATATTAGTATTAGTATAGATAGATAGATTACCCTTTTCCAAGTTGAAACTTAGGTCTAATTGCCTTTACGGAACCCTCGGTGCGCGAGTCCGACTCGCACTTGTTTTTAAAATCGTTTCGGTACTACGTCTAGAGAAAACATTCTGGAGAAAGATATAATTAATATTATGCAGCTACTACCTTTTTCTAATGTATAGACTTGATGTCTGCCTATCCACCTCAAAAAAAATAATAATAATAACATAGGCCTACATGGGCACTTATAAAACGTCGATGGTCGTTTCCTATGGAGAAGAACCGGCAAGAAACTCCATGGTTACTCTTTTAAAATCATTTGGTTTTACAATATTTTTATGTTACAGCGTTAGAATAAAAGTATGGGAGGACAGCGTAGGCCCGACAATAAGTCATTACACTTACTTGCTACAAAAAGTAGAACAAGATAAAAAGTTAACAAGCATTTAGGAACCTACAAGGCCTATAATGCCCACACTCTCACAAACAATCGGTAAATAAAAAAGATTCTATGCAAAATCAAAAATAAAATATTATAAGAGGACTGAACTAAACAAATGACACAAATGTTTTCATCAGTGCTGTAACTATTCTGATAGGTGCAATGATTAGAAAACTATTGTAAAACATTTCATTAAAAAGAATGAAAAAAAAAAATTGAGAGCAGTTAGAGACATCCACACATTTATGCCGTTTATGAGGTACCAGGGTAGCCGCATGCGCAGAAGGAACTAAAGCCAAACTTCTTTATCTTCAACGTAGTCCTTAATTTTGTATTATTTTTTATCATAGTATAATATCATAAACAAAAACCTGACCCGTAGTCGCCATACCAGTGATAGATGCTTGTGCTTTGTCTATGGAAAGAGAAGTAGGAAAATTCCAGTCTTCACCATCACTAGCCTGAAATTCTGTTGGATGACGGCCTGAGTAGTACATACTCGTCACGGAATTTGATGTTTTCCTTTCATTTGTGGGAGTGGGCAGAATCCTTTGCTACGAGTACAGATGACCGATGGGAACGAACGTTTCTGAAGTGGTGATAGCTTATCGGAAGACTCAGCATTGAACTCCACAACATGAACCTGCCTTTTGATAACCACAAGAATCTACTGTCTGCAAAAACACAGGATCGGCCGATGTGACTTTCGGGAGAGGCCTATTAACGCAATGCGGTTCTTCCGGCTGAAATGAAGATAATTTCATTCACAGTGCCTTACTCATTTGTTCGTAAAACTGCAGTACCTATATTTGAGAACAAAAATAGCCGTAGTATATATACCGGGGACGTCAGACTGAGATCAAAGATAGCGTTGTGTGAGTTGGACATCGACCGACTTTGATAGATCTGTGACCTACATCAGGTTTACAACAAAAAACATATTTTCAACGTGAAATTTCTGCACCCATAAGCCAGAAAGCGGTAACTCAACAAATCTATATTTCGAGAAAAATAAAAATATTTGTGAAGACTGATCTTTCTTTTTTTAGTACAAAATAATAATATGAAATAAAGAACAGTTTTATTTTTTAGTTTACTATAAAGACAAAGTTATTTTGATTAAACCATCTGATGAGCGAAATGTCTCAAGCTGCCAGATGCAAAACAAATCTGGATTTCCAATTTCCTGGGATACCGCATTTTGGCTAACGAGGGCAGTGTTATTCTGGTGGGTTTGTTTACTAAAATTTGCATTATATTATAATATAATAGTGAAATACGCGTGTGCGCACGGGTATATTATGGAAATCGAGGTTGATTGGGTACCTACAGGTTTTGCTCTTATTTGACCCAGATATATGGCTATTATTTCCTTAAATCAGTATATATTTTGATCGAAAATGAGATACGTACCTATATTTGAAAATAGTTAAAACAAAATTTTAAAAAAAATCGAGAAAACTGTGTTTGAAAAGGATCTGAACAGTCTTAAATATTGACAAATAAGGTAACTGGGAGAATGTGTCTACCATATACCTATTTAATTCCTAGTTGTAGACTTTCTAAGCATAAAAGTACATAAACGTTCAGAATTAAAGACCAATTGCAATAAGTCTTAATTTGTAATGAGATCAGTAAACAAATTATTATCATAACTACTATACAATATTTAGACAACGAATTGATTTGCGATGTAAATATCTTAGGTATAGTTTATACCGGCAACATTACATTAAACAGCTGTTCCGAACAAAACGAGCGTTTAGCAGATGATGAACACTGAAAATAGACATACAACATAATTTTTCCGAAACATAAAATAAGCTGGTACTTGTTCTAATGTCTCGTCTTCAGATCCGGAGCTCTGTCGTAAAGCGATCTGATATTCGCGTACTTATTATCCAAACATCCTGTTATAATTTATGTTGTTTCAGTGCAGCGCCGCATGAAACGCCCCAATATACCTAATTCTCACAATTTGGAGCACCGCGGCCCGGTGTGCGCCCGCGCCGCCCATCGTTATGGCTCAAAGTGCGTTATTTATTTATTTTTATCAACAACCTGATCTTCCGCGCGTCTCACCTTAGTATCAATATAGACAGCGGTTTGAAGACACGACCACTTTACCGCGATTGACAACCCGGTCAATGCGTTTAACATTCCGCGCTCTCTCGAACCACATGGATTTCGGTTGCTACGACAAGGATTCGGGGGAAGTGGAGTGCTACCTCGAAATACGTAAATACATTTTCACTAAACGCTATCAACGGTGATTTATAGCTTTCTTATTGTTGTGGAACATCGCATTGTAATTGATATTTTTAGTTGGAATCAGTGTAGTTTTTGGGTCGTGTAAACAGCTGGACTCTTCTGACAGTAAGTTAGTCCGTGTGTCAGCGCAGTCCACGATTGTTAGTCGAGTAATACGCTGTTATTGCGAATTTATTGCTCCTCCCTCCGACATAACAATAACATAACAACACAGTAGGGTACGGTGAGCTCTCAAAATGCACACGGAGCTAAGAACGATAAGTACTAGGCGTGACAACGTCCCCAGTCGTGAGTAAACACTGAACTTAGTGCGCTTGCCCACAGTGTACCATCAATTTAATAAGCTCTAATTTTGAACATTTGAATATTTTAGATTGCGATACGGGTACTTCTTGCGCTATCACGATACAAATGCGTAAGTACCTTGACGTAAGAGTGAGCTTGCAAGGAAGCTTAAAAAAATAATTAGCGCTTTCGTCGCACTTATTAACCGATTTGTTAGTTCTATTGAAAATGCGTGTGTATTTGTGATGTGAAGTTACGTGATGATATCAATCGTTATTATGGAACATAGTGTTGTAGGTTACAGTGATTTTCGTAATGTTTTTATTAATTAAAAAAAAATGTTTTGTTTGTGGCAGCGAATCCAGACTCGGTGGGATGTATAGAGCGATTTGCAACGTTTCTGTCGTTCCTGCTTGTCGTCATCACCTTCCCGTTTTCGCTGTTCGAATGTTTCAAGGTATTTATTTATTTGATTAAAAAGCAACACTCTTTTTTTTGGTGCTTAGTGTAAATCATCAGCCATTTTATAAACCAGTTCAAATTCAATGAAGAGAACTTATTTCAGAATGATTTACGCGAGAACAATTAATTTGCGGCAACAAACCGTTTGCGGCTAAATTCATAGTTCATATTGTTAATTAACTTTGATTTTCATAAATATTTGAGTATCTAACTACATCCATTTTATTGGAAGAATCAAAGTGGAGTTCCTTTTCTCTCTCTAACCTGAATAAAAGCAAATCATTTAAACGTATTATCATTACATTTTACTACCCTTATCCCAATTTAATTGGGTTCGGCGCAGCATTTGTTCTTATTCCATACTTCTCTATTAGCTACTTGTCATCTCATCAGCAATTTTTTTATCTTTAAAGCTTACATTTATTCCAATAAAACTTTTTTATCTAACTTCCAGGTGGTTCAGGAGTTCGAACGGGCCGTCATATTCCGGCTCGGTCGGTTAAGAAAAGGAGGTGCGAGAGGACCGGGCCTGTTCTTCGTGCTTCCTTGCATTGATACTTACAGGAAAGTGGACTTGCGAACTGTCTCCTTTGACGTGCCTCCCCAGGAAGTAAGTATTATTGTAAACTTGAACAGTGATTCGCAAACGTTAGTACACTTGACTTTGAGGCAGCTTAGCGTTGTTAACAGTTTCAATAGATTAACGAGGCTAGGTTTTACTAGTTTTGCTTCCACTGGCCAGAGGCCTGCTATTTATTTATTTTATCACTTTTACATTGTAATTTGTACAAAGTCTAAACGCCTCATCATTAAATAGTGTAATGTAAGGGTTTGGTTAGGGCTTGTTGTCATTATAGTTCCCATGTTGCATAAGATTGTAGCGCTGATTAGGGTCTGCTGCGGCATCAAAATCTTACGCTTCTATTTTTTTATTATAAGTTTATGCAATTCGATCAATGGTGCAACGCAAATATGCTTATCCCAAATCCCTAATCCCACAGCGCATATCTCCTAGTCCATTTTGCTGTCTCCTGCTGTTAAATATGGAGATCGTGTTGACGAACTATTACGTTAAAAACAAAACAAGTATCATCTCCGCCTGCTTGGTTTGTTTTATTATCTTCCAGATTAGGTAATTTATCAATTGCTTTATTACCCTGTACCTGAGTACAGCGAATTTATGTAATAGCACTTAATTTATTCCTAGTCTACCACCAATTATGTAACTTGAATGGTAATGGTTTTCATTTTATGTTTTCCGCGTGTCTGAATGTTATAAGTAGAAGTAATGGCAACTTTACTATTACTATTATGTTTCCATTTAAGATTAATGGCAAGTATTCTGTATACAACAGTGAATGTCTGTTCTGTCTTAGTACCTTAGCCTTTTAGTGGATTTATCTCTTTAAATTAATCTAGTATCTACAGCTTCTTTATTCTTAAAACCCCAGTAACGGGAGTTCGTGACTTTTCTAGCAGTTTTGTGAGACCGTTATGTTTCATTTTTGGTTTACAATAAAGTTTTATTCTATTCTATTCTTATTCTGGAATACTGCAGCATGATTATTTTTGCCCGAAGGTGCAACCATTAAACATTTTTATAAAACTGTGGAAATTGTATTTCAAAAAAAGCGGAGTTATTTCTGACTATGACCACGCGCCACAAGAACTTATGGTACATGCTGTATATGTATATTTTAATTGTAAAAAAAATGTTTCTACTAAGATTTATTTACTGAAAGATTTCACATTTGTTCTTACAACAGAATTCTTGTTTACTTCTTTTTGTTTAAAACAATCAAATGTATATTGGTATATCTCGGACATCTGGTCATAATATTTTGATATACCCAGTCCATTATGTGTCTGGCTGTCCCGATTTCTGCCACATGTTCAAAACTGCACGTAAAAACCAAAGCAAATCCAGAAGTTACCGGTCACTGGCTTTTAGATTATAAATAAACAAGCCAATACCTACTTTAAATAAATATACCCACGCATTTATTTAGTACATCTTTCAGTAATATTTATGTAATTACCGCAGTTTGGTTGGAGTTTTTGTAATAAAAATGTCTTTTAACATTGATTGAGTGTCCGTTGGATTTTTGTATGCTTGGAAACTGCAGAAGCATTGAGGAAGTGTTTGCGAATTAGAAGTTTTAATCAGTTCAGTAAAGACGTCATTGGCATTTTATAATACCCGCCCAAGGGTGCTTTTGCACGTATATCCCAATGTCTATAAAAAAATAAAATATTTTTTTCTTTGTGCTTTTAAAACTGATTAGCGATGATAAATACATGATGCATTTACTGCTAATCATTCGAGATTGGAGCAGCCGGAGGATGAAGACGAAGACGGTAACCAAATTATCTCAGACAGAACATGGATGTATCCCAGTAGCAACCATGTATTGCTCCCTTGTCTACAAATAGTGCCTGATCACTAGCCCGATTCCAGACAATTGGTTTACAAGAAACATTTGTTTTACATGTCGTAAAACTTTGATTGATAGTTTACAGCCACATCAATTAATCGTTAGCCAACTGAATGGCGGAAAACAACTGGGTTAACGGTTTTCAATACCAATGCCATACCAGATTCAGTTTTGTAGCAGCCACGTGGTACAATTATTTACGTTATTGTTGAACGCAAAATGTTAAACATGCGCTAGAAATATGCGAGTCTGGTATTAGTTTTATATCTTGTGTTCTATGCCAATGCAACTATCAATTTTGTTGATAAAATAAAGTTGGAAGCATAAATGCATAGAACATTCATTGTTCTGGAACATCAAGCTGAAAAATCAGTCAATTATTCCCTTCTATTTAATTCATTACAATTTTCACACATTTTTAAATATTACCTACCTAGAAAAAAAAACGCTAAAACGAGAAACTCGTGGCTAAATAATAACAGCCACACGAATCGATCTTTAAGGTTAAGCCGTGCTTGCCGAGGTTGGTCCGTGGATGGATGACCATAATAACATACCGAGTTTCCTCCGTGCCTCGGAAGCACGTTAAGCCGTTGGTCCCGGATGACATTTGTAGATCTATGGCAGTCGCTACGAGTAGTCAGAAGCCAAAAGTCTGACATCCAGTCTTACCAAGGGGTATCGTATTATTCAGTTACTGGGTTGTGGAGGTCAGATAGGCAGTCGCTTCATGTAAAATACTGGTACTCTGCTGCATCCGGTTAGACTGGAACCGACCCCAAGATCGTTTGGGAAAAGACTAGGCAGATGGCGATGACTTATAAAAATATAAAAGTCAGACAAGTGAAAAAGGCGAATGAATCATGATGTCTACAAACATCATGACTCGTGGTAAAACTTATTAAACTACTAGTCATAAGGAATGACTAGTAGTTTAATAAGTAAGTAAGAAGTGTACCTATACTAAGTATCTACATCGTATTCGCATAGTAATCTCTTCTGACTAATATAATTAAAGCAGAACCAATTGGTTTGGACAGCCAAATAAATATCGGTTTTAATACTAAGCAGTCATGAAAGCAAACAGCTGGCCTACCATGACGTCTTAAAACATTATTGTTTTACTCCTTTTCCAGTGTGGTAAAGAGATGGCGCTAGACATCCAGTATAGCTCCGTCTCTTTCCGACACTGGAATAAGAGTAAAACAATACTACTTTAAGACGTCATGGTAGGCCAGCAGATCAGTAGCAGAACACAAAACTAACAATTCATCATGATAAATCAACAATTTCCATCAATTATTGCACATCGATTCTGTAACGACTCAGAATCCTTAATATTTGTAGGTCTGGTTTATTTCAGTCGCCGTCATAATTCTCTCATGTTATGAAATTCTGCAATCAACATTGTTAGTTTTGCACTTAATATATCGAGTAAACTGACTTCCATGTGTAAGTTCTCATAAGCATCGTATATTTATAACAGCCCGTTGAAGTTGCTCCAGTTATCGTTGTTCAAAAAAATTCTTGGGCCTTCCATCTAAAGCTATATTATAGGTATTACTAGCTGTCCTGCGCAATTGCGTCTGCGTCACAATTTCCCCGTTTTCGCAACATCTTTCATACAAGGTGTTGTTTTGCAACCTCGTCAAATTCTAGGAGGTAACTATGCTAATGATTCTCGACCCGAATCAATAATAAAATGAGTAGGTAATTTTCTTTTTTTTATTTATTTACTGAAATCGGTAACTGTGAACCACCCGTGTTTTAAACACGGGCCGTCTGATCCCCGCCTTATAACGTCGTTTACACACAAACAAAAAACCTCATGCGTTTTTTCAATAATTTTATAAGCCCTAAACCACGTTAAGGGGGTTATTCTGAAATATTGACAAATTTAAACAACAAAAAAACGCAGTGTTTTTTAATAATATACTAGGTACCGTAATTTATATTGATTATTTATGTCTTTTGTGACAACATCCTGAATTTTGACGAGGATGCAAAACAACACCTTGTATATTGCTGCTCCGCTTCTTTTGGTCGTAGCGTGATGTTAAATAGCCTATAGCCTTTCTCGATAAATGGGCTATCTAACACTGAAAGATTTTTTTAAATCGGACCAGTAGTTTCTGAGATTAGCGCGTTCAAGCAAGCAAACAAACTATTCAGCTTTATTATTAGTATAAGTATTAGATTAGATAAGTTAAATGCGAAAGCAAATCCCATCTGTTATGTTATCACGCTCTCTGATGCACTTCGATGAAACTTGTCACACCTGTGTTAGGACAAAGTATACTTTTTATCCCAGTAAGTGGGATAATTTTTGACTTCCACGCAGGCGAAGCGGCGGACAAAAGCCAGTGTATATATAGTTATGGTCAATATCATGAAAGATGCAAGGCAGTTTATATTAACATGTCCATTGTTCTGTCGAGAACAGACGGCCTCTTTGACCTGAATCCGTTCTGTTTGCCGGTCGAATTAACGACGATGTAATGATAGAATTAGAGCATGGAACATTCTACATTAATGTGATAATAAGATGTTGGTAATTTTAGGGATTTTTCGATACTTTAGCAAAGTATTCAAAATTAGTAGTAAAAATTGAGTGAGCAAAATATATTACCTACTGCTGGACCATTATGAACACAGTTCTTGTTAAATCCTCTTGAATCTTGAGTAACTATTACCTACTTAGTTTCACCTAAGTTATCGTTCAGTACTGTCGATGTTTTGCCATGAAAAGTTTAAGTAGTACCATAAACATGTCGATGGTTCTTCTATTAAATTTTAATGACCCGAATTAATCAGAAATCTGTCACATTGGCAGCGTTAGCAGTGGCTTTGGGCTGATGCTTCAAATAGGCATAGGAGAAGGGACGGATTTCCGTCACCGGAACTAGTTGCACCCGCAACACCCACTCGTCTGCTTTTTGTCGATTCCTAGGTGTAACATGACCAAGTTTTCAGTCTTTGCAGACTGTGCAAATTCATCTGCTTGAAATCTGTTGGTGTTGTTCGTTTTGGGCTGATTGTTGGTTAAAATCTATACTTCTAGACTTACTATTATTAAAAAGAGGTAAAAGTTTGTGAGTTTGTATGTCCGATTGCGAAAATCCTTCAATTACGGGAAACTACATTATCCCCGAGTGTGATTAATTTCCGTACATAACGGGAGCGTAGCCGCGTGCAAAACCTAGAATTAAATAAAATGGGAGCTATGAGTGAAGCCGTTGTTGAAAATGCGCTATCTACTTACTTTAACAATCTAATGCTACAGCGTTGCTTACACAAAATGCATAAGATTTATAGCTGGCCTTGCTCCGGAGGATGCGCAGTATTTTGTGTGAATCATCTTCAATTAACCATTTTGGATTAGTTTACATTCGTATGGCTGTCTGTTTGTAGTAGTCATTTCAGCCCAAAAGACGTCCACTGCTGGACATAGGCCTCCCCCAAGTTTCGCCACTTTGACATAACATGGGGGGGTTTTGCCATAATCGCCACGCTTGGCAGGCGGGTTGGCGATCGCAGTACGGTTGTCACAAAAGCACAGAGAACGCTGCTGCCCATTATCTGGCAAGTCCCTTAGTCGCCTCTTACGACACCCACGGGAAGATATGGGATGGTGCTATTCTTTACGTCCGACACCATACGGAACTCCGACACCATACGGAACGTTTGTAGTAGTATTTAGGTATAATTAGGTGTTTCGTGAAATGTAGCATCCTAAATCGATTCCAAGGTCTGCTTAAATAATCGACTCTACTGTATTCATAAACCAACGGCTAATGATTAAGACCTTTGTAGTTGTTTATCTACCAAGATGTTTTTGTAGTAGAATCGGCTACTTAATCAATACCCAGATACTTTATTGTTAGAATCCTAGACATTAAATTAAACATTAGCCAACCTTTTGTTTATTTCAAAAGCAACATATAGGTAACTTTCTATTGTCAATATGAATTACCTATTCATTGTTGTCTCTAGGGCTAGTTCTAATGTAGTTTTTCAGCAAATCAGTATTGATTTTTTTAATACAAATCTTGATGACTGAACTCAATAATGATGTTCTAAGCTTACCGGAATTCCTCCTGTTTTATGTAAATATTCGCCAGGGCTTTGCAGAGTGCAGTGTTATAGACATAGTTTCTCATCAATATACCTATGTTTAACATTGTCGCGGTCTTACTGTGGTGTTACTGTTTGTCTGCGTCACACAACTGCTGGGCAAAGGCCTATCTCCATGACATCCAGTTTCTCCAATCCTGAGTCAATGTTACTTTATTTTCTATGAGGTCTACCGCGATGCCTTCTGACTGCGTCAGGGCTTCATAGTCTACATAGTTGCTATTCCAGACATTTCTCCTTAACTCGTACCTATCATTAGAAACTAAGTTATATAGCAAAATAAATCAAGTCGTAATAAATAAAACATCATAGTTTTAAAAATACGATTTTGGTGTCAATCTAAAGCGTATTTTGATACCCACATCATGGTAGTGCATAAAAAATAATTAGTCCGACATATTAGGGAGTCCGCCATATAGCGTTTAGATTAACGTCACTTATTTAACCATGCATTGTCATCCAAACTAAACAAGTACGCAATATTTTAGTTCAATCAGAAACAGGAAAGTGGATCAAATATTTCACATAGTTTACAGGTGAATGTACTAAAGAAATGTGACATGTTAAAAATACCTAATCGTGGGCTTAACAAACCTAAACATTAAATATTATCACGATCACATCAGTTGCACGGTCTTATGTCACAGTATTTCCTTCGTTGTAATGTTTAAATAAAATTAATCAGCTGTGGCGTCGTGATGTCGCTTGGAGAGCGGTGTCTTCCCACGACATTTGAACTTGGCAAATGTCATCCCATAAGCTGCCTCATGCCTCTCAGCTCTCAGTTACAATTATATCTTCTGAATCGAGTTCATTTACATTTACTAATTTACTACAAGGTGCATGTATGAGTTATTGTCGATTTGCTACTTGTCCATGAGATAGAAATATTTACAAGTACTAAATACCGAAACAACTGGATTTAAGCGGTTTTTAGCAAAGACAAATAACATTTATATTAAAAAAAAGAAACGTTTCCCCACACTACGAATATCTCCTGTATCGTGAGTGCGTTTACAAACATTTAAACTTATGCAAATATTTGTTCCGTGCGAGGATCAAACCCGCGACACGCTGCGCCGCAGTCGCTCGTTCAACCACTGCACCAACCGTGCCGTAATCCATAAACTCACGCCTTTATGGGCTAAGTAGATACAACAGAACGCCTTCTGCCTCGATCCTTACGTACTTACTCATATGCTTCGCTACGTTCAATATTATCTTTAACTTGCGTATTTATGTCACTTTGAACTTAAACAAAGGCCTATAATCAGAAAAATGACTACGTCTTTCAGCTCAATAATACATTTGATTTGGGCAATCGGAAACCAGGAAATGGGTCAACAACTTCTAGTATTTTTTCATCGGTAGTTGGTGAAGCTAATAAAGCTCCAGTGATCACCTTTTAAACACAATGTTTCAGGTTTTAACGAGAGATTCAGTAACAGTTGCTGTGGACGCTGTGGTCTACTACCGGATCAAGGAACCCCTGAATGCCGTTGTCCGAGTGGCTGATTACAGGTAATATAGTATTTTAGTCCTTAAAAGAATCTGCGGGCAACGAGCATACCAAAGGCAGTAAACCAAGAATTAAGTAACAAAAATATCGTACTACGCCATTCGTTTTGTCTGATACAGCACAAAGAGGGCAACTTAACAACCTATGGCTCACTTCAAAAAGCAAATTTATTTTCCAGTGCATCAACGCGTCTTCTGGCTGCAACAACCCTCCGGAATGTCCTCGGCATGCGAGACTTGGCACAGCTACTATCAGACAGAGAAGCAATAAGCCACATGATGCAAGCCAGCCTTGACGAAGCCACGGACCCTTGGGGCGTTGAAGTGGAGAGGGTCGAAATGTAAGCCAGTATTTGAATACCTTACAATCGAATCAAGAAAAGTCATATGTATTTCTCCTTTAAAAGCGAATGTGAATATATACCACCACTACTACCAGTAGCTCAAATACTTTCCCCATTAATTTAATTACTCGATTCCCATCTGTCAGTTCTCCAAGTCCTGAATACTACCCTGACTCCTTCCTCAAATTCATTTATTCTCTTTTCAAGAAGGATTACATATGTCTCAAATACTGACTTCTATTTCCAGTCTCTCCGTTTTATCTCCCCAAGGAGCTATTCTAAGTAATAGCCTGAAGGAGATTTGTTTTGCCTTTTTTGGCTTTTAATTGAACTAAAGTTAGGAATGGTTTGCCCTTGTTAAGTCACGGAGTGAACGGTAAAGTATAACACCTTATATCAAGAAGTAGACTAGACCCCTAAAGCTAATCAGTTGTTGAAGGCTTGTATACTTTAAGCATTTATACCGTTTGAATGCTTCCAGAAAGGACGTGAGACTGCCAGTGCAGTTGCAAAGAGCTATGGCTGCAGAAGCTGAGGCTGATCGTGAAGCTCGAGCCAAGATCATTGCAGCAGAAGGAGAAATAAAAGCGTCTAAAGCATTGAAGGAGGCTTCGCTTGTTATGATTGATAACCCTATGGCACTACAGGTAAAAAATAATAAGCGTGTCATAGATGTCTTGGTGCTTGAATGAAACTACTATTCTCTGTCTACGAATGAAACAGTCAGGCAGGGTTAGAATAATGTCCTATGGTCAAGGTGAACATTCATATTTGTGAAATAAAATTGTTTGTGGAAAATGAATTGAAAGAATCAGATGGCGTTTGTTCCGAGTCTGACCACGTTCCAAAATAATCATGACGAACACAGATAGTATCATAGAGATAGTAATCTTTTCCAATCAAAGGCCAAAATACGCAACATAAACCTTTATTACGCTTCCAAACTTTAGCGAATTTTTGCTTTCTCCTGTACCATATAAAGTCTTCGTGAAACCACACCAACCGTGAAAGTCCTTAGTTTTCCTAGTAATTCTTAAACAAACTATTTCTATCTGTTTCAGTTGCGATACCTCCAGTCACTCAGTTCAATATCAGCAGAAAAGAACTCTACAATCATATTTCCGTTTCCGATGGATTTCCTGAAATCTTTCATGGGTGGACCAGGACCAAGCTCACACCACCAAGTCAATTTATAAATGATGTATTTACCGACACTGAACAAATTAATTCTAGTCAAATAAAAATTATTATAAAATTAACATTTTCTTTTTCCTATATTTCCTAAATTGAATGCAACTTTTTGAGAAGTAAACAGAATTTGATTGACGTTACTTGTCATTACACCGTTGCTGTTTCGTGTTTATGTTTATATTCGAGTAAAATTTTAGTGTATTTGATTTTTTGGCTTTTCAATTGGTTCTCAGAATATTGGCTCTAGTATGTCTATAAAGGAAGAAAAGACAAAGATAGATATAACAAGTACATAACATAAAAAAGAATTATTTTATTACCTTATGATTCTTATACCCATATTTTTATGATCCATAAAAATACGTGATAGGCACTCATACCCAGCAGTGGGGCAATTGAGGCTGTGGATTATGAGACCTACTTAAATGGTTTTGCAAAACGGGAATCCTTAACCGAGCCTTTGCGTTGAATTTTGTGAAATACTAATGTAGTTTGTGTAGATATAGATAATCCCATCTAACACCCCACTCTTTTAAATTGAGAATAAGAAGACTAACTTCGATTTGCCTATCCAGAACCCGGGCTTTATTCATACTATACCTTCAAATTATTATTTCAGAATACTCACCAGAATCAAAGAAAGAAAAATTAATTCGGATAATAGCTATTATAGTCATCATCTTGTTTCCATTAGTGCTAGTAGTGTGCTTTCGGGTTAGTCTTATTGTTTATTAAGACTTCCAAATATTACCACGTTGGTTTAATTGTGGCAAGCGCTACTGCTGAGTATGTAGTTCTGGGTTCGATTCCCAGATTGGGCGTAGACTTACTGGGTTTTCCTATACGGAATTTCTCAGTCGCAGCCACGTAGTCTAGTCGGCAGATTTGTCCCCGGTTGAAGCCTCACACCCTCAATACCTGGGGCTGAAACATATCCAGCAATAAATGGGTGTAATTTTAAGTACATGTCTGTGCACCTCAAAATCAAAATCAAAATCAACAGGCTCCTCAGGCTTTTTAAGCGTTATTTTATGTGTTACATATTGTTTTAGGTGGTAAAACAGTACAAACGAGCAGTTGTTTTGCGCTTCGGCAGAGTTCGGAAAGATTCGCCAGCTGGACCGGGAATAATATGGGTGATACCATGCACCGATGACGTTCAAATGATTGACCTTCGAACTCAATCATTTAATCTGGCCCCCCAAGAAGTAAAATTTTGTTTATTCTGTTTATTATGAAAAAAAATGGTGGCTAAGTTTTGATTTTTTGCGTTTTTGTGTTCATGTCAGGGCCTGTACTACGCCTCAAAACTTTTCTCTCTTTTTCTTACACACAATTAAGTAAGATTAAAATAATACTGCCATTAGATGTAGCCCCCAGTTGGTTTCAAGAACAGTAATATATTATTCAATAGAGTTTTACCGGTATACTCGTAAGTAAGCAAAGACCCTTCATTTCAGATTTTAACAAAAGATTCAGTAACCGTGACGGTTGATGCAGTTGTCTACTTCCACATAGAGAACCCACTTGCTTGTCTATTGAATATTCAGAGCAACAAGTAAAGTATCAAAATTTTACTTCAATCTGAAATCTGATCGACATGAAACTATTATTTAGTAATTTCATTCCTACCTTTCCTACGGATATGTCTGCTGCTTGGCGAACGCATCGTGGACCACATCCACCAAAATGTGGACCGGAAAACTTCTGGCAACATAGCAGCAGACCCAAGTGAAGACGGCAGGACGAGCATGTCTCCTACAGACAACATTAACATTGGTCCTTACTACCTCAAAGCAGTGATGGCATTGGAAAGACAAAAGAAGAGGCTTTTGCCCTGGCAGTGGGACGACAAAAGCTTTAAATAAATAAAAAAAACTATTATTTAGTAATTAAAACCTTTCCTAATTCCTACGGACATGTCTCCCTCATGTCGTACGGGTTGTGGGCCACATCAACCACAATGTGGCCCGGAATACTTCCGGCAGCATCACGGCATACCCAAAGGACGATGGCGGGGTGAGCTTGTCTCCTACAGACAACATTGGTCCTTACTAGTTCAAAGCAGAGATGGAATTGGAAAGAGAAAAGAAGAGGCTTTTGCCCTGGCAGTGGGACGACATAAGCCTTTAATAAATAGTAATTTCGTTCCTACGCTTCCTACGGGCATGTCTACCGCATGTCGCACGGATTGTGGGCCACATCAACCACAATGTGGCCCGGAAAACTTCCGGCAGCATTACGGCAGACCCAAGTGACGATGGCAGGACGAGCTTGTCTCCTACAGACAACATTGGTCCTTACTATATAGTTCAAAGCAGAGATAGGATTGGAAAGAGAAAAGAAGAGGCCTTTGCCCTGGCAGTCAGACGACAAAGGCCATAAATAAAAAAAATGCAACTTTTCTCATTTGCAGATACGGTACAGAATTAATAACAATAGCTACGATAAGGAATCTTCTCGGAGGACACACGCTGTTTACACTGTTAACAAGCCGGGAATCAATAAGTAATTCTTGCAGAACCGAAATAGACAAGACAACAGTTAGATGGGGAGTTGTCATAGAACGAGTTGAAATGTATCTATCTTCTTCCTACACAGATTCTTCACCAATTACTGTAGTCACATTTTTTTTAATACAGCGTGTACCAGAAAGGTTTGATTTTATTTAGGGGTGCATCAAACTGAACAATTTTCTTTATGGGAGGGACCAACAACCTAATCGCGAAAAAAAAACAACTGACCATTAAGTATGACCATTGACCACACCTTTCTGGTACATGCTGTATATTTTTTAAGCTGAAGTTGCTTTACATCTAACTTCTATGATAGTATCTTCTGACCTTTCTTAGATGAATTTTAAATCTACTTTGAGAAACACAATTTCAATGATTTGATTCCAGAAAAGATGTATTTTTACCTTTTGAACTCCAAAAAGCTATGGCAGCAGAAGCTGAGGGTACTCGTATCGCTAAAGCTAAAGTAATTGAAGCAGAAAGTGAAATTCAAGCAGCTGAAAACCTTAAAATAGCTTCTCAAATAATGATGGAAGATCCAGATATTATGCGCGTAAATAATATTTATGTTCAACAATTATTGAAGTTATTGTGTTAAGATCGGAATTACTTATGATTGTTGTAGTAGAATAGCAATAATTTGCTTGTCATTTCCATTATGCAGTAAGGATACTATTGCTCGTTAGGTCGACGTAATAAGTTTAACCAAATTGATTATTTTCGGACCAACAACACAAGGACCCTTTTTACACAGTTTTAAACTTTCACGGTTTTTATCTGAACTTATACTATCACCTATGGGATACCTTGCATGATTATTTATTGTTTTCAATTCCCGAAATTTTGACGCTGTTCCAAGCGGCATGATGTGTCATGTCGCGTTCATGGCGCTTGCAACTCTCTCTCAACTCAACATACTAATCAAACACTGGTATGTTGTGACCCAGATAGCTCACTATAGAAAATTCTCCAGGGTGATACTTGACAGGCAGGAAATATAATATTTGAAGTGATAATACATATACTATTGTACCAAATTGGGTAATCCCAAACTTTGAGTGTACCCCACACACAAAGTTGGGGATTACCCACTTTGGTCAGATTGAATTCGCAGCATTAAAATTAAGCCTACAATCAGTTAGCAGATATATTGACAACTACAGTATGTGTCGAACTGTTCATATCCTCGGTAACTTTAAATGTCCTTACATTTCAGCTCAGATATCTGCAAACATTGAATTATATAGCTACGAATCAGCCTACGACAGTACTATTTCCATTTCCAATGGAAGTTCCCGGATCAAAAATGGTAAGTGTAAGCCGATATAAGGCAGTTCAGATATTGGCGACAGAAATATCGTTTTGGCGGCCTTAGGCATCGTCCTAATAGAAGGCGAATGCGCAATGGTCGCGCGAGTAAGCGATGCGACCATCGCGTGTTCGTGCGATGGCAAAAACTGGTTGTACTAACATCGCGCGAATTGACGACGCGAGCGAACGAGGGGCACGGGCACAGCGGCCCGCCGACGCAATCATCGCGCGAATTTCAATTAGGACGCCTATTCGAATTCAATATGTTTGATCGCGCGTTCGTACGAACTAAGTTCGTGCGAATAGATTTACAAACATTTGAGTCGCGCGACCGCGTCGTGGGATTGTCAGTTAGGACACCTATTCGAGTTCAATATGTTTAATCGCGCGTTCGTACGAGTGAAATTCGCGCGAACCTACGATGATCGCGCATTCGCGTTCTATTAGGACGATTCCATACAGGTTACAGAGGTGGCGATGACTCCGTACCAAAACGGAAAGAAGCGATGTTTTTCTCCAGAACTAGATGCGGAATATGAAGCAACTCACACACGGCCTCTAAGAGCGTGCCACTATTGTATGTAGAATCAGAAATATTCAGGGGGTTGACCTATTCCCTGAATATTTCGTTTGGGAGCGAGACAAGCAATTATTTATCATCGCCACGTTTTTGTTGAAGAACGTAGCGTCAGTATCAGTGAATAGCGAAGAGAATGCTTCAACGCCATATTGTATGTGGGCAGTGGATGCGATCGTGCAACGCGCCACGCGCGTCTTGCAACGGACGTGTGCGATAGAGACAGCATTATATTACTCTTCTAAAATACCGTAGTGATACGGGACTCTCTTTTAGGCCTTATGAGGTTTGCTACAAAGTATTATAAACCGGGGATGACATGACATAAACTAGTTGCAGTGCCCATCACCAGCTAGTAACGCACCGCCTCTTGTTCTTTTATATATCTTGTTGTATATATATCTTGTTTTTTTTTTGTCAATACCTTATTTACAGTTACTACTACTTACTAACTTTACTAGGTTTTATTTGAGGTTTTAATGGATTCTCTATAAACGTAAAGCATTGTTTTTTTTTAATAATACTGGTCTCTTCCTAAATCTATGGTATACTTTCAACAGCGTCACATTTTCTTCAGTTCTGCATGTTTTTCTTCGCTCGATAGTTTTTGTCAGTAGAGCTCTGTTTTTTTTTTGTGAAATTTTCTGTGAAAAGTTGAAATTGTGAAGTCCCGTTTGGTTTAAGTATTCTACTCTTTGTTGAAATCCACGCGTCAATCTTTTAGTTTTGGTATGGTATAAGCATTTTACTCTTTGCTTTGTTCTACTCTTGAATTTACATCCTATTCGGCTAACATAATACATATTAATTTCAGATGGTGTAAAATGTCTGTATCAAAATCAAACATATTAAAAAATCAAGAACTTGAAAACAAAATAGGAGAAAGAAAAGATGAGTCTAACTTCTCCATGTCCAAAGTGTCTAGAATATACCAGGGCTTCAATTTAGATCAAATTGATCAAACTGAAGGTAATGTACAGATACAAACCGTGGGAATGTTTTTGAATGAATGAGTATAAATGGCGTTGAGGAGCTTGTGGCTAAATAATAACAGCCGCACGGGTCAATCTTTAAGGTTAAGCCGTGCTTGCCGAGGTTGGTCCGTGGATGGGTGACCATAATTACGTAAAGTACGTACGTACATAAAGCACGTTAAGCCGTTGGTCCCGGCTGTCATTTGTAGATCTTTGACAGTCGTTACGAGTAGTCAGAAGCCAAAAATCTGACATCCAGTCTTACTAAGGGGTATCGTATTACCCAGTTACTGGGTTGTGGAGGTCAGATAGGCAGTCGCTTCATGTAAAATACTGGTACTCAGCTGCATCCGTTTAGACTGGAAGCCGACCCCAAGATAGTTTGGGAAAAGGCTAGGCAGATGATGAGTTTAAATGGTTTTACGAGTAGTGGATGACCAAAGAAACGATACCTATATGAATAGTGATGGCTAGATTAGGATTTCGAAGTAAGGTGCAAAGTTCCACATACTCCATAGAAAAAGGAGGATTCTCCGGGTCATCAGGTGTTGTGAGTGGTGAGCTACTGCCCGGTGGTTGGTCGAGTTTTTCTGTACATTTACATAATGTTAATCGCGCGGATAACCTTAAGATCGCGACTTAGGGTGTGTCAGTTTAGTCCGTATGTGGCGATATAGTTATCAACCTAAGGGTTTGAGCGAAAGCAAATTTTCGACACCCATGGCGAGTTGTCATTCCTATCCGGACACCATAATGATGGCGGTACCAATCTGAATCATATCTAAGGTTGCTTGCATAAAGATACAGGTTCCCTGAACGAACAAGTCAAAGCGGGCAAGTACCAACCAGTGCGCTCGGCTCTCAGACCCCCTTTATAAGCATAGCATAATCAGCCTAAAATGTTCCCACGACTGGGGCACAGGCCCTAACAGAGGGAATGGACTGTAATCCACCATCCGATACCAGTGCGGGTTGGTAAATTTGACAAGTTTTTAAATTTTTGATTGGGACATGCCGATTTCCTCACAAGGTTTCATGCGCCGTTTTGAGAGCGGCTCTGGTAATTAAATAAAAAATTACATCCAATAATGCGCCTGCCTGGGTCCGAACCTACGACCTCGTAAGTTGGGGTGTCACCATAGAGCTACCAATGCTCTATTCCACTTTTTGTATGCGCTCGCACATAAAGAAACAGGTCCATATCATTCACGACCCTGCAAGAAGTATGCAAGCAATATTTTCGCGTCTCTGGTGATAGACATACTTATATAAAATATTTTTTTTCTTTTACAGATCATGATACATTTATAGAAAAATGCCTTGTGTTTCTGTCGTACCTTGTTGTTATTGTGACGTTTCCGCTTTCTTTGTTCGTTATCTTCGTGGTAAGTTTAGGTATAATTAAGATATTGATCATACTATTGCTGTATACTACTTATGATACTCTTTTAATGCCCCAAGAATTATAAACAATGACAAACGATGTTTTACATATTAAGAATCAAATGTTTTAAAGAAAGGCACCCCATTCATCCCCATCTGTGGTGTAGGTGATTGTGTTGTAACCATGTTGTAACCTAACCTACATTGTCCTAAACTTTGTCCCTGACCTCTTGGTCAGGGACAAAGTGAGCAATAAATCTGTGAGGCCGAATTTGAAACAGACATGGCCCGCCCAGTACATGTCTGTAGATGGAGAGTTGTGCGTTGTTGTGCGTGTTGTGTTGTTTGGTGGTGGTGGATATAGAAGTTGGGCGTCATTTGGACGCGTATAAGGAAGTATTACAGGAGAAAACCAAACATAAGGAATACTGAAAGCTATGACAGCTAATGATTAAACTATTAACAACAATTATAAATGAATTGACAATGGTTGGTTGACGGCACGGTTGGCACAGTGGCTAAATGATTGACTGCTGCGCTACGTGTCGCGGGTTCGATCCCCGCACGGAACAAATATTTGTATGGGCTACAGATAGTTGTTCCGGGTCTGGCTGTTTGGGATGTGAGTTTAAATGTTTGTTAACACACCCACGAAACAGTAGAAATTGTTAGTGTTTTTTTTTTATTTTTTTAAAACTACAAGAACTATGACCAAGAAATGCGTTAAGAAACGCGTACTTAAGCGCTGCCGTGTCTTGCAGCAGTTTTTGCCACCATTGTAGACGAGTACTATCAAGGCATCAAGGCCTCATTCTCCGATCGAACTATACTGTAGTTTACGATTGATATATTTTGTATTTAACGATACAGGTGGTGAGACAGTTTGAACGAGCGGTAATTTTGAGGAATGGGAAGTTGCGTAGATACAAACCCTATGGACCTGGCCTCATCCAATACTTACCATGCGTTGATACCTTAAAGTTCACTGACCTAAGGATCATTTGTTATGCAGTACCGGCACAAGAGGTAACGTATCTCACATAGTATCATGCCCGTAATACTCAGCACCTTGTGTAGCCACGTAATAGAGGAACTTTAACCAAGTTTGGAACAAAGTTTTCACAATCTTAGTATGATACCTAGTTGTCAGCGTTTACAAGACATTAAGCAGAGATGTATACCTTACAGTACACGCACATTTTGCCAATTATGTTTGAAGTCCCATGTACTAGGGGAGAGCCTATTGCCATGATTTATGAACAAATACAGACTGTGGGTCGCAACTGAGAAATTTCTGTTTGAAAAATAAACCGTAACGTGTGTTTTTCTAAATTTCAATTTAGCTGTCTATTTTCTACCTAGGCCTTTTCTGAACTGTCCCAAAAATGTACAGACTACTTTGTACTTCTTTCTCAACAGGCTTTAACAAAAGATGCTTTGACTGTGGCCGTGGATGCAGTTGTGTACTACAAAATTTACGATCCACTTTGGGCGGTTGTCAATATTTCTGATTATAAGTAAGGAACAAGACTTTTAAACTATTGATTTTTTGCAGACCAACATGCTGCTCCATTTAATAAGCGTAGGTATCAGCCTCCCCGTTGACCGTAAAGTTTCTAAAAAAAATTTAATAACTGAAAATGTATCTCTCTAATGGTAGTAGGATATTCTTAAGATTTTTGGTTTTACAATAAAATAAAAATAGGTAAAAAACTTTTTAAGTTAAACGGTTTTATGTTAAACATACATTGCAATGTTTAAGATAAATGTACTAAAAACCAAAAAATAATAAAATAGATACAGTCGTGGGAATTATAAACATATGCATAGACTAGACTAAAATAAAACCGTGGGGCACGTTTTAATCAACGATTGTAGACAATTGACGTGCCCCACGGTTTTATTTTAGTGTAGTCTATGCATATGTTTATAATTCCCACGACTGTATCTATTTTATTATTTTTTGGTTTTTAGTACATTTATCTTAAACATTGCAATGTATGTTTAACATAAAACCGTTTAACTTAAAAAGTTTTTTACCTATTTTTATTTTCTAGTTTTTACTTTTTTTTATTTCGCATTCTGTTTAATTCATTTAGTGCTTCATTATTGCAAGGTTTTTTGCCAATATTTAGGTTGTATAGTGCACTGTATTCTTCTTGTCAAGCCCTTTTATTTGATACCCATATTGGTGGGATTGATAAAAAATTGTTATCAGCCATTTGGTAGCGGCGGCCATCTTTGATTTCAATTTTGCATAGTAAATTGTATTCTACTTGTTGAGACCTTTCATTTGATACCCATGTTGATGGGATTGATAAAACCTAAGTTATCCGCCATTTTGTAGAGGCCGCCATCTTGGATTTTAATTTTATATAGAACATTGTATTATACTGGTTGAGCACTTTTTTTTTTCTTGTTCTGTATGGTATCGGACGTAAAGAATAGCACCATCCCATGTCTTCCCGTGGGTGTCGTAAGAGGCGACTAAGGGACTTAGCAGAGAATGGGCAGCAGCGTTCTCTGTGCTTTTGTAACAACTGTACTGCGATCGCCAACCCGCCTGCCAAGCGTGGCGATTACGGCAAAACCCCCCCTTCTTGGGGGAGGCCTATGTCCAGCAGTGGACGTCTTTCGGCTGAAATGATGATGATGATGGTTGAGCACTTTCATTTGATACCCATATTGATGGGATCGATAAAACCTACGTTATCCGCCATTTTGTAGCGGCCGCCATCTTGTATTTCAATTTTTTATAGTATATTGTATTCTGCTTGTTGAGCCCTTTCATTTGATACCCATATTGATGGGATTGATAAAACCTACGTTATCCGCCATTTTGTAGCGGCCGCCATCTTGTATTTCAATTTTTTATAGTATATTGTATTCTGCTTGTTGAGCCCTTTCATTTGATACCCATATTGATTGGATTAATAAAACATAAATTATCCGCCATTTTGTAGCGGCGGCCATCTTGAATTTATAATGATAATGAATAAACATAATTGTATTGTCACCAAAATCCAAAGTGTATACAAAATTTCAGATTAATCGGTTGACAGGAAGAGGGTGAAATTTGAATGACTAAATTTGACCCAAGAATAATAAATAAAACAAACGGGGTGAGCTAAATAAAACCGTTTAAAAAACCTACAAAAATATTTATTTCATCTCAAACATTGAGTCATACATAAACTGAGGCAGCTCCAGTAAGTTGCAATGGTAGGTACTTGTGTCGGAAAGAACGGAAAAACATAGAAAAAAAAAAAAATATAACAATATATAAATAAATATAAAAAGCTGTAATGATTCATAATAAAATGTTTTGTTCACACAGAGTTGCCACACAATTCTTAGCAGCTACAACTCTCCGAAATGCTCTAGGAACGCGAAAACTATCAGAAATCCTCAGCGACCGACCCGCAGTAAGCTGTCAGGTCTTTCAAAAGATGAGGAATTTGACCATGAACTGGGGAGTCAAAATCGTGGGGTTTGAGGTGTAAGTAGCAGTTACACAACATTATAAGAACACGCATGTACTCCCCGAGGGGTTAAGCAGAGGTGCACATTTCACCAGTTATGTTTGAAGTCCCATGTAATACCTAAGGAGCAAGCCTATTGCCAACCGGGCACAAATGGGTGATCATACTACAGAATATTTTCATGACAGCCTGGGATTTATTCAGAGATGATTTCGTCAAAACCTATAGTGCCATAGTAATATACCTATCGCTGAGCTTGTGAATGTCAAATACAGGTAAAAATGAGAAAAAAACAATTACGGCGACAAATCATGGGTTCTGTGGGTGAAAACGACGATGTAAACCCGTAATCTAAAGAAAACCGTATCCGACCTACCAAACCTAAGCTTTTCTTACTTACAGTAAGGACATACGCCTGCCAATACAACTGCAAAGAGCAATGGCTACAGAAGCTGAGTCGTATCGAATGGCGAATGCTAAAATAATTGTAGCCAAAGCGGAAATAGAATCCACTAGAAATCTTCAGAAAGCCACTAAATTACTTATGGAAAACCCGTATTGCATGCAGGTTGGTAGCATTGTGATTACATACATCCATAAGGACTTCTGTGATCCAAATTTTTCGGACTTCTGTTATGAAAAATTAGTTATTTGTTAATTACTACATCAGGCGTAATTTTCTGTCAATTTTTCATCACTAGCGACAAATCACTTATCAAATCTGTATAGATGTGAGATTTTAAAAATTAGTCGCCGTCAATCGCCAACGACTGAAGTCGCGGCGTATGAACCTAGCTTTTTATAGGCATTGTTTATTGTTGTTATTTGAGTTAAGGTTTATCTAAAATCAGTCCCCGTCAATCGCCAACGACTGAAGTCGTGGCGTATGAACCTAGCCTTATAAAGGCGTAGTTTTAAGTTTCATATACTAGCAAAATTGTTATTATTTAGGCTAAGGTTTATTTATGGGTCTTTGTAACCTGATAATAAATGGATTAAGGACTTCGCTCATCACAGTTTCGACGCAGTTTCTACGCCGACTCCACTTTGACTCGACTCATAGTAGGTGTTCCTTAGGGCAGCATATTCAACATGGCCATAGAGTACAACGCGTGGGCAGTTCGAGTAAATGTAGAAAGGCCGGAGTGAAGCAAGCGTCGATTCTGTGTAAATGCTAACCACATTTTTTTACGTTTAAACATCTCGTAACGTTAAACTTTGTAATAAATAGTCTGTAATGAACTATGTAAATTCTAACCGATTTATAAAACCCTAAACTTTTCAGCTGAGATACTTACAAGCACTACAAATGATCGCAGGAAACCGGACCCACACCGTCATATTGCCATTCTCAACGGAAACATTGCAAAAATTAATCAAATGAATTAAAATTGATAAATTGATTAGTAACTGTTGACATGAAATGTGTTTGGATTTGTAAATTATATAACAAGTACTTGTATCACTCCTTTTATTTAACAAAAAGCTAATAAATAATTAACAAAAAAGTCAACAATACTAAACTAAAACAACGTAACAGGACTAGTATTCTCTAGAGTCGTCTTCTTGCTTTGCATGACCATAATGTACTGGTTTCTGTTGTTGACTGCCCGCTTTTTTATGCACTGTTGCCTGAAAGTGAAAAAAAAGTTACGTTACACCATTTCTTTTACATCAATGCATTTACAGCATATATATCAAAAAGTGTGATCATATTTAAGGTTGTGATTGCTGCATGCATCGAAACACAACAACTTCCCAAAGGAACCAATATCGTAATCGCGAAAAAATCATCTGCAGTCAAAGGTCTTCCCGATACAAGCTGCATGACTCTTATTAAACATATGAAATAAAATTACCTGGAAACCATTCTTGGGATCAGCAGTGTATCTCACAAGACGGATGGAGCCATCAGGCTCGACCAGCGAGTATTCACCCTGGACAACGTCACCATCGCGATGTTCTTTATGGTTCTGAAGATTACCGGTGTGAGGGTCTTCTACGCCATATGAGTAGGCGTAGTCAGGTTTGGCCTAGAATAATAAATATTGCAGCAGTTTAAGCGTTGTATTGTAATGCTATCAATGAAGCGGTAGGCCACGCATAATACTCAGCTTTAATAAAAATAGATAAAACCTTATTAGCCTTACCACATAGTCAACAGTCTTTAAATGTGCGTATTTAGCGGTGTCTGGGTGAATTTGTCCTGTTTTGTGATCGTAACCGTAATCTGCATGTTGCTGGGCCGGGAGCCCCTCGGCTGCTGGCACCTGGACTTCCACGATCTGACCACTAACAGGTCCACTGAAGCGGCTATATGAGTACCCTCCAGGTTTTCCTGACAACACCACTGTTGCTAACGCTAACGGTATCAGGAACTGAAACAAAAAACAATTGTATCAACATGCATCGGGAATCCACTCAAGCGATATGCAGGACTAGTTAAGCATGGTAATGGCAGCTTATTGGCGTCCTCTTTCGGCTTAAGGGCTAAACGGATTCGATTTGGCTTGCTTTTTAAGGAAATTTTCAGTGCAATCAAATGTTATTGATGTGTATGTTCGTGTAAAAATATATCCGCGGTGCGGCCACATCACCGCTTTTTGTTTCAATTTGGTCTTTTTCTCTAAATTTCTTAAGGCTTGCTGTATTGATATTGATGCTTTTATAGAAATATTAACCAAAACCGAGAACGAAGCTACGACGCACGACTATAATCTACAAATTACCCGTTAACTTTTGCGTACTGTGATCAATGCTGGATCGTGGGAGCTAATTTCTCTTTATTTATATATATTATTGACAACACTTCCAGTCTGTTGGTGACAAAAAGCCGCGGCCTTCACGGTCAGTTGCTATTAACTCGTTACTCAATAGCGGCAATGAAAAATAATCGACCACGAAGAAAGTCAGACCACCGATTTTTTATGCTAAGTCAACGAGACTAATTTGATTGATGTTTGATTGTTACTTTAAATAAAAAATAGGATCCGGTGATTTGTGCTCGAAATAAAAGGAGGTGTGTGTCACATGGACTTACATATTATGTATTTTAGAACGATTTTAGTCAGTGGTTTTTTGTAGGTAACTCGGTACTGAAATACTTCTCATGAACTACCTATCCTACGGCACCTCGAGGCATATAACCTTGTCTTAAGCGCAGTAGGAATGTAGGCACACTATGGATACTACTACCCTCGTAGACACCCTGGTTTAGAAACCATTGGTCTTTTAAAATTTTAATCTGTAGTCTTTACCAGGAACTATTTGTTAAGTTAAATAAGTATTAAAATTACTAATTTCATTTCGATATGTTTGGAAAAAACCTAAACCTGAACAAATAAGACTTTTTTTGTCCAATCTGATAAATTGTTTAACTAATAGTATAACTAGATGGACTAACCCGAACTCGTCCAGTTTCAGGCACTCCCTCGTCCAATTTCAAGGACTCATAAAACAGAATTGCTTTAATTATCTCTATAGGAAATATGTTTTCATCATTAAAATGACTGTTTTGCTATAAAATTGTTCTTTACTAAATATAAAAAAATATAAAAATATTACTTTTTTTTGTCAAAATAATTTTCACAGGTTAATTTACAAACTAACTGGTCACTCTCAATAACAATCAAGACGTTTTTCAATTTTAGAGATAACTTTAGATGACTGGAAATTGAGTGTTAATTAATAAAAAAAAAGGTAAGTACCTTGTATATAAAAGCCATTATTCTGGAGGTAATGTTGTGGTGGTCTCCCAATGATCCCAGCTGTACTGATGGCTGTACCACAAGTGTTGTGGTTTTATACCAGCTGTCACCTCGGCACGAATGAAGTGCAATCGTGAACTTGTACACTTCGGTTGCAGCAAACTATGAATCAATAATTTTCAATATTCGGCACCGGGTACGCAGCCAAACGTTACAATGAAGTTGCGTAGATTTGTTTCAACGATCAATTGTTTGTTTATAATGACGACCTTGGGCGTTTTGTACTCACAATAATATAGTCATTGGTATATACCGCTCGTTGGTGCGACGGAATTTTCAGCAAGGAATATCAAGTAGGGACCAATATCAGGTAGTCTACGTCCGCACCGAGCCGAACGTTTTACGAAAATATCCTAACTAGTTTGTTTGTTACCTCTTCACGCCTAAACCACTGTGCACTGAACCGATCATCTTGAAATTTTTCATCATTTCCATACCTATCATTTTATTTTATTTTTGTTCTGATAAATAATTTTTTTTATTTATTGTGTGTGGACCAAGGAGTCTTCCCGGACCTTATGAAATACAGCAAGGTACCTAATACCACTTATCAAATCTGGGGACCGTAAAGATTCCAAAAACTAGAGACCCGCATCCGTGTTGCCGGATTTATTTCTTTCTTTCTTCTTTCTTTCTTTCTATTTCACCAAAGGACGTTGTATGACTGACGCCGCGTGTCACTTTATTAAAACACATATACTGCGTGGGCAGTGGGCAGACACAAGATGCCCTAGGGGAATCTTCTGTGACCTCTCGAAGGCCTGTGATTGCGGAAATCACGAAACCTAGCTCTTGAAACTTGAGCATTACGGCTTAGGTAAACTTGCGCTTAGTTTAGTAAAACCGTATTTGAATGAAAGAAAGCAGCAACAGCAAGTACAAGTAAATGGTGTAAATTCAATAGGTTCAAAAGTGAAAACGGTTGTAAAACAAGTTTCGATATTGGGTCCTTTCCTCTTTTTGGTATACATTAATGACCTACCCCATTTATTTAAGAACCAACCACAAATGTAAAATGTAGTGATTGTGACTTAGTATTGAATCGAGAAAATTGAATTTGTCGATGAAACTGTTGTTCTTGAGAATCACGCTCGTCTCAAGGCTACAATGGGGTCCTCATTTAACCTTTCTTGCAGAACGGCTCAGTTCAGCAGTATACCAGGCCCCTCAGAAAGTATTGCGAAAAAAAGTTTTTATATATGGGAGACTGGCCAGTTATTATGTTTTTCGAAAATATGATTATTTATAAGTAAAAATAAGTAAGTTCCAATTTCAAAATTTCCCTCCACATTTTTTGCGAGTTAATTCAAAGTATTGTGTCTCACTGAAATATGGATCTGCGCCGGGAACATTTTAGAGCTATGATTTTATACGATTTCAAGTGTCGCCTGAAACCGGATGAATCGTACGATAGACTTCAAATGGCATTCATGGATGAAGGCCCTTCCAAGGCAACCGTGTATCGTTGGTATAACGAATTCAAGCGCGGTCGACCAACTTTGGGGGATGACGAAAGAAGCGGTCGCCCTTTGACGGCTGTTACCGAAGAAAACGTGCTAGCAGTGAAAAATTTAATCCAAGACAATAGGCGAATTACATATCAGGAGATTCAACACATATTGAAGATTGGATCGGGAAGCGTTCACGAGATTCTACACAGCCATCTTCGCGTGAGGAGGATAGTATCACGCTGGGTGCCGCACAACCTCACCGATGCTCAGAAGCAGGCCCGGGTGGAATGGTGCCGTGATATGCTTAACAAATTTGAAGCAGGCTCGTCTCGGCGTGTTTACGACATCGTTACAGGTGATGAGTCCTGGATTTATCAATACGACCCAGAAACCAAGCGCCAGTCGACTGTTTGGGTGTTTCAAAATGAGCCAACGCCTACCAAAGTGAAGCGATCTAGAAGCGGGGGTAAGATTTTGATCGCTAGCTTTTTTAATTTGACTGGCCACTTGGTATCAATTCCCTTACGGGATCAAAGAAGCATTAATGCCGAATGGTATACTTCCAAATGTTTGCCAGAAGTTTTCTCTGTTATAAGCAACAAGCGACCAAACACAGGGCTCCGCGGGCTACTGCTCCACCACGACAATGCACCTGCGCACACCGCACTCAAAACGAGGGACTTCCTGGACAGCACGCCAGTCAAACTCCTGGGTCACCCTCCTTACAGCCCTGATCTAGCACCGTGTGACTTCTTTTTATTCCCAAAAATAAAAAATCAGCTCAAAGGGATACAATTTTCGTCGCCGGAAGATGCGCTGGCTGGGTTCGAGCAGGCTGTAAACGAGGTGTCTGCGGCGGACTGGAAAAAGTGTTTTGAAAACTGGTTTAGGCGCATGAATCTTTGTATAGAGGCTGGTGGAAAGTACTTTGAAAAGATTTAATAAAAATATATGTACGTATAGAACAATTTTTTTTAGTTTCGCAAAACTTTCTGAGTGTCCCACGTACGCTGTCAGAAAAATCCGTCAATTTACTGATGAGTTACCGCGAGGCTAGTGTATTTTACGACGGGCTGCAGTAATCGAGTCTATAATTTTATTCTGCAGAAAAGAGCCATTACACCCGTATAAAATCTACGTAGGCGCGATTCCATAAGATAACTGTTTAATTATGGAAATTAACATCATGACGGACAAGTTATTACGTGTCACGTTGTTTGTCGGGGATGGACTCCTAAACTACTTAACCGATTTTAATCAAATAGGACACCGTGTGCAGTTTGATCCAACTTGAAAGATAGGATAGCTTTTTTTTTTTTTTTAGGTGAGCTAGCCCATTACTCACCGTCCACAGGCCCGCGCCTACGGTGGCCGGGGGCCACTGGTTGCTCCCCGACGCCCGGGGCGTCTCCTGCGGCGGCTGGGACGTGAGGTTCTCTCCCTCTCACGTTCCGCCACCTCCTTCGCTAGCATGACTGCTTCGCAGAAGGAGGTGACAGCTTCCCATTCCCTCTCGCTCCGGACCATGGATTGAACCAGGGCCGGACGCGAGAGGTCGCCGCCGCCAATCGCCGCTACGAGGACACGGCGGTGCTCAGCCCAAGCAGGGCACAGCTCCACAGTGTGCTCCACCGTGTCCTCCGGCCGATCCTCGCAAGATAGGATAGCTTACATCTCAATTTCATCATCATCTGCCTAGCCTTCAAACTATAAAAAAAATTTTTGAAACTTTTCACCGGTTTGTTTAATAAACAAATTCCATACCAATCGAAAGTATAAAGCCCATCTACATCTACACACATCAACACGGTCTAGGGATATTTCATACTCAATATAACTCGAAAAGCACTGGCCGCATTGGAATCTTTTATACACCGATTTGTTTGTAATTTATCTCAGACTAATTCCAAATTCAAATTTTTGAAAATTCTTTTGTTTCGGTGGCTTAAAAATGTCTTGATGTGAAGGAGAGGGAATTTTCATTTGTTCGAAATTTAGAAAACAATACGAATTACGTTTAGTTACAGTTTTATTTCATTTTTAAACGAAAGATAAAGTTGAGGTATTGTAGCCATGCAACGCCAACATTTGACGAGGGCGGAGATGTTACGAGCTGTGGGAATGCTGGAAGCTGGGTCTGTTCAGCGTAATGTTGCTGAGGCCATAGGGACCCACCAAAATGTAATTTCAAGATTGTGGACACGCTATCGTGCCACAGGTGAAGTAGCGGAGAGGCACCGGGGGCCAAGTCGCATCACTACCCCCAGACAAGACCGATTTTTGCAAATTACTGCGCGAGCTCAACCAAATGCAACGGCGACTCAATTGGTCCAAAGGCTGCGAGTGGAACACCAAGTGCTTGTGAGTGACCAAACTGTAAGAAGGCGACTGCATGAAAGCAATCTACGCTCTTGTAGACCACTCCGGGTCCCACCTTTAGTTTGTCCACCTTTGTTTTCGGAGAGGCAATCGTGGACGACGATTAGAATGGGTTCGGAACCACGTGGACTGGGGCCGTGAGCAATGGTCCAATGTGCTGTTCACGGATGAATCCAGGTTCGGCTTCCATCCAGATTCACGAAGGACGCGTGTTTGGCGAGTTCCTGGACGATTGAGCCGTCTTCAGCACCCTCAAGAAGTTCACCCATACCAAGGAGGAACAATTATGGTTTGGGCAGGAATTCGTCTTGGAGGACGGACGGATCTCGTTTGGGTGCCGTCACATTAGTGACGGCAGAACGATACGTCCAACAGGTGCTGGGGCCCGTAATCTTGCCCCACAGAACACAAATGGGGCAAGATTTCCTGCTCATGCACGACAATGCCCGGGACACACGGCGAGAACGGTAGCAGCTTGGTTACATACACACAATGTTAGGGCCTTAGACTGGCCTGCTCAATCGCCAGATCTAAATCCCATTGAGCATGCGTGGGATATGCTGCAAAGAAGAGCTCTGAAGGAAGTTCCTGAAAATCTGGCTACAACTTTTTGCGCACCTCAGAAGGACATGGGACAATATTCCGCAGCAAGACATTGGCAACCTTGTTCTGAGCATGCCGAATCCTTGCCGATGTGTTATGAACATCATGGGCGCTTTCTCAGACTACTAACTTCAAGTTTATAAACACAAATTAAATTATTTTTCTTTTTTTTTCAGTTTTTACTCATAAATTAAAAGTTAATTCATATACGATTTTCGTCTATGCTTCATTTTTTTTCAATAAAATCATGAAATTTTAATCGAAAAAAAATAGAATATTAAATAACGTATCTTTTAAATATATACATGTCATATAAATAATTAACACATTGATAGTAATTCGCTTTTTTAAAAATATCGCTAGACCGTGTATCAACACGGTCTAGCGATATTTTTGTGTGTGTATATTATATAAAGCTGAAGAGTTTGTTTGTTTGCTTGAACGCGCTAATCTCAGGAACTACTGATCCGATTTAAAAATTCTTTCAGTGTTAGATAGCCCATTTATTGGGGAAGGATATATCATTACGCTACGACAAATAGGGGCAGAGCAGCAATTAATAATGTTTCAAAATCGGGGAAAATGTGACGCATACGAAGTTGCGCGGAGCAACTAGCAAAATATACAAACGTTAGGTTGCCTTTTTTATCCATTAATCAGACCGGTGCAAGTTACTAGTATCGATTTACCTGTTTATACCTGCCTACCCGAGAGTTGTGACGGGAAAAAAAGAAAAGGCAACCTAACGTTTGCATATTCTATGGGCTTTATACTTTCGTTTGGTATGGAATTTGTCTATTAACCAAACCGGTGAAATGTTAACAAAAAAAATACTGACAGAAATTTTTTAGACAACCCGTATTCAATATATTTATTGACATATTAAATTTAATTTAAAATAAGTTTTATCCATTAACCAGCTCGGTGAAGGTCGTTGAATAGCGGGATCCTATTCTATTACATCAATATTATTTTATTGTAGTATAGGATCCCGCTATATAACGACCTTCACCGAGCTGGTTATTGGATGAAACTTATTTTATATTAAATTTAATATGTCAATAAATAGATTGCATATGGGTTGCCTAAAAAATTTCAGCCAGGACATTTTTTTTTTTTTAACTTTTCACCGGTTTGGTTAATAGACAAATTCCATACCAATCGAAAGTATAAAGCCCATAGAATATGCAAACGTTAGGTTGCCTTTTCTTTTCCCGTCACAACTCTGGGGTAGGCAGGTATAAACAGGTAAATCGATACTAGTAACTTGCACCGGTCTGATTAATGAATTAAAAAAGGCAACCTAACGTTTGCATATTTTATGGGCTTTACACTTTCGATTTATATGGAATTTGTTAATTAACCAAACCGGTGAAATGTTTCAAAAATTTTTGTTCAAAAAAATTTTTTTAATCATATCCTGGACTGAAATTTTTTAGACAACCCATATGCAATATATTTATTGACATATTAAATTTAATATACAATAAGTTTCATCCAATAACCAGCTCGGTGAAGGTCCTTGTATGGCGGGATCATAGGCCATTGCAAATTATGTAACAATTATCTGTTACCTCCAAACGATTCTAACAGATGGCGGTATATTTTGACTGGATTGAGTAAGTATTCAATAGATGGCGCTGTATAGGAGCGGAGCATCAATGAAAAATGTTGCGAAAACGGGGAAAAAGTTGCGCGGGACAGCTAGTACATCTATAAAAACATCATGTACGTTGGGGTAAATCTGCATTTATTTAGTAAAAGACGTGACCGGCACCACTATGCTAGAAATAGGGACCAACTACTTAGTTCAGCCAGGTTTCGGGTTAGCTAAAGTAGACTCATCTTTCATGGGTTACTGTTTACTCTTGGCTGCCACGTTTTGTTTGTACTTTATTTTTGAATTATTGTTTTAAAAGGATAAAAAAGGATCTTTTACTCTGGACGCTCTTTATTTGCTCATATTTATACATTGTTCTCACATATTTGTTATTCTCAGCATGAATGATGTTACCAAGATTTTGTAACATATTTTGATTTAAAAAGAGTGTCCATGGAGTTTCTTGCCCATTCTCTATCTACTTGGGCATCTACAGTACCATAACAAGTTATTATGCTTTGTGACTGGGACTGTAACTTCGCGTTTTTCTTTGTTTTTTGACTTTCAAAAGTGCCCGTAATGGTCTGATTGAAATAAATGCTTTGATTTTGAGTCTTTTCGTTTTGTTCCAGTGCATGATACAATCCACAATCCCTAAAAAATTAAGTTGGCAGCACTGCTGCTTAGTGTCAAGCATGTGTCAAGAGTGACACAGTCAGTTTGAAGTTTGAAAGTGTTGATTCAGGCAAAAACAAAGAAACATTAGCTTTGCGCGATAAGAAAATCGAATTTCAATAGATAATTCCTATTTTACTTATTATTCCAACTTAATATCCATTAGTAATGAGTCCTAGAAAGAAAAAATCTAAACCGTCTCCAATAAAGAACAATTTAAAGCGGTTATGTGATGCTGAAGAGTTACCTTGCAAACGTGCAAAATCCTATAAAACCGAAAAAGATGAGTTGAAGGCTAGAAAGAAGAAGAACTTCGTCGAAGCTTGCAGACAAGTCTCCTGTAGAGCTTATTCCGATTACCGTGCGAGGTTGTTGTTGTATTATCAACCTTCTTGTCTCAAGAACCGGGAATGTAAACATAAAGATAAAAATGGAGTGAGTAGATCTATCCTTAAAAAATTGAGAGTCGTGTCGATGATTCCCATAATTATGTACCTAAATTAATTTCGACCAGAACTCTGCAACAGCGACGCTGTTGCTAGTAGCTTCGGACAGGTCGCTGAAATAGGTACAGTTGCATAAAAAGCAGGACAGTAGATTGGCTATGGTTTTGGATAAGGCTCCACAGTCGCAACCTAGTATACTTTATCATTCTGCCCCTATCCCAATTCATTAGGGGTTGGTGCAGCATGACTTTTTCTTCCATACTTCTACATATAATAATCATCATCACATGACACTTTTCTTGTCATATCATCCTTGACAGTTCATCCATCGTTTCTTTGGTCTTCCTCTACTCTTATACCCATCCACATTCATACTCAAAACTTTACTTTTCTCTCTGTAACTCTACTTTATAGTAAAAAAAAACAGTTAGAACTTAAGTCAAATTGCTTGCCATAGAAAACTATAGGATTTAAGTGAAGACATTCAGTATGGTCATGATGATTTAACTGAAATCTTCAATTACTACTGTACTTGAAGCATTAATCTTTTCATGTTATCTGATACAGATGCAATTGTAGATTGGCTGCAATACAGATAAAATTTATGATGCCTTATATTTTGTTTGTTTTGATACTTGTATACTTATTTGATTAACGTGTAAACATCAAACCAGTAGTTATCAGTGATGACTACTGGTTCAAACATGGACCAGACAACTGGATGAATGGGGATCAATATCCTGCCCTTAAACTGATTCATCGGTGCTGCATGTCTCCTCTTCCACACATCCCAATGTAACCAATAGTCATACTCTCAAATTATAGGTACTTCCAAACCAGAAACAATAATATTAAATTTTCATGTTTCAGATAGACATCAACGAAATGCCAGATTATGCTAAAGAGGCATTCATTATAGAAATGAAGAATAACATATGGTATGAAGCTTTAGAAGTTTGCCAAATGTGTATCACTGATGAGCAGTATTTATCTGCAAATGTACTAAAAGAAGTTGTGGAGATCATGTTGGTAAATATAATTATTATTTATTTATTGTATTTAACCTATATTCTGAATAGATTGTTACATAGATCTTTAAATAGTATAAAACAAAGTTGCTTACCGCATCTGTACGCTTAGATCTTTTAAACTATGCAACGGATTTAGATGCAGTTTTCATCAATAGACAGAATGATTCAAGAGGAAGGTTTATAATAATACATATAATTTATCCCTGAAAATCATAACACAATTTCCATGTAAATGAAGTTGCGGGCAGCAGCTAGTTTATAACATTATACTAAATACTTACATGAAAATACGAACACAGTGGTGTATTATTACATTTAAGAGAACCGAGGTTACCAATGTAGCCCGAAGAATTGCCAAACTTAAGTGGCAGTGGGCAGTGGATACGAGACACACGGGACCGGTCAATGTGGTCACCCTTGGGGGAGGCCTATGTCCAGCAGTGGACGTCTTTCGGCTGAAATGATGATGATACCATTTAAAGATGCATGAGTTCAATTTCCAATCAAAGTGTTATTGGGTTTTCCATTTTCTCAGTAGCAGCCACCGCTTCTGGATTTGTGCCCTGTTGAGTGCAATAGGCTGGCCCCCTACTACATGGGACTTAAACATTACAGGGCGAAATGAGGGTTGTGCTATTAGATAAACTTCGTTCCCTAACCCTTCAGGGATTACAGGACTTATGTTATATTTTATGTTTATTACATTTCAGAATGCCCACGAGGATGAGTTGTCTGAATACACGACACCTCACATCATAGACAGGTGTCAACAGATACTATCTCTGAACTTTAGCACTCACCCACCTTGTGCTGCCCAAAGTGATTTAAGGAAATGTTACTCATCTTTCCTTAGGTCACCTATGGATCTTAAAGAGAAAACACTTACCAACAGAGAACAATATGATTGCAGGAGTGGCATTGTACAGTATTGTTTGAATAGATTGGAGTATGAAATCAGTATAGACAGCCAAGATGGCCCTTTAATTAATAAGTCTAAGAATATTCCAGAAGAAATGAAACAAAGCATCAAAGGTATACATTGGCAAAAAGAGAAATTTGAAATTTTTGAACTTCTTAACAGACCAGACAGGATAGAAAGATTGATGGCTGTTCTAGAAAGTATTATAGAATTACTACAGTTTGATTTGGGAATTTGGGATTCAAGGTATGAATAATCTATCACTTATGCTATTTTAAAAACCTACTTTGCATGACATGATTGGCACCGAGGCTAAGCAATTGGCTGCGCCAATGAGTGCCGCGGTTTGATTTCCTTCCGGAACAAATACACACATCAAAAGTGTCTAGGGATCAAGCATTTTTATGCGGATTTCTTGAGATTGAGATGTGGCTTTGTAATAAATTTATGATTTTATAAATTTATATGGATCCTTTTTGGTGCATTTCATAATTTGAATCAGGAACTGTGAATCAAATTCGAGTAAAAGATGAAAATCAGCTGTCAATATTTTCCCTATAAAAACATACAACGCATTGAAGACATTATTAGTGCTACTGTTTCCCTACTACTGATTAAAACCAACGTTATTATGGAGCGGCGACGTCATTTAAGCAGGGAAGAAATGCTCAGAGCCGTGGGAATGATAGAAGCTGGTTCCCGGCTACGTACTGTGGCTTTAGCAATACAAGTCAGAGTGTTATCAGTCGACTTTGGACACGTTACCGAAGCACTGGTACCGTGGCTGAGCGCCATGCAGGACGGTATCGCTGCACCACACGGAGACAAGACCGATACATTCAAATCTTAACTCGAAGAGCTCCAACAATAACCGCCATGATGTTAGCCGTGAGGCTTCATCACTCTTCAGGGAACTTAATTAGCGACCAAACAGTCAGAAACCGCTTGCATGAAGTGAACCTTCATTCCCGAAGACCGCTACGGGTACCACCTATAGCAATGCACAATCGTAGGATTCGATATCAATGGGCTCTTGAACACAGAAATTGGGCAGAAGAACAATGGCGTTTCGTGTGCTTTTCTGATGAGTCTCGTTTTGGTATGAGACCGGATACAAGACGTATACGACACTGGAGAACCCCTGGACGCCAACACCGATTAAAATCCTGCCAGGAAGTCCATCCTTATAGTGGTGGAACCATCATGGTATGGGCGGGTATTTGGATCGGCGGAAGAACTGAGTTGATTTGGATCAGAGGCAACCTCAACGCTCAAATTTATGCTGAGACGATTGTATCAGACGTCATCGTTCCTCTACAAGTGCAAATCGGTCCCTTATTTCAGTTAATGCATGATAATGCACGACCGCACACCGCAAGAGTTGTAAGACAGACTCTCGCCGCAGCTAACATCAATGTCCTGCCCTGGCCTGCTCAGTCGCCAGACTTGAACCCGATTGAGCATGCATGGGATATGCTACAGAGAAGAGCTCTGCCGAATATGGAGGGTATCCAGTCGCAAGAAGACCTTTTTTTGTTGTTGCAACGAACATGGGCGGCCATTCCACAGCGTGATTTGGATGAACTCATTTTGAGTATGCCAAACCGATGTTCTTGTGTTGTTAGTGTTCGCGGTAGAAACACGGATTATTAATTGTTTAAGTTACCCAATAAAATTTTAAAGAAAACTGTTATTTCAGTCTTTTTTTCGAACTTTAATGTTAGTGGTTCAAATGTCAAAAATCCCTTTATTAGAAAATGGCAAATTTCTTTATTAATGCAAAGGTGACTTGGTTTATCGTTACTGTGACAAACGAAAACACTTTATTTGATGAATCCTTAAAGAAAATTTTAATTAATATCAATCAGGAGAAAAGTTATTGCAAAAATATATGTTGATCCCTAGACACTTTTGATGTGTGTATTTGTTTGGCCCACAGATAGTTTCGGGCCTGGCTGTAAGTGTACAAGGTTTGAAATGTTTGTTAACACCCAAAATACAGGTTTCAAAAAAACTTTGAACTAGCTAAATAACAGCTTGTACTGTCATTTTTGCAAGCTTTTATTTAGGTTTTGATGTGTATAGTAATTAAAGGACATATTATTAGAAAAGAAGAGTGTTGTAACTTTTTGTTCAATTCTGTTAGTTTTGTCTTGCTGTCATCGGAGCATTCTCCTGGAATTGCAACAATCCAAAATTCGATTTTGAGCATTATGTTCCAGATAGACACTCCCTTGGAGAAGCATTCGCCTGTAAGTTCATAATTCATTCATTGCACATTGTATTGTTACAGGAATTACAGATTATGAACTGTAATGCTCAGTTCTCCTCAGTGACTGTTGGAATGCTTAAAACTAAACTGTTATATTACAGGCGAATGCTCCCGGTGAGGAAGCATATTATGTGTATTGATGGAGATCTATAATGAGTTGGCTCAGATCGGAGCTAATTTTGACTATTGATAAATAAATGTTATAATTAGTGATCGGATATTCGGATGCATCGGACCTAAAGTACGTTCTTTCCTGGCAAAAGGTATAAAAGTATGGAAGCGGCTATTTAAATGCCAATTTTTGTCGCGGGATTGCGAAATTTCATAATTCTTTAGTAAGTATAAAATGTAGTACCTACTCAAAATATTGTAGGTAACGAATATTTTAAATTTATTTAAACCTGGCAAGTTTGTTAAAAAAAAAATAACAAGGAAAAAAATACGACAACTATTTGTATTCGTATTTTTGTGCTGAAATGTCGAATGCTAAAACAAAATCGTTAATATATCTGGGCATAATTCATTTGGAGCTAAACAAAAAGTAACTAGACTAGTTTTTATTTTTTTAATAAACTCCTTTTCCCATACTGACGCGCGCTCCATACTAGTCAACACTCAAACTTTATGTAAATATGCATCCGAATATCCGATCTCTTGTTATAATAACATAATTTCGCCCATGCTACATACATATTTAGTATATATAATTTCTCAAATTGTGAGACTGTTTTGAGTACTTAGCTCAATTAAGTCACAGAATTACTGTTGTCAAAAACGTTTATTAAATTGGCACATTATTTCAGACACACCACAAATTCAACAAGACATATTATACGGTCCAATAAACCAATAATGGGATTTCTCTTATGGTCAGACAATATGATGTACACAGGTGCGTTTACATCCATCTGCAGGCAAATAGTGAGACTCTTTGTCCATCTAATACATCTACAGTACCCAGAAAACATGATAAAAATTATTTCAGTAAGTATTAAAGAAGTTATTTATGATACTATTTTGAAATTAAGTATAGACAGCGAGACAACGACATTAACTGCGCTATGAAAGATATTTAGAAGACGTAATATTTATGATCCATGTGAATAATAATTAATAGGTTGAAAGATTTTTTTCATTTAATTTTATTTAAAAATAGCGGTCACGCATAATACCTGTATCCTAATCCTAACTTATCCATACTAATATTATAAATGCGAAAATAAGTTTGTTTGTTACCACTTCATGCCTAAACCACTGAGCCGATCATCCTGAAATTTTGCATATACATTGTCAGGTGTACAGAAACGGACTTAGGAAGCTATCCTATGTCCGTTTCTGTACACCGATAAATTTCTGTCATCCCGATAAACCACGAAACAACAATAACGTTTATATCACAAAAGATGCATTCTGGACTCACTATTGTCCGATGAGCCTAGAACACTTTATTGTATTATTATTTTAGCTATAAGGTTGCGGGTAGGCTAGTTTAGTTTAAGTTTGTAATTTAATTGTTTGCTATCATCGGGGTGACATATTCTTTATAGAAAAAAACCCTGTATTTACAGGGTTTTTTCTAATAAAGATATAAAAAACACAAAAATGGCCCCACGTGTCCGAGACGGTTATTTTCAAATTCCAAATTTACGCGAGCGAAGCCGCGGGCAAAGACTAGTGAATAACACACAATAATGACAAATAAATAATATAGAAATAATTCAATGCTCTTTACTGAATGCTGTTTTTGTTTCAGACCTGGCTAAATACTATGATTCAAACATTTTATGTGTATCAGCAAAATTCAAACATTGACTACCCTAACACACAAAAATATTGCACATCATTTTCATGTGAATTCTACAAGATGATCTCAGGTTTGTACCTGCTTAATTTGCCTAACTGTTCTGTAATGGCCATTCATAAATTCATGCCACCATGGTCCACTCTCTGTTATGTTCAAGAGCCCATAATAGAGCTTAACCATTTCATGTTTGGTCAATGTCTGTTACAATTATTATTTCGTTTATTCATCTTTATACAAATTATTTACATTTTTAAATATTTATACAAAATAATAAAAAAAAAATTAAAAAACATAGTAGCCTACCGCGGCATCGGGAACAGGGTCCGGGCTACCGATGGTCAAGGCTCTTGAGAGAGGAACCTCCTAACAAGCCCTTGATTCAGCTACCAAGTAAAATACTCCTCAGATGTTGGTTTCGACCAACTTTTGGCTATTAAGTCATTGGCCGACACGGCTATCGGCACAAGGACTGCTGTACTCACGTCCCACATGTCGACAACCAGGGCATGGTTTAAAATCTCTTGACTTTTAACATGACATACAAATCCTGATGGCCTAGCATGAAATGCTTTGACGGAATCCCTGACGGGCCACAGAAATTAATTGATTATGGAATGTGGGCAGTGGCAGTGTTCTCAAATTAAATTAAATAATATTCATTTTCAGAAATGCCGCATAAATCTATCAGCAGGATTTTAGAAAGGATTGAACCGGCATTTATGAGACATCTCATTGGCATGCGACACATCCAAAAATTAACCGGAAAAAAAAATGATTGCATTTTAACTATTTTAATCAACTTTTTCAAAGAATCGGAGTGGACAATATGTCAACCGGATGGTACTGAAGTAGAAATCTCTGAGAAGTTATTTGTTAAACCCAAGAAGGTAAAGAGAATTATAAATTATATGATGAAAAACTGCATGAAGGAGACTGAGGAAAAATTACAATATACAAAACTTGATAAAAAAGAATTAAAATATTTGAAACCGGTTACAGATTTCAGCCGTAATCATCTTGTTCACACTCTGTACATAACATTTGAAGCCCACTTAGATACATATGATATACAAAGTGTGGTGGACACATGGAATATGTTAAACAAACAAACATCAGATGACAGTCAAATATATTCCCAAACTTTACATGAAAATAGCTCATATTTTGTAACAGAAGAATTAATAAAAAAGTACAAACATATAATGCTGGCAACAAAAGAATTGCAGACAGTATTTCGTGATTTAAAGAACAGTGAAGATATGCCAGACATGTTGGAAATTTTTACAAACATTGATCTATTAGCACTGTAAGTGAAACTGATGAATGGGAACCGATCACTTTCCGTATTTTATTTGTTCGAATTTCATTTTACCTAGAACTATTGACCGACGGTTTTTTTGTGTCATAGGTATAACAAAATAACTTTTTGCTATTGGCGGAAGCTTCTTCTGAACTTTTTTCATTTGCCAAATGATTTATTTGCTATATTTTCACCACACAGAAACAACATTTTACAGAAAATTATTTGGTCACAAATATATAGCTGGTTACTCGGTAGCATTTTCAAAATTAAGTTAAAATAGTGTCACAAAAGTCAATGTTTTGTGCTACAAAATTTAGTGACAGAAAAGAATCTTTGCAAAACCGAATTCACGCAGTCTTGTCTGCCCTACGCCTAGAGTGTAATTTAAGCCCGCGTAGGCGCGGAGGGGCGGATTGGCCCGCGAGCTGAGGAACAGGTGGTTTGAAGGCCGTTCGGCAGCTTCGGCTTGCGGCCGTTGGGCCGCTCAAATCCCGCAGCGCCGGAGCCGTGACAGAAACAATGCTGCATGCCTGCTTGCATGCTTGTTTGCACGCTGCATGCCTGCTTGCATGCTGCATGCTTGAAGCAAGCAACCAAAAAAATGTTATTCGACCAAAAGAAACGTAGCAAAAAAATCAAATTGATAATAGGTCGACTGACACAGTGACAGAAAATGAAATTTGGTCAAATATTTTTCGAACTTATGATAGGTAACCGTGATGAATATGGGTTATGCGCAATTCGTCCTATTCGCACATATACCATAAACACATAAACGTACCTCTGCCTCAAAAACTAATTCCACGGGACAAACCGCGAACGCGGGAGTAATTGCGAATGGGACCAACTAGGAATGGAACGATTTTTGATTGCGGGACGAAGTGCGCATAATTCATGAATATATGCCATTACGACAACGAGGCGCGGGCACACGCCCTTACTGTATGTTTGCACTTCCACTAAGTATGGGATCTATCAGGCCCATAGATTTGATAGATCAAATCTCTGTGTCAATTAGCTAGGGCCAATTGACACTTTTATTGAATGGTTCAACTTAAGTGCCTGATCGGTACTCCATTTCTTCTCCTAAATTTTTTTGTCCGTAAATCATTATCCATACCACGTTTGCTATTTAAACTTCAGTAACCATAATGTTCAAAATCCCGAAATTTTGTTAAATTTTAATTATCTTTACTTCTAAATGTATTCTGTCATAATATCGAGTATAATAATAATTGAATCTCCTAATTATACATGACCTAAATTCATAAGTCCTAAAATGTTCATTTATAATATTTTTTTAAGTCCTAAAACATTTGCTAAAAATTAGGTTTTAGTGACAGAAACGAATCGCTGTAAATCCGACTCCACGCAGTCTTGTCTGCCCTACCCCTAGAGTGTAATTTAAAATCGCGTAGGCGCGGAGGAGCGAGGCGGCACGCGAGTTGCGGAGCAGGTGGCTGTAACACTCGCCGCCGCGGCTGAAAATGGCCAGCAAGCCGAAGCTGCGGTGGTAAGCGTTAAACCCATCTGCGACGATAAACCTGCGTGGGACCGCCGGAGCCCCGCAGCGCCGGAGCCGAGACAGAAACCATGCCTGCTGCATGTTGCATGCTTGCTTGCATGCTGCATGCTGCACGCTGCGTGCTTGCTTGCATGCTTGTTTACTTACAAAAACCACATGTTCCCAATCAACTGCTTTATTGAGTACATGTATAGTATATTTATTTATTAAAAATAAAATAATAATGCAAAATAAGATCTTTTTTAATTATAACAAAATGATACTTAAACATATACAATAATTAATTTAGTCTTAATTATAATGAGTAATTTTAATTCGTAAACAGAATTAAGCTAATTTTATATTAGCTGCGTTTGCCTTAAAAAAATCACAATTTGTATATTCTGATTGTTTTTTTTTAAATGTTATTCTTGCTGTTTTGTCAATTATTTTATTTTTATTTGGTATAGGAATGCTGGTGCATTTTTTTTTTTATTTCTGGAATTGGAATTTAGGACTTATAACTTTTATATCAAATCTCTGTGTCAATTAGCTAGGGCCAATTGACACTTTTATTGAATGCTTCAACTTAAGTGCCTGATCAAATCACCAATAGTAATTGCGTATTTTCGGCCTCTTTGGAAGAAAATAGTTTAGCAGTCAACTTGGGAAATAGAAATAATAGTGTTTGAAGAAATTGTGCCTTTCAGTTGTGTTGCTGCACAATTATTGTACATAATATAACAGCTTGTAAGTATAGGACCACAAGTATTAATATAAGTTTTATCAATTTGAAAAATTGACAGCGCTCAACATTGTTGATGGATGAAGATGAAGAACTAGTCTGCTTTGGTTGGCAAAATGAAACAGCCTCTTAGTTTGTTATGTTTTTCTATTTTTATTATGTAACTCACGACATATAAATACATCACATTTATAACAGACTGTAATTTTAAAAAAGATTGTCTTATATTTTAAAATACTATCATATTCCAACTTTTGTACCCACCGATGCTGTATGACCGTATTTTAAAAGAACGGGCAACACTGTGTTACACTGTATTTGTTACAAAATTTTATTGTAGGATTAGTCTTTCTTATATCTTAACTATGTTGTGTATTCTTTCTTTTACTGCAATAGTGTTACATATAAGAATAAATAAAACTAAAAGTTACTACATTGTTATTGTTTAATTAGTATTTTGGCATACAATGTCCTCTGGCTTTCTTTGATCGCTTAGCTTTCTCAATATCTACATTGGGGTATTCTGCTTTCAACGCCTCCATACTCATATTGGGGAAGCGTTTCAGTAAATGCTGCACATGACTGAAGTCCCTGTTGCGTGCTTTCCTTTCAGCATTATATTCCTTTTCTCTATACAGTCGAATAAACTTCTTGACAGCTGCACTGCTTATAAAGCCATTTTCAAGGTACGGTCTCACCCAGCGTGTATTCATAAATTTGGGGATACAGTATTCCTTCTTCTCGTACTTCTGTTTTAACCCAAAGAGGTTCACTACATCTTCTACAGGTCGTTCCCCAGTCTCTCCTGTCTCAAGCTTGTAATAAGCGATATTGCGTTCTCTTATAACAGTTTCTATATTATTCATAGATTCTTGAACTTTGTCGATCCTTTCAGGATTAGGAAACAATCTCATTTTATCATTACATTCATGTTCCATTGTGTATAACATATTTCTTTCTTTTAACAGTACATACCACAGTTTGTGTAGATCTGTATTAGACTTTATTCTCAATTCATCCAACTTCCAATTTCTACCAACTCTTATGTTCGTTTCTCCCCAATTTTTCTTAGCGTCGAAAAACTCCATCAGGTCGTTAGCAGGATTTGTGGTGTGTACATCTCGTTTGGTGATTGTAGCAGCTGCAACTTGGAAAGAATTCTGAGAGCGCAAACATCGGGATAATGTACTCCTTAGCAAATTACTTATCATAGTAGTATTCATTTTCAGTCAATAAGATAAATTATGAATGCTTAACTGTTTTAAGAGACAACGAAAGTTTTAGGTTACTTTGATTAGCGAAATCAAAGTTTGACATTGACATAAACCAATTTGTTTTGAAATTATGTAACATTCGAACCTTTCGTTAGTTTTAACTTAAATAAAAGTGAATTCACTGTTTCCTATTCTAAAACCGTTATTGTATTATTTTTTTACTAATGAAACACACGAGTTCCAATCGAAATAGTTATGGAACATTGATATGCAAAATGAATTCATAAATGGGTTGCGTTTACAACCCATTTTTGAACGAATTCATTTTGACAGCAACAAGCACGTTTAGTTTATTATAACTCGTAGTAATTGTAATAATTATAATAGACTACAGACCCGTGATAGTTATTTATAGTAATCATTTCATAAGATAGTATGTCCAATAAGTGATATAAAAGATAAATATACGGTAAATCGAACAGAAAAAAAATACATAAAAGAAAAGATCTTGGCCTCCGATAACTACGAACCGTGTTTTCTAATCTTGACAGTCGAAAGGAACAACTAAACGTAAGAGTTGAGTAATGTCGTGGATGGAGTGAGTGATTGAAAGGAAGGGACGCGTTTTCTTTGGTTCTATGGGAAACCACAACGAAAACAAATTAAACTAATCTATTTATTTGTGTGAATTTTGATGTGCTGCTGGTATTCATATGACTAAAGTACAGAACAGTTTGTGTTGTGTATGTTATTTTTGAAGATTCCATCATCGTAGAGGAAGCTTTTTGAAAGGTACAAACATCATTCACCTCTTTTATTTTTATAAAACTTTTGTTTAGTTTTTAGATTTCTTACTAGTACACTAAGAATATACAGGTAAACCTATTATTTACCTGTGTTAGTGTATTCATATAGAATTTTAGTTATTTATGAATAGATTTAGTGTTGTTTAAAATCTAATTAGTGTTTTTCAATTTTTGTTCGTAACCCATCAACATAATGCAAACAATGTAAATAAAATAATCCGTATGGCCTGTAACTTCTTAGGTAGAGTGTATCAGGAATCCTTTAGAGAGGGAAAGTTTGCTACTTGTAGGTTTTAGATACTGTGTGTTATGTGTAGCAAGTGTCTCACAAAAAAACAACAATTACCTACCTTAATTTTCTAATTCAAAGGTAATTAAATATTTTACATAAAAATCTTTTACTCTACCTTAGCCACCATTAGCTTCCTCGAAAAAGCTAGAAATTTTAGTTTAATATGGGTAAGTTATATATGATATAATTACAAAATCTCTAATATTTACAAGATATAACAACTGAATCTATAATTTTATTCAATACTAATACTGATCGCCCCTAAAATGACCCACTGACCAATACTACTAATTTACTGATAAATAATCAGTTAATGTAATAAACGATTGATATAATTTTAAAATTACTAATTTTTATAAGCATAACATACATTGAATATAAAATCGTTTGATATACAACTCAAAAGACATAAAACCTATTTAGTCTGATATGATAAAACGCCTCACGCTCACCACCACTGCTTCGGCTTGCTGGCCGGCTTCTCCGGCCAACCTCAGCTGCGGCGGCGAGAGTTGAAACCACCTGCGCCTCAGCTCACGGGCCGCCTCGCCCCTCCGCGCCTACGCGATTTTAAATAACACTCTAGGGGTAGGGCAGACAAGACTACGTGGAGTTGGTTTTACAGCGATTCGTTTCTGTCACGCTGCTCCTGCAGCACGCTCGCTTCACTCGTTCGCCTTTGCGTGTTAATGGTCACTGTTCTAACCAAATCTAACCTAAATGATTCACCAACATAGAGGGGACCTGGCACTCCGCTCCGCTAACTATAACTCATCCGAGTCGGATTGCTTTGAATCGGGTGCTAACCATAAAGAGGGTATCAATATGACATATATTTTAAACTCATTATTCATTCATAAACGATAAACCTTATGATTTTCGATTAAATAAACGTTATATCCAATAACATTATACGAAATAAGTTTTAGAGTATACAACGTGTTGTTTTGCAACCTCGTCAAATTTAAGGAGGTAACTATGCTAATGATTCTCGTCCCGAATCAATAATAAAATTGGTAGGTAATTTTTGTTTTTAATCTCATTTACGGAAATCGGTAAGTGTGAAAAACCCGTGATTTAAACTAGGGCCGTCTGATTCTCGCCCTATAACCGCGCTTCCACAAATACAAACAATCTCAAACGTTTATTCGATCATTTCTTATTCCCTAAACCACGTTAAGGGGGTTATTCTGAAATACTGACAAACATAAACAACCAAAAAAATCTGCGTTTATTAGTAATTAACTAGGTACCGTAATTTTAATTGATTATTTATGTCTTGTGTGACAACCTCCTGAATTTTGACGAGGATGCAAAACAACACCTTGTATAATTGTTATATCTTAAGAAATTAAATCAACAGTTGGTATAACTCACGTTTATTATATCTTGTGAACATTATTGAAATGAAAATATACCAAATAACTTTATATGATATGAAGCGCACCCAGTTTATATAAACTAATATTGTAAAGAGGAAAGATTTGATAGTTTTTTTGTTTGTTACGATTTAAGGATAAAACTACCCGACCGATTTAAAAAGTCTATATTTTTGTTTACTTACTGCTTACTTACTACAACAGATGAGGACGAAACAATTATCTAAATGTCATTATATTCCAAAAGCTCAATAAAATATAAATATATTTTAATGAGACTGGTAACAAGTCTTGGTAGTTATTCATATTAGTTCTGCTAGCACCACGTTGACTTTTATTTTGTAGTTGCTTTAAGTTTTTTTGAAACAGACAGAATTAAACCTGAAATAAATAAGAGTATTTCTTATCAATACCAACAATGAAGAAGAACATTACTTTCTTACATTTCAAATGGCTTGGTAAGTTAGGGAATTCAAATTCAGGTTAGACATGCATTACAATTGGCTGAGTTCATTGACTGATAAGTTGATAACAGATAGCATAATTTTTGGTCACTTGTTAAATGTTTTTGTTTGTCAACAAACTAATTTGGTATCTATGTGAAAGGTACTTTGTTTCTATTGTTTAATAGATAGATAGATCATTTATGATTTTTATGAATTATTAATGATTCACTACATTAAATATAATAATCTTTTACTTTGTAGGCAAATAAAATTTGTTAGTGCAGTTTCTCATACTATTTGAATTCCACAATTAAAGTAAAAAGTCAAGAACTAACAGCTAAAAAGAAAAATAGTTATACAGAACACATAATTTCTTCTTCTTCTTCACACAAATCAAAGTAGCAAGAAATTTTGAGTGAAGAGATAATCAATCTAATGTTATGTCAAATAATTAACCCATGGGTAGGTTTAACAATTAATATACTTAAAAAAATCAATTGTTTGGTTTCACTATAAAAGTAAGGTCCTTAGTTACAATGTGCCAGTACCGTCTGGACTTTGTGAATCAAATGGTTTTGTTGAAACAAAACCATTTGATTCACAAAGTCCAGACGGCAAGATTGAAACCTTGCCTTAACAAAATAAGTATGTACTTAGATACAAAAAAGAGCTAAAAATATGTTCAAATAAATAAATTAGCCAAATTGTTGAATGAATTTATGTATATAATTATTTAATTCAATTTATGTATTTTAAATGGTGGATTGCTACTGCATCTTATTTTTATAGGGATTAGATAGGTACAAATTAGTCTTTAGAAAACTTGTATATACCTAATTAATTAATATTTATTATAATTTTGATTAAAACTGGTAGGTGCTAACTATAACAGAAATACATTATACATTTACTTCAATAAGTAGATAGGTAACTACGAAAGTACGTAATTAAATTATACCAACCCAACATCTGCATTAATATGGGACACCAAATTCTAAGAAGGCACGCCGCCACTACTTACCGTCTGTTTGTGAACTAACTAGGTGTGCCACAATTCCGCTTGTGTTACAATTTATAAGGTGACAAAATACGTTAGTTAAGAAGGGGCCCATCCTCTCGTCGTGTGTTCCGGAGGGTAATTTGTCGCGTGCATTAAGCAAGTTGTGCGCGCTCATTACGGGCCCCACGGAACCGCACGCTACACAACGTAGGTAACGTCTCAATTGCGCCATGCCGCCTCTCCGCCTGCCGACGACGTCATAAACATTTTACATGATGGCACGCTTATAACGCCAACTGACGCTGCGACGCCAGTTAAAAGAAATCACCCAACTTCCAGTGCCATAAGACCCACGTTGTGTCTTTCTGGCGTCTCGCTTAAATAGCATTTCAATCAAAATCAAATTATCTTCGTGAAATGAGCTTGAAATAACGACTGACACTTTTCCACAATACATTGCATAACTTTACCATTATTTATTATTATAAAAATGTAAAAAGAAATGCGGAATCGAATTAGGATTCGAAACTCAAACCATGTACGATTTATTACTCGTATAGATATTTATTACGTCGGAATGATATTTGGAATGACCGTCACGTGCCACTTACTATATCTGTCACCGGCCGAATAGGTGCTTACTAAACATAGGATCTTTGTATAGAATCGTTGATTAAATCAGGCGCCGTCGCTTTGTTTAGGCAGCGATCACATTATCTCGCATGGTTGTCAGTCACACTCGACCCGCTTGTGACGTCGGACATCTCACAGCTCTAGACTAAAGCCCGGAACGGACAAGTATGATTGTATTGCATTACACAATGGGACATCGAAATTAATGCAACATTCGCAAAGATGTCGCATACATCCGACGTCAATGAACAGTCCTGCAGCACTTGATTGAAATTGTGTACCATCTTCTCAGAGTAATGTAAAAAGTTTTTGCTGAAGTTATCTTATTACGGTGTTGGATATTCTGGGGCCGGTCGATGATCAAATCATACGAGGCTTTGTTACTCCGAGAACACGGTTCATCTTGTACGGCTCTCGCACATGTTCGACCTAGATGCGGCCTTAATTTTTCGAGGAATCTTTCTCTTCCGTAACTTATTCGGGTAATTTCGTCGAATTTTCTAAAATGTCCACTCTAAAATCTTCCTGTTATTTGGGCGAATAATTTTGCCAACCATTCTTGAATAGCATTATTGCTCACCTCTCCTCATGTTTTCAATTTGGAAAACGCTTCCCAAGGCAAATTCATTCCGCGTTTTAGGAATTTGTTGGACCGGGAATTAAATCTGATTGGGTGTATTGCAGCAGTTGAAATAACTTCGCTATGTTAGGATGTAGTTTACCATAATAAGAACAGGTTTGGTTAACGTTAACGTGTGAAACAGTAAGCATTACTTAACAATTTAGGAATGTATTTGAAGCAAATAACAGGCATAATATTGTCTTAACTGACTGAGTATTACGACTACTACCTACTAACTTTGATGAGTGGTCGACCTTGGTGGGTACATGTGTAGTAATGATTCATTTATTTCGTTGTGTGTATGATTAAATATTATTAACACTAAGTAATATTCAAAGGTCCCACTACAGTAAGCTTGATAAGTTGCATTTAATCGAAACGTGAGTAATTAATACTTCCGTAGAAATATGGCCTAAATAAATACTAGAGATAGTAAAGAGCCAATCCAATTCCAAGTCACCAAATCTTATATACAGGGTAGATTTTTGAAACGGGTCACTTAACAGGCGACAGCAGGGCAGGTAGGACCACATTGTAGCAAGGTAGCTAACAGGATAGGTACACGTATAGAAGATTGACGTCTAAGACGTCGGCAATATTGAAAGATAAAAAAACATAATTAAATCAACTATGGCTATTTAACCTGAACCACATCCAATAAGTATTTTATTTACAACCGGTAGATATTATAAATAAAACTGGTCAATTGAACCTTTGGCGTCGTTTCCGCCCGCATCTAATGATGGGGTCTCTAAAAACATTGGAACCTTTTTTTGGAATACCATTTGAATCAGTAAATCGGCTGTGTCATCGGCTTCTAAATTCAAAATTAATGCGGCCATTTATTTGAACTCCACCCATAGTTATTCAATGTGGTGAAAACTCTTTTATAAAACCATTTATTTAAAGTATTTGTGAATCTTAAGACCCCGCATTTCAAAGGGCCAAATATCAAAGCGGTTCAAGCGAATAAATAAAAGGAGATAGGCACTTCTTAATCATTTTTTTCTTTCATAGGGGGCCACATTCCATTGTATTTGCGTGCAAGTAGCTGATATGGTTAAACTGGTATTGAAAATCGAGAATGCATTAAATACGTCAAATCTGCCGCCAGGTGATAATTTGATAAAGTCATCATCATCTCATCATTTGAGTACAGCAGATGAGCTGCAATAAAAATAAGGTTTTTCTAACGTTTCCAGCCAATCGAGACTAAGCTGAGAATGCCTCTATTTGCATTATTATTCGAAGGTAATCCAAGAGTTCTATCTTTTCATCAAATCTATATATTTAAAACCGAACGGTCACTCACTCATCACGAAATATCGAAAACCGCTTGACGTTTGTAGACGTTTATAGACATTTAGTTGACGTCCGCTAAGAACGGATTTTGCGACAGGGATTGAGGTCTAAGGGCTCTCGCAAGTTTGTATGAAAATTCATCATTTTTTGTGCTACAAACTTGAAATTTGACAGGGAGGTAGTTTACAGTTAGTAGATGTCCGATAAGAATGGATTTTGCGACTCGCAAGTTTGAATGAGAATCCTACATATTTTGTTCAAAAAATTTGAAATTTGGCAGGGAGCCAGTTTTTTTTTTGTACTACCGACCTGAAATTTAGCAAGTCTAGAGTTTATGAGTAGGAGATATTAGCTAAGAAAGAATTTTGTGACTATTTGGACTTTCGCATGAGACTTTTCTTAAGAGCTTACGCACGTTTATATGAAATCCTTGGCTTTTTTACTTAAATTGGTAGAGAGATAGAACGGCCTTCAAATCAAATCTGTTCCTACCTGCCACATGACATGTCAGCTTAGCTTAGCGTAGGAACAGATTTTACGACAAGGCCGGTTTAAGGGAATATAATCGCTTTGGCAACCCCATTAGTTCAAAAAGTTCATTAGTACTTTATGTCTTCATAACCCCGCGGACGAAGTCGCGGGCAACAGCTAGTTATTGTATATAGTAGATTCACAACATAGAAAACCCGTTTTTATTTGGCAATTAAATCAATCTTCATAAGGCCAGATTTTGTATAGCCATGATGGACATGATCTAAGACAGACAGCGGACAACATACAGATTCGAATATTGATAACGTTTACCAAAGGGTACCAATCCTTTAGTAAACATTTCAGTTCCGAACCGGTACAGACAAATTATTATCACGTCTCCGGACACGATGTCCGTGTCCGGAGCCGTGATGACAGCTACTCAGTAAGTTTTTATATGGAGGTGCTCCTGTCCAGAGCCGGCTTGACTAATCCTGAAAAGCTTCTACCAAAGACCCAGGTGACTCATGAAAGTGAAATTGAATTGATCTGAAAGCAGTTTTCCGTGAGTCAGTCAACCAAGTGAATCAGACTCACAATAACATGAAAACGAAAGATATGGTAAAATACACCGTGCATCAGATTTCCTGATTCAAAGTTGGATTAATATTGTTTCAATAATCAATACGTTTTTTCGGACGCCATCATTGTTGGTGTAATCGTTCGTGAAACGCTTTATTCTAGAGAGGTCACACGTTATTTAAAACAGCTGTCGGACGCACACGGCCTACAATGGACTTGGTTGTATCCCTGCCGTATAATATTGTTTGTAATTTAAAATATCGGATGTGTTGGCACGGGTGGCGGACGGTTTATTTTCCGGCTCAATTGTGGAGTTATCCGAGGTGTATTGTTGCGTTGATTAGATCAGAGGAGCTTTGTTTAGAAGAGAATAGCCGGCTTCGCTTCGCTATCGTCTGTCGGCTGCACGCGAACTGTTCATGAGTTTGCGGGTACACAGGTGTACCCGTTGCAGCCCTCTGACCGACCGCAGCATACATTATTGTACAAGAATTCTCGAAATTATCGTTCTTGAATCTCTTAGTACATCCTGCGATACGATTTTTTATTAGACATTCATTGTATCTCCTCCTTATTTTTGGCATTGTGGTATTGGCAACCTTCATTCGGAAAATAATGTAACTTACGCTTTTTATGCTTCCTTTGTATTTTGTTTACTTTCCAATATCGAGTTTCCGTTGTAAGAAAATGTAATTTATTTTGATATGGATACTCGGAAGATACTCAACAAAAAACCCGAAAATGGAGGGTACGGTTGAAAAGACGCTAACAATACGCTAATGGCTTATGTTTGCGATGACTGTCCCTCGCAGCCAACAGGCTCTATTATCACAGTCGGTCCCTGTGCGCTGAATTGGCTAAATGTTTTGTGCCTCTGAAAAGATTCAAGATGACGGTGAAATTGTTGAGAAAATTGATCACTTCCAGTCGAGCAACTTGCCCTTGTTACGGAACTCGTTATCGGCTTTGTTTGTTTCTCAGGCCTAATGTGTTTTATATTGTTTGGACCTTTTTTTAATACAAACTTTTTTGCTAACTAGTTTTAAATTGATTACTGAATTAGAATATGGTTGTCTCTTATTCAGTGTGTCTGCTTTTTGAACACCAAGGTAAAACTAAAACTTGTATCGTAACTTGTAACTTACATTACGTAACTTTGTATGTTGTCGTTGTGTTTACTATAGTTGCTACCATTTAGCATGGCAATATCGGTCACTGCCCTTCCCTCAATATCTCTTTGCACGAACCAAAACAATGAATTTAGTTTTCATTGGTAAAAATGTTGAGGATCACGATAGATGTCAATTCAGGACGTTTAAAGTCTTTATTTCCATGAATGTAATTAAGGATGTCAATAAATGTAAGTGGGTCAATGACCGCTATTGCCATGCTAAAAAGCAGCAACTATAGTTTCGTTTACATCGAAAACGAGTTGTAAAATCTACTTATTTTATGTCAATACATTTAATATGTATTGACCTAAAATTTACATGTTTTGTTACACATCTTTTTGCGGACCCTTTGAATTGTTTCAAAAAATTGTTTGATTTCTTCTCGACAAAAGTCTTTAAAATAACGTCTACGATCGATAAAAATACAGTCTGTCCAATCTTCACCCATGTCAATAAAGCTTAGCTCGAGGGGAAATACCTAATAACACCTTGCCCGACCAGGGAATAAAACTCAAAACCGCACGCGACGGACGGTACTGTCGATCGAAGACTACAGTAACTACCTTCTTGTCTAGACAAATCCAACTGGGGAAACTCAACGGACCTTTCGTACGTAGGATCGGGCCATAAAGTCGATGGCAGAATGACCTATTTCATCCCGCTATAAGTAGTTAAAGCAGAAAAGTTTACTAATAAAATACAAAAGTCTTCTACTTTCTTTACTAAAATACGAGATCCCCGTCTTAATACTTGTTCAAACGTTTTCCAGATAAGTATGTACTTTTAGAACATTTTTATTTTAAAACTTAGCCAGCCGTACTTTCCTCGTTCCTTCGTTTGCCATAATTTTGGCTGAATATCGATATTTCCTGTAGATATTTGCTTTGTGTCTTGAAATAACCATAGGTAATCTAAATGCATTTCTATGAATGTCTGCATCCGTAGACGGTATTTGACTTTTGCCATACATTTATGGCACGAATTTGGAATTGGTGATGGATTACGCGTGATATCGTGGAGGCGATGTAAGCGATGTGTGTGCTTACGTCACGGGGTGTGTCGATCAATCACGGGCGCGGATGGACGAGCGACAGGCCATTAGGGGCGCTTCGTCGCCGGCCGGACTCAGGTGCTGGTTCGTCCGTCACCTCAGCCCCGCGCGCCGCCCGAGCGGCCCGACAACAGCCAAGCCCTTGTCGTCTTCAATCACCCCACCAACCGACCGCATGATTCATATTACTCTACACTACGGCTTTATTATTTGTTGCTTTAACCTACTGTTTTGCTCGGAATTCGTTTCGTAGATTTTTATGAATAAGCACCGTAAAAACTCTTGACAGCAATCGAGTTATCTAAACGCAAGTTTAAGAAGACTATCAAGAACAACTTATTGCATTTTATTCAAGCGAAAACTCCCAGAGTCCTTGGTTATAATTATATTCAGTATCATAAGATGAATAGCATAGCAATAAATATGTTTAATCGCAGTGTTCCGGTTATGTGCGACACATGCCATCCCTAACCAAAACCATGCACAAAATGGTTCAGTTAGACAGCATGCGGAATGAACTGCACTTCTTGTGTCTTACGTATACCGTAATAGCAATAGCAACTGTGTTTTATGTCCCCTATTGCTTAGTCCTAGAGAGAAATGTAGTAATATCTTTGTCTCCAATCAGCTGTAGTTGTGGTTTCCATTTCGATACTTGCAACGATGTGACATTTAAAGTCACGTCATGTATAAGGATTAAGTTAAAATTTTACATCTCTATTAAATTATTGTGTTTAATACTGACAGCGTTGGTGTTACACACAAACCTGTAAGGTTGTCAGAATTATATTTCTGTCGCCAAAGTCTGAACTGCGTATTCAACTGAGTAGTATCTGCTCACACTCACCATTTTGGATCCGAGAACTTCAATTGGTAATGGAAATAGTACTGTCACACGTGTACACTTGACAATAACCACAATGTGAAGAAAGATGAGCGTTGGTGTAACTATTATAAATAAAATATATAAATAAAAATAAAATAAAAATAAAAAATAAAAAAGCCTTTTAATTCCACTAGCTTTACAAGTAAAAATTACAAAAATATACAAATTAATAACACTGAGACATGCACCATTAACATTTGGAATGATCATGTTTGTAAATAATTATTATGAGGAACTTGAATCGATTAAATTGAATCCTTTCTTTCAGTAAAATTACATTTATATTAATATTTGTGTGGTGTAACTATTAGTTACATAATAAAACAATCACTATTTTCATTTTACTTATACGCCAAAGATGTAAAACTTATTCGTCGCCATACAATACGGAACACATTCAGTACTCGGCCATGGTTCCATGAATTACGAAATAAAAGATATATTATTTAAAGATGGCGATACATGAGCAAGCTCGGCACGTGGTATTCACACAATAATAGACTGTGTCCATTAATTAGACCAACATGTTCCATCGTAAATGGACATCAGTGACGCGTACTGTACGGTATGGGCGTCCGTTAACATGAACGTAATTGATGGACGCACCTCTAATGCTTTTTGCTTTGCTTATACGTAACTCGGCCCGTTTTTGTTTAGCTTCTGATTTCATCTAAAATGTTCACGTAAGTATATTACTATGTTTATCCATTTACTATGCCCTAATGCTAGTGTATTGTGTGTTCGCACGGTATCATAAAGATTAGATAACTTAATAAATCGTCATCTATCCTCGTCTGCGAGTAGCTTATCCCCCGTTCTGCGTTAGGATGGAGCTATTCACCTTTCACATGTAGGCCATTAGTAGAAAGATAGGCTCGATATTGTAGCACGTGCCTCCTCCCGCACCCTGCCTCGCTTGAGATAAGCCTGGAGCGTTAAATATGTGCCTCTCGTGGCTTGTGGTCGGCGATAGCGCCTACTAAACATGGATACACCCGTTTGTTTATAATCTTTTTATGTTTTGATCGTAATGCTAAGGAATTGTTGCCTCAGCCCCGCTACATTTATAGTTCTTATGTTTTGATCGTAATGCTAAGGAATTGTTGCCTCAGCCCCGCTACATTTATAGTTTTTCTTTTCAGATACCTTCGCTTCAGAGTTACATAAAAGTATATGTATTTCTACAAAGATGCGTTAACGTAAGTTGTTTCCATAAATTTACTACTGTAAGATCGTGCGATTCTTTGTATAGATGTGTGTTGACCTCTCTTTTGTCTTTAAGCCACTTTGCATATCTTCTTGTCGTGATTCGAAAACCTATACATAAATTTATTAATTTACCTTATCTTAGAGATGTTAAAATATTTTGTTGGTGGAATTTACCCAAGAAAATTGATAAGGAATTTTTCCGACAGAGCTTTTTGATCCAACGAATAAATTGTAATGAATTTTGTACCCTTGTAAATCAACATCAAAGTGATCATATTTAGACTAAAGCAAGCACGTCTTCCTTAATATCTACGCTGAACAATGCTCGGTTATTTAATCGCTCCTAGGTTAGTGACAGGTAGACCCTTGACGACCCCTTTCGCAATGAGCTCCGAATGTCAACTGGTTTGACACTTGGAATACCACGATACACCGAGTTTGTCGGCACGGAATGTCGTGACGAGGCTGCGGAGGCAAATATCTTTGGACTAAATACCTTCAAGTCAAATACTATACAGAATTGATTTAGCTATACCTAGTAAACTACCCAAACGTCATTGTGATTTGCGTTGCGACTTACCTTTAGGTTTTAGTATAATCGAGAATACCCACTGAATGTTTAATGGCATCTCGTTTGACCTATGGGATTCAGCAGTGCTAATCGAATTGGCAACTTCTGCGCTATGGAAACGGAAATTCACATTTATTTTGAATATTTCTTTTCTTTTTTTGTACGGTATTTTTTGTTAGGCCTTCCGGTAAATATCAATTAAATGATTTCCTGAGGCATACCTACCAACAAATAAGATGAGTATTAAACACAAAATCGTCTTATCCTTTTCTAATCGATGATACAATATTTGTCTAGTAAACTTAATTACTTTGCCCCAGACAGGTGGGCACGTTGATCGAGGTTTCAATTGTCTCGTTTTTATTCCCAAATGTTAATGTGCAAGAGTGAGTAGGAGAGAGGTGGGTGCTCTAAATACTCAGATACTTCCAACATATCGGCCATCCATCGTCTAGAATAGTGGATGCCCTTGAAAACGGTTGGCCGTAGCTCTGAAGAGAGATGTTTGGGTGTATCATCGTGGTGAAAGGATTAGTTAGCTAGACTGTGTTATCAAGTGTTAGCTGTCCAGCGTGCGCCAGGGGGGATAAAACACCGATGGAACAGCATTAATTAATTTACCTAAACCATTTGTCGTCAGTTACCCAAAACAATTTTATTTGGATGTTTGTCTGTGTGAGTAAATGTTTGTAAACGCACCCACGATACAGGAGAAATTCCTACCTGCTATAAAACGGTCCCGCTCAAGTGTTCGAATTTGAATTCCAAAAACTGCGTCCCTCCTGTCGATTCGGTAATGAACTGTAATTAGGGATTCGGCAGAAATTCTTATTGTCAATTTGTATTGTTGGTATAAAGTGAGAGCTCTAATTTATATCCATATTTATTAAGGTCGGGGCTTTCATGGGCCAGAAGTCGGCATGCAAAAACAGCCGTTATTCGTATAACGATTGCGGTTGAATTTCAAATTGAAAGTTCTGCTGGTATTTTATTCGGATGCTTAAAACGTAGACGTCATCTAAATAAATATTTGAAATGAATCCCCTGAGAGTTTGGATTTCAGTTAAGTTGTAGGGCAAAAAGAGGCAGACAAAGTTGGATAAAGGTTTCATTCAACTCAGTGCTGTAGCTTTATTCAGATAAAGTGGGTAATAAGTGCCTTATTCTATTATTGGTCACATGGGCACCTCCTTAACGTTGGGCCAAGGGGTTTGATATTCGGGTCTAGTAAGTGTTATTGGTGTTTTTCAGGTAGCAGCCGTCCATTAATCACGTGATTTTTTTTTAGCATTTTTAAACTCCCCCTTGGTGATATGTGGTGAGGTTTGAGACTAACCCTCCTGCCCCCACCCATAATCACGTGTGTTTTTAGTACCTACAAATAATCTTATTTTTTTATATTATCTTTAAATACAGGTACCTTTGTACTTCGTTCGTTGCCTGGCAATGGCGAGTCAAGGTCACACTACACGCCGCTTTTCGTTTTAGAAATCGCGCGTTTGACGAAAAAATAAATACACGTGATGACGTTTTACTAGACCCCCCTCCCCCCTTGTGATATTTCGTGATTTATGATACCCCCCCCTCTTTCAAGCGTCACGTGATTAATGGACGGTGCCTAAATAGCTAATTCTCAGTAGCAACCCTGAGAAAGAAGAGAGAAGTAAGAGATGGTCACAATAGTTATTACTTTCATTTTAGCTAACCTATTATCCGCTGAAAATATTCTTGCCAGTCTTTTGTTGACTGTACCCACATTGCCAACCTTAGACATCCTTCCCATATATCGTGTTACGGTGTTTCTATAATGTACCATGCATAGTACAAGAGGATAGTAAGTGGGTGAGGATAGTATGGGAACATGTTGCAGGCATTGTTCGCGCCGACGACGTCGGGACACCTTTGTTCCACCGGGGCACGGACGCGCGTTACTTTATCTTATTAAACACGTGTCGCCGGTCTAACGAACCCGCTTGCCACAATTTCTACACGTCGTCAATTAATATGCCTCATGTAGTCGCCTTATGAAAACCACGAAACACCAAGGTGAACTAACAGTTTTAGTGAGTGACCCGGAATAATGCCGCCCAATCAATCTATCTTTATGCTTGACAAGACCTCAGCAATTAAACCCTATATCTTCCTAATTAACTTGAATTCATCTTTGAAAGCGACGTTATCACGAAGCGGATAACATTATCTAAATCTGTTATATCTACACAGGAAAGGTAACTGTTGACATTGGAAGAAAACTCGAGCTCAGGCGCCAGGAAACGTAGGTACTAATTGGACACATAAAATACAATTAAGTCTTAGAATATTCAGCACCCGAATCTTTGGATAATGTCGCGTCTTGTCTATTTATCACTGACAAAAGTAACTAGATAACTTATTAGGACGACAACAGGTAGGGTAAAGAATATTTGTCTCGTTTAAGATAGGGAGACAGGTTTACGTTACCATGTTAGTAGAGTCTCTACCGCACACTGATGATCTTGGATAAACTCGTTTTACTTGCTATCTATTTAGTTCGTAGCAACTTTCCGCAGAGCGGCGCGGCGGTGGCCCAGTGGTGGCAGGAGCAGTAAGCCCCGTCGTGGGTTCGAACCAAGGGAGGCGCATTAATTTGTGTAATTTATTTCACCACCGCTGCTCTCAAAAACGGTGAAGGAAAACATCGTGTGGAAACCGGCATGTCCTAGAACTAAAAATTCGAAGACATGTGACATCTACCAAACCGCACTGGGCCCGCGTGGTGGATTACGGTCCGCGTGGTGGATTACAGCCCATTACCTCTCATTAAGAGGAGGCCTGTGTCCCAGCAGTGGGAACATAATAGGCTGATGACGATGATGAACTTTTTTGTTACTTTGGGCTTCCTGCCTTCTGTTCTTCTTCGTCGTTCCCTTAGTAGAGGCCACATACGACATTTACCGAAGCTTTGAGCTCCTCTGCAGTGTAGACCGCTCGGTACAAGCTACCTCCAACAGTCCTCAAGATGGCGTCTTGAACAGCTTGCTAGTGTCCTGCCTAGAGCGCATTGTCTTCTACCCAACCAAGTGTCATTAGCCTTTTTAGACAGTGCATGATATTGTCCGTAAAGGCCGAGGGCAAACTCCTGGGATGTTCTTATTGTGCCTCATTATAAAGTAGGCTTATAATACCTGCAAGATAGGTAGGAAGGTAAGTTTATTACTTTAGGTAATTGGGATTTCGTCAAAAATTCTGTGTAGGTAGAACAACAACCAAACACCCAATATACACGTTTCAACGCTACCTGAATAAGGCTCAATCGGAATTAAGCATAGGCTTATTGTCGTTTTTCATATAATGTGCTCCATAAAAGCGATACAGTGGTGGTAGCCGGCCACAAATGGCAGATGGTAAATTACCTTCCGTTAAGACCTGGATTGCGGCAGTTAGCTCGGTGCGCTGCTACTGCGCGTTAATGAGTTCGTGCCATATGTGGCCATAACACAATGTCCTGGCAATTGTTACCGCGGATAATATCCATATTTTGTGCTTTGTTTTTGTGTCTACCCGCATTTGTATGTTGTTTTCAGTTTACACATTCTTTTAGTGTAATTTTTCGATGGATATTTGAATTTCTGGTTAAATATAGTGTTTACGTTCCGTACCCAACGGTGCCAACGGGACCCTTACTAACATCCGTATCTATAAAATCAAAGAATCAAAATCAAAAGTCATTTATTCAAATTAGGCTGATAATCAGCACTTTTTGAACGTCAAGATAGGGAGCACGTAGTTTATGCTTATTTCGAGTGTTTATGTTGTGAATATCACTGTTTTTACTGTACAAATGGATATTTTGTCTTATATATAAAATGTATAAATAAGTCAAAGTGATTACCTACTTGAGTTTAGGTAAGTAATTACTTAAGGCAACCGCAACCATTTTGATTATGCAATAGATTAGAATTTGAATGAAGTAAGAAACGTCAAAAGCTAGAATTCTTAGCCAAGTACTAGTCACCAATTTCATTACTTAAGTAAGGATGTCAGTCCCTGAAGTAAATGTGATTTCAATACATTCTGAGGTTCTAGATAAATTGTCATCATGGACCGTATAGATAATTTTATTTACGAGTGTGGATAATTTATGTAATAATGTATTGGAAGAAGTTGAGAACAATATAAATGAAGCCAGAGTATCAAAAGATTACTTTCGTGATGAAGTGATGAAGACCCTCTACGTGGATATACGGAAACTTTCGATTTGAAAACTGTTGTCGTTATGAATGTAATATTGTGAAGATTCACGATATGAAACACAGCGATGTCTTCCTACCTCTCGGGAGCAAGCCGTATTGTCATCATCATCATCAGCCTATAATGTTCCCACTGCTGACACAGGCCTCCTCTCTATGAGAGGGAGTGGGCTGTAATCCACCATGCGGGCCCAGTGTGGGTTGATAGATGTCACATGTCTTCGAATTTTTAGTTCTAGGACATGCCGGTTTCCTCACGATGTTTTCCTTCACCGTTTTTGAGGGCAGTGGTGATGAAATAAATTACACAAAGTATTGCGCCTGCCTGGGTTCGAACCCACGGCTTACTGCTCATAAGTCGGGGCTGCCACCACTGGGCCACCGCTGCTTTCCCTTTGCCGTATGTGCAGATCTTATTCATGTAATATCTCAATCATAAGTGTTTTATATTTTTAAGAAAGGAGGCGCTGAAGGCGCGTTAGTCGCTTTATTTTGTTTCCGAGGTCTGAAAGAAGCTTAAAAAACGTGAAAAATTACTATGAATATCTTGGGCGTTTATGAAGTATAGTGGCCTCAAGAATATTGTTAGTGCATTGGACTGTACGCACGTACAATTTCCATACCAAGAAAAATGTTGCGAAAACGGCGAAAAAGTGACGCAAACGAAGTTGCGCCGGACAGCTAGTTGAAAATAAAGCTTCAGTAACGACCAAAACAGAAAGCTACACTCTAAAATACTTACCTCATTACACTGTACACTCAAATCATGATAATACACGGGTCAATAACAGTAAAAACTTTGAGTATCACTTTGCCGAATATTAGGTGATTCAGCCGAATATTCGGCCGAATATGAATATTCGGTAAAGCTGCCGAATACGGCGAATACAGAATATAAAACGAATATTCGGTCCATCTCTAGTTTTAAGACAAGTTTTAGGGTGTCGAAATAAAGGTTTATACAAGTTTATAGCTGACTATCTCTCATTCCGAGGTGAAACCCCTAATTTTCCTTTACTAATACCACATCAAAAGTGATCGCTGTGACGATTAAAAATAATGTGGTAAAATAAATAGTTTGGGAATAGACAAGATTGCTTATAAACTTAATTTTAGTGTGTGAACACCTGTACTGATTACTCATCATAAGTTACCCAGACTTATGAATAAATAAGTATGTATAAACATGTTTCATACTCCAATGTATTAATACACAATATTAATGTCCACCTGTACCTAATTATGTCGTTAAAACTTAAAACATGATGATTAATTAAAGTTTTTTTACCAATTTACATTTTTGTACTTGTCGAATCACTAGACTACTTAGATATTTTTCCTTGATTATTGCTTCACTTTTCTTCATCATGTAAGAACTATTTTTAACCGACTTGTAAAAAAGGAGGAGGTTATGTAGGTATTCCACGTACATATTTTTTAAAATTTATATTCAGTCATTTCTCCGTGATCTGATTACTGGTCTGATTTGAGTGATTCTTTTTAAGGTTCCGTACCCAAAGGGTCAAACGGGACCCTATTACTGAGACTTCGCTGTCCGTCCGTCCGTCTGTCACCAGGCTGTATCTCATGAACCGTGATAGTTAGCCAGTTGATATTTCTACAGGTTATGTATTTCTGTTGACGCTCTAACAACAAATACTAAAAAGAGAAAAAAATATTTAAGGGGGCTCTCATACAAAAAAGTGTTATTTTTCTCGTTTTTATCAATAATGCTACGGAACCCTTCGCACTTGGCCGGTTTTTTTAATTGGTAGACGAAGCTAAGCTAAATAAGCGCGGTGATTCCATATGGCTTCAAAGCAAAGTAAATTTTATTTACTTTTCATAGAGGATAACTCATTAAGTACCCAATACTTATGAGATTATCCTCTATACTTAGTATTCATTTTTTCTTCGTCGTCTATGTGGATGATGTACCTACTAATAACTTAATATCCACTTTTTAGTGCTTTTATTTAGAAGTTGGTTATTTTTCTTGCAACTTAGGTTTTATCCATCTTAAATAAAGTAATAAAATTATAAAACAGTTTTAATAATATTTTTTTTGATGTCATTGATTATTTTGTTTATTTAATTAAGATAGACGGTAAGTTACAGAGCAGAACAAAATTATGAAAATCTACTTAATGACATCAATATAGCATGCTGACCGTACAGTTAAGCGTACTAAGAGATTAGTTATTATATGTATAACAGATAAGATATTGTTAAAACACCTGTACCTGCCTGCTTAATTAATCATTTCATAATATTAACGTTAGTAACTTCTGTGAGGAAATGAATATCATATCGTCTTCCGTGTCGAGTTCATTATAATTTTCGAAACGAATCGTTCAATGTTTTAAATTATTAATTCGTCTTAAAGTTTCACCGTGTGATGGGGTGAAGTTGAGCGTCTATCGCTGCTTCACTCATGTATTGGATAAAGTTCCTTTCAGTATACTCTTTAGAACATGTAACCTAATATTGATTTATTCATAGTTGATTTTGACTAAACAAATAATCTTTTGAAAGGTTTGCCTTCAAAAGTTTCATAACCTTTGTTGTTACAAAGCAGCACACGTGGCATGTCATCCGAGGTAACGGAAGTCAACATATATAAATAGTATGAAGACTTATTTATTTGACTTAAGGCTTCTACAATACGATGTCAAAAATTAAGTAAAGGAAGGTCTTTTTGACTTCGTGGAGCTGAGATAGAAGTGGTCGTTTGTAACTACGCGTGTAAGAACCGCATTTACTATAGTTGCTTTGATCTATGCAAAAATCTAGATTCTAGTAATAATTTCTCATCGTCAAATAACATTGTGTATTGAATTCAGGGTGAGACGGCTCCAACTCTTCGTCCAATCATGTCCCAGACATTTTCTATTAGATCCATGTCTGGTGATTGTGCTGGAGAGCCCAACTGAGTTACACCGGTCTCATTAAGGTAATCCCGCATTATGCGCGCAGTGTCGGGGCGTGAGTTACCGTGCATAAACTCAAAATTTGAGCCTTTGAATCAAGCAAAAGGGATAACATGGGGTTCTAGGATCACAGTTGCCTATGTACCTGTGTGCAGTCAGAGAACCGCCATCAATGATGACTAGAGCGGTGCGTTCCGCCAAACTTATACCAAACCACACCATTATGGACCCTCCACCGTAAGCCGTTGTAACGTTCTCCTCGATATCTCCTCATGCTCTCCCCTCCGTCAATTAAGTTTAGGTACGTAAAAACGGCTTTCATCAGAGAATAAAACTACTCCAAGGTGCTCAAACGGGAATACTCCCACTCAACGGACTCATTTTGATGCTAACGGGCGAATGCTAATCTGGCTACTCGATGGCTTACCTTAAGTTTTGCGGCACGTATGACTTCAAACCAACTTCATTTTACTTTCTCCTCACTGTTCGTTTACTAACACGTATGATACGCACTTCTTCCAAGACATTTCGGGTTTGAACAGCTGTTTGACGAAGATTTCTCAAAGTTTGCACCCTTATAAAACGGTCGTCTAGGGCACTGTTTGCACGATTTCTGCCTTTCCCTCGCCCGCGCACGTAAGATCCTGTATGTCTGTATCGTTGCACATTACGGTGAAAACACAAAAACACTCAGAAGCGTTAATTGTAAATAAGCAATTAAGAGGGTACAATTTTGTGCAAGGGGGTTGTAAATGTCTAAATGACCCACAATGTTATTTAAAAAAAGGGAAATCATTCAAATAACGACACCACTTGTCGAAATACCCATAAGTTTTGAAAAAAAAAAAGGCACCTTTTGGTTGTGTCCTCTAATTTTGCTGGTGTGATAGATTATAAAAAATCACCATATGAACCTTGTTTATTGGTTAAGCTTATAATGATGATATGTTTGTGTCTCTCAATTTCTTTTCGTACTCTCAGTACCTAAACATTGCCTTATTTATCTCTCCTAAGTGTTTCAATTTAAATTTTGAATTTGGGCACATGGAAACGAATATCTTCTCCAAACGAAAAAAAACTGTTCTAAGTAAGTCAATTTCAGTCAGCCCGATAACCAATTATTTCCCATTGATCTTTTATATGCTGTAGCTGTATGGTGTCGGACGTAAAGAATAGCACCATCCCATATCTTCCCGTGGGTGTCGTAAGAGACTAAGGGATTTGCCAGAGAATGGGCAGCAGCGTTCTCTGTGCTTTTGTAACAATCGTACTGCGATCGCCAATCCGCCTGCCAAGCGTGGCGATTATGGCAAAACCCCCCAAAATGTCAATGTGGCGACACTTGGGGGAGGCATATGTCCAGCAGTGGACGTCTTTTGGACTGAAATGATGAATAATGATTTTTTTTGTCAAGTCTACAGCTTCCGACTAGTAGGTAACAAAATATTGTTGTATGGAAGTTTTAAGTTTGCATTTGAAGAAGCCTGCAAAATAGACAGACACCTGAAAATTTCGGTAAATATTAGGTATGTCCAGACTAAAACAACTTTGTTACAAAATTAAAGCTTTAACTGTTATAAAATTTAAAAAAAAAACCCTTTGTTCTCTTTGAATTATAAAGCCACATTAAAAACGAGAAAACAATACTTTTAACTTATCTAGAGACAGCATTTTGCTGTGTCCCATTGTTTGGTTTCTGTTATAATTACGGAAGTAACTAACAACATGGCTACAACCTGTTGGAGGCGTTTGCCACAGTACAAATAGAAAAGTTGAATTCTGCTAAACTTTTACGGGCGAGAAAAACAACGCTGAATATATTAACTAGCTTCTGGCCGCGGCATCGCCCGCGTGGTGTTCGGCAATTGCCCACGTGTGCGTTACCCCCGCAAAATAATGTCGAAAATAGTCATTTCAATGTTATAGATAATAGTTGTTGGCCGCGGCTTCGCTCGCGCGTAATTGTAAGTATGGGATAAATAGTTGTGTAGAAGTCAGAGATTTCATTCTGGTTAGAAAAAACTATATTACGTTGTTTTTTTATTTCAGATTGTTAGTGACCTAAATGGGTTGAACCAGAATTTATTTTATACATGTCTACATGTCTTCTGAGCTACAATGCTGTAGCTCATATGCCCTGGTCATCCATCCACGCCTTTCGTTATAGTTAATGGTGTAAATGAGCCAGATTACATTATTTTTTTAATCCAAAAATAGTCAGATTATACAAAACTATTTAACTCCCGGAAAGCTATATTAATAACGAATTATCCTAGCACCTCTTTGTAAATAATGTTTGTGGTGTTATAATTTAGGGCTAAAATTACTACATTATTCGAAGAGCTCACTCCGGATCATGCAACATAAAACTGCCCATGTGAAAAACCGTTCTCACTTAAATCAATGCCAGTCATAGCCTAGGGGAGGATATTGAGACATTGTGTATTTTAAATTTCATTATTTGCATCTATAAAATGAGGTCAACATGAAACTGCAATATGACGCCGAAGAAAATTCTCAGTTTGTTATCAGCGACCCAGAAAACTACGAAAACGACACCCATGAAGCAAAAACAGAAAATTTTCCTCGGCACCATCTTGGATTTTCGTTTTGACCTCATTTTCGTTATCGGCGACCTCAAAATCCACGACGACGACGACGAAGGAAAAAAGAAAATTTTCGTCAGCGCCATCTTGTATTTTGATTTTGACCTTATTTTTGTTATCAGCGACCCCGAAATCCACGAAAATGACACCTATGAAGGAAAAACTGAAAAGATTTTTCATTTTCAATGTCAGCGACCCGGAAAACCACGAAAACGATACCCGTAGAGGAAAGTTTTCCTCGTCGCCATCTCAGGTTTTCATTTTGACCTCATTTTGTTATCAGCGAACCCGAAAACCACGAAAACGACACCCATGAAGCCATTGAATCGCGCAAGTGTCAAGTCGCGCGAATGTCTGTCGCGCAACTTTCCATGCGCGCAAATGTCCGATCGCGCAAAAGTCCATTAACGCAAGTGTCGATGCGCGTAAATTTCCCAGATCCCCTAGAAGTATGAATGTATTTGAAGTTTTTTTTAGCGTATTTGTCCATACAAACGTGCTAACACCAAATCAAAAATAAAAAGAAATTGCCTCCCCCTGAGGGGTGGAATTTCCAAAAACGTTGAAATACGTGTTTATCAAGTCAATCAAGAAACACAAATATTTCATTCCAAGCTGATCATCCCTTTTTTGTTATGTTTCCACCCCTTTTCTCTCTATTGAAACTTCAATATTTAAATTCATTCTTCTTACTTCAAAAATGACGAATTCTGCATATAAACTTTCAACCCCTATCTTAGGAGGTAGATTCTCAAAAACGCTAAATTACGTATTTATTTATTTCTAACCAGAATCTTGTATAATAAATTTTATGCTATAAACTTTAAAAATGACCGATTTCCATACAATCGTTCATCTCTTGTTTTACCCCTTTTGGGGTAGAATTTCGAAAAACCCTTTCTTAGTGGGTACCTACTTTTCACAAGGAACACCCTCCAAATTTCAGGTCTCTAGGACCAGCGGTTAAGGCTGTGCGATGATATCTCAGACATTCAGTCACGACTTTGAATTTTATATACAGGATGCACTCGAAGTCATGAGCATTATTTTAATAATTTTCAATTGCAGCCTGTATGGCCGTTACTTTTTTATTAGAACCTCGTCATGGTAATAAAAAATGTTTCGTTAATATAAACTCTCGAATCATTACTACGTAAAAGCAATCAAATGGAAATCTTCAAGTTCATTTTGTCGGTTTATTTTGCGGAACGCTTTTATGGATAACGTTGAGTAAAATGCCCCAGGAAAAATTAATCTAGTGTCTGGAACCAACAAATATTATTGTTTGGTCTGCTCCAGGGGCTATAAGTAATCTCGGCACGTTATGCACTCAGCCGGGTGGTTTATTGGGAAAGTGGATGCGTCGCCACTATGCCACTACGCCACCAATACCTACCACTACGCCAACTAATGCTTCACAAATATTTGTTGTTATAACGCTTGTGTAATTGGGTGTGTAACACTAGTGCTATCAAAAACTAGTTTTCAGGATAACAAATCTTTTATCCGATATTGTTATTTTTTTATTCCGCTGTGTATTTGCATTGTTTTTTCCATTATTTCATTCCTTCTGTCCATTGTTAGTGGATAAAGAATTTTGGTTCGAAAATGCGGACGCTAAGGAAAACGTAAAAAATATTAAAGTATTATTTACCTACTTACGAAACCATTATCTTTTTTCCCCCTTTGCAGGAATCAAACAATATTCTTTTTGTTTTCACATTGTGCTACAGTTTGTTCAATATTCAAGCAGTTACGTTCGTTTTGACTCAATTAATTTATTTAATAAATTCGTAGGGGTCCCAGCGTACCGTCTGTCTCCGGTTCGTTCCGAAGTTATGAATTTTATAGCCGGACGTGTTCAGAATTTATGCGCAGATGTGTTTTCTTAGTTTGCGCCCTTGCAACCGTAAGAAATTCATCGTTTGGTGCCATCACCAGATGTCTCCTCGCCCGATCTCTTCTCTTAACTTTTAATTTGCGCTAATTAGATTTTAATTAACACGGGGAGTGAGTAAGGTCGTTGTTGCTTCTTTAACGTACTTTATAGACGCAGGTAATTACTCAAATCAATTTTATTTTGTAATATTAGATACACGTACCTACCTACCTATAGATAGTTTATGTCATATTAACTCTCAAGTGATGTTGATCTCAAACGTGATATCCGCTAAACAATCTGCAAATATTTAATTCTGTCTGTACTCAGTTTACTGAAGGGTGCGGCGAGAGATACCATATCTCTCTCAACTAACCGAGCACAATTGGTAGTTCGATATTTAGACCCCCCGCAGTTATCCAGGCAAGTCTGCTAGTGCTAAACTCATTGAGAAGTAATCTAAGACCGTATTTAGTGGTTGTAGCTGACAGCAGTTATGACGGCTCCCATCGCTTTGTTGTCTCGCACATCCTTTGTCCCTGGGGCACGCGGTTAGTTTTAATTAACTTCGCTTTGACTGTTCATTTCCGATTGTACGATCCCAGAATGCACATAAAGGTTCTATTCTTTTCTCCTTATTTTAACTAAGTCTCCAGCTCATTATGTGCTAATCATATTACGGTAATTCCCGAAGGAATTTCTCCATCGATGGTCCGTATTTCTTCGCAGTGTTTCATTTACTTTTTACTACATTTAACAAATGTTTATTCAAGCGATCGTTAAATCACTAGAGTTTCCTTTACAGTGAATGAGAATTTTCTTTCAGTGCATTGTGAAAAATGGCAGCAAATACGCCATGATATTATATAGACGTAATAGCATTACCTGTGCATGCATGCAAGGTCTATATAACTCGTACTGCCTATACAAGGTGTTGTTTTGCAACCTCGTCAAATTCTAGGAGGTAGCTATGCTAATGATTCTCGACCTGAATCAATAATAAAATGAGTAGGTAATTTTCTTTTTTTCATTTATTTACTGAAATCGGTAACTGTGAACCACCCGTGTTTTAAACACGGGCCGTCTGATCCCCGCCTTATAACGTCGCTTACACACAAACAAAAAACCTCAAACGTTTTTTCGATAATTTCATAATCCCTAAACCACGTTAAGGGGGTTATTCTGAAATATTAACAAATTTAAACAACAAAAAAACGCAGTGTTTTGTAATAATTTACTAGGTACCGTAATTTATATTGATTATTTATGTCTTTTGTGACAACATCCTGAATTTTGACGAGGATGCAAAACAACACCTTGTATAAGTAGATAAACAAAGCACGCAAAAACTAAAATCAGAGAAATGCTAAATGCGTAAATTAATTTTGAAATATTGGCGTGGAAGGTGGTAGAGACATTTAGGTAACTTGGGCTGTGAAGGAACCGCGATGTAATTAAAATAAATATTTGGCACGAAATCCGGGTCGCGGCGGTTAAGCGGAGACATTTCCACCCTTTGAACAAGTTCTTGTTTATGTTTGCTCATTAAACAAATAAAAGTGGAAATTCTGTCTTAATCTGGGAAAACTTTTACGTTACCTACTGTGCCAAGTTAAAATTATTTTGCGTAAATAATTCACAATTTCTAAAGTTGGAATTCGTTATGTATTTACTTATTTAAATAATTATAACTTGGTTGTAATTAGTATTTCGATTAGTTTGTAATTGTAATGTGTTTAGTTTGGCGATTGACTTTGAACTAATCGCACGATATCAGTGTGAACATCAAGATTTTTGTTAAAGATACGCGAAACAAGACATTGTTCTAGTAATTATACGGTCGATTTGAATTCATAGAGCGTACGCATAATAAAGTAGCCGTCAGCGGCGCTATTTGATTGCACATTAGCAAGCTAACTCGATGCCAAGTCACGACTAATGGTACAACAACACTCTCATCTAATGGAATCTGCTCTACACAGTGCACTACCATCGAAAGGAAATAACAGCCTTGCAAATATACTCGTACATTTAAATGGATGCTGCAACTAAATCACCGCATTTGGTATCTATTTTAAAACTTTCCAGCGTTTAAAAAGTTAATTGCATTGTTGGCGACATTCCATTTTACTCGATAATGTGGAAATGCACAAAGCCCGTTATCTAAGTTTTTATTCGATTCTCTCGCTCTGCACCTGCCCTCGCCACACTTTTGTCAATTTCTTTTTATGACAATTTGGTTTTTATATGTCATACAAATAATTACCCTAAAGGGCCGCACCTTTAGAGTAGTTAATTGTACACCGGACTTTTACGGATAGCTATTTCAGTACATTCTTCTTCTTTAGTCCGGTCCGATCTCTGACGAAACGAGCAGTTCTTCAATCTATAGTTCCTGCCATGTGTGTCGCTCTTCTAAGTACTAATTCACGTAGTAAATATATTAAAAGTAATAAAAAATGCTAATTTATCAACTGGTTTTACTTGACCACAATGTGGTTTTCCGTACTAACTCTCTCAAAATGTTCACATGAAGTTATTTTTATTTTTTCTGTTAGAAAATAGTCATTATTCATGTTACGCACATAATGTTAGTACAAAACTGTATGTGTTCATAAGTACTACTTTTTTGTCTTCCGACAATAATAAAAACTAGTACTTATGCACACATACAGTTTGAGGCGAGACGGAAAACCAACGTCAACGGAAGTTGGTTTTCCGCCTCATCTCTATTACGAGCACACACTTCTGATAAACATAAATACTGAAGTGTACCTCCCCCATGAAAATATGATTCCGTATGTCTACTTGTACCTCAGCGCATTTTCCTCGAATATGTTTATAAGCCAGGAAATGTATTTCCTGAGCTCAAGCCCCACATGTCTACGTTGATAGTTCATGAGCGAAAGAGAGATATCCTTAAATTCGTAGTATTCCACAATATTTGCTTTTATGAGACGTTGTGCCAACTGCAAATTGCTGAGTGTTTCACTTACGCGTAGTTTCAGTAACATTTCCAGAGAGTTTTCAGTGGCGGTTTAAATATTTTTGGTAAACATATAAACTGTTTTGTGGACCGGTATTTGTAAACACGCTCCTAACAAAGAAGAAAAAGAACACAAATAACAGAACTAACTGAAAGTGTTAAAATTTAAGTACTCCATCGGAAGCGAGGAAGTCTGAAGTCGTTTCCGTGATTGGATTTTATTTCCTTCTTATTTTGATCGTCAGTCTCCTCAAAGGTCGCACTGTCATTAATCGCTTTATAAGAGAGGAAGTGCAAAGTGGAGCGTACGAGTAAGCTGTAGTACCCCCTGCCCCCGCGCCCCGCGCCACCTCGGGCCTGAATTCATTATTGTCCTCCAAGTGAGGATGCGCTTCAAAGAAACTGCTGACTTCCACTCTATGTCGACCCGTGAGAGGGTTCAACGGTTTATGGCGCTTTCGGGAACTTCGTTTATTGATATCGAAGTTACTTAAGCCCATGGTTTATTCCATATTGATTTTCTGCATTTAATCAAGCATTGTGTGTGTCTTAAAGATAGGATCTACATTCTACACTTCCCGAAAACTCCACTTATTATCGTAATGTGATCACGTAATTGTCACCAAAACCTTCGAAGATGTTTCTCACGTGTTAAAACTTGAGAACAAAATTTTATCATAGCTTAGTTTGTCATTGTAACTACCGGGAAGCTTAAACCTCTTCTAGGAACCTTCTTATTATAAAGTATAATTCATTCAAGCATGCAGCTACATAACCACAAGATTTATTAATGCAAAACCACGCTACATTAGTTTTAAGAATCTGATATTTTATTAATAAGATGAGGCTGACTACGCCGAGACTTTAATTAAAATTCGTCCATCTTCTAGGTAGGTACACGCGACTCGGAATTTATGAGAGAGTAACACTTGACTGTGCTCAAGATGATTTAGTAAAATTATTCTGGAAGCCAGCTGTTTCTACAACGTACGTTAGTGCAGACACAGTACACAAAAGTTCAAGTGTGGACTTTCTTTATGGAAATGAAGATGGAGTTGACTGCGCCAACTCACACGTTGAAACTCTGCACGTAACATGCAGAGTTTAAACGTGTGTAATGCAGTGTGGATGTAAAAAAGTTTAATAAAAATATCGTTTATTGTGTCGGGACGGGTGCAAGAAGTGTACAAGGCGGGTGCATCCCGGCGCCTGACGACGGTTGCCCGTCTTAGCACCACCGCGGCACCGGACACTTGAGACGCTCTGGCTGCCGCCCAACGCGCTTTATCTTAATGCACTCGCCTGTCCTCTCCCTTCACTGTGTCCATAACTCGCTTTTCCACTCCACGATTGTTTCAGCTATACTACAACGCGTCGTTAGTGCGGAATTTGATACGACCGCTCTCCTTTACAACGAGTCGTGCCGAGGCGCCGCGCTACAGTTAAATAATGTACCTAATTTTAGAAATATCTCTACGGTTTTGTTAAACTTCTAGCGAAATTTGTGCTAGGGAGCCGCAACATGCGCATTGGCGACGAGGACAGGAATTTAATTCGGGTGTTTCTTCTCTCGGGGAGTGACGGCTTGTGACATGGTGCGACGTCCACCCAGCGATTTCCGCCACATTTTATGTAACTGAGAAAGGATTTTATTGTGTCCTAGACATTCCGAATGTAAACTATGTTCTTGTGTCAGTACTTATTTCTAATGCGAACTGACATTTATCTTTGAGAAAATCAACGGCGTTGTTAAGGAAAACTTCTAACTTTATCAAACACTGTGTAACTGAAATGAAAAGTTGAATTGAATAGCTGTTTTACCACGTCTGAAAATAACATGGAATTTAACCAGGTAACAGAAAGAAGGTCTGTGTTGTCACAGTACAAAATACTTCACAAAATTGACCAAACAAATCTTAACCGCATTAAATCCGTATTCAAGCGAACACTGTAATGTCTGTTTGCTTTTTCGTGTGAATGAAGTCGTTACTTCCAAACTATGAAAACCAGTTTTTTTTTATTACAAATATAAAAACTACTTAATCCCAATTTTGTACAATACCCATAGTCTAGCTCCAATAAAGTCGAACAATTTTCCATAAAATGTGAACAATGATCGATCACATCGCTGCTCCCGAAGAATTCTTTTAGCTGAAAACTTAAAACTAAAGTTTCTCGAGAGGAAACATCTGTCGTCTTTTCAACTCGGATTCATTGAACACAACGCTTCAAATTGTTCACAATTAGGTATCTTCGTTTAATGAAATCTCGTTCTTTGCTAGCATGACAACAAATAACTGAATTCTTGACATTTAACAGGTTTTCAAATAAAAAGCCAATGAAGCTTTCACAGGCTTCGTAGTTTTTCTGTTGCAATTTTTATTTTCGGGGTTTCGAGTTACAAGACCTGCTAAGACTTTACTATGTAGGTAGATACAATAAGCGATCTGTTTACCGCATAATGTCTATAAACTATGTCGCATTAACTGTTAATGACACCATATCTTGCATGTGTTCTAGGTCACAGCTTAGCACTAAACATGAACTCTAGTAGCGATTAGTGCGGCGTGTATCATGCGTGATGTCAGCTGGTTGCCCATTATTCGAGGACGCACGTGACACTAAACCATTGTCAACCTCTATCTATTATGTTCACGACCACAATGAATTTACACCATGAAAATATATTACAGACACATCCATAGGTATAACATTCTCGTAGAGCCAGTGATTAATCTTTTTCAAGAGCGTTTTCATATTATTGCTCATAAATACATTCGATATTGTTTCATCTTATGTAGTTTCCAAGGAAAATTTATGTAAATGTCCCTGAAATAAATCAAATTGTCTATTTATACCACACCCTTTGGATCTTTGTTTACCCGAAACCCCGCAAAGGTGGATCCAATAAATCATAAACTTAGTTTCGCGCGATCTCATATCTTGGATATCGATTGAAAAGACCTATCGAAATTATAATACGTTTGAAATATTTGAGAACTCTATGATTTATATTGGTATTCAAATGAAATTACTTATGTAATACGCAAGTAGGTACTTACAGAGAGGAATGTTCGATCGGATGGGTGATGTAATAATAGATTCCATTGTGGAGACAAACTGTTCGAATGTTTTTAGGATTGCCAATTGCTATCGCACAACACTTGCTGTGAATCTGTAGGGCTGCATCCCACTATATTGGAAGTGGAATCACGTTCCATTTCGCGGCGGATATAGGGCCCCGCGTTACGGGCCAATACAACGACACGATGATGGTTCGCCGACGACTACGATTTCCGGCTCGCACCCGCCTGTATGCCAGTTTATTCCGTGTTCACGCCCAAAGTAAACTCAGTTTAGCTTCAAATGACATATCAAAACAAGCGATTGACATTTTTCGATCCTTGGTGAGATTAGATTCCTATCAGAGTAAGGAAGGCGGACATTTGATTGCGCTGTGCTATGATGAGTCGATGACATGTTGCTTGGGTCAGTTAAAATTACATTTCCTTTTTCGAAACATCACGATCGCAGACTTCTCGGGTTTCGTTGGGGGATACAAAACGGAGCATTATTGACTTTGTGCCGTCCACTCAGGAAATAGTCTGTTGGAACATTAAACAACTTAGTGACGCATACATGATAACATAACTATGAGTGAAACCATTTAGAACCGTGACCGAAAACTCGTTTGGAGTGTGTAGATAAATGCAAAGAGCCCAACAGGTTAGAGAAGCGGCAGGGCCGACAAAGCTTGTTGGACAAACACAAAGTAACGCTGAGTAAACCTCAGGTTCCTACGCGCTAATGCACGAGGACCTCTGTGCCGCAGCCACAGCTCTCGCTCGAGTCGAGGGACCTCATTAAACATATATTTTTAAGTACCCATGTATTTAAACCCACTCAAGGATAAAATAATGTTTTTGTTTAAATAATTTCTTCTTTTCTTGCTTTCGTTTCGAATTCACGGGATAAGTTTAACCTAGAAAACTTTTCAGAGATATTTTTCTTGAAGACAATCCAGTAAATAGGTCATGCGATCACTTTTGCAGACTTATCTAGATGCAAATGTTATTCACCAAAATGCCGTGGGTAACTGAATATTCAGTCGTTCACAACAATGAACTGATTTACTACTTTGTGATTCAGCGTGCGTCCACGCTTTCCGGATAAGTCGCTCTTTCGTGACCACGTGCTGGATCACCCTATCCATGATAGAACCCAAGACGCAAAGAAAATTTTTGATATTAAAAACAGATGGTCCCAAGATCGAATATAAAATGCCCCGAAAATATAAGCTTTTCGAGTAAACAATAGTGAGCCCGACTGAAACATCCCGTATTTATCCAAATGACCCGTATTTATCCACATGTTTAACCAGGGCTATATTCAAAGTATAATAAAAATTATAATTCAGTAGAGTAAACATCGTAAAGGTCGCTCAAGACGAGACCGTGAAATTTACATGCGGAATAAGATTTGTCATCCCGAGTTTGGTTGTGGGCGGGTAGACGGGCCAGCTTACTTGAATGTATTTTATTTACCGTGAGCACGTGACGGACTCGGCTGAGCAGCAGCCGGTGTTCAACCGCTCGTTTGTCACTCAAAATTACCTAGCCCCGGACGTTTACTCATTTCAAATATTTAATTTCATCGAACCTGACGCTGTCTCCAGAATTAATTAGAGAAGGTTATTGTCTAATGTACTTTTAATAACAACTGATCGACTTGAAATCCTAATGAAAGGAGATTGTTCTAGACCGCCCTATAACCAACAAACATTTGACGTGTACGTTAATTTAAATTATCTTTTAATATAATTTTTAAAAATAATAAATTCAAGCAGACACTGTTTCATTCTTAATGGATTTTTAAAAGTAAACTCATTGATTTTACTACCAAGCAAACCCGCCATTTAATTGTCAATCTCAAAGTCACAAAAGATTTGATAGTGTCGCTCTCGCTCATATTACATAAATATCGATATCGACGACGATGTCCATATTATCTAGTGAAAAATAATGGATGTTCGATATTTATCACTTCCAAAACATTGAAAATGTGCAACATAAAAGTTTTTCATGCATATTTTTTTCATGGAATCAGTTCCATGAACATTTTAATGGAACTTATGATGAATATGGCCGAGCACGATTATGATAAAAATATAATTAACAAAACAAATTCACAAAATGTACTTAATAGTCGAATGAGGGATTCTGACAAGTGAGAAAACTTCAAAAGAGGCGTTGATAAAAAATACGTCACTGTCTCTGGTTTTTGACATCAAATAAGCTTTCTTATTAACGGAACTTATTTTTGTTATCAGTACCCAGTAAAACAAAGACGTATTTTTTACCCACGCCATCTATTGAACTATGTTTTTTCACTTGTCAGAAAATCTCTCATTGAACGATTAAAATGTCATTTACGACGCAACTCTAGTGAATTGGTATAATATCGATTCCACGACTTTAATAGCCATTTTTTTTACTTTTTAAGTACTTAAACTCTATTTTTAAATGTCGCAAACAAAAACGTTTCACATTGTTCGTTGGGAACAAAATATTTTATTTTAGCATTAATTTAATGTGAAATAGAATCATAGCAACAACGTGTTTATGTCTGAAACGGAACAAATGAATTTACATTTGACATATTTATCTGTCATTTTGGTCTACTAAATTAAAACCACAGATTAAATAGGTGGTAATTGATACTCGATATACAATGATCGATCTTCGAGAGAGCATCTCTAGGTCACTACGTCAGTCGCTTCGTTTCACGCGCTAATCATAATGTAATCGTTAATCGCTAATTATTATGTAATCTACAACCAACAAATTAACTGTACGAAAAGGCATAGTAAAACTGTAATTACAGTAATATTTTACTGTATTTGAACTTTAATGCTACGTAGACACTAGAAATAGCGATTTTAGAAGGAATTACTTAAGTTTTCTTTTGTTAAAAATAACCTCAAAACTTGTTCCTTTTTTTAAATAAATCTGTTCTCTAAAGTGTCCGTCAAGAAACTTTGTTCTTATGGGCTACTAAGGGTAATTTACTAATAGAAAATGATTTTTTCTATGCTGTTGGCTCCAGGGCGAACAGTGTATGGGCGCAGAACAATCTCCTTTCTGATTATATCAAAAATATTATTCAAATCACTTCTAGCTTACGATTGAATGTTACAGAAAAGCACTTGCTAAATACGCCTGTTGATTAACTCGCCTATTAAAAAACTTCTCCGTCCAATCAAGAATTTTTCTCTCCATTGATTCGTTCCGGGACAACTTCCACGTTTAATTTCCGGGCTTAATTAAACCGGCTGGGAAATCAGCTTTTTTAATAAGCCATATCGATATGTGATGCGTTATGTGAATTTACACCAACACCACTTCAACACAAGTTTAACAAAAGATCTGGCATATAAGTTTGAGCCATGCGACACTCATTTTGTATTTATTCCCCTTTTGGCAGGAAATTCAATTTATGAACTCCATCAGGTTCGTAATCTTATTTTGTAACAATTCCGGTTTCCTCAGTAAGTAATTAAAGATCAACATGGTCGTGTTTTGTTAACAAGCGGCTAATAGCGTATTATGAGGTAGTTGAAATGTGTAAATAGCCTTTTTAGAACGAGGCCGAAATCCCATTACAAGAGACGTCGAGTCCGGGCCGCAAATTGGATTCACGAGGGATGGACCGGCCGAAATAATGCGGCTTCGACGCTACAACCTTTTTAATTTGTGTGAAAATTTAGTACGTCCATACTCGAGTCCCTCCTGTCCTCCAAAACCTGGAAAATTAACGAAACCCTTGGTTGGGTTCATTGTTTAGATTACGATTTTGTTTTTTCGGAGTTTTTAATATTAATTTCCTCGTTGTTACTTGATTGTACAAAGAAAGCCGATTAAGCTTGTGTATTTATTTTCGGAATTGGAGGTTCTTACCAAAGCCAACTTTTGCCTGCATAAAACATTGACTTTATTCCTTTTTGCTGCAATATTAGAACAAAACAAAATTGGAGTACCAAATTTATGGTCAAAACGTGACACATTCGACGAAAGGTAAATGTCACGCAATCCATCTAGCGAGTATTGTTCGTTGCACCGGTTCTTTGTATTAACCGTACATTTTACTATAGATCTTTTTGGTTTCATGAATCATTTAATACTTCAAATGTACACTATTTAATGTTTAAATGATCTACTGAATTAATAAGGCAACGCTTCAGTGCTCGATCATCATCATCAGCCTAGCCTTTTCCCAAACTATCTTGGGGTCGGCTTCCAGTCTAACCGGATGCAGCTGAGTACCAGTATTTTACATGAAGCGACTGCCTATCTGACCTCCACAACCCAGTAACTGGGTAATACGATACCCCTTGGTAAGACTGGATGTCAGACCTTTAGCTTCTGACTACTCGTAACGACTGTCAAAGATCTACAAATGACAGCCGGGACCAACGGCTTAACGTGCTTTCCGAGGCACGGAGGAAACTCGATATGTAATTATGGTCACCCATCCACAGACCAACCTCGGCAAGCACGGCTTAACCTTAAAAATCGACCTGGGTGGCTGTTATTATTTAGCCACGAGCTCCTCTTCAGTGCTCGATCAATTATACTGTAAAAGAGGAATACATGTTTTTATCAAAGACTATATTTATGCCATAATTGCTGTAATTTTACTGTAATTCGTGCATTTCTCGTCCCCTGTGCAAATGTACTTTAGTTCTTATGGGAGCAATACTTTTTATGATGGACTCCTTAAATTTCCCAAATGTCGAAAAAATGTGAGAAGGAAACGTAGGTATTATATAACCACTGTTACATAAACAAAACAAAAAATAAAACGTTACGTAAATCAAAAGTCACAGTGCTGGTACTAAATAGCTAAAGCGCGTACAAGCCTGAAGTACCTACGAAAAGCAAAACGTATTGCTACGAGTCAATTGACTGTTCAAACAGGCAGACGTAGGCGGAATAGCAAATATATGAGCGCCTATTTGCTAGCATTATATGGAGGAAAAGTCGCTGGAGACATCTAGCAATACCCCCAATAGATTTAGTTTATGTGGTGCTCTTGATAAACCATGATATTTTCTTTCGTACGAGTCTTTCTTCGCAGTTGTTATTAATAGTTTTGTTTACAGAAAGATTGGCTAGCGATCTATAAAGCTTTTAAAGCTTAGTGTATAAATACTGGCTCAAACCTGACCGCCATTAAGCTGGGTGGGCATCGGGTTGATCCCGTAAATATTTGAGCGCTTGCTTTAGAGACCTTTCTGGGACCTTCGCGGGTAATCTGCTTATTTATGCTAGACATTCTTTTCTATGCCTTGCGAATTAAAAAGGTGATCTATTAATTTAAGAACCTGACCTGTTGCATCTTAATTTGTTAGTTAGGCAATTTAGTCATATTTTTAAATTAGGTATTAGGACAGGAGGAGGAGACATAAAAATTACATCTTAACTAAGAGTGTCAACGAAGGGCCAATATTTGCGGAGCATTTTCGCAGTTAAAACAGTCGGAGTCTTTAACAACATCAAAGTCTGATCCTGCATCATAACAATTTCGTTTGTTATCTCGGCAAAGCGGAACCGTTAACTCCAAAACGGTTTCACTTGTTGGAACAGTTGCCTGTTTGAATGCTAATTTCCTTACCCGTTAAATGCGCACAGTTTAATACCTAAGTGGTATTTTACTGCACGCATTTCAAGCTTCATTTTTTAATAAGCATTCGCTTTATTGAATGAATTAAATTAATGCTGTAATGAATTATGTACTGGACATCTATAGAGTGGGTAGGTATAGCAAAATTTCAGACTAGACATTCCATTTAATAAAGGACACTTCAATTCAACGTACTTACCAAGTATACCAATATTAAAGAATTATCTCATTATAAGACGTAAATTTAATCATCGAAGCAATTTCTAGATAATCTGCCGTCAAAGGCTTCCCAAGTAAATAGTTTAAGTTTTTTAATTAGTACTCCTAACACAATTTGCTAGCGCTAAAGTTTTGAAGTCTGCAGCAATAATCAATTTTACCAACAATTAGGATTGAAAACCGAAAGAGAAAGCAATCGAAGAAAGATCGTATTTCAGTAGGGTTATTGAGATGCTGTTTGATCTATCCCCAATGTTTCTGCCTGAAATTGCAAAGTAAAATATAGTATACCACCGATGCACACCACAAGGTACCTGCATAGTCAACTATTGTGTGTCGTATTAATTATTCTCGAGTCAAGTTATTTTTTAATCACCATCATTGTGGACGTGTGTGTTTCCAACAATGGAGGCTTCATAATCACGAGGCTCTGTACAAAAGGTTTGGATATAGGTCATGATAATCCGTTTGCAAACGTGTCAGTTGAATGGGCAGCTCAATTTCGACCCTGTAATTAAGGAGTCACCTGCGTGAACAACTCAGTCCACGTAATTAAAGCTTTCAACTTGGGTCGAGTTATGTCGACCCACTACCACTAGGGAGTGCGGTTTGTGAGTCGAATTTCATGCAGATAATAGTACCTCTATAACTGCGCAACTTGTGAGCTTAGCCACGATTTAATTGAAGCCGAGAATAAACTGGGCAAGTTTACAATATAAATAGGCAACCTGTTTGCGGATTAATTTTATAATTTAATTGTTTGGCGAAGAAAAGACAACGGGGTCTACCTTTATTGCATTTTGGGATTATGTTTTCAGTTTTCATTTGGGTAATATAATTATGATATTTTCTTTTATTTTGTACTTAAAATGGGAAATGACAAAAGAAACTTGAAGACGCAAAAAGGTAAAGTTCGACAATTTTCTTCAGCAGTTATTTTGTTTAATTAGAGAACTTGATATCTACTAGGCGATAGAGCAATAGGTGTATCTGGAGCGCAGTGGTAAACTGGTAACGGTAGCGCCGGCGCCCAGCCCAGTTGGAATGACGCCAGCACCTACTGTTTGTTTATAACGTTAAAACGTTTAATGTCGTCGAACCTCTCCCAACGTGGCCACTGCGATTTTTTAAACATTCCAAAGATAGTCTATTGCGAAACTTCTACAATCATGAAGCCACAAGCCAAGTAATAATTACAGATTTCGGTGTTTCGGTTTCGTGGATTACACTCATTTTTACACTGCAATCATGTCGATCGGAAAATAATAAAGCTGTCGCAGCAATAACTTTTTATCACAACGATTTTTCTTTGCGATGATATTAAAATGGTAACGAATACGATTTCATGTCGGTACTTTTACTTTTTTACTTTTTTTAACGATTTTGAGGTAAACATTAAAATATACCTACGTAGGTAGTACGTTCTGGGAAAGTCAAACATAATTTACTATAAATGCATGTTTCAAAACAAAATAAGTGTAACATAGAAATCCTGGTTTCAACTTTCAACCCAATTTGCTTCGTTCGTGGAAACTGATGAAACACTGCTATTTACAGAACCAATGACATGGGTTACTGTCGATACTAAAATGTTGGTGTTTAATTTGTAAACAGTTCCGTAAACACTCATAATAGGATGGTGTTTAATCATACGTGCCGCGTAAATGTCCGTGTTTACATAGGACTCGGAAACATCTGGTTTTGATGAACTGAATACTTCGCATTCAGGTTGGCGGCACTTGAAATCGTGCCAGCTTATTTTAAGTGGCGACGTCTGTTCAAGATTTGTGTCTAATGCCCCGCGCTATAATATTTTACGATACCTATCGAAATCATCATTAATGTTGTGTTTTTCGTAATATTTGAGAAAAGCGAGCGTCATTTTCAAAGGCGTTTTTATTCAGCGTCTGTAACGTTTGAGTGGCCTGGAGATATGACAGTTACACGATTTCACTTTCGCGCTCTCCATCATAATAGTTGCACCGATGTGCATGGATGACTACGATACGATCATGTATTATTCATTAATTGTGCGGCTCATTTTTGCAATATAATTAATTCCGACACATGTCGCATTGACAATACGGCTGACATTTAATTTTACATCTTTGAATTTTAATTGATGCCGTTCGTCGAAAATTTAATCGATTGGAAACATATAAACTAGTTTTTGTTTCGTAGAATGTCGAATAATATACCGAGTGTTTTCGAGTGTGTACTTTTAACTTTTAACGAGGCTTGAACTATTCATATCTTGTCTCTGTTGCGCAATTTAAGCGCTCCTTCCGCGGCTTCGTCTGCTAATTGTAGTATGATAATGAATCAAAATGGGGTATAGTTTGTTCCCAATATCCCCAGTAACGATGGCAACTCGACGGCGACTCCCGGCGGAAACAAAGTTTGATTTAGTTTAGACACGACAATCCGTTTGTTGTAATGGGAACGAATCCAATTAAAGGTAGTTAGTTACCTTCGTTTGGCGCTGAATGTTGGTCTTGTGATGCTTCATGTGGAAGATTTGTTTAGCCACTTGAGAGTTTGCCTTTGAAATTGTGAATTTATACTAAAGCGATTTAGCAAACTAAATGTTTGCAAAAACTGCCAACAAATGCAAATATTATTGAAAAACCAATGTAACTGCAAACTAGTTAGGACCTATTTATGGAAAGTTCAAACGGTGCATTTTTTTCGTCAACGCCATCAACTCTTTATAGCGTAAGCAGAATTCCCAAAGGTAAACACTACAGAGGTTGCGGGCAAAGTTCTTTTATGCGTCAATATGAGACAAGTGTAGCTATTTCTACGTACCTACACGTTACTGACATACGTACTGAATACGTTTAGGGCTTTATTCATAAATACTGCCTAGAGTTAGGTCCTAATAAAAAAAAGTATTGAAATATTTTATACCTTAAACCAGTGTTTATAAAAATAACCCCTAAATGTGAAGTATCGGTCGGTAATACCATCTCGATATTTCGATTATTTTTCATAAGTTCATTTTTTATGCCCGAATTCTGGTAATTTTATCCGAACATATTTTGCTGACCGTAGCAGTAAAGTGCCACAGTTTTTTTACCATTCATCATCAAGTAATTTGACAATGTGTAGCGTAGGTTAGATAACTCGGTCATCAATCAAAGTCAATTCTGTTGCTTTTATCCCTCACGTATTTCAACTGTGCAATGCTAAATGTAAACCAACGCTTTGAAACGGACCTCCTTTATTTTTCATATATCTGTAATACAGATATGAATAATTTGCTGTTTGTCCGCATCCGCAATGTCGTGCTTTTCATTATTAACTTTAACATCAACACCCCCGTCACCTTGTTTAAAGGACAGCTTTGAAAAATAAATCATTACCTTCCACATAATTTACCTTATAATTCCTTACCTAATACCTTTCATACAAAAATACCCCATTTTCACCTCGTTAGGGATAAAATAGCCAAAAATCCATAGTGAGAGCATATTTCATAAAAGGGAACCAAAAGATCAAATTTTGATTAATGTTCGATATCTACCCTAAGCGGTTTACACTGGCCAATAATATGTTAGTCAAGACAGATTAAAACGCTGGTTGAATATAACAGAACTTCCCTTTTGAAGTTGTTGCTTTCATGAAATCGCTTTCGACTTCCGGGCAGAACATTTACCTAACAGTTTTTTTCCATAAAACGTATTGCCTCGGGCTAAGGATAGAATTCTCGAGATACTTTCCCGTTTTAACACATTTGCCAGAAAGTCGGGTACAGCTAGACAGAACGCCCGGAGCCAGTCGTCAGCTGTTCGCTCCTTGCACATTTATGAAAAAACTTTCCTCTACATTCTTGGCATTGTCTCTTCCATTCTTTGGTTGAATTTATTCTCCATTTATGTACTTTTGTCTGCCTCGTTTTACAATCGGATAAAAGAATTTCTTTAGCTTAAAGTACATTTCAAATAAAAAATTGTAATTTCATTAGACCTCTTACATGATTTGGCAAATGAAATCATATTATCCCAGAGATCGAATTATATTTTGGCATTTATATTGAGAAAATGATTTTGATTATGTTTTCATTTGGGCCACAATTTCAGCCTGTCTGACTTGGTAAGCTGTATTGGCAATAATGCAAATAATATAAAATGTTAAAGTTATGCAAGTTAATAAGTAACCTCGACAACTGTTCACTTGTTCGCTCTTTCTTCGCAGCCCACTGCCTCGTTGTACTTTTATGAAAAAAGTTTTACCCGTTGCACTCTACTACGGGTTTTGCCTTCGGAAATTTCTTATTCGCTACAAATCTTGTACATTTATACAAGCAATAAAAAGCGATTTATTCTGTAAGCGATACACCTGATTGATACGCGCTTTGAAGATGTTTTGTTTAAAAATACAATTGATGAATCTAAGAGTCCTTGTTTATACAATCTCAAAAAGAACCTCTTTGCTTTTCGATCCATGACTAATATCTCCAAAGACTTCATGTTTTTCTTCATTCATTTTCCTGAAAATATTCTTCTTTCGGCGCTTTGAATCAGGAGATAAATTCTGTATAATTATGTACTTACCAAACTGCTTCTATAGATACACACATTGTGCCAAAACATTAACACCACAATTTAATCAAGTCGCTTAACACAGATTCGTTATACATCCAAACAACAAACATACGAGTATTAACAATGTGATAAAGTACGCTGTATATTAAAATCACTAACATTACTACCAACTGTGACATTTAATTTCGCTCGCCCGGAATATAATTCCGACCAATATTGCAAGAGTAAATACAAGGCACTTGGAATATTTTACTTAAAATAAAATAATCATGGTACGCGACTCGAACTCAGGTGCAGGCCTAATACGAAAGTCTGTTGAAGATCTGGAGTATGAATAATGATATAGCGCACAAATGGGAAGATGCACATTCCGGACAATCAGGTAGATGACTAAATGATAATTTATATAATTGGTTTTTTGCTGAGCTAATTTTAGTTCGGAACATTTTTCCCGTATAAAAAGAGAAATTGGAAGAAGCACTTTCCTCCTACTAGTTAGTCTACTTGAATGTCACCGGACCGTCTGCGCATCCAAGTGGGCAGATCTAACACCAATTTGTTAAAAGCTCCAATCAAAGCGACCTCTGCGCTGCCTCCGCCGATGTAGTTTAAATGGCGAAGTATTGGGCCAGTAAAATTAAAAAGTACCATCGACATGAAAACGAAGATTATCATCTGCCTAGCCCTTTCCCAATTATGTTAGGGTCGGATTCCAGTCTAACCGGATGCAGCTACCAGTATTTTATATGGTGCGACTGCCTATCTGATCTCTACATCCCAGTTATTTCTGGGTAATATGATACCCGCTCGTAAAACTGGTTGTCAGTCTTTTGACTCACTGGCTGTCAAAGATCTGACATGGCTTAAGGTGCTTTCGAGCCACGAAGGAAACTCGGTTTCTAATGGGTGGTCACTCAGCCGCGGACTCACCTAAGCAATTATGGCTTAACCTAAAAATCGAACCCAGCGGCTGGTTTTAGTTAGCCACGAGCTCCGTACACGAAAACGAAGATGAGTTTCCATATTGCGTACCCAAGGAATCCAAGAAAACAAAAGCACAGTTGCCTTATTTCTGCTCTAAGGTTAAAGCTTTTTCATTGTACGCTCCTGAAGATCTAGGTAGCACTTCGACTGAGCCGCTTACCTCCGTCACGAACGCGCCCAGAAGCTTATGCACCGCTGCGGCTGGACCGCCCTATCTATTTGTGCAGGCGTCCAATCAACTGTGTCGATTCAAACAATACTTTTACTTCTAATTCGACTTTGATTTATGGTAATAGAATTGAAGGTACGTTTGGAGATCAGTTTTCTTTTAAATGCATATTTAAATTTCTTAGATAGCCTTATAGATCCTCATAGTTCAGTTAGGTATATTTAATACCCTCCTAATAATTATATTCTAGCTATTTTTTGGAATCTACAAGCATGAATCCAAACAAAATCAGAATCGGTTTGTAAAAGGCAAAATCATATAAACTTAATTCAATGAATGGACAAAAGAAAGGTACACATATTTCTAAGGATAAAAAAGTCGTTACCCCAACCAAACAATACAACGTCAGCTTATGTCAAAGCAACCCTTTTAGAGCATCTCATAGCGAAATAAAAAGAGATTCCACGTAGACTGATGACGCGAAACATTTTATAATATCATGCCAAAACCCTTCCGTGGTATTAGTCCATGGGATCACAACTAATCCCTGCGCAAAAAATGTTTATTTCGTCTACGCAGGGATCCGGCAAAATAAGTAAATATCTTGATCAAATCCCTTACACAAAATCACTATCTTGACAAAGACTCTAGGGATTCTGTTTAGGTTAGTTTGTGCTAGGTTATGTTTGGTTATCAGCCATCTGATCAAATCCCGAGAGCTAGGATACAAGACATTTCTGATATAACCATCCGGCCTATATTTTCTTTAATTTGCTTAGTTTTGTTTTTGCGAGCGGAAAATTGTTTCAATTTCCTTAGACGAATATAAATGTTTTGGAGTACCTAACCACCCTATAACATTTAATATCCGTCAATTTGGCTGCTTCCATAACAGACTATGATCCGAATAAAGGGAAAATAAATAGACAACCGGCTATTTAGGAACAAATCTTCTCGAGATAAAATAGTTTATTCAATACTTGATTTATGTAAAGGCTTGTCGAAAGGAAAGGCGATTTGAATAGAGCTTCCCGTTAACCGTGTCGAACCTGAAAGCTTTTCATAAATGAACCTACTACAGCGGGGTGCTCAGTGCAAGGTGGCTAAAAGCCTCCGTTGTTATATGTGTATGAAACTTTAGACGTGGGTGCGATGAGGCAGACGTTCCCATTGAGCGACACATTAAAAGCATGACGCGTTGAATATGATGTTGTACTGGCGAATGTTTGTTATTTTACTGAAAAGTTAAGTAAATGTCACTTTGATAATGTACAAACATAGACTACAATACATTATCAGACAACTTACATAAACTAACAGCAAACATTGGAACAATCGAATTTTCCCCGAATTCTGTACGAAAGTACTAAAGCCCCAGCACACGCATACGGTTCTCATTTTATTACCACTAGTTCGTAAGTACTTAAGGATGTTTGGAGTGTCTCGAACGTTGCCTGTACGTTTAACTATCAGTCGTTGCATCATTAATGCATGTTGTTTACAAGTTCTCACGCTGTTATTGGAAAACTCCACTTTATCTTGTCGAAGACAGTCAGGGCGATGTTCCCTGCGAGCGGTTATGCTCTCTAGGCTCCACTCATTTTTAATATGCATTTTCAATTATTTTGCGTAGGTACATTTTTCTTTAACTATTGAACGTTTGCAATGCACAATAAAATGAAGCCTTTTTTTTATCAGACGGCCGTAAAATACTTTTAATTTTCCCACTAACCCAAAGTTAGTGAAAAATAACACAATTAATTCTTGGGTTTAATCACGCGATGGGCCGGAGCTGACCTTTGTTATGTTGCTGACAGAATTTCATTACGAACTATCGGCACCGCCTTAAATATTAAAATTTAATTATTATTTCGAAGGGAGTGAGTGCCATTTACATTACAAATGACACATTATATTACCAAACATTAAATAATAAATTCAAACGTAACGTAACCATTTATGTATGGAAATAAAACTGAAGGGAAGGTTTTCACTTTGTTCGTGAAATTAGATACGAATGCGCACTATTTATTATGTCAAACCCAGGAAGGCGCAAGAAAGCTACTGAAGAATAATTAAGGGCATAATTCATGCCTATCACACATTACCATTGTTATCTACGTGCAATAAAAATGAAAAAAGAAATATTTATAAGTTCTCCATTTATGTGTGGGAAAGAGAGGGTAGATGTTTACGAGTGCGAAGTGTAGGAACGTTACATCGCGTGAGGATGGCCCGTGCCGCCCCCGCACTGGTGATGAATGTTGGTGTACATGCAATCATCATGCGCACTGATACCCATCCTTGCTTGCCACAAACGTAGCCGCTGCTAACACATTTATCACTTTCTTTAACACGCGTGTTTTTCCGCGCGGATAATCTTCTGTTTTTTTGTCATTTAATTGAAGTTGAGCATGCTGTCTTATTTATGAAACAAAAAAACACAACTTTGCGCTCATTTGTTGCGGATTGTTAACCTCGATCGAAAGTTGATGTTTCATCAAATGGATTATGTTGTTAGACATTATTAAATTGGAATTTCTTAATTAAGACTTAACCGTGCAGCGTTCGGGAACTGTATAAACGGCTAGTTTACTAACCGGTTAACCAAGATATAATTCATGCGTCAGTAATAAGTCTACTAAAATTTGGAAAAATGTGAGCCTTAAGATTTAGATTAAGGTGGTCCCGTTGATCATCCCGCCGCCGTTTTTTCAATAGATGGCGCTGTAGTCTTGCATTTGGGTATTATTTATGATTACGCATAACTAAAATATATTTGATGGACAATATTCTATTTGCGTAAACTAGCCTTTTGTCTTGATTTTTCCACATATACAGCTTACTTGTTAACTCTTCTCAAACGGAGATTTTCGAAATTTCCACCAGCCGTCTCAACTTCATATCTGTACACACCATGCACACACACACATGCACACGTAAATGGTTAATTTCTGAACCGCTAGATGGCATTGTCATCAAAAACGTTTAATTAGGAAACATGCTGATATCATATTTATCAATATTTTGTGACAAAAATGTTTAAAAAAAAACATACAAGAAGGGCCACTGCAACGTTTTTATTTTAGTTACTATTTTTTTTACAATAATTACCATTCTAAAGTACCTACCTAACTTGAAACGGAATGTCTCTCGATTGACGTTTTCTCTGTTGGGAACAATAAACATTCAATGTGCGAAAATCTTTTGTATATTCTCTACTCGAATCTACCGAAAGTTAGCAGACATGGTTGTAGGGACTAAACTTCTAGGTACGGTATGTAAACATCACAGGGAGATTATATTTTATACATCAGCTTCTACACATCAACAAGAGAATCTTATGTTCTGGTTCTGGAATCTCAAATTAGTTGTCATAAATGTGTTGTGTAAGTGTACCATTTGATAAAAGCATTGTGTCCGTTTTCAATGCCGCAATGAAGTTCTGTTCAAACAAAATATGAATGTGGTTATGTTGTGTTTTACACTAATTATATAATTAACTATTGTAAGTAATGCTTTTTATTCAAGTAGTATTAGTATTCATTTACCCAAAGTAAGGAGCCTGTCAGGGTTCGAACATACAACCTACAATTCATAAGTCAAGGCCATTTATCACTGCCCCCCCTTTCAACTACATAACACAATAAATTGTTTATAAAAAACAATCAAAGTCAAATCATATAGGCACTTATAAGGCAAAAAAATACAATTGATATAGACTCAAAGCATTTATTTAAATACCATTTACAGGCAGTTTTGAATTGACAAAGACTCAGTCTCTCTATGGAGAAGAACGTACGGTCAGTGGGTCGTCTTAGGGGTGCAAGAAACTCCATGGACACTCTTTTTAAAAACAAGTTGTTACAAAATCCTGGTTACATTATTCTTTTTGCTTCTACATGCGAGAACAATGTATAACAATTTAATACCTACAAAGATTAACTATGTGACCTAGCAGTTAAGAGATGACCAGTCTCGAATAACGGCGGCCATTGTGCTCAAACAGTTGTAAAGAAGCTGTATGATGCAAGTGCAACACACGTGCCAACATCAGCGACCCATACCATGACAAATTCTCAACTGCCATGCTCGTTCATGTCACCTAAGAAATAACTAAAACTATTTGCAAAAAAAAACTGTCTTCAAAAAGCAAAAGAGTGAAAAATAACTTTAGCTTCAGAAGTCGGTGACATGTTTGTTTTCAGTTTTTTTACCACCAACTTCTCTGAAACTAAAGTTACTTTTTCACTTTTTTTTCTATTTTTTTTTTAATCCATATTTAGTTGTAATATCCTAATAAATTATTTGCTATGAATGTAAATACATTGTTAACAATACATAATGATGGTAATATGCTTATCACCATAGATCGGAGTAGGTAGAATGATTTTTGGTACTTGTATCATAAATGCACACAGAAAGAATAACATGGAAAGTAATTCCGGTATTTCCAGACTCAATTAAATATTGTTAATGTTGGTAGTGATATATTAATACTCAATTCAAAATTTAAAGGAAGGTATCAAAACTAAATTAATTTATTATTTATCTGTTGAATAATAAAAACAATCGAATTCCGATCGAAGAATTAATATTGGTAACCATGGATCAGCTGGTTCGTACTAAGATCAGGGGTTATGACCTGGCCAGCTGATAGGTATATGGGTCGGAGGTCATGACCTGGTCAGCTGAAGGGCTCTGTAGATACCTAATATGGATTGCTTATTTTATTAAATAAGTATGTTTAGTTTTCCCCGGGTGGTTATGCAGCGATCGCTCAAGAGAGTCTTCAGACTTCACGCCGCCGTGCCGTCGCATGCTTACTTGAAAATTCATCGCAGTTTATGTCCGATTAATTATATTCCGCAGCAGCGTAATCAGCCTATAATGTTCGCACTGCTAGGACACAGGCCTGTAATCCACCACGCGGGCCCAGTGCGGGTTAGTCTTATGTCCGAGTGGATACCAAATATAAAAATTTTAATTAGTTCTACCAACATATTTATTTCTTCTAAATTACTTACCTACCTGTTTTCTTAAATTTTTGAGGTAATAATGGTACTATCAATACTCAATATCACAAAATGTAATCACTGTTTTTATCAAAACAAGTTTGTTTTCTTATTACCTTACTACGTACGTACCTAATAGTACCTACATTACTGCCGCGGTTTATAATGACTACTTTGCTGGTCGCGCTGATTATGACCGACAGCGCACAGCGACAGCAAGGGCTGCAATGATGGCCAAGCTGAAAGGCCTAGAGCGTAGCTAGGCTAGCTCGAGGCAATCATAGCGTGACCAGCGAAGCAGTCATTGTGGGCCAAGGTTTGTATAGTGCTTTACTCAAAATGCAAGTACCTAATCCTAATAAAACCAGCAAGTAATTTAAATAAAAAATATATTAATAAACTAGAATTTTAATTAAAATGACAACAGTACAGTTACTAAAATTCAACACCGTCTTTCCGGGTTTGATATCTAAATCAGGCCTCCGTCACTCCATGTACTTGCGCGCTTTATGTGCCTACCGCCCAGCCGAGCGGTCTCGGTCCGCCGGCTTATCAAATTCAGTGCGGTTTTCGCCTCGCAAGCGAAGCGCGCGCACGCCGTTCAATTTTAATAGTGCTGTTCGTTCGTACGCGTATTACGATGCCGTGTGGTGCCTATAATTATGTTTTATCTAGGTTTCTTCCACAGTCAGCACCAATATATAAAACAAAACAAACTTACAAATATAATAAAACAAACTTTAAAAAAGAGTACCGACTTCAAAACACTAAACCGTAAGAAATAATTTTTTCTTTGATGTCGGTGCTTTTTCGATTCGTAATTACCAGCTGTTAGCACTACCATAAAAAAAAAATTATTTCTTACGGCTTAGTGCTTTATTTGAAGTCGGTTCTCTTTTTTTAAGGCTTTTTTTTTCATTTCTAGTGAACATCTCCGAAGATCATCATCAAACTAAGAAGTATTTATTACACTTATTTTAAAACGTTCTCCTAAATGTAACAAATCCTTTTCTGAAAACCGCATCGATATCGGTTTAGCCAAACGCGAGATTATCGCGCACAAACATACATACCCACAAACCATACAAGTCAAACTTCTCAGTTTGGCCTGTATGTCTGATCACCTCCTTTTTTTTAAGTTGGTTAAATATTTTATAAATGATACATTTTTTAACTGCCACATAAAAGTCAGAACATATTCACAGTTCTCAATAACATAGATAAAAAGTTATGTTAATTTAATTTTATCGAAGAGGCAGCCCTGCGATTACTGTGGAATCGCGCGGTGCGAAGCAATCACTGCTGTACGCTTGAGCATTTAGGCGCATTTTAGCATACAGTGGTTGTTGACGCGAGGGAGTAGGCAATTATCGTAATAGGTATTGGATGTTTTCTACTGAGTGAAGTATCTGTCCTAATCTGTGTCTAAATCTAAACTAATATTATAAAGAGGAAAGATTTGATTGTTTGTTTGTTTGTTTGCATTGAATAGGCTCCGAAAGTACTGAACCGATTTGAAAAATTCTTTCACTGTTGGGAAGCTACACTATCCGCGGGTGACTTATGCTATATTATATTTTCAAAAAAATTAGGGATCCTTACTAAAACTGCAATTATGTAACCCAAGGTGTATAAAAATTACCTAAAATATTCTTTACATCGCGTGCGCTGCGAAAACTATTGATGATAGAATAAAATAATGTATTACGACTTTGCAGAACACATCATTATTTACAAAAAGTGTCGCGACAGCATATGTCTAACTATTATATTTATGCCACAATAAGTGTTCTTTTATTTAAAAAAATATATTTTAATGCCGCCGTTAGAAAAGGCTCTGTATTTGTATCTTGGTATTAATCCTTATCGAAATAAATTACTTCATATTCAAGACTGTTTCAATACCTTTATAGAACTGTTTGAATTATTCAATTCGAACATTCCATTCGAAAGATATCACGAGTTTAAAAATGTAAGTATTAGAAAAAAGTTGCGTGGTCGCCGCTCACCCTGCTCAGCTGGCTAGGCATCACCTAATACGATGTAGGCGTCACTGGAGTACGGGCCGTTCGGGAGGGGAATATTCAAACTTTGTTTATAATTATTATTTTTTAGTTCATCATCATTCATCATTTCAGCCAAAAGACATCCACTGCAGGACATAGACCTCCCCCAAGTGTCGCCATTGACATAAGTAAGGGGGGTTTTGACATAATCGCCACGCTTGGCAGGCGGGTTGGCGATCGCAGAACAGTTGTTACAAAAGCCCACAGAACCCTGCTGCCCATTCTCTGGCAAGTCCCTTAGTCGCCTCTTACGACACCCACACGGGAAGATATGGAATGGTGCTATTCTTTACGTCCGACACCATACAGAACCAAAAAAATTATCTGTGGTGTGAAATTCTGTATGGTGTCCATACAGATTTTCACACCACAGAGACTTTTTTTAGTTACCTGACGCAAATAGAAGGGTTTATTTATGTTTGTGTATTGTTAAATACCCGTGCGAAGCCGGGGCGGGGTGCTAGTTACTAATAGTTTGCGATTTAGTTAGTTTGAGTTGACGGCAAGGTCGACTTTGCTCGAACAAGGTTGTCAAAATAATGACCACAATACATGCATTCTTGAGTAATGTTACTTTTTAGTGTCCACGACGCTGCGACGGTTTGTGACATTTTCGTTGTATTGTAGGTACATATGTAATTATAACAGTAGGTACGCACGACCGCTGATCAAGGTATGAAAAAACCAGTTTATGCAAATTTGTCACTGTATAGAATATATAGACAAAGCGAGGCCACGTTATACTGGAAGTGTAAAGCTTGATGTGTCGCCGTGTGAACATACATGATAATTCCACATAAACTTACCTATTTTGTCCGAGTCGTAACATTGCGCGAATTCATACTTTACATAGTACTTTCTAACCCACCATCTTCTCGTCTTTTTTCTTTGATTTTTAATAATAATTGTGTACGCCGCAGCCAACAACACTACCTCGGTGGCTGGATATCGCCTGCCTTGTGAAACGAAACTTCGTGATGTCGCTAGATATGTCAGGCGAAGTTTCGCGAAGTCGCACGATTTCGTCTGACGTCGCTGCGGACATAAGTCGCGCGTTGTCGCCATATTTGTCAGGCGAAATCGGCCGGCTTCGCTTGACATGTCGCCGATACATGTCGTGGCACATTTGTCCCCTAGTGTATCCTTGGCTTTACTTATTTTTATTATCGAACTAGCAGGCCGCCCCGGCTTCGCACAGGTATAACACAACAATTTCAAAATTAAAAATTTAATACCTACATAATCATTTCTTGACATTGATTCCTCTCCCGTACGGCGGTACGGCCCGTGCCCGCCAACATCGCTTTATTTATAACTAGCGACCCGCCCCGGCTTCGCGCGGGTGCAATGCAGATACTAAATATACTACAGAATGTCTGTCGACATCACATTGGAAACCTCTAACATTATCAGTGTTTCTCTACTATATTATGCATATATTATACTTATAAACCTTCCTCTTGAATCACTCTATCTATTAAAAAAAAACCGCATCAAAATCCGTTGCGTAGTTTTATAGATCTAAGCATACATAGGGACAGACAGCGGGAAACGATCTACCACCAACCGAATCGACAATCAAATCCATCACCAAATGAAATCCAAACGTAAACTCGGCAGTTTGCGCTTGGCTGGATTTCGTTAGAAATCCGCTTTCTCTCTTTCTAACTAAGGGTAACATAGCGGAGTAAAAAGGATAGCGCGAATTTTGTGATTTAGATTTCGGTTCTCGGAAATCTAACAGACATTATAATGCGATCAATATAATCTTTACTGTCAAGCATTTAAAGACTACATTTTCGAGATTAAACGTTGATGTATTTTGTTTTATGCTTCAATGTTTCTTGGAAATAGAAAGAATGTAGGTATATACCTAATGTTTGTAAGTTTACGTAGTTTCAACCAAATTAAATACTAATGCATATTTGGAAACTTTTCTGCTAGTCCTAAGCCTAGATTAAAGCATGATGGAAAATCGCACAATAACACGAATAGCTCTAGTTCAGTTACCACTTCGCCTTTTTTACAGTCCGGTCAACCGACTTTGACTTCTATTCCGTAGACATAAGAATGAAATTAAAAGCAAAAACGACAGTTAGGTTTGTGTTTTTCACTGTGATCATTATTATTAGAAACAGTTACGACGCTTAATTTTCTCCCAACATAACCTTGACTGCGTCGGTATGTTTTAGTAGGTAAGCAGGTAGTACTTACCTACATTCATGAATGTAAATAGTGTGATGAATGAATGTAATGTTATATAATGTAAGTACATTATTAGTTTATTAGATAAACCGCGAAAAGTCCACGTACAAAAAGCTGTGGCTTCATAACGAATGTTTGGTATGTCTGAATACCTACTTGTTAATAACTAATAAGTTTTAGCTATCACGCAATAAAATTAGCCAACCATTAACCAACTCCGAATTACACATTTCATCCCTAATAGGTACTTTCAAACATTGGTTTGGGTGAACAACTTGACATAGTTTAAGAATATTTAACTTCATTCTTATGAAATTATAAATCTAATTTACCCAAATTAGATTTATCTACCTACCTACCTACTTGTTTGAAGAATGAAATCAAAAGTCACGCACACACTAAGACTTACTGTCACCACCTTACAATGATAACGTCACGCCATCTAGTCCTAGCAGATAATTATTTCGAGGTTTTTTATGCAAGAGGCTTGATTGTTCTTTAGATATCCGGTAGATGGTGTGACTCCAAGCACGCACACATGCAAAGATTTTTCGTTTTTTTTCGGCCCTGGAAATCCTACAAACCTTGTTATTTCTTTATGTTTGAAGGGATTTGCGACAACACTAATTCGTAATAACATCATGTTGTTTCATTACTTCTACAAAAAGCATATAAGTATCGAGAATTTGAGAAAAAAACAATGTATGGGAAAGCGCGATTAAACTTCCACCTTAAAGTAATACAAGTAGCTATGACGTACAAATACCAAGTGATTACGATTCCGCAATCTCGATCGGGAGTAATCGATACTTGCCAATTTTATTACCTATTTTATTATAGCACCATAGTCGTCACATAGATAAATCGATGATTTATTGTTTCCTGGAAGGCCTTGTTGGTTTTAATGACCAATAAAAAGGTAAGACCTCTGGGCCCTTTTATCTACATATACTTGTCGTAGAGTCGATTATAAAGAACAGTCGTAGTAAAGGAATGAAGGTTTTCTCTTTTTTGCCTTTTCTCGCCTGTTGGCCGAGAGTGGGCTGTAATTAGTGTTGCCAACTCCGATAAAGCAGAATTCGGGACTGGCTTTTATTAAAGGTGTTGCACGAAGTCTTTCATTGGAATTAAAATAAAGAATGCTATGGAGGTTGATCTGGATTTATTATTCACTATTGAAACTCATTCATATTTTAATGTTTTGTCCATCTTACTTCCAGTACTGAAGGAAACATTTGTTATTCACCAGGTTTTTCCCCTTAGCCACAGTAGCATCACGTTATTTAAGGAGCCCAGAACGTCCCAGAAAAGCGGTGTCATCTGGCAACAGTAGGTACCAACGTTCAGTACTGCTCTTGCAAGCGGCACTTGTGCCGGTCGCAGCCGCCATGATGAACGCGAGCCGTTACGTGACACGGGTCTTAGCAGAGGTGTTTAAAATATCCAGGACACAACGGAAAAGAAAAACACAATGTGCTCCCCGCCTTAACATTACGGAAAAAGTAGAATGAACTGGTTACCTTTACAATGCCTGCCGTGTCTGCTGCTATACGTCTTTCTTTACCTGAAGGTATATGCAGACATGTTTTTTTCCCATAGACCTTCGTTCAGCCTACTCATTGTACTTTACTGAGAATTTTAATACACTACCACAACCTAGGATCGAACCCAGACAGCCTTGTCTGAGACCAAAAGTCAATAACTAATGTGAATGATAATTCAATGTTACTATCTATAAATAGTGAATACATAGAATAGGACGAGTCGAAAGACTTTTGAACTTAGACTATGATACTTGTAAATCTAAACGTCGTCCAAATTGACGACTGAAGGTTAGTTACGTATTTATAATATTTTCGCACTACCAAATAAATTGAATTGATAAAAATCGGCATCTAAAGTGGTTTTAGATCACAGCAATATCATGTCTGTACCTGTCACCACTGCTGCATTAGTATATAAATGAGAAGAGTACATTACGATGTGGCATGCTCTCATACTGTAATCTGTTAGCGAGACGCTCAAAGGCGACTTTGATTAAACTAATGTACTTTACCATACAATATAAAGTAAAACATATTCCTTGAGTACTCTTTGACTACCTAAATTCAATCCAAATACAGAAAGAAATACCAAAATCTCTCCATCCAACGCTCAAGTGGGTATTCAGATCATTTCAAAAACATCAAAATGCGCTTACATTACCGTAATAATGTGAATGTATCGATACAATAAAACAACGCCAAAAGCAAAATAACGTGAGATCCAAAACGTATCTGAGGTACGCGATTTGTCAGGCAAACGTGAGTGTCCCATTAATAAAAGGGAACGAATCTTCCGTGCAAGACAAAGAAGCTAGTATCAATATTTATTGGCGTGCTTAGTATTAATCGGGGAGGATCGTGCCTTTGTATCGCGGGGCGCGAGCGTACGTTGTCGGGTACGGATAGATGGACTGTCGCGGTCGGAGCTCGCCTAATTTTTCAGCTGTGAATATATTTTTCGAGGCCCTTGTTTACAGTAATACTTTTAGCTGGCGAAAAATGAGGTTACTGAGTTAATTTGCCGTTTTATTAAATGCTCGCTACATTTTGTTTTCCTTATAACTGTTTCTTTATTCCGGTTTTATCGTATCTTAACATAAGAGTATCTCAATTGCATAAGAAGATTGTTTCATCTAAAACTCGCATTCAATGATACAATCTTCCTGGTTATTTTATTCAACATTTTTTGGCGTAGGCCTCGTAGCGCGTAGCGTAGGGGTTCGTAGCCGCGCCCGCCCTACAGGCCGACCGCCCGCTTTGATATCGCTGGTTGCCTCCGGTATCACCAATAAAATTCAGACGCGAGTCGAGTCAGTATGCCCACAGACCCAACCACGGTCGGACGTGTGGCGCGCGCCGCGATCTCACTCACTATTCGCGTAAGAAATGTGTGACAATAAGTGTTGCTTCCTCTTTGTTATCTAAAATTTTGATGTGTTTATAGTTAGATAACGCTGTTATATACTAAGAACGCTTAAATAAATATAACGATTGTAGTTAATATTTAGTGTGTAAATATCGCTTTATCCTGTCTACGAATGTAATCAACTGAAAACGGGTAAGATATATTTTTCCGTTTTGTTTGTGTTTTTTTTTTGGCTTGACTTGTTTCACACAAATAATTTAGTACATCATGTACAAATAAATCAGTTTTGTCCTTGAATTCAGTGGCAGGCAGTATTGAACAATGTAGTACCTACCTACACACGCGAACGTTTTATGATTTCATCGCACATTAGTTTGTGATTTTCCATAATGCCTCCATCGTTGAGTCACCACGTCGTCAAGTTTTTCTAAATATTATTTCACCAAATCCGAACGGTCGTGACAGAATTATAATGTTCCAAATAAATCATAATACCAAACTACAATGGACAAATAAACCGCCGTAGACGCTGAGAGAGTTCAAAGGTTTTAATTGGTATTTATGTCAACCCTGTTAGGTCTTCACACTAGCTTATTACTCCCTAACGATGTTGTTTAGAGATAAAATACTGGTCAAACTATCCTCATTAAACTCGTGTTCGTGACACAAAATGTGTTCACATTTTGGGAAATAAGTAAACATTAAATAGAGTCGGTATAATGTTTATTTATTTTACCAGAGGATCTGTCGATCAAACGATATTTTTAGTTATCTATATGTAGATTCTGTTCACGTAATATTATGTCAGCATTTTCCCGGTCATGCATTATGCTGTTACTTACAGGCATATCTTTGGGCCGCCGCAAATATTGGCATCGTAAAATTTGGCCAGAAAAAACTACGCTGTATCCCTTACGCGTACAAACTTTTCCATATCGGTATATTCTTATGAATGGTGATGGATCTCATTCATGTCTGTCGTGTCTGATGATATTATTACGTCGGAGCCTATTTCGGGTCGCAATTTGTGTGAGATCGATGCCATTTAGGGGATTAGATTTGAGCGAGTTACATTTTGGTACTTTTTGTCCTTTATAAGGAATAAGTTGTGGAAAAAAAGGCTATAATAGGTAGTTCGGGCGTTGCTCTTGCCATTTAAGATGAGAAATGGGCAGCGATGCAGTCGAGACAGCGACTCCGCGCTAAGATTGCGGCCGTATTATGTTTATGCACTGAATATTCATTGTCGCCACGCGCACTCAGTTGATGCTCTTTAATCAACTCCTTTCGCGGCTTACGGACCTTTGAACCATAAATATGGCACAGAGCTTTTAAGAAATAAACTGAATGTAGCCCTATTTGGTTCTGGAGTTGTTTGCGACACATTTTCTCTTGCCCACTGAAAATGATCGACAAAAATATAATTACGAGATCTAAATTAAGTATGTCATCGTTTTTAGGGTTCCGTAGCCGAATGGCAAAAAACGGAACCCTTATAGATTCGTCATGTCTGTCTGTCTGTCTGTCTGTCCGTCCGTATGTCACAGCCACTTATTTCCGAAACTATAAGAACTATACTGTTGAAACTTGGTAAGTAGATGTATTCTGTAAACCGCATTAGGATTTTCACACAAAAATAGAAAAAAAAACAATAAATTAAGGGGGTCCCCATACTTAGAACTGAAAACCAAAAAAAAAATTTTCATCGAACCCATACGTGTGGGGTATCTATGGATAGGTCTTCAAAAATGATATTGATGTTTCTAATCTCATTTTTTTCTAAACTGAATAGTTTGCGCTAGAGCCACTTCCAAAGTGGTAAAATGAGTGTCCCCCCCCCTCTAAATTCTAAAGTAAGAGGAGGAAAATTCTGAAAATATTTAGGATCATAGAACGTAAAAAAAACTATCAACGAAAATTGGTTTCAATAAGATATGATGTTTAGTTTTTGAGATATGGGACTTTTTCATCAAACTGCAGCAGTAACTTTGTTTTTCATAAACATACTATGAAAAACAAATTTAGTTTTGCGGTTGAGTGGAAGTTTACTAACTAATACTACTAACTAATGAATGACAGTTCAAAATATTGTTACCTATTTTATTGTTTGGAGCTATGGAACCCTGTGTGCGAGTAAGACTCGCACTTGGCCAGTTTTTATCTATGTTATCTTCTTATCTAATGGATGTAAACAGCCGTGTCAATGACACCAAATAGCTAAGATTGTTAAAAGATAACTTTAAAACTTTTGTTTAGACTTGCGCTATCGCATACCTACCTTATATGAAAAGTGCGTGAAAGATAAGATTTTTCATTCGAATAACCGAATGAAAATACTATTTGGTCTATAATAAATACTATTTGGTCCGTTGTAAGTAATCTGATTTAGGCGCGTAATATCTACTTACTACTATTTTATTCAAATTAGCATGACAACGATGGATTAATACGATTTATCAAAGCATTTAGACATGTCTATTGAACCATTATTTTTCAGGCTTTTTCTATTGTCTAAGAAGCAGCCAGTCAAACAAATGAAGCTAATTGTGCATTTCAAAGAGCAGTAGATTCCTAGAGTAAGAGAATGAGCGATAACCTCCAAGGACTCTCCAAATTGTAACAAAAAAACAGTAACATCATTCATGTTGGAATTATACAAATATGTGAAAAAAATACGGTAATAGTGCATTGCATTGTAGAGAAAGGGGCTCGATAATCTATTACAAGACACCTACAGAAAAAAGTTTCAACAAGGTGGTATCGTTAGAAAAAACACCGGCCAAGTGCGAGTCGGACTCGCGCACGAAGGGTTCCGTACCATTATTTACAAAAACGAGCATAAAAATCATTTCGTTGTATGGGAGCCCCCCTTAAATACTTATTTTATTCTGTTTTTAGTATTTGTCGTTATAGCAGAAATAGTAATACATAATCTTTAGAAATTTCAACTGTCTAACTATCACGGTTCATGAGATACAGCCTGGTAACAGACAGACGGACGGGCAGCGAAGTCTCAGCAATAGGGTTCCCGTTTGACCCTTTGGGTAAGGAACCCTAAAAACAAACTCAATGTTAGCGAAAGCCACTGGACACTGTATCTAAGAGCGAAATTAGTCGAAAAATTGGTTCGGAAAGGATTCCTGTGGTAACTTTATTGAAAAAAGGTCGGCTTGATTGATATTCGAATTTTACACGTTGAAAATGGTGAAATGCGAACCGTTTCGGTTTTTCGTCTCTGGCAAAAAAGATTGACTCAATTTGTTCTTGTCCGCTACGAAATAAACTCGACGAAGGGTATTTTTAACTACGGATTTATCTTTACAGAGAGTCTGTAATGGGCCTTATTTCGTCTGAGCGAAATTAGTATTTAGAATGTTTTGGATTTATAGCCTATGTAAATGAATGTTGCGATAAAGTCCGTAGACAACCTTACTTATACAGGATGGGATCCAATACGTTTTTTTAGAAACCTCTTTTCATAGGCTTTCCAAAGTACCCACGTACTACATGTATGTTCAGCGATTATTTATAGTTCAGGAGAAAATAGAAAAATAATCGTTCGAGTAAACCAAAAACTTGATCAAACGGATTGGTGGCAAAGCTTTGCAAAAATTATTATTTTTCAAACTATTTGATTAGAAGTGACGTCTAATCAAATAGTTTGAAAACGACGTTTAATAACGTTTTTTAACGGGAAAGCTCAATTCAGACCACCTTTCTCCCCTTTCTTCTAAACTAGAAGTCATCACCGAATATTTATGAAGGTATTTTGAGAGCCTATGGGGCGAGTCATCAAAAAAAAAATGTAGACCTATAATGTGGTACTTCTTCGTTTTTGTATATACGAAGGGAACCACTGTAAAAGGGCCCGTTAACAGTGGTCCCTCTGCTCCTGTAAATCTTGTAATAACTCAAAAAAATATACCTTAAAAAATAAAAGTTTAAGGCTAGTTAAGGTAAATAGCCTTAAAAGTTTAAGGCTATTTACCTTAAATAGCCTTAAACGCTTTGTGGTCTAGGTATCCGCCTTCGAAATAAAAACATTCATTCCCCGGCCTACGCGTAATCCAATAATTTTCTAAATCCTCCATAAAAATTAAATAGTCATTTGGCTAATTACCACCCCTCGTTTCACCTTCATAAAGCACAATGGCTCCAAGCGAATCGTTTCTCCTTCTACCAAAATACTTAACGTGTTTTTTACGAGGCGGTATCATTATTCTACAAAAATTTAATTACCTCAACTGCGGTGCTCTAGGGGCCTATTGTGCCTTAAATAAAACGTCGTACGCACTGCCGGCGACGGTCACGAGAGAGCTCACCGTGATAGATGATATTCGAGAACAATTAATCTTGGGCAAAATATGCGGACGATTTGCAAGCGAGTGGTCGGGCCTAATGGTCGGGAGATTATCACGCGTCCACGTCCCGCGCTCACCCACCCGTCGTCATTAGCGGGTATAACGTCGCTTTAACTATGCCAGCGAATTAATTGATTGCCAAAACACGAGCCGATATCTGCACCGGGTGATATAAAAAAATAGTAGCGTTTGCATACAAAATACGTCTAGGGAGGCAATAACGTGTGCCGGCACACGGCCATATATCATAGTGAGGGTTTTCATAAAGGAGGCGACGCCGACGGGGAGCTGCTCGCTCGGACACTGAAGGCGTTGTTATGCGACGCCGCTGTCCTTGGATAATGTCTTGCATAAATTTACTGTAATCGTGTAAAGCCAGTGCCACTTGCATAATTTAATGCAAGCAATGCTGTTTACATTAAAAACGTCACAGGCAGACATTTTAAAACACAGCTGCACTACAGGCTACGTTTCCACTTGTGTAAAGTGAATCCACTAATTATGCATGAGAACACTCGCCAATAACAAGAATTTAATGGTGCCAATGTTCTGTTAATTGGAGATACCTGTTTGTAACTTGCATTGCCTTGCAAACTTGAATGGGTTATTGTGGTAACCTATACTTGGAATCTATATGCAAACCGTGCTTCTGATTGCCTTCGATCAATTAAATAGCACTTCGTTTTGTTATTAATGTTTATTGCTTGGTATTCAATTACTATTTTTAATTTCTGTAAGAGCTTTACCTAAGTCTCATAGTATATCAACTCTTAGTTGATAATGAAACCTCAAGCGAGCTATTCACAAACAACAAGCTATCTAAGAATTGCTTAATCAAAAGATTTTAAAGTGCGAACAAAGGAGAGCCTGATAATCCTTTAAATATAGTTTGAGCAGAACTTTCGAGACAGTCTGATCAATGTGGGTAATTAAAACCCAAACAACGTATAAAATGAGAGTAGATCTAAATGGAAGCGCGCTGCGATATGAAACCTTAATTTTAATCAGATTAGGTGGGTTCCTGTTTAAATAGCCGTAGTGTACGGTGTGAGCGTGTTTGCTATAGAGAAGTTGGGCGAGTGCGGCAGCCAAGCACGGGCATCGTCGCGCGAATGCAAATTAGTGGAATCACAATTAGCGCACGATTGTTTCTCGCCCCGCAACTTGCATTTAGCAAATGAAACAATCAGGTAAGAGATTCAACAAATAAACGGCACACTCTGTTTTCCTTCAGTCGTGCCCTCCTCTGCACTCTCTGCAAAAACGAATTCAATATTACCTGCAGTAAGCACCGCAATGATGCAATATTTTATCTAAGTAATGGATGCTTCGTGTGTTTGCACTTTGGTTTAACAATGATTTCTATTTTCTGGCACAAATTATTTGTTGGAACGGAAGTAGCACGAAATCTGATGTTATTCTCATAACATGAAACCCCATAATATGTAGATATGTATTAAAAGCCAGACGCAGTACAATTAATAACGTGCTACAAGACGAATATGTTGAGCTATTTGTACAGCAAACAAAATGTCCACGGAATGTCCCTCGGGTTGACAGATGATGTTAAGGGCAATTAATCTTGACCAAATATGCGGGCGAATTGTGGGTTTCGCCTCCGTTGCCTAATGGCGACGGTTCTGCGATGTTCTAACGCCTTGCGTGCCTCTCCACTCCCGACTTTTATCTACAAAAGCTTGTTTTAAATGTACGAGATCCACATGTATATTTCACTACTAATGCGTCATAGAGGTATTTCTATTTTGATTCGTTATAAAAATAACACAAAACAAACGATATTCTAGTTTCGATAGCACAACATTTTTTCGCGTCGATATTTTCGCATCGTGTTTGATTTATATCCGATAAAAATATTTCAGTTTTACTGTTACTATGACACGATGTTTTCATATAATAGTCATGTCATACCACTCAGACCACAAAGATGAAAGTAATACCCCGATGTCCACTTCGAGAAAATATTTAATGGTGTCCGAAAGACCCCTGTCATTTCCAGCATAACGTCTGATTCACACAGTTCAATATTTTAGAAGTTTGGTCTTCGTGTTATACGAGTTTCATGGTACTCGTAGCATTATTATGCGGGTTTTCTGAACGGGCTCTGTGACGACGAGGTGTGGTGAACGAGCAAAGTTATAATAAGTTTGTCCCTTCATCTCTGGAGCGAGGCCATTGTCTTTTGATCCGATATAGGTAAAGGCGCTAACACTACATAAGTTTATTTTTGTCGTGAAATAAGTTACACTGCTTCTTTTGTTATTCATGTTATTATGTGTGAAAAGGCTGACTTTGTTTGATAGAATCGCCTTTTTAGGATGCTTTATTAAAGTTAAGCTCCTAATCCCTGGCGTTATTGAATATTGTTTTTATTATAATCCCTATAATTTCTTTTCACAAATCAGCTTACAGTTTGTGCACACATCAAAAGTGTCTAGGGATCAAGCATTTTTATGCGGATTTCTTGAGATTGAGATGTGGCTTTGTAATAAATTTATGATTTTATAAATTTATATGGATCCTTTTTGGTGCATTTCATAATTTGAATCAGGAACTGTGAATCAAATTCGAGTAAAAGATGAAAATCAGCTGTCAATATTTTCCCTATAAAAACATACAACGCATTGAAGACATTATTAGTGCTACTGTTTCCCTACTACTGATTAAAACCAACGTTATTATGGAGCGGCGACGTCATTTAAGCAGGGTAGAAATGCTCAGAGCCGTGGGAATGATAGAAGCTGGTTCCCGGCAACGTACTGTGGCTTTAGCTCTGAATACAAGTCAGAGTGTTATCAGTCGACTTTGGACACGTTACCGAAGCACTGGTACCGTGGCTGAGCGCCATGGAGGACGGTATCGCTGCACCACACGGAGACAAGACCGATACATTCAAATCTTAACTCGAAGAGCTCCAACAATAACCGCCATGATGTTAGCCGTGAGGCTTCATCACTCTTCAGGGAACTTAATTAGCGACCAAACAGTCAGAAACCGCTTGCATGAAGTGAACCTTCATTCCCGAAGACCGCTACGGGTACCACCTATAGCAATGCACAATCGTAGGATTCGATATCAATGGGCTCTTGAACACAGAAATTGGGCAGAAGAACAATGGCGTTTCGTGTGCTTTTCTGATGAGTCTCGTTTTGGTATGAGACCGGATACAAGACGTATACGACACTGGAGAACCCCTGGACGCCAACAGCGATTAAAATCCTGCCAGGAAGTCCATCCTTATAGTGGTGGAACCATCATGGTATGGGCGGGTATTTGGATCGGCGGAAGAACTGAGTTGATTTGGATCAGAGGCAACCTCAACGCTCAAATTTATGCTGAGACGATTGTATCAGACGTCATCGTTCCTCTACAAGTGCAAATCGGTCCCTTATTTCAGTTAATGCATGATAATGCACGACCGCACACCGCAAGAGTTGTAAGACAGACTCTCTCCGCAGCTAACATATGTCCTGCCCTGGCCTGCTCGGTCGCCAGACTTGAACCCGATTGAGCATGCATGGGATATGCTACAGAGAAGAGCTCTGCCGAATATGGAGGGTATCCAGTCGCAAGAAGACCTTTTTTTGTAGTTGCAACGAACATGGGCGGCCATTCCACAGCGTGATTTGGATGAACTCATTTTGAGTATGCCAAATCGATGTTCTTGTGTTGTTAGTGTTCGCGGTAGAAACACGGATTATTAATTGTTTAAGTTACCCAATAAAATTTTAAAGAAAACTGTTATTTCAGTCTTTTTTTCGAACTTTAATGTTAGTGGTTCAAATGTCAAAAATCCCTTTATTAGAAAATGGCAAATTTCTTTATTAATGCAAAGGTGACTTGGTTTATCGTTACTGTGACAAACGAAAACACTTTATTTGATGAATCCTTAAAGAAAATTTTAATTAATATCAATCAGGAGAAAAGTTATTGCAAAAATATATGTTGATCCCTAGACACTTTTGATGTGTGTATTATAGAACGCGTATTAAGCCAGTCATCTCACACAAAGTCCGGCTAACCCTAATCATTAATAGGTAATTCGGCCCGCTATCTTTCGTGAAAGGGCCAAGGGTTAACTAATAATTGTTTTCGCCCGTTACCCGTACTACTGTAACCCGTCCAGATCGTTTACGGTCATTCCCTTAATGAGATTAATGCATCACTATCTTACTTTGTTTCTATCTAGTGATATACACGTACGTGTTTCATTTAGATAACACCACTTTATTTATTTATAGAGCCTTATATTAGTGAGCGTTGAATGTGATGCTTTTATACGCGGTCTCGTAAATCTCAGGTTTCACAAACAAATATACCGTTATTGCAAGTAAAGTACGTACTCTGGATTAGGGGGGATTTATTTATTGTAGTAGCTGCAAAAGTTTTAATACCGTTTCGTAATCCCCCGAATCCAGATATTGTTATTAGATGTACGGAACTTCAAGAGTTTTATTACATGTTACGTAGGTACTGTTATTGAAACAGGGATATTACGATTATTTTAAAAGACTTAACGTGTAATCCTACTTGATGTTACTTCTTGTACTTATCGTTACGCGAAGTTTATCGTCAGAGCCATTGCTACGCTCTAAGAAAACGATGAAAGTTCCCTTTAATTAACTACCCTACTTTTTCTTCGCCTTCTACTCATTTCACTGCAATCATTCTTATTTCTAAATAATTATGTTTTAAAGCAGCTTCTTATTTTCTCATAAAAATAACGTTTTACAAGGGTTGGATGTTTTGCAGTTGGAAAAGACGCTAATTTCGATTTAAACTTTTTGGGTCCGGCTTTTGCGTGAAATACTTGTAGAACAATTGAATTTTCGTTCGATTTAATGTTTCTAAAGTTGTAAAGTTAGATTGGCTACAAAAAAACTATTGTTTCAACCCAAAGAAGCGTAACAGTGTACATGTTCGTAATCTCGGTACAGTATGTAGATAGGTATTTCTTTTTCAATTTACATCAGTCCCCACGATTTTATCGGGGGCGAAGAAATAAAGCACGTCCCGACAGTGAGCAGTTTGAATTAACCTTTCGAGTAGCCTTGTAGATTCGTGGCCCGGTTACGAGCGGGTCATCTGCTAGTTAATATTCAAAGGGTCGCACAATCACGGATTCCGTACGCGTCTCTGCTCCACCGATGCTCACTGCGACCGCCCGAAAACCTCCCTTTACTTTACAAATAGACTACTATACTGTGAGCCTGGAAAATTACGCAAACAATTTACTCAAACAAAACAAAAATTTCGTGAACAGCAGAACGAGCGCGTACATGAAACGTATGTTTCATTACAGCTAAAGCATGTGTTCGGACAATAGGTATCACAGAATATTCACATAAGCATGGAACCCTCCATTACGGTTCGTTCGTTTACTGAACACAAAGACCGACGTATAAAAATTCTCTTTCTTATCAACAGACACCGAAGTAAAATATGAAAGTGTTACTTTTTTCGTGTAATCAAGGCCGCTGGAGTTCGATAAACTGGCTTTGCCCGTACCATTTCTTTACGTTATCTATAAATAAACGCGAACGCGTTTTCTAACATCCTTTCCTGGCGTTCCCCAGAGAAAACCTACTTTCAGAAGATAAGCGAAACTTCTGAGATAGTGAAGGGCTCTATTGATAACTTTTCTTTTACCGTTCTTACGAGGTGCATATATGTTGTTTTACTGCAATACATACATGCCTTTATATAAAGCGAATAAATATCCAAGTACTAAGTTACTTTTACATATTCAAATAAACAAATTGAGAAAACGTGGTACTCCACAAAGCTCGTTCGTCGATCATTTCATTATTGTATAAATCTGATTTCACGTTCATTACTTAACTTTTTGATCAAATTTAATTCTGAATTTTGAGGATTGTTCGTCCAATTTCACGGTTGAATGGATTTGTTTCGGGACTGCAAAGAAATGTTTCAATGTAAGCCTACATTCAAATAATGCGAAGGGGATTTATAGGAGCGGCCGGTCCAAGCGAAGTATTCACGATTGAATAAACACAGAGATTCAAAGATAAATCGAAATATTACTAATTGATAAAGTATTTATTTTTGTGTAGATTTCGTCTGCGTATTTCGAGGATTGGTCCTTGGGTCCAAGTGTAGAAAATATTAAGTTTTAGTTCCAATTACTTGAACACGTATTTGCCAACCCAATCTGGACACCGATGTGTCTAATAGTAGGCATCGAAATAAAAACTTTAAATTGATAAGCATTATAATAACTTAAGGCGCCCCCTATTTAGCAACAATGAAATCTTCGCAGAGTAACTTGTTGCTGTAAACTAAAATCAAAGAAGTTATTATCAAGCATCACGCTCTTTTACGATTCAAACTAGATTTTCGCCCGCGACTTCGATTGCGTGCATTTCGCACGACTTCCCACACCTTTAAAGGACGATTTGAAAATTTTTAGTTCTAGGTAAATCGAAAGGATGAAGTTTATCAGATTTAAAGAAAGGAAGAAAACATATTTCGGATATTAGCTGAATTCAACCTTTGACCCGAAAAGGGATTGATTTGGGATTGAAAAGGTCGGTTATAATGAATTCCAGTCTCATTGATAAATGACAGCGGCATTTATAGGGGCACTATTTTGTATTCATTTCAGCCACTATGATATTTAACGAGTTTTGGGTTGTGGCAGACTGCATAGTAAATATTACTGTGAATGTTGAAAGTGATTTACATCATAGGATTCAAGCATGTTGTCATCCACCATTATAGAGTATTCCTTCTTTGCAGCTCAGACTAATCAGATGGATCGAATATAGACTAGTTTATGTTACTTACACTAAACTTTACTTACAGTTTGTAATTCTATTGTTACAGATATCACCAATGAGCCTAGGCGTAGCAGACCCTGATCTGTCGCAAAGACGGATGCCGTGAGCTCTAACCAAGGAGCGCACGACGTCGGCGTGATGAGCACAACCCGCCATAATGCGTCGGCGGCCATTTTAAACCGGGAACGGACGCGTTTGTCGGCTCGAGATGGCCGTCAATCGCGGCGAACGCGCATTCAGCCTCCCCGCGCACGCGCAATCCCATACTCCACCGCGGCACTATGAAATGTGGAAACACGGCAAGTGGCGACAAAAAACGTCACCACCAAGGACAAACGCAGCCGTTAGGGTTCCCAGATAGAAACATTGTATAGTGAAATCCTTAGAGGCCTAAGTGTTACTTTTGTGTGTAAATATAGTGGTGTATAGATGTTAAGGATGGCGGGCGAAAGTAGAAGTGCGCGCGCGCCGCTATTGGAGTGCGGTGGGGCAGAGTTTGCTCATCCGCATAAAACGTCAGCACCAAGATGCTGCTTCTGGCTGGCAAGCCACGTGAACGTGAGGAAGTGTGTCGCCGGTGTCATGCTGCTATCCGTCCTCACCATATTCTTCTATACATATTACGTCACAGTACCTCTCACTAGGTAAGTCAATAACCTACGTTCATACGTTTCACATTCGTAGTTACTGAAGCGCAACAAAGTAGAGTTTTATTAATGAACAACGTAAACATGAAAGCAAAAGTGTATTGTGTGTAATCAAATCACTCGAAGCACGCTACGATACTCAACCTATGATTTATTGTTTCGATGATTGTTCTCAGTATCTTTGCATTGGATTTTTCAGCTATATGTGTTATAAAATCCCGAAGCTGGTGAATCATATCAGGATTGTATAATGTGAAAGAGATGGTGGACTATAAAAAGCTAGTGCAAAAGATGTGTTAGGAAATAGAATTAAAAATAGAAATATAATATAATGAAGTCTAAAACTGGCATCATCATCATTCATCATCATTTTAGCCCAAAAGACATCCACTGCTGGACATAGGCCTCCCTCAAGTGTCGCCAAATTGACATTTTGGGGGGTTTTGCCATAATCGCCACGCTTGGCAGGCGGGTTGGCGATCGCAGTATAGTTGTTACAAAAGCACAGAGAACGCTGCTGCCGATTCTCTGGCAAATCCCTTAGTCGCCTCTTACGACACCCACGGGAAGATATTATATGGGAAAGTGGCATTGGTGATTGTAAAGTTGAGTGGAAATCGGTTAAAATGGTATCACATGCGGTGATACGATTGCTTAAGGAAAATGACGGTAGAAAATTCTATGTCTGAATGTGGGTGTGTACTTAGACAAGAGTAGTGGTAGCCTAGTGGTGTGACCCTCGGACAGCCAAGTCATAGTTCTCGATTTCGAACCCAAGTCACGCACCTCTGATGTTTCGGATTCATGTGCGTATATCGGTAAACAAAACTTCGTCAGAAAACCAACACGCCTGAGAGATTTTTCTCGACGGCATGTACAGCCGGTGAGACGGTGAAGGAAAACATCGTGTCGAAACCAGCATGTTCTAGAACTAAAAGTTCGAAGACATGTGACATCTACCAAACTGCACTGGGCCCGCGTGGTGGATTACAGCCCAGTCCCTCTTATTGAGAGGAGGCCTGTGTCCCAGCAGTGGGACCAATAGAGGCTGATGATGATGTAAAGCCAAATCAGAGGGCCATGGATGGCATAAAAACTATCGACACCAGGTTTAGCATTAACCACACGATAAAGAAAAAGAAGTGGTATGGAAGTAATGAAAGAATATGCTGCGATTTATTTAGAATCAGCCCCGAACAAACTGGGATGACGGCAAGAAAATAATGACTGGCTAGTTAATCGTTTTACACAGTTTATCCAATCGAATGGAGAACTTTTCTCATTAAAACATTATATTCATTAAAATTTAACCGAAACGCTCCTGAATTTAATTAATTAATCTAGTTGAAAATATGCGTCATTGGCATAAAATCCAATTTGCGTCCTATCGGGACCAAACACGTTGCTGATACGAATTAATAATATGAAATTATCGCATTTGGACAGCTCAACGTTATGTCAATCAGTTATTTATTGGGATTAGTTGGGGCTAAGTGGTATTTGTTTTGTCTCTTTATTCTTTCGATAGAGTTGACTTTTAATATTCCAATTTTCCTGCGCATAAAATCTTACATACTTACCTTTTACCTACATACTTCCTATTTTAAAAAGGGTCGCTTCTATAAAACCCTTTGACATGCAAGAGACGTTTTCGTTTTATATCTTTCAAAATTTTACGGAAACGTATTTGCATAAACTCATCCTATTCTTATCTTATTTTGTGGAAGTACACGTACCACACAGAAAACTCCCATACTCTGAGTCTTTTACCGTTCGCACAGAAACAAATTCAAGTGACACAAACATGTGACTAGAAACACCGAACTCGTTCGCTCAACACTGTTTATCTTTTATTCCAATACCAGAGGATTCATTATGGCATAAAATTGGCATTTAATACCTAAAGGAAATTGCTTCGCGGAAGTATTAAAGATGTTTAACTTTGTGTCGAGCGTCCTTGTCGCCTTTTGTTTGGCAGCTTTTCGCAGCTAAATTAGGACGAGGAGGCGAATATTTCAGAGTAATTTATAACGTGATTTTATGTAATTAGGGCAGATGGCGTGTAGCTAGGACCCATAATATTTTATTTTATCGGCTTAAAATTACATCGGCCGAGATGAGCGGTAGGGGCGGTAAGTTTCGCCGACTCAGTTGGATTTATAGCAAAACTTGTGTTCTGGCTAATTAATGGAAGCTGCTTCGCCAACGCGCCGCCAGCTCGCTGATTTAGAGGCATGTTGTTTTATAAAAGTTTATTTACTATTAACCCGTTATCGAGTTTACCGACAAAATTTCCACATTCCTAATTTGCATGCAAAGCTAACCAGTGTTGCTAATGACTACCTAATTATGCTGTTTATCACAAGTCAATATAATATTTTAGTGGTAATTAAACGCTAATATTTGTGGCATAGGTCGGTATTGGTAGGTATGTATTATGAGCGTAGTCGTTAAAGTTTCCTCTCGGTTGATTCCGCCGTGGCTTTCATTAAAGCAAAGAGGCCACAAAACTCAGCCCCGGCTCACAGGACCACTGCCGCCCTACGGATAAAATATTTCCACAAAATCCTGCCTTTATTTATTTTACGCTATTGAGATAAACCTTAATGGCGCTTTGATGTGGCTCCTACTTGAAACGCAGCTTTAAGTTTGGCAGGCTTTGATTGATTTTCTTGTAAAATTTGTTCCGGAGGTGAATTAGTAGGCAGATGGCGAGCTTGGATTTTAATTGCCGGCTCATTTGTTCAGGTGCTGGAAAATAACCTTAATTTTTTATTGGCTTTTCTTTTAGAATTTTTTCATCAATATTTATTACGGTTTATACAAAAACCGATACCGCAATATAACATGAGAGTATCGTTATTGTTTGGATGGATTACTTAAGTATATGTAAAGAACAGGAAAATTCACTATGAGTGGAAGATGAAATAGGGAATCATCATAAAGTAAACAAAAACTACAAGGAAAGTCCATTTACGTTTATTTAGTTGGCCGCGATATGGTTACACAATACACAACGAGTAAGAGTACACAATACATCTAAGAAAAGTCGCTAGCAGGTCGAGCTACTGTCAAATTTTCCCAATCAACCTTGCACCGTATTTCTCAACAATAAGGTTGAAAATTCATTTAAGAAATTGGACCGATTGTTGTAGTTTGATGTGCTTGGTGTCTGTACATAGCTTTTACAGTTTACATGACTTAGATAATAATAGGCACTTCAGTCTCGCTATCTTGTGAACAGAAACTACTTAGATACCTAAATGATGATTACCTTTGATAATGTTATGTCACATTCACATCGCAGCTGGGTGATTCTTAAGTTAAAATCTGATATTTTGTAACACGTCTTTTTCGTTTTTTTCGATTGTTTTTTTTTTTTTTTTTATATATATAGTTTGTAAATAGCAGATTGCTTGCTAGACTTGTACTCACATGTATTTCACTAGCAAGCGCTACCACTTTGCATTTGGTTCGATTCCCAGTTCGAGCAAGGTGTAATTGGGGATTTTTCAACGGGAATTTGTCAGGAGGCTAGACTTGTTCCAAGTTAAAGCAATAGGCTAGCCCCTATTACATGGGACTTAAAGTCCCGGCGAAATGTGGGTTTAGTATTAGGTATACCTTTGCCTACTTTTCTGGGATTACAGCCGTCATGTTATGGTCTGCAAAGGAGATAAGTAATCAGTTTTTCATACTACTAGTATGAGTAACTGGTTACTTATCTACTTTGCAGACTGTACTTCAATTATAGACAATTTATTCATTCATAAAAAAAATATTTAAATTTTTAGCTAATGTGGATTTCTTTCAAATGTTATTAAGTGGTGGACCGTCTTGGTATTTTTTAATAAACTACTTTAACAATTACTAAAACATAACCTTATTTCCAGTCTGGTGTGGCGTGACCGCGTTCCACGACCGCTGTCGCAGTGCTCGTTGCTCGCGTCGCAGCAACAGGCGGCGCGCGACCACCGATCAGACGCGCGTCTGCGCATCGACGCGAAGGTACTGGTGATCGTCGAGTCGGCCTACTCGCGACTTGGACGCGATATCGCTGAGCTGCTTGTCGCCAACCGTATACGGTAAGTAACCATGTAGATATAGAAAACTAGCATATGTCCATGACCTCGCCCGTGTTTTGTTCGGTAAATCGTATTACTCGAATAAAAAGTACCTATCCCTTGTGCCATTCTAGAATATTATCTATCCGTGTGCCTATCACCTAAATCCATTCAGTCGTTTTTGCGTGAAAGAGTTACAAACATCCATCCATACACATCATATCGCAAACTTGCGCATTTATAATATAAGTAGGAAGTAAAGTAAAAAACCGGCCAAGTGCGAGTCGGACTCGCGCACCAAGGGCTCTGTACAAACCTGTAGGTATATAATCACCCATCACGACAATCGAGTCATAGTGATGGTATTTTTATTGCAAAACGAAATCCATAACATTGCAATATGGAAAGCTGTTAAAGGTATTATAGACCTGAGTATTTGATATGAATTTCGATTTAATACCTGTACGCGTTCATGAGGAAACGGGTAATAAGCTTAAAATTATTAAAAATATTTTTACTATATGATATAACAAAAAAATAAAAATTTACGGTTTTCGCAATCTTTCCTTTATCTGTGCTATAAGACGTTGCTTCGTACCCAATTTCAAGATTCTGAGTTCACGGGAAGTACACCCTGTAGATTTTGATTCCTTTGCTAGTGTCGAAAATTTGCGGAACTTGGCGGCATAAACGGCTGTATCTTTTGATTGCGTTGGTTTAGAAGTTTGATTGTTTCACAGCTCTAAGGGACGGTAAACCTGAGTATTTGATATAAATTCCATGATACCTCAGCTTGACACCTCCACGCGTTCCAGAGAAAAAGGGTCTTGACAGACAGACAGACGGACGGACAATAAAGGGATCCTACAAGGGTTCCGTTTTTTTCCTTTCGAGGTACAGAACCCTAAAAATGAACTTAACTGCAGTAGAATAAACTGCTTTAACCCCAAACTCGTGTCCTCTATGACCAACCAAATAAAGGACAAACCGACCAAGTTGGTGTTATCAATAACAGCAAAAATAAGATTTTATTGCATGGCACTACTTGGAAAAACTATATCAATTAAGTTATTTCTGCAGAATGTGGGTTATTTAAATATATACCACATCTCAAAAAACCATTAACTTGAATAGCAAAGTCTCTTATAAATATCTTTTTAATGATAGTACCCAACACTTAAGTGTACATTTGTTTTATCCCGAGGTTACTCTTAATGGGGAGTGCCACCCCTAGTAATGTTTTTCTTAATTTATATTCACCACTGTTTAACGGTGCACAAAATGCATTGTTTTTTTTCCAATTTGCAACGATATAGTACAAATATTCTCCGAGTAAACTGGCTATGACATTCTATACTGAGAGACGGGCATTAAATGGGTTCTCTGTTTGTCATTTCGCTCAACAACATATTATTTGCTCAATGCTAAAACGCAAGAGCCGTACTGTAAGTACTACACTTGTATTAAGTTAGTTATATCTTTACTTGAAATCTAAGAAGATTAAAAAACTATAGTAGTAAAATGTGACCATACCCCGTTCCTTACCAAACGTAGAAATTCAGCACAAAGCGCTTGAATCTCAACTCAACATCAAACTTTTGCCCGCTACATAACCTTAGCTTTCGCTTTGTAATGGAACTAGTTTCACAAAATATTTCACAGTTTATTTAACTTTCAGAATTTTTCTGCATTTCTAGAATTTTCAGCGTCCATGGTCGTTGGTTGGCTCGGTATTAAACTCTTAACTGCCATACATTTTGAAGGAGCTCCTCAGACTTTCGTAAAGCTGAATTCCTGATGTAGGTTTTGTGTGAAAATAACTAAAAGACACACACAACGTAACATCACGTCTGTAATCTCCGAAAAGTTAGGCAGAAGCGTACCTAATAGTACACCCACATTTCACCAGAAACGTATCCCGGTTGATGACAAATATATTATTATACTAGATGTCCCACGGAACTTCGTATGCGTCACATTTTCCCCGTTCTCGCAATATTTTTCATTGATGCTGCGCTCCTATACAGCGCCATCTATTGAATACTTAGTTACTCAATCCAGTCAACAGATACCGCCATCTGTTGCCTACAATCATTTGGAGAGTACAGATAATTGTGACTTAATTTGCAATAAAATAATATTGCGACTATAAATTGAGATGTAAGCTATCCTATCTTTCAAGTTGGATCAAATTGCACACGGTATGCAAATTTGATTAAAATCGGTTAAGTAGTTTAGGAGTCCATCCCCGACAAACAACGTGACATGTAAATTATATATAAATATACTATTGCCATTAACCGGGCTCAAATTAAGACTCCGTAGATGCGACTGAAGAATTCCTGATCGAAAACCCAAATAACACTTTGCCCGACCTGGCAATCGAACCCAGGACCTCATATTCAGCAGTCGTGCTTGCAACCACTCGACCAACGATGCATCTTGTAAAATAAACTTCAATTGATCAGTGCTAAATTATAATTTCTCATAGAACACACTCGTGACTGTCAAATTAGCTCATCGTATTTCCATATACAAATTCACATAACTTTTTAAGAACCAATTTCTTAAAGTTATCGTGTAAATATTTACTGAGTCCGTTCGTTTGATAGCTGTTATGGGGCTTGCCTCTCTTTGTTTGTTTTTCCTTGTAGAGAGTGTAAAGCCACAGAATAGATAGATACAGAAGGTCGGCTCAATACCATAAGCGACAATGATCACACTCATAGGCACGCCTTTCCATAGAGAGATTGCAAATGCACTCGCGACGGGCGTTTGATATGATTTGAGATCATTGTCTGTACGTGACTGTGTTTGCATGTACCACTGTTTTCGCTAGTTTCGTGTAACGAGACTTTTGTATTTATCTATTCTATGGCCAGGCGATCGGTTGTGCCCGCTGACAGCTAATATGCGCGCAGGTGATGTACTGCATCGGGCAGCGTATTGGGGAAATAACCTTTGTTTTGTACAAGCTGAGAACCAGCAGTAACAGCAGTTTTACTGCGGTTCAACTGAACATTTTGAAATTTTCCCCAATTTTATAGTCGGCTTCAGTGAACTGAAATTATTGTTATGTTTCTTGCTTTTTAGGGTACGTACACATTTTCGTATAGAAAAGCTCGTTTTGATTACCATTAGTTTTGTCAATAAATCAATGTGTGGATTTTAATGATAATATTCAGTATCAGAACAGATGTGAATTTTCCAGCGGAAGCTGTAATGCTATTTTCGAAGATAGTTATAATAATATGATCGGGTATTAATTTATTCGATCGCTATTTATGTTACCGTAAACATAACGAAAATAACTTTAAAATGTAGGAGCACGCTATACGGGAAGGTAAGCGCGCGTAACGTTTAGCGTAATTGTATTATATTGGGTGATACTGCTTATAGACGTATCAAGTTTTCATAAATCATACCGTAATAAATAAATAAATGAAAAATATTTTATGCTCATAAAAAAGGTAATAATATTTGTAACCACAATTAGCTTTGTTTATTTCTATTTATGCACAATTCATACTTGTAAGTACTACTACTAGTACTTGTGTTGTTGTGTTTGTACTTGTAATTCTTACTTGTATTGTGGTGTCCGGCCTTTTCGCCGAAAATTGATTGGCAGATTATCACTTGCCTACCGTTTCGCCGATGTTTCACTTTGACAATTAACGATTAGCAAATTTTTGTATGACAACGTTTCATTTGGTAGAATTATTGTTAAGCTGATTATTATAATGACACAAAACGTTTGGGACATTTATAATTTCTTAAACATACCGTTTTATAACAACCACTGATTGTATGTGTGTACAATAGGCAATGTTACTTTTGCTACCAGGAGAATTTGGATGCAAGAGCGAGCGAAGCGAGCTCTGGACTTGGAGCACCCCGACTCGGTGTTAGCTTACTGTAAACCCTGCAGACAGAAATAGGAGCCTGCGTAGCGGGGCTACGTCGACTACGCTTTTTAGGCGAATATAAAATGTTTTGAGGTTAGGTTACAATAATTGGTTTTTCTCAAGAACGGTGCATTACCTTTTCATGGGAGTGGTGCCAGGGGAGAAAGTTGGCATTTAAAAAAAGCGGGTTGCACTCCGGGAGTGCCGGCAGAAGTGAAAACTTGAATTTTAACGTTGTGCATTTTTGATATTTTGGAATGGTTAGGGAATAATTTTGCACGAATTGCTTTAATTATCAGTATAAAAGTACTATCATTTATGTGGAATTTTACAATATTCATTTATTGCGCTATCGGGGTGTTAAACAGATGTGGTCATCGTATGCACGGGATTTTGTTTGAAAAGTGTGCCTATTCCCACTTTCCCGATAGTACATCGTAAAGTTCAAATTCCTTCGTAACCTAATGTCAATCAGTCATAAGAATGAAGTGAAATGTTTCATGAAAATCTTAACCAATTTCGTATGTAGTCAAGTCATTTCTGATTTGAGTGTTTTCGCCAATGTTTCTTAGTCTGAGTGTAAGTCTAAACTTTGACAGCGGTAATTTCCTATGAAGTAAGACAAATATACACATGTAGGGTTATCAATATCAATCCGCACGATTTTCCTTGACGTTATTATTAATTCGTAGAAGTGATCACGATTCTAAATAATCATGTAGTCATTGTGTTAATGAATGGCGGTTACAAGTGAGTAAATAATAAGTTATCGCGGCGATATGAAATTAACATATTAACCTCTCGATACAGACGTAAATACTGTAGCGAACGGATTTATTTACTTATCAAATTAAGTACTTACTTACTGTGAAGTTCACGATATTTTTTTATGAATGCAGATAATTACTAGCTAATGTTTTAAGATAGCAAAAGTAATAAAAACAAAACTTCAATGTCGGTACCCATTTTTTTGCTTTTTACCCAATTTGTCCATGTTTTACAAATGTGATATTTGATATCAAAGGTCGTTAGAGGTCAGGTTATACAGGGTGTATCAAAAAAAGAAAAAAATAAGATATGTACTATATCTTATTTTTTTCAAAAAATAAGATATGTTCTATATCTTATTATTTTCTTTTTTTGATACACCCTGTATAACCTGACCTCTAACGACCTTTGATATCAAAAATCACATTTGTAAAACATGATATAACATGAACATGATCAAACTGAACCCGTATTTATGACCACGATTTTCTGAGACATTGTGTAGTTAAAGAAGAAAGGCTTCCTAAGTCATTTCCAATTACATCCATTGCTTGTTATCAAGTTCTCAGTTAATTGCCGATAGAACAGTGCCCTTCACCATTACCTGACCCATCTCACAAAGCAAAAGAGAGGCAAATGGGTCAGGTAATGCTGCTCACTGACTGTACGAAGCAAGTTTCACGTTGATGGCTCCCAGCTCATGTTACATAAGGGGAAGCTATATCCTCATGCAAGTACTAACGCAGCAGGAACACATACTCCTTTGATCGATAGCACCACTCCGAAACTACTGAATATCTAACTCGAGTTTAAGTACCCTATACATTTTCCAGTGCCTATTCATCATTGACTAAATTAATTCATAAATCGTCCTGTATTAAAATGTCTCCGGTTATTTTCCGGCCTGTATATCGTGTCTCACGGATGGCCACCCTGCTTGCGTTATACTATGTAGGTTATCCATCTATCCGAATTTGTATGGACATGACTGGCTTTTTGGCCCCACGTCAGAACTTTGTCCGGCCTTGTAAATTTCACTTTCATGTCACTTTAAATACCTCGGACATTTTTAGTTCAGGCGTTTTCTAAACTAATAATATAAAGGGGAAAGATTTGATTGTTTGTTTGTTTGCATTGAATAGGCTCCGAAACTACTGGTCCGATTTGAAAAATTCTTTCAGTGTTAGATAACCCATTTATCGAGGAAGGCTATAGGCTATATATCATCACGCAACGACCAATAGGAGTGGAGCAGCAATGAAAAATGGTGCGAAAACTGGGAAAATGTGACGCAAACGAAGATGCGCCGGACAGCTAGTTTGAGAATATAAAGCGTTCAATACGAACTGCAAAGAGTGAATTGTCGGGACGTTTCGAATGTAGAATTGGTTACCCTAGTTATATGAGACTTTTTGCTTCTGTCGGGTAAAAATCGGTTTCCTCTCGAGCAGCCCTGTGCTTCAGTGAACTCTACGCTTGCTTATGAAATGTTTGACGGGTCAGGAATTAGTTTTCCTCCTTGATATTTTTTATTGAAGCCTTTTCCTTAGGCCTCGGGTTTTTTATCGCATCTGTTCGTTTGTGGATTGCAAACGACGGACGGACGGACGGAGTGTTTATTTTTTCAATTATAGATTAAGTAAATCTACTATTTTGTACTTACACTTCAAGACTGACTCTTTTCCATGAAGATCTTTTCGCTATATTTAATAGCGTAAGTACTGTTTTAATATTATCAGAATAACTAGCTGTCCGGCGCAACTTCGTTTGCGTCACATTTTCCCCGTTTTCGCAACATTTTTCATTGCTGCTCCACTCCTATTGGTCGCAGCGTGATGATATATAGCCTATACCCTTCCTACATAAATGGGCTATCTAACACTGAAAGAATTTTTCAATTCGGACCAGTAGTTTCGGAGCCTATTCAATGCAAACAAACACACAAACAAACAATCAAATCTTTCTTCTTTATAATATTATTATTATTACTTTAGATATAAGTTACTTAGACTGCCTACATATTTTCGTATAAAGCGATTAACTAATCGGTCGGCCCCAGTGATCTTCTACCTAAGTTATGTTGTATGTCCATTTTCGTCAGTTGCTTTGATGGGACCTGTTTAGCTTTTATGGCTTCATAAATGATGAAATTAGATGACTCTGAATTTATTGATGTCAAACCTATCTTATAATCAAGTAATCAGACGAACTAAAAGGGTTTTACCCATATTCTATTGCTATATTTTTTAAGTCGTCGTCCAAAAAAAAAGAAACGATAAATAAATGAGTATGTTTTTACGTACCTAAGCTATTTTCGTATTTTTTTTTTTGGATATTCATAAATTGGCAAATAATGTTTACATTTGTTATCAACAACACTTGTAACGGGATATTTACCATGTTTATTATTTGTTATGAGTTCCCGATATTTCGGCGCTGTTGCAAACGCCATGATCACGGATAAACTGAAGTTATTGCGGGTGGATGTTTATGAGCAGACAAAACGGTCTACCCTCTTTCTTGTTCGTTTTTTGCGCGCCGTACCACTACCACTGTCACTCACAACTCGATTCTGTTCCCGACACACGAAACTCAGTGTGTCCACTCGCGAACTTTTTACCACGAAAAATTAATAATGAAATAATAATAATAAAATTTATATTATTATGATAATTTAATGTTTTGGATCGAATCACTGGATTGAGTTACATAACCCTCAGGTCATCTCGACAGAACGCCACTATATACCCAGGCTGGTTAGAGAAGCTATTGAAATTACTAAATATAGGAACTTCAATCGGGAGGATGGGTTTCAACTGTCAAGAGCCTGGAATCCAGTGGTTAAACTGTGTAAAAACCGAAAGAGTGCCGTAAAAAGTTCGCGAGTGGACACAGTGAGTTTCGTGTGTCGGGAACAGAATCGAGTTGTGAGTGACAGTGGTAGTGGTACGGCGCGCAAAAAACGAACAAGAAAGAGGGTAGACCGTTTTGTCTGCTCATAAACATCCACCCGCAATAACTTCAGTTTATCCGTGATCATGGCGTTTGCAACAGCGCCGAAATATCGGGAACTCATAACAAATAATAAACATGGTAAATATCCCGTTACAAGTGTTGTTGATAGTGTTAGTGACCATGTCAGTTTAAAAACTTTACATTTGTTGTCATAGTAACCTTTTTAGAATTTCACATAACAAACAGTCCAGAAGGTTTTATAAACAATTTCAATGTCATCTAATTCCGAGGTTATAACCCCCAGGGCCATATTAATTATCGGACCATTCGCTTCTGTAGGCGTTACCACGTAGAAAACAAAACACAATCAACAAATGGACTTTATCAATCAAAGTTACATTAGCGTTATTAGTTATGTTAATTGTTCTATGTACATAAATGTTTTAATGTGTTCTTCTAGACAGCTATAATTTATAACAATGAAAATGTCCGCTGCTACCAATTACTAAGGAATACAGGTGTGCGAAAAAAAACGCCATCATCTGAGTAGACTTTTCCGAACATAGCTAATCGGATAAAACCAGATGTAGCTAAACACCAGTATTTCGCATAAAGTGACTGTCTGTCTGACCTCCACAACCTGGATTATAAGACTGGTCGTCAGCTATTGTGTCATTGACTACCTGTGTCAAAATCTCCAAATAAAAGTGTTAAAGCAAAGTTTCTCGAAAAATTCAAAATACTGGTACAGAAAGCGTCATTAAGTAGTTACCCCCCTGGTGTACTCGGCCGGACTGTAGAGGGGTTAGCACATACTGACGCTGTCTGTACATCCCCTAGAAAATACCCAATCCATTGGTTCATAAAGTTTGAAAAGGTCGTCTTCTCGACATCGTAAATAACGCAATGAATAGTGTTTGTCAAAATTACTGTCATTGTTATTATTAGTGTGTTATGCAAATATTCTGCTGTATAAAGGGTGTAATAGACCCTTAAGGAATCTGAAAGGCACTTGTTCTTCCCGTCATTGTAATCATTTTTTTTTTGTTCTTGACCGTACCTGGACAGCTTCTAGTTACGGAGATATTGAAGGTCAAAGTTCCAACTTTTTGACAAGTTTTTTTTTATATTAGTTTTAAAGGTTATATACTTATAACTTTAAAACCTCCATCGAATAATTATTCAATGCATCCATCAGCACAATGATTTCAGTGCGTTACATTTAGTTTACGGTAAAGGTGATTTAAAAAAAAAATGACGTTTTCCAGCAAAAAAAAAAAAGTACTTAGTACCTACAGCAGAATGCTTGATTGACGGCGTCGTGAAGAGTCTGTTTTCACCTTGTATTACATTTTACATTGCCAAAACCCCTTATCATAAAATAATAATATGCTAGCTGTACAGATTAGTTCTACGTATGGTGGTATTTAAGCCTTTAAGGTTATGAGCACCTTACTACAAATTGCACGAGATAAGTCCACCGGGAGAGATTTGTCTGGACCCGGTAGCATAGTAACACGACTGCGAAGATTCGAGTTTGTCTGTTTCGTCATTATAATAAGACTCTTATCATTTTCATAACATAACGTTATAAGTATATAACTTTCGCGCTTATAATCCCCGAAGGGTTAGGTAGAGGTGTACCTAATTCATCATCATCTGCCTAGCCTTTTCCCAAACTATCTTGGGGTCGGCTTCCAGTCTAACCGGATGCAGCTGAGTACCAGTATTTTACATGAAGCGACTGCCTATCTGACCTCCACAAACCAGTAACTGGGTAATACGATACCCCTTGGTAAGACTGGATGTCAGACTTTTAGCTTCTGACTACTCGTAACGACTGTCAAAGATCTACAAATGACAGCCGGGACCAACAGCTTAACGTGCTTTCCGAGGCACGGAGGAAACTCGATATGTAATTATGGTCACCCATCCACAGACCAACCTCGGCAAGCACGGCTTAACCTTAAGGATCGACCTGGGTACCTAATTGTTCACTCAAATTTCGCCTTTTAATCATCATCATTAATTTCGGTCATTTTCATTGAGAATAAAAACAAAAATAATACTTACGATACTTGGTAGTAGTTAATTTTTAGGTTATTGCAATTATTCCATACGATAACGTGGCTTAATATGTATTGTTTTTTTCACAAATACAGGGTGTTGAAAGCTAGCCCAATTGAGTTTAATTAGCTAATTAACTCACTTTCTCATAAAGGGTGTGGACGAGACAACTGTTTAATGAAGGATCACCTTTTATTACAAGTACGTACACACACATAAAACTAAAGGCTCTATTTTGTTCTGAGAGCTTGTCATAAAACTGTACCCAAAATAAAAACAAAGTGAGTAACACAGAAAAACTATGACGTACACTTCTAACAAGGACATACAAGCGCTCGCAACGTTAGGTACATATGTACAGAGCTTATGTACTTATGTATGCAGTTAAATGTACACAAACATCAAGCACTAGGTCAAATCCCTAACAATAAACCTACTGCTGTCATAGAATGAATTAGTACACAGTACGGATTTAATTCTGAATGCAAACAAAAGTAGCATTGTTGAAATTCCTTTTTATTATGAATTACATTGACCCAAATATAGTTGCTTAAACAAAATTACCTCGATCCGGTAATGCAATGCGGTCTAATTAGCTGATAATTCGGAACTAAACAGCTTTGGTAGGTACGAGTAATGTAAACTTAATTAAATATAAAGGAAGGTGTATGGTGACATGACAGCCGAGGCGCGAGGCGCGAGGCTTGCGAACGCGCCGTCTACGGCGAGTCGTTGTGGCGACAGTTAGTTAGTAGTGTGCCATTAGAGGCAAGCCCGCGGCATCTCGCCCCTATCTCGCCGCCTCGGTCTCCATTAATGCTCGTTTGCGTCAAAACGACTTAATATAAAGTAATTAAGTCGTTTTGACACTGTTTCCTTTAATCCTGCCCGAAACCTTCCTCGTAAATACAAGTAAACTGCCTTAAGTATACAAACGTATAAAAGGACGACGCGACGATTCGTTCCATCGAGTCTCGCTTTAGCTTTAAAACTTAGAGACAACGGCTACAGTAAATTGAGTGTGAAAGAAAGATTAGCCGTTTTATTCGTGCCTTTACAACAACCGGAGTAGTTCTGTTTTAATAAAATGTTGTGGCGATTTAACATTGCCTCTTCTGTCACTGTGTACAGGACAATGACAATGTATTTTCTCCAACATTATTTGATGACCCTCACACGTGTTCTAGTTTGTTTTCTTGTTTGATTACTAACGTTCACTTGACCCTCATGTGATGTAAGCTTCGGCGCCGTTTATTACTCCGGGCCCTCATAAACTCCGCTTTATAGTGCACGAGAGGGTAAACCGCTTTTTTAATAGAGCGTTAATGGTTACTATACTCTAGTGTCAGGGGCCAACCCTCGGACAAGCACTTCAACGACTTTCAATGCAGTTTAACTTACATAACAGTCTCTTTAGAATTGACGACCTCCTCGTTCTCTTTCTTTTGTCTCCAAATAACATTATCTTTTATTAGGGAAAATAAAATTGCTGACAATAAAACTTCGGGGAAGTGAGTGAATTTTATATTGACCAATTTAAAGTCGCTTTTATAAAAGTTTTCTCTAACGACTTTATGTTGCAGGCCCCACTTCCAACTGAGTAGGTAATGTATGCCATTAATTGAGCTCCCAAGGCTTTTTTCAAGAACAATTGGACATGAAACAACAAACGGTTCGTTTAGGAAGTCGCAAGTTATAATAAGTACCCATACTGAACATAAAGCAGTGAAGTGTTGGACCGCTGGCAACTTACCCTAAATTGAGACGGACCGGGGTGCCTGCTAATTGCTCCAGTCAGTTGTTCACGTTAGTAGAACCTGCCACAGAAAGGTGCAACTTCCCTTATAGTCGCAGGCTCACAACTGTTTATCATTATACCATACCTGATGCATATCGAGCTTTCATATGTGTATGCACTAGCGATCTAATAAACAAAGTTCTACATTAACTTATAACTCACACTCACACAACGATGCAAACGTAACTCAAATGTAATTAACCATGCCAGGTACCACGTAGGTAGTATGACTGACACACCCCAACACCCTTGAAAGTTTGTAAATACGCCGGGTTAATTGCGTGAAGCTAAGCTTTCAGCTTACAATGTAAGTATAGCGGTTACCTGGCGACGGGCGACGTAATTGAGAATAATATAAAGATTCGCTTAATTTTTTCCGTTTTCTGGCAAACCGTAGCGCAGTTAACCGGCCTCTTTACGATTACTGTCGTTATCCTATGGGGCGGCAGGTCACCGGGGTCGCACGCCGCCGCCGTGACATTGCTCCCCTTTATTGAACTCAGTCGCGCTCCCTTATCACGAATTAGCCCTCCTCGCATTCGGTTCACGGACAAAGTAGGCCGTTTTGCGCGCTCTAATTTAAACTGAGCGCTCTCGTTTTAATGTCAGGACACTAATTAAGGTAATTAGAAACATGTTAGCGCAAGCTAAATAGTGACGCGGTACTCACGTCCGTCGTTTCAGCGTCGACGTAGCTTTATGACCGCCCGAACTTTACATAAGCGTCCGCATTTTAAAATGCTCATGAAAATGGAAAACTTTTGTATCGGACCGTTTGCTCGGCGTATATACGAGTAGCTGAGCAAAGTTGCCAACGAGTGCACCGTACATTAGACGGAAAGACGGACCGGCTCGAGTGGGTAAATGCTGTTTGCAAGTTGCCATTCGCCCAAGACTTGGTCTGGAGTGCTCTCAAGCTGCCAAATTGAACCAAGCCTTAACTGGAGCAAAATGAACGGCCTGGTCCCGTTACCTGTATGTTACTAGCTACTCATTCCACTAGTCTGCTGGTTCATTTTTTTACGCTATCTGACCTGCTTTGAACTCGAATACTTGTCAGATCTCCCAATATCGGTAAAATGGGTATTTTTGATTGAAAATTGGAAAGTATCCTAAAAGCGAATGTTTGGACAGTTCAATTTTCAATATTGCCAATCAACTTCGGCGGCTTGTTCACTGTTTGACAAGGGGGTACCGTTGCCATCTGCTATTTAAACTTTACAATTTTATAACACGAAAGTGGAACCGCCATTGATTTCATTGCTAGATGCCACTTTGAAATTGTAACTAGGATTTTTAGAGATACGTTAAAAAAATATGGATATGGATTCATCATCAAAATAACATATACTCTTATTAAAAAAACATGTAATATCTACATGAATGACGAAAATTTAAACCATATCACATAATTTTGGGCAAAAATATGTGACTAAAACAGAAACATACTTAGTTGCATTATTTCAATTACATGTTTTAAAGAACTTAGTAGTACTTCCTAGAGGTAGCGCAGTCAACCACCTCATCTACACCGTATTGATCTTAAAGCAACAGATTTTCATCTGCAGCGCATTACTGTACTATCATTTATGGTTATCCCACTACTCTTTACTATCATAAAAATAACTTTTAATTAAATGCTATTACTGTTCTTATCTTACTCGAGGAGCGTCGGTAATTGTACCTAATTAAAAAAAACGTATATAAATTTCTCAGTACTCACTGAAAAGAATGTTGATAGCTTTGTTGATAGCGAAATAATGGATTAATAATTGCTAGTTTGAATTAATGTTTAAAAAGTCTATATTTTTTAAGGTTCCGTAGCTAAATGGTAAAAAGGGAACTCTTGTAAATTCGTCATGTCCGTCTGACTAGAGATATTTTCTGTTACAACTGCAGAAATAACTTTGTTTTTCGTAGTTTTTCCGGAAAATTCTATGAAATACAAACTTATGTTTGCGCCTAACAAAATCAATAATCTTCTTCAACCTTTTACCACCCAATTCTGAGTGTCGGTCTATTCCAAATCTGGCTGGTTTTATGTCATGGCTGTCCAGTTTCTCGCGGCAACTTTAGTAAGAACGTCTGCCCACCTAGTCGGTTGTCTGCACACATACCTTCGTCCTGCCCATGGTCAATAATGAGCGTGCTTAAATATTTATTTCGATTACGGCGATCTTCACTGTGCGTAGCGTGGTCCGTCACGCGGTTAGCCGGTTTTATTTTGTTTTTACTACATTTGATATCAATACATCACGTCTGTGAAGATAATTTAACACTGTATGTTTCACAGTGTAACATTTTACCCATTTTCGTAATCTGCTCTTGTTCTTTGAAGGATTCTTTGTTGATTTAGTTACGTCCAAATTACTACAAATGTCCGTGGCCCAAATAACCTAGCCTTAAAAGTAGGTAAATAACATACCACATTTATTAAAATACAGTTACTTAGTATTTTTCTCAGTTTCTTACTGATCTTAAGTCTAAAATAATCAGATGTTTCACTTTCTGTTTTTCATTCGAAGTAAAACGTTGAACACAAAATAAATCAAAAGTAGGTAAATGTGGAATACCTAAAACAAAAATGAATGGTCACTCGAGTGAGCATCTGATATCGATTTTTAGTGATTCTGTTAACAAATGGAGTGGTCTGCTGATAACTCCATCGAAAAACAGTGTTTACACTGAATTACTCGTATATCAAAATCGATACAAAGTAGACCGTACCTACACTACCAGTGCTATCTCACGCATGTTCCATAAAAATATGTTGAATTATTGTTCTGTTTGCATACGGATAGCCATTCATAAATAATGTAATTGTTACCCATAATTCAAACTGAACTGACCTGTGATTACAGGTACGGTGAACATAAAAAACAAAAATGATTCCAAATTGTATCAATCGATGTTGTTGTAGCTGATTGGTAATGAAGGGTTAACAACCATTAAAAAATGTAAAATAGTTTTGAGTTAATGTTACTATTTGTTTATGTATTGAGAAATTCAGAGTAAATAAAGGCTATTTTTATTTTATGTTGTTGCAAGCTGTCTCACGGCGGAAAATGTCACACTAGTTTATATTATATTGGATCCAGTTTTCTCCACTATACGTCCTTCGCAACAAAACACATAAACATGCGCCTTTTGCCCATGGGATTTCGCAGAAACTACTGACCGCCTCCTGCTACGATCCTTACACACTCATTTTGCTTTGTTCACGTTCATACATCAGGTCACACACGCACGCACGCCAATAGCAAGTTCTACGCACCAGGGGGTCTACTCTCTTTCTCCGAAACGTAACTTCCGCAACGAACGAAAATTAAACGTAGTTACGTTTGTGACTACAAACGTACATTCAGTTAATTGTCTGAACTCGAACTTCTTGTGTGATATAGATTAGGGTCACAAACGTAACTACGTTTAATTTTCGTTCGTTGCCGAAGTTACGTTTCGGAGAAAGAGAGTAGACCCCCTGACCTTTCTGTTTTTAAATTACTGATGAGTAAGGACAGCAAAATAATGTATGTTGTTTTCTTTTTGTTCAGGTACAAGGTGGAAGTAGCGGGCAAGAGTCTGCCCGTACTTACCACGTTGGACAAGGGGCGGTACGGCGTGATCGTGTTCGAATCGCTATCGAAATACGCGAACATGGACAAGTGGAATCGAGAACTCCTCGATAAGTACTGCAGGGAATATTCTGTGGGGGTTGTCGCGTTCGCAACGCCCGGGGAGGAGACTCTCGTTGGCGCTCAGCTGAAAGGATTCCCGCTGTTCATGCATACTAATTTGAGGCTAAAGGTGGGTACTGTCAGCTTATTACCTTATTACACGTTGTTAAGCGCAGACAGTTCGTTATTTTACCGAGTCCTTAGAGAGAACTGTGATTTTAGCTTAATATTTTTTAAATAAGTTTCCTTTAATATTTTATGGTAGAAAATAAAAATATCTTTTGTATATTATGTCCAAAAATAGCACCCATAACTCCGCAAACAGCAATTTGGCGCTTTCCTTGGGACATACAAACTTTTCGCAAAAGTTTGTCACTTTAATCTAGAAAGTAATAAAAACATTGTGATTGTTCAAATAAGTAAGACAGAACAATACATCGTTTGGTTATATATACATGACCTTTAGTTATGGGTGTCACATTCCAAATTCCAACCTCTATAATAATATGCAAAATGTCAAAAAGCTATTTTTATTTCATACGATCGCATAAACAGAGGCTCAAACTCAGATTATGAAGTCAAATCCAAATTTTGACACTAAGAAAAATCTCAAACACAATTTTCTCAAACACAGGTTTCTTAAATAGGTGTACCTACCTATTTAAAAAACCTGTGTTTGATAAAATTGTGTTTTAATTTACTCAGTCGAGACTTAGCAATAAGGCTTAGAAAAAATTAACGAACACTTATTGATTAAAATGGTTTTTTCCCACACTTTTTGGTACCTAAATGGAAATAGGTACCTTATATAACAATTTGTTTTATTTTTATCACTAGTTCAGAAACGTCAACCGTTTCACTTTGGGATTTAAATTACGAATGTAACACTAAATGAATGGGTAGCCAGCTAAAACTAGAAACGTAGTTTGTAAATTCTACGTGTACAGAAACGTTTGTTAGCTTCTGCATACACATTTCGGACTAGCGTTTTGAGTACTACGCTCCTTACGTTCACGAGCCTTCCAAACGAATAACGCTTACGGGCGAAATATTTATGTATAAACATGCTGTCTGACCAGATAAAAGATTTCAACTAAGAGATGAATACTATTGTTACAATATAATCTTTCTTTAGAGAGGAATAAAAATTTCAACATGTTGTACGTGAAAGTTTCACCAGAGGGAACTTATAGTTAGCCGCTGCCTCAATGAAGACGTTCGATAGACGATGTATCTTCTGAAATTTAGCTGTGATAACAATATTTTCATAGTAGATGAGGCATATGTGTAATGATCATAGATCGGAGTAGGTAGATTGAATTGGGGTCATTGATCCTAAACGTACCTATACATATATTAATGTGGACATTCCTCCGGAATTGGTCGATTTGATTGAAATTTAGGTGCAACAATTTATAAAAAGTTGTGGCCCTAAGAAGCCTAAAAAAATAAAAAAATATTAATGCTTTTATCGGAATTCGATTGTTTTTATTATTCAACAGATAAATAATAAATTAATTTAGTTTTGATACCTTCTCCTTCTCTTTAAATTTTGAATTAAGTAGTAATAATATCACTACCAACATTAACAATATTTAATTGAATCCGGAAATACCGGAATTACTTTTCGGAAAAATGGCTTATGCATGTTATTCTTTCTGTGTGCATTTTTGATACCAAAAATCAATCTACCTACTCCGATCACTGGTAATGATGTGTGAAATTACGACTGATATTGTAGTATGGAAGAAGACGACATACTGCGCCAACGCCAAACAAATTAGATATAAGACCAGGTGAACGATGAGCCAAATGTGACAATTTTTCTACAAGTATTGAATAAAATCTTTCTTCTTAGGACGTAACACTGAACCCAGCGTCACCGGTCCTCAGGCTAGCAAGAGCCGGGGAGACAGCCTGGGGGGCACTGCCAGGAGACCATTGGGCCGTGTTCAGGGCTAACAGTTCGACGTATGAGCCCGTGGCGTGGGCGCTCCGGCAAAACGAATATGGATCTATTGGTGAGCAAGATTTATGCTTATATCTAATTTTTAGAATATTTCTCGTCCTTACATACAAGGTGTAAAAGCACCCTTTGCGTAGCCGTCAACCAAGCATTCTGTACGTAAAACTTATTAACTGTAGGAAAAAAATGATTGCTGGGAAACGAGTTTTTTTTTTTGGGGTGAAAAATCACGGTTTACGGAAGAACTCAATGTAACACACTTAAAACATCGTGCTGATGGATGCAATGTTTTTTTTTGTTTTTGCTTTGCCCCACACTAGGAATTTCTCCTGTATCGTAGGTGCGTTTACAAAAATTTAAACTCTCATACACAAACAGCCAGACCCGGAACAACTATCTGTAGACCATACAAATATTTGTTCCGTGCGGGGATCGAACCCGCGACACGTAGCGCAGCAGTCAATTCCTCAACCACTGCGCCAACCACGCCATCAAATATACATGGGATATTATAGGGGTCATGAAAGTATTCAAAGTAAAGTTATATTATAACATTAAAGACAGTTATTTAAAAAAAAAACTGAAGCCCTGAGACAGCTAGACGAGGTCGCGGCAGACCGAGGAAAAGATATTCATGAGGTCTAGTCTCGTAATGACATCAAAATTACAAAACGTGCAAACTAAATGGTAGAGCAACTAGTTGACTTGTAGATAATGCTTCGTGGCTTTAATTATGTCTGTATACCACTTCTGTATATGAAGTTCGAATGCATACGAAATCATACGAATCAAGAATTCCACAGATATAAAATATCTGTGGAGTTCATGATTAAACTTACCTAATTTATAAAGCTTGATCAAATAATTCTTGTGACGAGTGATTTACGATATTAGCAGCTGTAGAGTAAGAACTGCCAAACAATTTATTTATCGAAGATTTGATCAAGTTTATAGAATACGGTATAATTTGAGGAATTTCTTGACAATATTCACATTGACATGACGTATAGTTACTGATGGAGATATTATCTGGTTTTGTCGGCAGTAAGAATAATTTAAACAGCCTCCGACAATTAACATTTTCAATCCTGTACATAACTCTACAAATGATTGCCTACTAAGATATCGGTATTATATACATACCATAATTGGTTGACTATTAACAAACAGCTCACGGCAATGTATAAATATTTTATTGAATACTAGCTTTTGTCCACGGTTTCGCCTGCGGAAATTATCCCACTGGGATAAAGAGTCCCCAATTTGACGCACAGTTGCGGATACCAGGCCGATATACTTTACAAATTACAATACCAAGTCTTAACCTAGGTCATGGTCAAACGGCGTGGCGTGCCATAACCGCTCAGCGGGTAAGGTTTAGCTAATACACTAAGATATACAGAGTTACTTTTAGATCTATACAAATATATATAATTTAAGTGTCAACTTTTTAGTGAATGCATTGTATTGTATAGCGGGCTGGTTTCCGCAACTCCACGTCTAAAGCGCGTATTTTGCGTGCGGAGAAAACTGAATGCATATGGTACTTATATTTAAAAAAAACCGGCCAAGTGCGAGTCGGACTCGCGCACGAAGGGTTCCATACCATTATTTATAAACACGAACAAAAAAATCTCTTTTTTGTATTTCACCAGGCTGTATCTCTTTCATGAGATACAGCCTGGTGACAGACGGACGGACGGACGGACAGCGAAGTTTGACCCTTTGGGTACGGAACCCTAAAAACACGGCTGGACTAATATTAACAACCTTTTTACTGGCAGATAGCTGATGTTATAGGGAGTAACTTAACTGGATTAGGATTAAGTGCCAAAAAATTTAGTTAGAGCCCTTGAAATTTGTTAACATAAACCGATACAAATAAGAAAATTTTTATAATAAAAAATCATATTTTTATAAACATTTCACGCGAACGTAGGTTGCGGGCAACAGCTATTCTGTAATATTAGTATAGATTTAGTATGTTAATCCCACAACCATATTTTCCCATTAGATTGAATTCATCAATCTCGAAATCTATTTTAGCATGGTCATTCAAGTAATCTATGGAAGCATTGGGCATTGAAATCGATACCTTATCTATTCATTTACCAAACGAGGTAATGTTTGTACTAATGGTACGGTTGCCAACGAAAATTTCAGTCATCTAAATTCAAAGAAAACAATAATTATTTTGTACATGACCTTTAGTTAAACTTTTCATTAAGTAAATAGTTAAGAGTTTGGGTTTTATTTTTGTTAAATCTGTTCGGTTTTATAATTAATTTATTGTGTCTGCCTTAAACAAGCACTGTGATCATTCTTCATGACATCTTTGTATGAAAATGCCTTTGAATTCTTACTGTGCTCCTGCTCAGTTATGATTAATAAAAAAAAGTTTTAACTGACTTTCGTTGCTAACTGCACCACCGAAGGCACATAAAAGCCAAAATTTCAGCCATTTCTCTAACTTGTTCGACCATTATACCAACCATTAAATTCTGGAATATACCAGCACCTATCATAAAGAAACACGTCGAACTAATATTGTACATTTGAAGCTAACCTAAGCTTGGTATCTTAGGTCAAGTGAGAGTAATTACTTATGCATTTTTTTTATCCAATAGACAAGAATTTAAACGAAGTTAAAACCGTCAATTCAAGAAATCTAACATTCGACAGTTTTAACTTCAAACAATTTCCAAACTATATTTCTTAGAGTAAATCCTTGGACTTGCATACAGGATGTAACGGAAAGGGTAAATACATACTTAAGAGTGTACTACAGACCATCAAATCAATGTATGGCAGCTGATATTTTTTTCGCTATTACGATGTTGGCCGATGGAGAAACATGTTCATTTTGATGGTCTGTAGCACTCCCTTAAGTATGTATATGTTACCGGCCAAACCCAATTTCCGGCTAAACTAGTTTGTCCTAGGCCAAACTATAACAGGATCATATAGAGCACCCCATCTAAATGGGATAAGTTAGAACTATGACTATAAACGCGCGAGCCGAGCGAGCCTAGCGAGCGATGCCACATCCAAGTTGGGCGCATTGTAAATGTTTTATTTGGGTCAGTGATAAACCAGTAAACAGGTTTGGCCTAGGACAAACTAGTTTGGCCTGAAATCGTGTTTGGCCGAAAACATATATTTTTTCGTTTTACCTTTCCGTTCCCTGTATATACCCAGGTGTTTCTTATTTTGTCACACTTCACGCTATTTGGAAAGATTTGGATGAAAATTGGCATACAGCTAGCTGACCATGACCAGGGTAAGGACGTGTGATACCTTTATCTCGGTAGGAAGCTTACATGGATAATTTTCGAGCGAAGCCGCGAGTAAAGCTAGTTCCCTGATATATCGTGCTCAAATCTAATGGTAGTTTCGAATAACGTCAATTAATATTAATCTCGCTACGTCATCATGTCCTAATTAATGGAAGGAATGCCATAACACTTACGTAGATTCGAGCAATCTATTCTTGATGTGTCGGTATTCCTGTCAAGGTTTTTCTGGAAATTATTTTTGTTAGGAGTTCTCGCCTACTTTTTTGTTTTTGGTTGAATCCAGTATGCCAATAAAGACATTGGACGTAAGATTGAGGTAATGAATCTATGATAAAATTACTTGGTATACTACTGCAATTTAAATTGATTACCTATATTATGTACCTACAATCTATGCAAATAAATTTTACTTTAGTTTACTTATAAATTCTCTCCATGTAAAATATTGGTATTGAGCTGAATATGGTTAGACTGGGTGCCGACCCCAACATAGTTGGGAATAGGCTAGGCAGATGATGATGATAGGTGTAAAGTCGCCCGTCAAGAAAAAAATATAAAAAACACGCATAGTTGCTCTATATGGTGTCGGACGTAAAGAATAGCACCATCCCATATCTTCCCGTGGGAGTCGTAAGAGGCGACTAAGGGACTTGCCAGAGAATGGGCAGCAGCATTCTCTGTGCTTTCGTAACAACCGTACTGCGATCGCCAACCCGCCTGACAAGCGTGGCGATTATGGCAAAACCCCCTCAAAATGTCAATGTGGTGACACTTGGGGGAGACCTATGTCCAGCAGTGGACGTCTTTCGGGCTGAAATGATGATGCATAGTGGTGGATAGTTACTTCATCTATTTATCTGATTTTATTTTTATTAGACAAAGTTTTGAATAAAAATAACCTAAGTCTAAAAACACGTTAACTGTCAAAACAACGATAAAAATGAAATTACTGTTGAATACCGATTACGACGAAAATTTTAATTTTATGCTTAAAAGAAGGTTCCCCAGGAAGTAAAAGGCAACAATGAATTAATTAAATAAAATTTAAATAATCAGAATTTTAACGTAAGCCTAAAAGCTGAACGCAGCTGTTGAAACAGATTTAAAATTACAGAAGTGGAAAATGATGGTGGTACCACTAAAGACCAACAATGTTAATGTAGAATTCATGACTCATAATTATATCGCGCCTATTTTCAATAGTTTTAACAAGATGGAATTAAAGAAGGCCACATGTTTTTGATCAAATATTTTACTTCTTCAAAAGCATAAAGTATAACGAGCATGTTCTCACTGTTGGGGCAAAGGTCTTCTCTCTGTAAGGACAGAGAGAGAAGGGGGTGTTCCTTCGTATTATTAGATCATGTAGGTAAATCACAAAACCAATGTGCCTCATTCATGACTAATAAGACAATAAATAACCCAATCTTCATGATTTATTCGTATTTAATTGCGCAATTTTTAAACATTATTGTATAGGTAATAGGTATGCTAATTCGATTTCCTCACATTGTTTAAGAAAATATTTCCATTCATAACGCACGAACTTTATAACAATGAGACTTAAAGAATTGGCTTGTAACTTCCTCGCATCAGTAGTTTATATGCTGATGAGGGCGTCATCATTTGTTTTAATATTGTGTGTGGGAACCAACTGAGTAACCGTACTTTTCTATGTGGTCAATATTTAATTATTAGTGGGTCCCAAAAAGCAGTAAACGGTAAAGCGAGCCCAGGCGGCCATAGCGGAACAAACTAGACTTAAAGATTCTCCACAAACAATACTAGATAGGGAAAAGTATAGGCAGGAAGGAATGGCTTTGCAATATTACCTTTTTGTCGATTAAATTAAAAAAAAAAAACATTCTGATGGACATTCCAGAATATAGCAGTTAAGCAAATTATTCTGCGGCCGACTTATCTATGATAGTTTGAAATTCGTAGTATCCACTCTTGGAATGCCAATATCCCATTCTATTTACACCATCAATCTCCCAAAGGCAAAACAGCACGAAATCCATGTCAATAGAACACTATACTAAATTATAGCAATGTTTACAGAGGAGCGCATGCCGCTCGCGACAGTGATACAAGACCACGGCCGGTTGGACGGCGTCCAACGAGTTCTGTTCGGCTCGGGCCTACAGTTCTGGCTGCATAGGATTCTCTTCCTGGACGCTCTTAGCTACCTTAGCCACGGCCAGCTTAGCCTGAGCCTCGACAGGTGGATACTCGTCGATATTGATGACATCTTCGTGGGAGAAAGAGGTTTGTTATACTTAGAATATTTTTGTGTGTAAATAATATTATTTTGGTTAATAACTATGCTTTTATTATTCTACGGACATAGCAGCAAAACAGTTAATTTTGAAAGTTAATTTTGACGCCATTTTGACGAATCGACGCCTGAAGAGCCTTTACTACAAATTAGAAAATAAAGTTTTTAGAACATAGTCAAATAATAAAAAAAACAGCATTTGTATTAAAAGGGTCTGGCAATGTAACACTTAATCGCTTTATCTCGAAACCGACAACTTGCAAGTACCGCATTTGCTATTATGAGAACAATATTAGGGTGATAGCTTTTAAGCGCCAGGGAATCTAAGGTGTCCTACTATAAGATTTATCGTCGAACATAATTTAAAGTAATCCTTAGCATTCTAAACACGAACTAAACTGCATTTCAATGAACTCCTATCCGAGTGCTACAGTTACCAAGCAATTCAATAACAAGCGCTTAACACACTCAGTAAAATTTTATCGTACACTTACATTGGGTTTTTACTGCCCATTTTCGTATTAACGTACAGGGAATACTACAATTGACTTCTTTTATTACCATTATTGTGTTATCACAGTCTCAAATGCCCTGGACTCTGAACACTGAATATATATCGGTGATTAACTATATTTTTCCCAGAAACCGATATAAGAGGAAAAAATATGGACGGAATATTAAGCTCCTCCCAACGTAAAACACGAATAAATTAATACAGAGCTCAATCAATCCAACATTGTATAGCGTTTAGTTGCCATTGTCCTAACTATTAGTATGCGCGCAAGATCTGAATAATATTAGCACTTAGGTGCATAGAATATTGATATGTGCCCTTTAAACGTTTGTTGTAGAATGGCAAGTAATATTCGTGTACGGCTCTCATGCCTAATCAAGTTGCTAGACTGTGCTAAATAGATACCCTACAACGACTGGCAATTAGTGTTTTGCAAGTTTATTGAACTCGCTTTGTAACCTTGGAACCACTTGGATACTCGTATTGTAATTCAAATCCTATACGGATTGACAATATGCATAGAAGTGACGTAGTAAAATCTGATGTCATAGTGCAGTAAAACGATCTACGGCCCTTTATTTGCTGAAACTAAATTCAATTTTTGTTGGGAATTTTCAGTCTCACTAAGTAACTTTCAGGTGTATTGTAGTCAATTAGTTATTGTCTGTTTGATTTTAGATTAGGTTCTTACTTTGTAAGCCTTATTTTTTTACTGCTGCCGTTGCTAGGTTCGATTCCCCGTCGCGCATAATGTTATTGGGTTTCGGGTTAGAAATTCCATCGAGAATTTCTCATTCGCAGCTGAGAATCGCGATTTGGGCCCGGTTGATGGCAATAGGTTCGCCTCTTATTATTTAAGACTTAGATTATTCGACGACACTTGTTTCTGTATTGCACATCTGCCCAACCCTTCAGTGAGACAAGCATATTATGAGTTATTTACTTTTTTGTTTATGTTTCCTAGGTACTCGTCTTCACGAAGAAGACGTGGCAGCAATGTTAGCGTCGCAGGCGGCGCTACAACGACTGGTACCGGGGTTCAGGTTCAACCTGGGCTACAGCGCCAAGTACTACCATCACGGGACATCGCTTGAGAACATGGGCGATGATGCCTTGCTGAGGAATAGGGAACACTTTAATTGGTGAGTATCTTTCTACCAGCATAAGTATGTGCCTCTCCAAACACTGAAGCTTATCTATTAAATCTGATAGTCAGTAGAAACTAAGGATGGACTATTTGATTGACAATTTGATGTTTGATCACTAGGAAGGTTGGTAAAAGAAGATAAGGCTAGAAAGGAGTTGACTGATCAGATACAACGAAATATAGAGAAGTATAGAACAAACACCGCCCCCAAAGTGATAAGGACAGGAGAATAATGAGCCATAAACTCGGAATACTTCTCCTTGTCATTCGCGAGTTGGAACAGCTCAACAGCACTCGTGATTTTGGTCCATTCGTGTATATGTATTTAGGTCTGATTTTCCACAAAGCGATGGAGAAAAGGCGGGCGTATATCGATCAATCACATTATTTAAAATCTATTGACCAATCTCATCTCTCTTGTCATCTTCATCATCTGCCTAGCCTTTTCCCAAATTATCTTGGGGTCGGCTTCCAGTCTAACCGAATGCAGCTGAGTACCAGTATTTTAAATGAAGCGAGTGCCATCTGACCTCCACAACCCAGTAACTGGGTAATACGATACCACAAGGTAAGACTGAATGTCAGACTTTTGGCTTCTGACTACTCTTAACGACTGTCAAGGATCTATTAAATTACAGCCAGGCCCAACGGCTTGACGTGCTTACCGAGGCACGGAGGAAACTCGGTATGTAATTAAGGTCACCCACGGACCAACCTCGGAAAGCAAGGCTTAACCTGAAAGATCGACCTGTGCGGCTGTTATTATTTAGCTACGAGCTCCTCGTCTCTCTTGTGTTTGGTCGAATCTTACACGGCACCTCTCCGATCCGCTCCTAGTCTCCGCTTTAGTGGAGTCCCGGTCTTTGGAACGGCCCTCTTTGTCCTTTTTGTCAAAAGAGCACGATTTTATGCAGTGTCAGCGCTGAGTAAAGTTCATTTAGAGCCCTTTTATGATTGTGACACAGTACATAGGTAACTATATAGCAACCGTCTCGAGTTGTAGCATCAATCTTTACCTGTCAATTTTCCTGCCTGTATTTTAGACTAGCATTGTATCGCATTCGAGGCAAATATCATTATTCTCGAAAGAATACAATTTAGGTATGAACTAGCCTATAATAGCTTCTCTATCTAGCTAGAAACTAGAGTATTACCTGAGTTGTAATTCAACAGTGTCATGGAACAGTGAATCGTTCTAAAGACTAAATTTTAATGAGTTCACTCCTATTCGTGTGAATGTGTGTGGATTTAAAACGTTCAGCTCAACGCCGAAAGTTGATAATCTATTATCAAGCTCCGTGTCCCTTACGGCATTTCAAATTTCCACCGTCGCTGTGTCCTATTTCAAACACGAACGTCATGTTTCCGTGTCGTAAGACACAAGTTTCTGTACCTACGCTTTCCCAATAGCGTTCCTAGTTCTTCCAACGACTAGATGCTTGCATGAGTTTGATTGACCAAAGCCGGCGTAGGAGTGAAGTGTGCTGATAGATGAAGCGCAAAACTGGATAACACTAGTGCAACTCGCAGCAGAAAATGTAAATGTTACTACCAGGAATGTAGTGAATTTTTGTTATGGTTTCTAAAATATGCTTGGTCATAATGTCAATTCTTGTGTAGTTATCAATACCTGTTTTATTTCTGAAACACAAAATTACTTCAAAATTATTTAATGTCACATTTTTTTTCCAAAACGTTTATTCAAATAGAGCATTGAGTTGACTGGGCCGTTGTTCTAGTGGTCGCAAGAGCGACTGCTGAGCATGGGTCCTGGTTTCGATTCCCGGATCAGGCAAAGTGTTATTCGGTTTTTCCATCAAGAATTTCTCAGTAGCAGCCACGTTGTCAGGATTTGCGGCGATGGGCTCGCCCCCTATTCATCATCATTTCAGCCCAAAAGACGTCGACTGCTGAACATAGGCCTCCCCCAAGTGTCGCCACATTGACATTTTGGGGGGTTGTGCCATAATCGCCACGCTTGGCAGGCGGGTTGGCGATCGCAGTATGGTTGTTACAAATGCACAGAGAACGCTGCTGCACATTCTCTGGCAAGTCCCTTAGTCGCCTCTTACGACACCCACGGGAAGACATGGGATGGTGCTATTCTTTACGTCCGACACCATACAGAACACGCCCCCTATTACATAGGACTTAATTAATCATAACTGGCGAAGTGTAGGTGTACTATTAGGTACGCTTCTGCCTAACCCTTCGGGGATTAAAGGCCTGATGTTATGTAGTATGGAACAAACAAGATGCATTTTACATCGATGTTGAGTTTTTTCGGTGTTGGGGTATGGTGCCCAACAGTGAAGATGTTATGTAGACTTGTAAGGTACTATTATGTTATGTAAATGAGTAGTCGAGTGATTCCCTTGATGGATTTATTGCTACTAAATTGTAACTACACGATTACATGCTAAGTTAGAGTAATGCACACGTAAACCATATCGATGTTCATAAATCAGTATGACGTACAAACTACACAAAGGTCAATGTACAGCGTAGCTCGTTTTCGTATAGCGATTAGAAGTGTTGACGAAACAGATTAAGAGAACTACATATTAAAAGTAAATACCTCCAAAATTTAGGTATAAACTCTTGCAATTTTCTCCATAATAAAATGTATTATATTAGAAGCTGAGAAACATGGTACGTTATTAGCAGCTAAGGTACAGCAGACTTAGTTTGAACACGACAAGTCTTCGTCAACTTAATATGCATATAAGCGCAAAGTTTCAGCTCACTCGTGTCTGTATTCTATCTGTTCATTTATCAACCGAATTTATGCGTATATTGAAAGTTTTACTGATAGATGTATGTAAGAAGACTGTAAAAGGAAAATAAGAAGGTAATTTTTCTTCAGAGATCGGTTCTATTTTGACTTGACGTCTTAAACTATCGGAGAGTTTAGGCATATACAGATTTGAAGAGACACCGACGCAAAAAGGATTACCATGCATTTTGATTGCATCACTGTGAACCCCTCCACAGAGAAAAAAATGGCATCGGTTAGTAAAAAAAACAGGCCAAGTGCGAGTCGGACTCGTGCACGAAGGGTTCCGTACCATTATTCATAAAAACGAGCAAAAAAATCACTTTTTTGTATGGGAGCCCTCCTTAAATATTTATTTTATTCTGTTTTTTAGTATTTGTTGTTATAGCAGCAACAGAAATACATATTCTGTAGAAATTTCAACTGGCTAACTATCACGGTTCATGAGATACAGGCTGGTGACAGACGGACGGACAGCGAAGTCTCAGTAATAGGGTCCCGTTTGACCCTTTGGGTACGGAACCCTAAAAAACAGCTTTTCCATACATTTTGACCGTGCAGGTATTATTGCACTCTTTAAGAAAACAACAGTTTTTTTTTAATAACCAATGAAAAATTTCTGTTTTCAGGGTTGTTCTATGCGCGTCGGTGTTCCATTCTGTATTTAGTTTGTTTCCCTTTACCGTTTTGAAGCAAATTGTCCCTTAAACACTCAAAACTCAGGGCAAACCCGTAAACAATAAGGATAAGCATCATATCAATCATACATTAAATTTAATTAACGCGATGTCACTTAATGTTCACATTATCACTGTCTCAACAAACAGATAGCGGAACAATGTTGCCCATTAGTCTGCTCATGTAACCTTATTAGAACGAACCGTTCTGTTATCATCTTGTCGCAAAAGCCACGTTATTGTGCTAAGTGTTCTCAATTGCACGCGTTATTGCATTATGACAATTTACCTTGAGTTGACCCTACTGCCCGTTAGAGAAAATTAACGCAATGAATCGTGTGAGTATCCAAATTAAAGCGTAATCCATGTCCTTGTATGTATTTCTGTGTTCTTGATTCATCCGTTCAGTGCATCCTCTTTACACCATTCGTGGAAATGTAAAGTTTATAGCGTCATTTCGAATCAGGGTCCATACTCAATTCTAGGAGGAGCTCTTGGCTAGATAAAAACACCCGCTCGGGTTGATCTTCTATTCTTCAGTTTAAAACGCGCTTGCCTAGGATGGTCCGTAGAAGGTTTACCACCCATTACATACCGAGTTTCCTCTGTGCCTCAGAAATCACGTTAAACCGTTGTTCGCGACTGTCAATTGTAGGTCTTTGACAGTCGGTAAGTAGTCAGTGGCCCGAAAGTTTAACAGCCAGTCTTACTTTGGGGTATCATATTACCCAGTACTAACTGGGTTGTGGAGGTCAGAGGAGTCAGTATTTTACTCGGAGCGACTGCCTTTCTGACCTCAGTACTCAGCTGCATCCGGTTAGACTGGAAGCCGTCACCAACATACATAGTTGGGAAAAGGCTAGGCAGATGATGTATACCTACCTATTTATAGCCCTAATGGTTGAATGGTTCTCTCGACGCGGTCAACCGTGTTGGGTATCCAGGTTAACAAAAGGCTAGGCAGGTGATGTATCCTACTTATAGCCCTAATGGTTCTCTTGATGCGGTCAACCGTGTTGGGTATCCAAGTTAACAAAAGGCTAGGCAGATGATGTATCCTACTTATAGCTCTAATAGTTCTTTCGACGCGGTCAACCGTGTTGGGTATCCAGGTTAACAAAAGGCTAGGCAGGTGATGTATCCTACTTATAGCCCTAATGGTTCTCTCGACGCGGTCAACCGTGTTGGGTATCGAAGTTAACAAAAGGCTAGGCAGATGATGTATCCTACTTATAGCTCTAATGGTTCTCTCGACGCGGTCAACCGTGTTGGGTATCCAAGTTAACAAAAGGCTAGGCAGGTGATGTATCCTACTTATAGCTCTAATGGTTCTCTCGACGCGGTCAACCGTGTTGGGTATCCAAGTTAACAAAAGGCTAGGCAGGTGATGTATCCTACTTATAGCTCTAATGGTTCTCTCGACGCGGTCAACCTTGTTGGGTATCCAAGTTAACAAAAGGCTAGGCAGGTGATGTATCCTACTAATAGCTCTAATGGTTCTCTCGACGCGGTCAACCGTGTTGGGTATCCAGGTTAACAAAAGGCTAGGCAGGTGACGTATCCTACTTATAGCTCTAATGGTTCGCTCGACGCGGTCAACCGTGTTGGGTATCCAAGTTAACAAAAGGCTAGGCAGATGATGTATCCTACTTATAGCTCTAATGGTTCTCTCGACGCGGTCAACCGTGTTGGGTATCCAAGTTAACAAAAGGCTAGGCAGATGATGTATCCTACTTATAGCTCTAATGGTTCGCTCGACGCGGTCAACCGTGTTGGGTATCCAAGTTAACAAAAGACTAGGCAGATGATGTATCCTACTTATAGCTCTAATGGTTCGCTCGACGCGGTCAACCGTGTTGGGTATCCAAGTTAACAAAAGACTAGGCAGATGATGTATCCTACTTATAGCTCTAATGGTTCTCTCGACGCGGTCAACCGTGTTGGGTATCCAAGTTAACAAATCTATGACTGTGAAGTATAAGTATATATAACAAAGGCCACTTCTAGGTTCTCTTCACTGCATTATTTTAACAATTTTCATCGAAATGTAAAAGTACATTGCGTAATTTTATTATTACCAACGACGGTGACCTACATTTTTTCATAAGATTTTTTATTTATTTTATGTGTGTGGGCTGTAGACATAAAAAGGATATGAGAAAATGTTGGTTTTATTCACAGCTGTATACTCACGTATGACTAAGGACTCTATCATGTTTTTTCTTGTAGGCGTATACATTAGGTCCCATCATCATCATTCTCCTGCACTTATCCCAATTTATTTGGGGTCGGCGCAGCTTGCCTTCTTCCATTCTTCTCTATTACTTGTCATCTCATCAGACACCTCTTTTCTTGCCATATCATGATTCACACAGTCCATCCATCATTTCTTTGGTCTTGCTCTACTCTTATATCCATCTGCATTCATACTCGAAAGTTTCCTCACGACCATAGATACATTCGGTCCCATATTTTTTAGTTTAGAAAAAAACTTCATTAACAAAAAAATCGATGAGAAAGTGTTTTGAAGACGAGCTGCTCATTTACCTAACATTATTTCTATTTGTCCAAAGGTTTTGCCACATGTGGAATCACCAGCAGCCTCATTTATACAACAACGTCACCCACTTAGAATCAGAGATGATGCTGAACAAACAATTCGCCTTAGAACACGGGATCCCCACAAACTCCTGCTACTCCGTATCCCCACATCACTCAGGAGTTTACCCCGTACATGAACCGTTGTATGAAGCCTGGAGGAAAGTGTGGGACGTCAAAGTGACCAGCACAGAGGAATACCCGCATTTGAGACCCGCTAGGTAAGTTTTGTTTGAACTACTGTGTCTATTTGTTCTAACTAATGTAGCTGTTAAGGCGCGTTTGGATCAAACAGACATGTAAAGATACTGTTATAGGTACTCAAACACAGACGTGAAAATAATACGAACTTCATTATTCCACATGCATACGTAAACTCATGGCTTTTTCGTAAAGTAAAGTAAAATTTATTTGCAAAGATTGTTGGTACATAAAATAAGGTGTAACAATAAAATGGGTGAGCCTTGTACAATTTACCATAAATTAGGCATGCAAACATTTGAGAAATTTGTAACTAAATTAAAATAAAGTTAATAAAATAATGGTTTCTAGTTAAAACAATAGTTGGCACAGTGCATTCAAATAAAAGAAAAAAAAAACAATTTTAAAATCTACATAATTGGAATAAAATCATACAAATTTAAACAACGAGATCATTAGGTATGTCAGTAAATTATATAAAATCAGAATAAATTAAATCTTTATACATTATATTGTTCAATACATATGTCAGTGTCATTTAAAAAGTCATTTTCTGAATAATAACATTTTGCAATCAATAATGAAATCAGTCTCCTTTTAAAATATTGTAATGTGTAATTTTTAATAATATTCGGTACTTTATTAAAAATGATTGGGCCCATACTAATAACACTTTTTTTGAGCAAAGCAGTATTACATCTCTCGACATTTAGTAAGTTCTTATACTGACTTCTTATAGGTCTCTTCCTAGTTTCCGTAAGCAAGAACTACAGACTGCCACTATCAATAACACTTGTAACGGGATATTTACCATGTTTATTATTTGTTATGAGTTCCCGATATTTCGGCGCTGTTGCAAACGCCATGATCACGAATAAACAGCAGCGCCAAAACACAGCGCACAAACAAACACACAGCGCCGAAATATCGGGAACTCATAACAAATAATAAACATTGTAGGTAAATATCCCGTTACTAGTGTTATTGATAGTGTTAGTGAACATGTCAGTTTAAAAACTTACAGACTGCCAACTGCTGCGATCCTAACTTACTAAAGGAGTACGAGTATACGTTCGATCATATAATTATCTGGTCGATACGAGTACGCACGGTGACCAATCAAGATATACAAAATCAGTTATTGAGGATCTCTCATTGTACGGGAAATGTATACAAACCGAGGACATTTTGTACTGGAATTGTATAGATTGACGTGTGTATCTACTACGCACTACGCACCTGACCTTTCTGAAAAACATCACCAAAATGGCCAACCAGACAATGTCATTTTCTGTTTTAATTCCATCCTCCATTAACCGCGCCTTTATACTCGTACAATTCTTGTCGGAGTTCTTAACATTTTAGTATCAGTTATTGCATTATTATAGTCGTGAGAAAAACTGAAAAAAAAAACTGTAACGAAGTTTAAAATGGACAAGCAGACACACAAACCAAATTGATGATGAATGGTTGTCATGTCAAACTATTAGATCATGATATGAATTCCTCGAATTATATGTTATTGTTATTTTTGAAGTAAAAACTTCTTTAGCGGCGTTGAGCACTTTTTCTGTAATGGGTATAAAATCTTAAACTCGCGTCAGGTCACGTGTCCTGATCGAAAATTCGTAAGACGAATTGACATTAGGTTGCGAAGGAATTTGAACTTTATGACATCTGTCATTGAGTTTGGTTTTCCAAAACTGGATAATTATCTTATGCACAAACAAAACTTTCGATTTCTCCAAAGAGGTAAAATTCGTAAAACGTATCGTAATATTTCTGTGTTAAATTTGTTATGTAATGTAAGTTGTCATGTTTGTGTATGATAGCGCAATAAATGAATATTGTATTTTACCACATAAATGATAGAACTAGATAATTAAAGCAATTCGTTCAAAATTATTTCCTAACCAAAAATGCACAACGTTACTAATCAAGTTTTCACTTCTGCCGGCACTCCCGGAGTGCAACCCGTTTTTTTTTGACTTCGTTTTCCATACCTCTATGAAAAAGATTTCCATGAAAATCCGACCTCTATCAATTCGTTCCACTTTTTCGGTATACACATACTCTAATTCTAATTTCACTTGGTATATATGTGCTGATATATTCCTTAATTATTTTCGTAATCCAAACGGAAATCTAAACCTAATTAGAATAGGAATTGGTAATGATGTGTATTTTTCCTGTTTTAACAATGTCGTTTAATTATCGGTTCCAATTAAATCAAACCTCATCACCTCTGCCTAAAACCATTAATTACGGTCCCGATAACAACGGATTAGTAACGCACGCAATAAGTGTCCTGTTCACCCAAATGTTTGCGGCCACTGTGCGGCTTCACCCAAACTCATGTTGACCGCAAACGTTGCGTTGCGGGTTGCGAAAACTACTATCTCGATACTCAGGCCCCGACAATGAAATTCCAATAATTATATTAATACGGCATGCGAGTATCGTTGAGCAGAAGTATGTCTGTTTAAAACGTACAAAATGAAATCAATTCTGATTAAAATTGCTGTGTGTGGTTGTTATCGGAATTTGCTTTTGGCTTTAATGTTTTTGTATTCAGTGGTTTTTGACTGGATATTGCTCTCTATGGGGTCTCATTGTTATGTAAAAAGAGTCCGTAGTATTTTAACACTACATTCTATAACAATAAATTAAACTTCAATCTCGCTTTTTCTATTATTATCCTTCTTACTTAAATAATACCAGCCTATTACTGTCCCACTGCCGTTCCTCTGCCCATATAGAGAAACTACTCTCAGTCAAGTCGTTATCGCCATTTTAGATTAACTGTAAATACAAGTCTAAGTTTTCTATCAATTTTTTCCTTTACCGATATAATCCCAACTAGCAAAATACCCTTACATACAAAAGTTTGTAAGAGCTGTGGTTTCATATAAGGTTTATATGTGTTTTGATTAAGCCAGAAACACTTGATACCCTTATAAACAACAGTTAGTAAGATCTATGGTTTCATATGGGGTTTATATGTGTTCTGATTAAGCCTAATTAAACTTTAAGAGCATTAATACTTGTAACATATTCTTATAGACGTATATGAGAAAACCTTATATAATATTAATAAGGGCAGTGGTATTATAAAAAAAATAAAAAAAAATTATTATAAGCACCTTTTACAAGTGTAGTTGCCTTTGATTCCTAAATAATACTTATAAAGGGATTTTGTAAGTATATTCAGTCATAGAAGTGACTATACTAAGTCTTTTAATAGACTTCTGTAAAAATTGTATTTTAAAAGTGTGATTTATCTCACCTAAGACATATTAAAGAGTAGTAGCATTTTAAATCTCCTACAAGTGTCTTACAAAATCTTCTGTGAAGGGTTATTTATTTTCGTTGTTGACGTGGTTTACTCCAGAAATTGTTATAAAATCACCAATAGATTTACAAAAATGGAAGCGGTTTAAGAAAAGTAAAGCATACCGAAGAAATATACGTAGAAAATACTTGGAATTAATGCAAAAATCAGCGTCCCTCCGAGCATGTCTAGCAACTGAGTCGAACAATATTTTTGATGGTTCCGTACAAAATAACGATGACTATTATGATGAAATTGAACAAAGTGGTAATAGTGATTGCAGTGACCAAAGTAGTGAAAATTAATCAGAAGTTACAGATTATGAAAAAAATATAAAGTTTCGGAAAGATATTTGTAATTGAAGCCAAAAAATTTAAACATGAAACCCTGAACCTGACAGTAGCAGGATTGAATAGGCACAATATTTTCTTATTTACGTAAATTACTTTCTCTTTTATCTTCATATAAATGACGTTATCGCGCTATTCACGTTACACTTGCGCCACACTTACAGGATTCATATGTAATTCGTCGGGCTTTGGAAATTAGACTGCAAATGATAAGCTTTACAATTAAGAGTACAAAATAACTGTGATTATGGGAAGAAAATAAAAATAAATAATTTAAACTTATACGTGTATTGTCTTTTTTTGCATTTGGGTTCACATTCCCAAAGTATGCAACATAGGTATGAAAATAATTTCCGTGTTGTGCTCAATTTTAACTAATTTACATTTTACATTTGAAACTTCACTCACAACTTTAATTTTATTGTGGTCATTATAATCACCGCATTTGAAAATGTTGAAATATGAAGACCTAAGAGGCTCATCGAAAACGTCACAATTGTTTTTAATACGATATCCCTGTATTGAAATATGTTGGTCATCTTCTACAATTTTGACTAATATTGATTGCAATTCCAATGGCCAGTGTAAAATGTTGTGGCGGGAACTTTGAAACAGGATATCCACAGGCGATACATTTTTCACACAATAGAAAGTGCGTTACCTTCCAAGGCCGTTTTTCATTATTAAGCATTCGACATCCATAATTGCATTTATTTTGACATCCATAATTGCAACCATACTGTATATAATAATGGCTACCGTTTTCACATTATTTTACAAATAATTAAAATTATTTATGATATATAAGATAGCTTTTTGAAAGGGCCCATGAAAAAAATGTTATTCAAATTTCAAAATAATCGAGAAAAACTACTTCGCAACCTAAAAATCATCATCAAAGTAAGAAATTGGAAAATATACACTAAGCGTTTTGTAAGAAAGTTAAATAGTAATTTAGATTTAGATGCCTTAATTTTTATTATTTTTCAAAAGTTTCACTACTATTTGCAACTTCACGGCAGTATGTGAATACACTCTTACTAGAAGATCAGAAAGATAACTACTAGCCATATTACACTTTAAACAGCATTAGTAAGTGGACTAAAAGGTTAATTGCCCTTAAAAAATGGCATTGTAAGTTGTTGCACTTGTAAATTTGTTTGTCTTTATAAAAGTATCAGCAAAAGCTTTGTAAGATTGAAAATACACTTCGCGAGACCATTATAAGGCAATTGCCAGGGTGAATACACTTATAAAGTGCGCCCAAATCCTCACTTATATAAGTCTATAAGTGGGTAAAAAGACTGTAAAAAAATGCTCTTGGGATATTTGTAAGATTATTTTTTGCTAGCTGGGATGTCCTACCGGCTTATTACCTACTAGTATTTGCCCACGGCTCCGCTCGTGTTATGGTAGGAAATTATCGCACGAAAACCTGTACCTACAAAAACGGGTTGCACTCCGGGAGTGCCGGCAGAAGTGAAAACTTGAATATTAACTTTGTGTTTTGTGTGTTTTGTTGTATTCTCAACACAAATGATGTAACCAAGATTTTGTAAGATATTTTGATTTAAAAGAGTGTCCATGGAGTTTCTTGCCCATTCTTCTCCATAGAGATCTACGCTTTGGAATGGGCAACTACAGTACTTTCACAAGTTATTATGTCTTGTGACTGGGACTGTAGCTTCGCTTTTTTTTCATTTTTGACTTTCAAAAGTGCCTGTAATGGTCTAATTGAAATAAATGCTTTGAGTTTGAGTTTGAGTTTGTGCATTTTTGATATTTTGGAATAGTTAGGGAATAATTTTGCACGAATTGCTTTAATTAGTAGTATAAAAGTACTATAATTTATGTGGTAAAATACATTATTTATTAATTGCGCTATCGTATACCAACATGACAATTTATATTCCATTAAAAATTTAACACTTCAAAACTATTACAACCCGTCTTACGAATTTCACCTCTTTGGTTTTGTTTGTGTGACAGATTTCATAAAGTTCAAATTCCTTCGTAACATAATAGCAATCCGTCTTACGAATTTTCCAGTTTTGGAAACCCAAACTCAATGACCGATGTCATAAAGTTCAAATTCCTTCGTGTCCTGACGCGGTGAGTTTAACATTTTTTACCCATCACAAAAGTGCACAACGGCGCTAAAGAAGTTTTCATTTCAATAACCTGTGTAGCCTATGACGCTCGGGGATAATTTAGCTTCCCATTAGTAAAAGAATTTTCGGAATAGGATCAGTTTCACCAAAGTTACTCTTTTTATTTTAACTTACAAACATTACCTGTCTGTAAAAGATTCGTATAGACAAAACAAATAAATGTTGAACTAAATGTGAATCGCCTTTCACTGCAGACTTTTATTGCTATATCCACGACGACCTTGTCTGTGTCTGATTCAGTCTTAATTACTGTTCTAATTGATAATCGTGAACTGTAATTGTATCCATGGCATGTGCAACAATCACATTTAAACTGCATGCAGTGGTTAGGTTACATAATACTTAACACTTTCTCCTGACAATTAGAATATCTGGCCGCTATTAACATGAGTATAGTGGGCTTTCGAAGATAGTGTTTCCATTTAGTATTAAGTGTCAAATTGAGGACCGTTGTAAAAAGACCCTTAACGAAACTGAAGGTTACTTACTAATAACACTTGCAACGAGATATTTACCATGTTTATTATTTGTTTCGAGTTCCCGATATTTCGGCGCTGTTGCAAACGCCATGATCACGGATAAACTGAAGTTATTGCGGGTGGGTGTTTATGTGTAGACAAATCGGTCTACCGTCTTCCTTGTTCGTTTTTGGTGCTCCGTACCACTACTACTGTCACTCACAACTCGATTCTGTTCCCGACACACAAACTCAATTTTTTCCTGAAACATCAAAAACAAAACATCCCCCCGGTTGAAGTTATATCGAGAACTCGAAACAAATAATAAACATGGTAAATATCTCGTTGCAAGTGTTACTAATAGTGTTAGGGACCATGTCAGTTTGAAGGTTACTTGTTCTGGACCAGACCTGGGAATCTGATGGTTACTGAGATATTAAGGTCAGAGTTCCAAGTTTTTGTCACGTTTTGACACGATCATACAAGTTTTAATTTTAATTACTGAACTTTAATATTACCTGTCGCATGGGGTTTATGCGACATGGGTAATATTTAAAGTTAAGGTAAGCAAAATGTTTTGCTAGCTACCTTACCTAAAGAGCGATTTTTCTAAATTAATATTCGTTTTCTATGAAATGTTTTTTGATCAATATTACTTAGTTTCGCGGTTTGTTGTACAGAATAATTAGATGACACCTGTGTGACGGGTCTTTGAACACTCTTTCCCCCAACTTTTGCTAAAAGAATCAATAGACGAACTATACTAACATGAATTTGCTTATTTACACTAACCATAAAAAGTAGGTTACTGATTATTTAGTAACTTTAAACCATTCAAAATCCTGAAACAACACTGGTTTACTGGTAAAAATTGTGCAATCTCTGCTTACTCCCCCGGGAGAACCAGCACGATACGGAATGTACATAAATGTACGCGCTAATATGCAGCTTTACATATTCATGTGTCCTTGTTAAAATGATGTGTGTGTTTAATATTGTACTCGGGTGTACATAAATGCATTCGTACGTAAATACCTGGTCGCTTTGTCTCTCAGTACGCGTTCTACAATTGGATAAATAGTAATAGTTCCTAAATACTATATTATTCTAGTGATGTATTCTAATGTTCATGTATGTATGACACGAATTAGTCTTCAGCGTTCGAATCTGAACCTAATATGTTAGGATTAAAACTGATATTTGTTAGGGTGGTAATCAAATTTTCAAGTTGAGCGAATATAGTCTCAACACCAAGAACAGAATCAATTTGCAGGTTAATGCTAGTGTTAGTTATAATTTCTATTTGATCATTTATAAGATAGGTGATACAGTGTAGCCTATTTAGAGCCGAGAGCCGTGTCAATGCTACTGATCATTGTGATGTTTGACATCATCATCATCATCATTCCAGCCCAAAAGACGTCCACTGCTGGACATAGGCCTCCCCCAAGTGTCGCCACATTGACATTTTGGGGGGTTTCGCCATAATCGCCTCGCTTGGCAGGCGGGTTGGCGATCGCAGTACGGTTGTTACAAAAACACAGAGAACGCTGCTGCCCATTCTCTGGCAAGTCCCTTAGTCGCCTCTTACGACACCCACGGGAATATATGGGATGGTGCTATTCTTTACGTCCGACACCATACAGATGTTTGACATACTTAATTATAAAGACAAAAAGCGGTCACAGAACGTGTCAGATAAGGCATAATCAAGCAACGAATGTCATGCTTTATTAAAAATAAACTGTTAATACATTAATTTACACCGTACATGTTGTACTTCTTGATCAGTTCATAAATATAAGCTTCGTTACAGCGTAAAATAGTCGAATAAACCGAACAAGTGTTCACGTGTCTTTGGTATCTTTGGTGGCTTTGGAACGTGGATCTGCGAACTAAACTAAAATTATCTAAAACACCGCACAGTTGTTTAGTCGTAGATTCGCGTTCCATACTAAAGGTTTAAACAACGATAAGCAAAGAAAATTAAATTTAAAACCTTCCCTACAGGTTACGACGAGGTTTTCGACATAGAGGTGTTATGGTGCTTCCAAGACAGACCTGCGGGCTTTTCACACATACCCTACTGCTTGAGAGGTATCCTGGAGGTAGACATCGTCTGGACCGGTCCATTCAAGGAGGGGAACTGTTTCAGACAGTCATCAATAATCCTGTAAGTATACAAATTAGGTTATCGGTTATATCGGTCTATGTTTTAAACTTCTAATTACTGTCAATTCAAACTGTAACCAGACCTTCGATTCAGAACTGCTTGATGAATGGGAATACCCTCATCATCTGCCTAGCGTTTTCCCAACTATGTCGGGGTCAGCTTCCAGTCGAACCAGATGCATCTGAAAACCAGTATTTTACTTAGAGCGAGTGTCTATCTGACCACAACACCCAGTTAGTACTGGGTAATGCGATACCCCTTGGTAAGACTGGTTGTCAGACTTTCGGGCAACTGACTATATGTAGTCCTCCTGGCCGTTTTTAGGTCACGGCAGCCAATCTTGGTGGAGATTAGCCATCGACGCGGGAGATATTATAGTGCACAAGCGTAGGCGCAGACGCAGAGGTGCACTGTCTGTTCCCTCACTCTCATAGTCCGATGGGACGGTAATCCGACACGATCGGAGAGAGATCAGGCGCAGGTCCAACGGTTTGACGTGCTTTCCGAGGCTGCCATACTCCGGGCTACTACTGAGAAATTTCTAATGGAAAAACCAAATATCTCTTTTTGTCCGACACGGGTATCAAACCCAAGACACCACGCTCAGCAGTCGCGCTTGCGACCACGAGACCAACGGGGTATTTAATACCTGGTATGTCAATGACTATGTGGTACGATAAAAAATTAGATTTGAAATCAAAATAACCTTTGCGTTCTATCCGCAATGGTGATCACGACTAGGTATCATTTCCCTGCTCATTATCACGAATTGAAATCAATGACTGTGCATCACATGATACAGGTCCAGGTCTCACGCACCTGCTATACTTCGATATTAGATATAGGAATGTTAACGGATTACGTGATTATGAATTTGCTATACATACATGGGAGGGTGATTTGGTAGAAGTACGGTGTCAAAGTGAACCGAACTTCAAATGACTTATCACGAAATTCTGAATAGGTGTGCAGATTATACAATTCAACCCCCAGATTTGCACAGTAAAGCAAGCTTGCTAAAATACTCCATCCCGAGCTGCCTTTCAAAGCTGTTTACGTCAAATTCGTTGGACTACTGTATAGAGATAGTTAGGCTGCGGTCCCATTGAGACCTATTAATTGGTAGCTAGCTAGGTGCTATTTTGTAGTTCAAGACGAGCTCGTTTCTACAAGGTTAGTCAGTATTGGAATTATGATAGTTTGTTAGTTTTTGGGTCACATTATTAATTTACCACTAAAATGTCCAGTTTAGCTACTGCGAATAGAGTAGTAGAAGCCAAGCGATCGCGCGGCCTGTTAATAGCTCATAATACAACTAGTAGCTTGCAAAGCCACGAGCTCACTATCTTATAAGTTGTAGCTCACCATTTTACCAATGAATGTGTCCACCATTGGTGTATAGTTTACTAGGTTTCATCCGCGACTTCGCTCACGTTATTAGAAGAACGATTTAATAATAGCCTATGGCACTGGCGAGTTATGTAGCTTCCTATTACTGTCAGAATTTTCGGAATCGGATCAGTAGTTCCGCAGATTTAGGTCAAAAGTTACAACGTTTAGGTACCTCTTCATATATGTTAGTATAGATTAGCCGACACCATTTTAGCTGATGTATCATCAAGTAAGCATCGTCAATGGTGTTCTGACATGTCCGCTTTGTGCTAGGAGTGTTTCGGCCATAATTGGATATGGTAGCCACTTGCGAGCACCTGAAAGAACAGCACGCCAAAGCTCTCGACAACCTCTCTAGAAAGCCATCGAATGCAGCCACTGTGGCCGAAATCGGCTAGATGGCAGGGCATCATCCTAATCTTAGATTAGCCAACTATTTAATAGTAAATAACTATCAACGAGACTGCACCCTTACTATGCCACTACTTCAAAACCGGCCAGCTGCCTCGACCGCTCCATTCAGCCCGGGAACTCTTTCATACGGTCATCAATAACCCCGGAGCACTTGACATGTTTGCGCTAATATCAAGCCTGTCTAACTTCTTTGTGATATTAATAAATGGCGCCGTGTCTGATTTCTTTGCTCTCAAACGACGCGCGACGTACTTTCGGGAATAGTTTCGTAGTTTTCGTATCTCTTGCTACGCTTTGTTTTCGTCGTTTTCCTTTCTTAGTATGAAAAAGTGAGAATGTCTTAATTGTGTGTTTGTCAATGCTTCTGCTAATGAAGCTTTCGGGCAGGAGAATTGTAAATACTAGCTACCTTAGTACGTATGCTTGTTTAACATAACAATTATGAGCTGTGTTGAGGCAAAGAAATTGGTTGAAGTGCTGGTTGAAGAACGAAATGCGTACTTGCATGGGAGCTGAGTTTAAGAAAGTTTTGGGTAGAAAATTGAATGGGTTGAGGCAAAGACAGCAATTAACAAGGAAACGACCCAAACAAAACAGAATTGATTTATAGTATGTACGTAAGGTTTTAGTAATTATGTACCTCAAAAATATCTCTGGTTTGCTTTTTTCTGAATGAAGTTTAAAAAAAATATTACTGTATCGACTGATAACAGCCCTACCTATCGATAATATACCAGTAGGCAGTACTTGTTACTCAACCCACTTGTACACGTATTGACGCGAACAGTGAATAGCAGTAACCGATTAACCGAATAAATTGCGCATACTGGCGGGTCAATAAATATTGTGACTACTTCAGTCCCCACATTGTGTTTGAAAACAAAAGCGTGTGTTGCGGGATGAATGAACTAACGAATTGTACCATTACTCTCATCATGCACTAGGTTGAGTGCATTTTGTGTAGACCAAATGTTTTGATGCTCTTTGTAGTTTGTGTAAATAAGCTTTACTGACGGACATGTCATTTTATATATGGACTCGTGGCTGGCTATAAAGGGTGTAAATAGACTTTTAACGAAGCCGAAGGGTACTTGTGCTCCACATCATTGCGATCATTTTTTTGTTCTGACCATACCTGGGAACCTTCTAATTACTGAGATATCGGAGGTCAAAGTTCCAACTTTTTCACAATTTTTTAATACCATATAAATACTAGTATAAAAAAACTTGTGAAAAGGTTAAAACTTTACTTTGAATACCTTCATAACCTGTTTAATAATCAATGCATCCACTAGCACAATGTTTTGAGTGCGTAACATAGAGTTTTACCATAAAACGTGAATTTTCACCCCAAAAATAAAAGCCACCAGTTTACCTCAAAGTTTGTTGCGACTGCTTCTTCTCAGAGTAGTCAAGTACGAAACACTGGCCTAACCTAGATTAAAAAAAAAAAAGTTATAACATGTGTGTAAAAACCTATTTGAAAAATATTCATCTTTTATCACTAGCTTTATCCCACGTGGTGGTGATTTGATTTTGTTATCCCTCTCTCAAAATCTCCATTATCAAACAACCATTTTCTTCGTAGATCAACGTGTTCATGACCCACATGTCGAACTACGGCAACGATCGCCTGGCGCTGTACACCTTCGAGTCAGTGGTGAAGTTTCTACGATGCTGGACCAACGTCAGGCTTGCGTCTGCGCCGCCGCTTGCCTTAGCCGATAAGTACTTCCAACTGAGGCCTGATGAACTGAATCCATTGTGGGGGGTGAGTACTGACATATTTAATTTTCTTTTTTTGTTTAGAAAAGTTCCTTTACCCAGGTGGTGAAAGATTTAAATCGTTGGACTTGCGCTCACCGTATGTACAAACGTCAGCACATCAAGCTACAACAATCTGTCAAATTTCTTTCATAGATTTTCAACTTTATTGTGAAAGAATTAGGTTCAAGGTTGATTGGCAAAATTTGTGCTAGCTTAATGTGCTGGCGTCTGTACTTAGGTCGCGGGAAGAAGTATTCGCATTGAGAAGAGTGAGCTCAAATCACAGCACATATCCCGTACGGACCATCCCGTGAGTAAGCGAGACTATTCAAATTTCATCATCAAAGAACTTAAATCGGACGATATTTTAACAAGGTAGGTAAGGAATATAAAGATTTAAACCTTTGCGGGTTGTTTTTTTCTAGGAAAGTATAGAATGAATTGTTAGTTTAATTCATTATCTTCCTGACTTGAAATTTTGACGTAAGACTGTTGTAGGTATTCGTAACAACGTAATATTATAAGGAGCATAAACAAAATGTATCATGCTTGCTAAACCTATATTTACCTTTACTCTTAAAACAGCGTCATTTTGGGAACCGCTATCGAATGTAATGAAGAAACCAAAATAGCACATCAAACAAGCATTTTAGCGTCCACAATTCCATTTCACTCAATCAAACCAATTTAAATTAAGATCATTACGTAATCGAAGAATTGAAAACAAAACTTTCTGAACACATTAGTGAAACGTTTTTGTTCATACGATGGAAATAGATTGTGGTTTTAATGTGCCGCGATTGATCACTCACATGTAGATAGGTATGGCGCTATATTGATATATGGATCGTCACTTGTTCCCATTTATGTTTTCCTGGTACCTCAATACTCTAGCCATTTATAAATATTAGGGTTTAAAACAGGCCAAAAACATTAAAGCAAAAAGTTCATCATCATCATTTCAGCCCAAAAGACGTCCACTGCTAGACATAGGCCTCCTCCAAGTGTCGCCAAATTGACATTTTGGAGGGGTTTTGCCATAATCGCCACGCTTGGCAGGCGGGTTGGCGATCGCAGTACGGTTGTTACAAAAGCACAGAGAACGCTGCTGCCCATTCTCTGGCGAATCCCTTAGTCGCCTCTTACGACACCCTCGGGAAGATATGGGATGGTGCTATTCTTTACGTCCGACACCATACAGAGACAAGCAAAAAGTTACATATATTAATTACGTGAAAATAAAATCAAAATTCTATGAGTGAAAACAAAATCAAAATCCACTATTGTTATGGGCGATTGAAATTGTAATTTGTTTCCATTTATGTTTTCCTGGTAGCTTATAATCTAACGCGTGCTTTGATCAATATTAATGCCTCAAAAATGGCTGAAAACATTACGGGGAAAATGCTGAATAATAATTGCTTAAGTAAAATGAGTTGTGGAGGTCAGACAGGCAGTCGCTCCTCATAAAATACTGGTATTCAGCTGCATATGGTTAGACCGGAAGCCCACACCAATCATTATAGTTAAGAAAGTAGGCAGTTGAAGATGTATGAAAAAAATATCAAAATCAATGTACCAGATAAAATCGAACGGGAAGCAAAATAAACTGAAGTATCGCATTGTAGAGATCAATGCCGTGGTGAATTTGACCAGATACCTAATTCTTCATGTCATTTGTGCCCATTTATTTGTCTTGGAAGCAAAATGATCAACGGCCCGTGAGCAACTTTTGGCCGGTGGAAAATGCTTTTAACAGAATAATCAAATTATTTTATGTATTATGGAAAATAAACTATTCCACACTGTACATAGTTAACAAAGAATTGTAAAAACTACATCATTGTGCTACTTACTACGTTATCCATATACGTTATTGTTAAAGATACAGCTAATATTGGGTTCAAAATAGTTTTACCCAATATTAGCCTATGATAAAGTAGAATATCTCCAAAACACATAACTTGTTAGTGCGATGGAACTAGATAGCGACACTAATGTATTACCATCGATCAATTCGATGTATTTATATGACCGACTGGTCTGTCGCGCCCGTCCTGTTCAACCGACCGGGCAATTTTGCGGCAAATTATTTATACAATGACTTGCGGATTAATGGTGTATCGTATGTTGCAATAGTTATGTCTATTTTATGCAGTGATGGTTTGTCAAGTGGATAGAAAAATGCTCTTATGTATTCTAAAAATCATGACGTGTAATATGAAAATAACTAGTTGTCCCGCGCAACTTCGTCTGCGTCACATTTTCCCCGTTTTCGCAAAATTTTTCATTGCTGTTCCGCTCCTATTTGTCGTAGCGTGATGATATATAGCCTATAGCCTTCCTCGATAAATGGGCTATCTAACACTGAAAGAATTTTTCAAATCGGATCAGCAGTTCCTGAGATTAGTGCGTTCAAGCAAACAAACAAACTCTTCAGCTTTATAATATTAGTTTAGATATCCGAGGTGTAGGTACCTAATAGTTCAAATTCAAATTCTTTATTGACACATAGTACGCCCACATTTCGCCAGATATGTTTTGAGTCCCATGTAATAGGGGGCGAGCCTATGCACCAACCGAGCACAAGTCCAGACTCCTTTGCTGCTACTGGGAAATTCCTGATGGGAAAACCCAATAACACTTTGTCCGACCCTGGATCCGAACCCAGGGAACCTCATGCTAAGCAGTCGCGCCTGTAACCACTCGACCAACGAGTCATTATGCCTATGAACCAAGCCTTCAAGTTCGAGCATAGATTAAAGACCAAACTGTAATCAGTTTAGTATTGTAGGCCACGCTATCGTATCTAGTGTTTTATGTTATAGTCTTACATTCAGACTACGAGGCTTTTATGTTGATAATATCTCAATGAAGCATGTAACTTTGAGCTGACCCAAATATGTAAATTACCCTTTATCAAAATTTGGTTTTCTAGAGAATTTGGAAACAACGCTTTTATGTAATTATGTACAAAGCCCGTACCTAGGGAAGGTTAACATCATACATTGCCCATCAAATTAACAAACGCGTCGAGGATCTCAACCACAATTATGTACGAGTACCCACGCTTCTAAGGAAATTTCATATTCATCCTATCCTCCATTACGTCACGAGTGAAACAAAGGAACTCGATTTTATTCAGTTCGCTGCCTATATAACACGGTTCTTACGTCTGAGTGCACACAAAGTTGAATCCTTCCATGGCTTTGACAGTTGGAGTTCTGAATTTATTAATCAGTTATTCTATTTAACAAACTTCGATGAGTCCTTTGATGCAAATAAAATAGAATGTTACGCTTGAGACGTCGGTTGAGAAGCTGATGCTATTGTATTTTAATCAATTAACTTTGTGTCACTGTTTGACAGTTTCTCTCCCCAATTCCGCTTCAATACATCCGGACAGTAAAGTTGGAAAATTTTCATCATAAAAGCCATTGCCCAAAATTTAAATGATGTAAAAAATAACATAGCAAACGAATTTTTGTAACGCAGTAAAGTTTTATATCAGTCTGAGCTGAAATTATTAAATTAGATTAATTAAATAGGGTGATTTTTTAAATGAGATTTCTTTACTAAATCAGGTTACTAGCTAGTATAACAAAGTGGTAATTTTTATAATATGAGGATCTGATTCGACTACTTTATTGTATTCGATTTACTGTATTACTATATTTGTTTATTAAATTTATATTATTATTGTACCTACCTAAATTTCAATTTTGCATTAATGGCCGCAACACATTTTGGTATTTGGTTTTTGAAACTTCACTAGTTCCAGCTCGGCGACGACGAGTCAATCAGACAAACACCAATTCACAGCTTATCTCTTTGTAAAGTAAAAACATTTAAAATCTATACAAAGAGAAACAAAAATCGAAAAACTCGTTAAAAAGCGAGTATAGACAGGTGGCACGTAAGTATTTACTCAATGTTGGAGACAAGATAGTAATGGACATTTTTGTTGCTAAGTCATTTCCAATAGGTTTGCCTTTAGCTAGTATTTTTTTAACGGGCAACAAATCGAGCAAACAATACATGAAAAACAGGCAACATTGAGTAGGCGTGTGCTCATAAATTTAATGATTTTGTGAACATTTCAGATGTACATTCTAATGAACCTATAATTTTAAAATGTAGTTATTATTTATGTCACTTTGTAATGAGGTCGTGACGTCATTTCGCTACATAGCAACTAAATACGATTACAATCTGTTATTAATTAATCACTATAGTATGAACCCTACACATAATTTTGACATATTAAAATGATTAAATTTAACGATAACATACTTTAACGTCGATGCAACAATCCGTGGGTCGTTAATTAATTTTATCGATAACTGGGAACAACGATCCTAGTACCGCGCTATCACTGGATTGTTAGGGCAAGGGTCTCCAAATCGTATTGCTATCGTATAACATAAAGATATTAATCATACTTTGGAAGATTTCAGACAGAACTACAATTTTTGAAGTGAAAACTTCTTTAGCGGCGTTGTGCACTTTTGTGATGGGTAAAAAATGTTAAACTCACTCACTCGAACGGATTGACATTAGGTTACGAAGGAATTTGAACTTCTATTTGAACATCTCTCATTAAGTTTGGATTTCCAAAACTGGAAAATTCGTAAGACTGATTGACAATAGGTTACCAAGGAATTTGAACTTTATTATGACATCTGTCATTGAGTATGGGTATACACAAACAAAACCTTCGGTTTCTCCAAAGAGGTAAAATTCGTAAGACGGATAGTAGTAGTGAAGTGGGAATAGTGTAATAATATACTTAATATATAAACTCCATTCCAAAATATCAAAAATGCACAACATTAATATTTAAGTCACTCACTTCACTTCTTCCGGAACTCCCGGATTGCATTCCGTTTTTTTTATTCGCGATTCCTCTTTGCCTTTCCTCTCTTCTTTGCCAGTGGTTGCAAACCGACTGCTGAGCATGAGGTCCTGGGTTCGATTCCCAGGTGGGGCAAATTGTTATTGGGTTTTTTCAACCGAAATCTTTCAGTAGGTGCCACGGAGTCCAGTCTTGTACCTAGTTGAAGGCAAAAATATGAGACTGAAACATAACATAACTGTTTTGTTTACAACTCAGTAATAGTATTGTGTGGTGGGTATTTGTGTCTCTGATTTCATATTAACACTATTTTTAGGTGTAGTTACTAACTAAATTATGGATCGCTATGTCTGAAGCAAATAAATAAATTTAATTAAACTATACTAATACTAATATTATAAAGCTAAAGAGTATGTTTGTTTGCTTGAACGCGCTAATCTCAGGAACTACTGATCCGATTTGAAAAATTATTTCAGTGTGTAGCCCATTTATCGAGGAAGGTATATCATCACGCTACGACAAATAGGAGCGGAGCACCAATGAAAAATGTTGCGAAACCGAGCAAATGTGACGCAGACGAAGTTGCGCGGGACAGCTAGTTAAATTATAACTGCCGAAATTTGGGCGAAATAGTACACCAATACCGAAATAAGTAGACCAATCCCTGTGTTGATCGCAAGAGTGATATTATGTTTATCATAGTTTAGTAGATTTGTCACAGATATTACAATTTATACTCGATTCATGACAATCTTATATGCACGAATGGTCCTATACTCTCATACTCGTACATCGTTTGCACGGCAGCACGAACTTGTGAGAAACAATATGCATGCCGCGAGTTTTAATATTTTATTGGGCTCCGAGATATGTACGATATCATTGGAACACGACAGAGAAATTGAAAATACATCATATTTTGTGCGGCGGAACGTAGAAGCTCTTGTTTATTTCCCAGATAAAACTAGAATTTATATTGCATTCATTCGAAGACGATATGTCGAGTTACAACTTTAAGATTGAAATATAGGGAATTATTTTATAGAATCAGGTTTTACTGTTTTCTACTCGTACCAGCCAATTGTAATAAATATCACTTATTTCATAGCAATTATTTGTTTTATATAAGTTTTATTTATTTGTTTTAGCTATGTTCTGCTGAAAACGGTTCTGCTTTCTGGACAGTGATCCTATATCTGCCTAAGTAACGCTAGCCGACTTTTTTTAGGCTTATAAAGTACTCATAATCTGCAAATTACTCTTGGTTGCAGGTTAATAGTGTCCTCAATTTTGCGTTGACGGTGGCTAGTTTCCAACATACCCACATCCCTAGGAATCCCTCCCCGCGTTAAATTACCACGTGATATAACGGCCCGAGTCTTAAAAATTACAACAAAGAAGCAATCATTGCAATTTGCCAGAAAAATAAAACGAAAACTTACAAAAACCCCTAAACTTTTAGTACAAAATGCCTTAAACTGTGCCAAACTTAGTTTTCCTTCCATATTTGAAAAATGTATGTACCCATGTCTTTTTTTTTAATTCTTATCATTATTAAATGCACTTTCAACCTACATATTTACATTATTTAATCTTTACGAGATTTTTTTTATATTTTTTTCATACATAATATGTCTGTATGTACAGTCGGCATCAGAAGTCGGTTAACACATCAATATTACACCAAGTTTTATGCTGATCAGTGTGATCTGGTGTAATATTGATTTACGAATTTGTGTAACCATTCATGAAAATATTGCCATGTCTTTTACTCCACTCTATTAATATGAATCGTTCTAAAACTAAGACGTATTATAATTTTGGATATGTATGGAGACTTTTGTTGCTGACCGTATCTACTTACATACATATGTATGTATGACCATAAACTATTGTTAGCCATTATAAATTGAAAATCGACCTAATACATTTCTTGCTTGGTTCGCGCGTGGTCGGGCGCAGAATCTGAGTTCTAACCCAAACTAACCCATTTCCACCGAGGTCGAGGTATTCTAATCTCGTTATTGCGACTTATTGTTTCAACTGTAACCTATATATAAGTGTTTTTATTGAGGTTTTGTATTAGAAGTCACTATTTATGTTGTATAGTCATTTGAACACGCTGTTTGCTGTTTGTTAAATATACAATTCGGTGTACATTTTTCAGTAACTCATTTTAACGCAGCTCAGCTTAGTTCGTGTTCCAATTTGTCATAGTTCGCTGCAAAGTTTTTTGGAACCATTATTATTTCCCGTTAATGTACGAACCGGAAAATAGTTCACTATTTATTTTGAAATAGGTAGACTAAACTGTTTGCTTTCATTTGTAACAAATACGGTGCCGGGTTTTTTTCGTACAATAAAAGCTTTCAGAAATAATTAATAAAATGAATATATGTCGTCAAAATATGAAACGAATTGCAAATTGAATGGTTAATTCTACGATTCTGATGGATTGTGACAAATCGTAGCAAATATTTTACTGTTCTCTACTAATCTAAGCTCCAATTTCCGAAAACCTGTTTGTCAAAGGTATTGCCTTTCACAATTCTAAACGGTAAAAGTAAAGTTGATGATATCGATTTCTAATCACACCTCTTATCTCTCAGAATCCCTGCGATGACATCCGTCACCGTCGAATCTGGTCGAAGAGCAAATGGTGTGGGACCCTACCTCGAGTGCTGGTCATAGGACCACAGAAAACGGGCAGTACTGCCTTGTACACTTTCCTGGCGATGCATCCAGCGCTCGCACCGAACTTGCCAAGCCCTGCCACGTACGAAGAGCTCCAGTTCTTCAACAATAACAATTATCTCAAGGGACTTGATTGGTAAGTCGATTCATTGAAATTAATTATCATTACATAAGTACGCACGACGACCAATCCAGCTATGCAAAACAAAATTGAGCTGATCTCTCATTGTAAAATTCATTCAAAGCGAGGTCAAGTTATATTGGTTATATGTATAGTTTGATGTGTCGCGGTGTGTACTACTTTTTGATACTTTTAGTAATACGACGAAAGTAACTCTGATTCATTCGCTCTGTATTTACCAGAAAGAGAGCACGGACCACCATAGAATTTTAATTCAGGAATACTCCGTCAATACAATGCCAGTCTGCTATTATTCGAAAACAACTTTTGATTGGAGATTAAATGCATGGAAAGCAAGCTACTTGCATTTATTTTGTGCAAGTTACTGGCATGTGTATTCCTAGTTTGATTCATAACGAAGTTAAATTCTATGTGTTGCGTGGTTGCAGCAACCACACATTCAACTGGCGCTCTACCGCTTGCTTCCTTGGTTGCGATACTCTTTTATCCTAGCTTGTGATTCGAAGAGCAAGCGGTGCGGTGTTCTACCGCGGTTCTCAGCAAAGAGGCCACTTCAGACTGCAGAACCGCGCTATAAACATTCCTCACCCCACACACTCAGCGGTCGAAGCTTTCCTCGCTAGTCCTAAACACACGCGAAAATTCTCAGTGCAAACAAAAGTATTTTTTTCAATTCGCAAATGCTGCAAACGTGACTTGTAGCACCGCTTTTAGGTTCACAATGCAGCGCATTTAACACACTGTTTGTTACTTGGTTGTAGTAGCAAAGAAACAACAAATGATTATTTTCTCAAATATATGTTACAAAATAAAAAACCATGACATTATATTTATTTCTTCTCCGTAATTGAATTGAAAAACATCGTAATAAACGCGAAAGCGTTTGACATTACTCACTTGCATGATAATGTACGTACTATAGCACAAATTTTCCCCGAACATTTTCACACAATATTAATTCATCGAAATGTCGACCAACATAAGACTCAAAATTTAACAAACATTTCAAAAAGCTGTTAAAGTTAACAAATGTCCAAGTTGTAGCCACGTGAAAAATTTCCACAATAAATTTTCACTTTTTCCACCAATTTATTAGGCGCGTCCAACACAGTTTTCCAGGAAAATATATTTTGAAACAAGATATGTATCTAGGGTGTGCGGGTTAATTATTCTATTTACTTTATTTTAATGTTCTCTTTGTACGCGATTCTCATTTGGGTGAACTGTTTAAGTATGCCGAGGCGGTTACAAAGCCCACGTATATTTTAGAAGTGGCGTGACGCGTTACATCTCATTAATATAACAGTGAGGTATGCTTAAATTAAAGTATTATATGAGCTACATTTAAGTTAATATTGTAACGAGACTCCTGGGTAAATACGACGGAACTATTAATTAGGCTTCATAACTGTCGAGTTCGGTTTTCCGAAGAGTTAGGTAGAAAAGTGTCTGTGGTGTATACCAAGTTTGGAACTGTTAGGTCTCGTGTGTAAGAGGACAGGACCATCGCCGGTAATCGGGCACAATGCCAATCTAGAATAATGCTGAGAATTTTCTTCCCAGAATTTTTAATAATACCTAGTGGCAGTTCTCGGGATTGAAGCCAAACTTCCCATTTCAGTAGACGTTGCGACCGCGGGTCCAATTTAGCGGTCATGCAAACTATTAATACCCCACGAATAATTAAATAATGTGGCTACAAAACATTCCATGAAATTAATATAACCGATATTAAAAGTTTTGTTTACCGAACATAGTAGTTTTTACCGCGTTACGTGGTTCCGTAATTTTGTATATCGAGAAAAATCAATAACCATTAAAACTCCATGACTGGTAACTCCTATTGATATTGATAGCACCACGAGTATTCACTTGATAACAATTTTATCATGTAAACATTAATTCGCAAGTAACTTCTAGAGAATTCCCCATATATTTTTTTTACGTTAGTTGATTTTACGTCCTTTTCAAACTGTTTCGTTTGCGAATGAATATTCGTCGCGTAACGAACGCTCGCGCAGCAAATTCACGAAGGGAATGCTAGCGATAATCTTCAATATAGTCCTAAATAAAAATGGAGGAATGTATGTATCTGATGTATCGGGGCTTTTTATTAACACATTTTCCTAGTTTGTATTTCCAAAGAAGCAAGAACTATATTGTGGCACATTCGTATTGTAAGTTTATGGCTTTGACGGCTGTAATCGCGATCGTACGGGAGACGGCAGTAAACTGACTGCAGCCATATTGCAAATAGAGGTCTTGAGCACAAAAAAAAAAAAACACCGAAGGCCAAGGGAATTTATGTAAAACCGCGTACCGCGTAACCGTAGTGTTAGGTTAATAGAATTTTCTTTAGTAAGATTATTCTTTTGGATTTCTTTCTCACCTCCTAATGCATACATAAGGGATTATTGTGCAGCATGGTTCCTTTAACTCTTAAATGAAATTACCAGCACGCCTAGCATGACAGCCGTAGAAAAGGGCTACTTCGACGGAAGAATTGACAAACTGACACATTGTCATTGTCTATCTGTCATTATGTCGATTCTTCCGTAGATAAAACTGGTTTCTATAGTGGTCATGCTACGCGTGCAGAAGGGAGCTGTTGTTAAACGTCTTTGTGAAATGATCTGTGGAAAATTGTATCGACAAACAAGATAGCAGGGTTATTAATGCTATGAGCATATGCTAAAAGAAAGGAAATCTTCAGTATTTTCATGAATTCGTAGATTGGTTTGGCTGTGGACATTGAGTATGTAATGATCAGTGATCGGTGTAGGTAGATTGATTTTTGGTACTTGTATCACAACTGCTCACAGAAAGAATAACATGGATAAGCCATTTTTCCGGATAGTAATTCCAGTATTTTCGGATTCAATTAAATTAGTAGTGATATTAATACTACTCAATTCAATATTTAAAGGAAGGTATCAAAACTAAATTAATTTATTATTTTTCTGTTGAATAATAAAAACAATCGAATTCCGTTCGAAGAATTAATAATTATTTTTATTTTTAGCCTTTATACGGCTACAACTTTTTATAAATTGTTGCACTTAAATTTCAATCAAATCAACCAATTCCGGAGGAATGTCCATATTAATATAAACGTTTCTGATCAATGACCCCGATTCAATCTGCCTACTCCGATCTATGTAATGATACGTATAAGCGATAGTAAAACCGTAATACCGTATACCTTCCACATAACATAACATCACGACGGTATTCCCCAAAGTGTTAGTCAGAAGTGTACCTAATATTTCACCCACATTTCGCCTATCTTTAAGTCCCATGTAATAAATAGGGGGCGAGCGTATATACCCATATACATCGCCATATATTGAGTATACCTTCTGTACATATTTACATTCTGAACTTGATCCAATCGGTCTTTACCCGTCAGTGTTATTTTACCGTTTTATTTCTTTGATTTCAGCGTCATGGAAATGGTTTCTTTTTCTTTGCACAATACGTTTAACTTGAAGTTGAATTGCGGAAGTGTTCACGTTGAAATTGATTAAATATTTCCTTTGTAGTCATGTTCATATTTTTTTTTCCTACATTGTCTTGTGATGGCACGTCTTTTTAGCATATTAACTCTGCTGTGTATCTTTTCCATTAGCGATCTACAGATTAAATAGTAAACCCGAACGCTTACCAAAAGATCAATCGTCACCTCTCTTTCGGCTTTTCGAACGATACCTATGTGACATATTAACGTAGAGGTGTCCTTGGCTAAATAATAACAGCCGCTCGAGTCTGTCTTCAGGTTAAGCAGCGCTTGCCGGCTTAACGTGCCGTAATTGGTTGTCACCCATCCGCGCACCAACCTAGGTGCGCGGAGGGGTGACAACCAGTTACAAATAGAGTTACTTCCGCGCCTCGGAAAGCACGTTAAAGAATAAGGCTTACAAATATAGGGTTTATAATTATAGACATTGCGTAAAGTAAAAACATTAATTTAAAAACTAATTTTATCTAAACCGGTTCAGCCTTTTCGGAGCTATGATGCCACAGACAGACACACAGATACACACGTCAAACTTTTAGCACCCCTCTTTTTTAGTCGGTGGTTAAAAAAATAATCCAAACGTAACCATTACATTACAACAACATCATCTTCATCATCTTCCTGTTCTTGTCCAATGTTACTTGGGGTCGGCGTAATATGTTTTTGTCTTCCATTCTCCTCTGTCAACCGTTACGCTATCTTTTGCTCCTTGTTCTTTCATACATTCACCATACACTACAACCTCCACCACTTAATCACTCACTTAAGAACTATATTCTCAAACCAACTAAGTAGCTCTTTGTAAAAAATACCTGAATAACTCATGCGTTATTATTTAATAACTAGCTGTCCGGCGCAACTTCGTTTACGTCACATTTTCCCCGTTTTCGCAACATTTTTCGTTGCTGCTCCACTCCTATTGGTCGTAGCGTGATGACACATAGCCTATAGCCTTCCTCGATAAATGGGCTATCTAACACTGAAAGAATTTTTCAAATCGGACCAGTAGTTTCGGACCCTATTCAATGCAAACAAACAAACAATCAAATCTTTCCTCTTTATAATATTAGTTAAGATATCAAGTATAATAACAGAACTAGCGGTAGCAATGAAACATGCCGCCAGCCAGTGCTCGTCAGAGAGCGAAGCTGAATCAACTCAACACTTCGGAGGAATGGCCACAGAAGGTTTTAATGCTTTCAGCGAAAGCTTTCTCCTTATTTCAATGACGTCACAGAATGTTACAATGCGGATTTAATGGGGAGCAAGTCCAGAGCATGTTAATGTGCATTTTGTTGAATAGAATTTAAATGGCTTTTACACTTACAGAAGTGTTCGTTTAACAGTAACTGTTGAGCTTCAGTATAGGTTTAAATTCTCTTTGACAGCACATTGTTTTTTGTGATTGTGAACTCAGTTACTAAATTCAGAAAAGTGGTCGTCTGATCAGTGTTTTTTTTGGGATACTTTTCTAAACTAATATTATAAAGAGGAAAGATTTGATTGTTTGTTTGTTTATTTGCTTAATAGCTAGAGCTTAGAGCTTAATAGGCTCCGAAACTACTGGTCCGATTCGAAAAATTCTTTCAATGTTAGATAGCCCATGTATCGAGAAAGGCTATAGGCTATATATCATCACGCTACGACCAATAGGAGTGGAGCAGCAATGAAATATGTTGCGAAAATGTTGACGCAAACGAAGTTGCGCCGGACAGCTAGTAATACATATTTAAGTTTATTTTTTGTTTCGTCGTTTTCAAAATACACACACTCAAGGATGTATTCTGGAGGTTTGAAGATTTTAAATCTTCTAATTTATTAACTTTGTAAGTTAGGTACATATACCTACTGTTAGGGTTCGCCTGCGTCATCCCACTGCTGGGCAAAAACTTGTTCCCATGACTTTTAAAACCACTTACAAACATCATGTATCAGAAAGGTGTGGTCTTATTTAAGGTAGTGACTTCGAACATCAACATGGACAACTTTCTTTTAGCAACCAATATCATAAAAATTATCAGCTTTCCTATAGGTACATGTCGGTCGTATAGCTATTGAAGTTTTGTGACAAAGTTGTTCAGTATGATTCTCCGAATCACATTCTGAAGTATGACCACACATTTTTGATATACGCTTTATAAATACGTTGATATTAACCATAACAAATCAGTTAATCAACTGTATTCATTCGAAAGCATCATCAATATAAATCACATGAGTTTATCGCAAGATTCTGCATAATAAGCCTGTAAGAAGAGTCATGTTTATCCAATGTATAGCCTAGATAAGTTCTAGACCACTAGGTGAACCAAAGCACGTAGATTACCTTGTTAACTTCGTACGTGTGCTGCAAACAGGCACGCCTGTACATTCCTCGTTCCTTTGACAACCAATGAGAAGACTGGATCTCGAGAAATGTACGGCTAATTAGGCATTCAGACTTTTATTCTTTGAATTCATGAAAACAGCCGCTTGAATGAAAATTAACTCTCTATAGAAAGGATTAAAGTTATTCTTTGATTAATTTTCAACACCAGATTTATTGCATTGAATAAAATACGTTATAAGGTCGTATATTTTCCTCAGGATGTTATTATTAGTAATACCTTAGCTAAGCCCAGAGCCTAGACCAAGGATTCAATTACGATTCAACAGGTAGTAATTAATAAACTAGGGGCCATTATATTGATCTTGAATTAAACCGTATTTCCTAAGTACTAGTGTCTACAGTGCTGTGCCATATTTCCCAGTATACTTAAGTATAATGGCTTGAGCTATAATGGACGCCATGCAACAGACAAAGGAAAATCGATTGATGGCCTTACTTACGCAGTAGCGGATAAGCTGCACTATGAGTTAACAATACGCAACACTATAACAGTAATAATATTTTTAACAAAAATTTAGATAATCTGAGCGTATTATATGCTTTTTTGACGCGGTATCGCCTTTTATAAGCAGTTTCTGAACGGTTGAAGACGATTATGTATCGATAAGTTTGGTCACGTTTTATGTCTGGGTAAAACAGGTAGGATGCAGTCGTACTGATCTCAACCGTCATATAGGTTATATTAGATAGTATACAGGGTGAATTTTTCAAGTGTGCGTGGATGGCCAAATCCGAAACTAATCGTAATAGCGAAAAATACTCAAAGACGTCTTGATCCAAATTTTGATGTAAACTAGAACTGTCTCATGGGATTTTTGTAAAATCAATATTCCTTGCAAGTGAACCCGTTGAAATAAATTTAAAAAAAAAGAAAACTCACTGTTTTTACACCACTCGATACCGCCGCTTAATGCGGATTGGGCAATTCTCGCCCACTTGAAAAATTCATTCTGTATGCTCTGTAGGTATCAAACGCTCCAAAAGTGCAAAGCGGCATTTTCCCTTGTATAATTAGTATAATTTCTTTCAAGGCCAAGGGGTACCGTATATCACAGTACTAACTGGGTTGTGGAGGTCTTTTTTGCTTAGATCATAATATCTGTATTCTCCACCAGGTACCTGAACTTCTTCCCACCCAACATGAGCAACACCACCACTCAGATCACGTTCGAGAAGTCTGCAACATACTTCGACGGTGACCTGGTACCGCGGCGGGCGCACGCACTGCTGCCCAACGCTAAAATCATCGTCATCCTCATATCACCATCTAAAAGGTAAGAATGTTTATTTATTTACTAGTGTCTTTTCACGGCTTTATCTGCACAGTGGTCGGAAATTGTCACACGGGAAAGTTCTATCGGTATAAAATCATTCTATGTCCTTACTAACCCAGGCCATGTTTCTTAACCGTTGAGTTTGTTCGCCATTGCTTCTCAGAGGGGTTAGATAAGAAACGTCTTCATCTAGTAGAATAAAATCATTTAACTTCATTTATACCTTCATGGAAAAAAGGCTCGCGTTTAAATAAACATATAAACAATCGAGAGAGAATTATACGGCAGCTGCACAAGTGCACATACATTGCGAGTCGGCTACGGTATCGTGGGTACTGGTTTGTATGTAAATCCCGAGGATCTAGGACTTAACGCATTGGCGATCCGACCGCGCACTGGAATGCGTACCAAAGAGACTTCCATTCAAATTCTCACTTGGTAGCAGTTACCTAACTATTAAGGACAATATAATGTTAAGCACACTATTTCGATGTATTAACACCCTTAACTGCCTGACATTACAACTAATCTGCATAGTCCTCATGTGAGTTGACTAAGATTATATCTGGACTTTAGAAGAGGCCCTCTGAGTTTGTGTCGGCTTTTTCTTCTCAGTGTAGTCAGGAAGGACACACCAGACCCTTCTACTTAAAAAAAATTACGTGGAAAAGTGTTTGTAACCTACTTGCAAAATGAAAATCATTTATCAATAAATTAAAAAAGCAATAATTTAAAAATATAAATTCGATGCATGTACGATAAGTTATTTTCTTTTAACGTTTATTGCAAAAGTTTTTTAGTAAGGCCTGTAGAATCATTCTCTTGACGATTGCCTTTGATGAAATCGCCATCCTGTAGTCATCCCGGCTACTGGGGGTGTACTCTCTTTCTCCGAAACGTAACTTCGGCAACGAACGAAAATTAAACGTAGCGTAGTTACGTTTGTGACCTTATTCTTTATCATTTGCGGACGCACACAATAAAATGACATTCGTTCACGTTAATTGTCTGTGAATTCGAACTTCTTGTGTGCGTCCGCAAACGATACAGATTAGGGTCACAAACGTAACTACGTTTAATTTTCGTTCGATGCCGAAGTTACGTTTCGGAGAAAGAGAGTAGACCCCCTGTTCTGTGACTGCTCGATTCGGCACGCATTTGGACGGTTTTTATTTTAGGAACTTAGTTTCCACGCCCTTTTAGTATTCAAAAGGACCTTGACGAAGTTATCTTAACAATTTTTCAGAACACGTATACTTCATGAATTCTAAAATGGCTTTCCTTATTTTACTTATAATAATGAGCTTACCGTTTATTAAGATTCTGTTAGCATCTGTGCTAACAGAATATATATTTACTACAATTTTTTTTCCTTTATTCGTCTTAACATCTTATTCAATAACATTTATAAATATTTCTTAAACAAAATAAAAAAGAACATTTGAATATATAAAAAACAGGTTTCCCTTGTTGGGAGCAGGGTCCAAGCTAGCGGTGGTTAGGGCTGCAGAGACAGGAACCTCCTCACAATGCGGGCCGTATCGAGGAGTACTGCCTTCTGAATCTGGCTCTTGATCCAACCGCCAAGAGAGACCTTCGACAGATGTTCGTCGAAGCTCTTAGCCATAAGGCCATTGGCCGTTACGACAATCGGCACAATGATAGCCGAGTCCACATTCCACATATCGACAACCTCGTGAGCCAAGTCGAGATATTTTATTTGTTTCTCTTTCTTAGCTTTCACGAAGTTTTCGCCATGCGGGATGGTAACATCGACTATCATTACGCGACGCGCTGATCGGTCTACCACCACACTATGTCAGGCTTATTGCCGGCAATAGTCTTATCAGTAAAGATAGACCGATCCCAGTACAGCGTGACATGGTCTTTCTCGAGAACTGGGTCGGGCACATACTTGTAGTACGGTACCTCGGATTCCACAAGATTTTTTAAGTGTTATGGATGTTCATTGTGCTCACATAATATAGAAACAACAATTTTGTACCCAGGACATGTAATACCTAATTTAATTTGAAAAGAGTGTCTACGGAATTTCTAACCCATTCTTTTCCATGAGATATACGATTTTATAATGGCAACTACAGTCCATCATCATCATTTCAGCCGAAAAATGGCCACTACTGGACATAGGCCTCACCTAAGTGTCGCCCCGCAACCTTCACCAGGTCATATGTCCACCTAGTGGGAGGCCTTCCAACGCAACGTCTTCCGGTTCGCGGTCGCTATTGCAGAACTTAACTACAGAACGAACTACAGTTAACGAATTTCAGTTTATGTTAGCCAAATGGTATTTTTCTTTTTTTTTTGTACTCTACCACTATGCTGTCCTATTTGACCCAAAGGTTGACTGGTAGAGAATGCCTTGTGGCATTAAGTCCGCCTATGTACCACCTATGTACGTAAAGTTTAAATAAAAAAATAAATAAACTACAGTCCATGCACAGTTATTATGCCTGTTAATGACTGTAGGGTGTTTATTTTTGACTATGCAAAAGTGCCTGTCATGGGTCTATTTGAAATAAATGCTTTGAGTTGAATTTAGTCCCCCTGCTGGGCAAAGGCCTCCTATATATTCCGAACCAACCACAATTATATTATATCAGCAAAATCTGTGAGTGCTGTACGATACGCCACATTACGAAAAGGCAGCAATTAGAACAGGAAAATGCACATCAATCTTACAGCCTTATTCGTAATTAGAAGATTGTAAAAGAAAATATTTTATCAACCGCCCGTCAGGCCTCGTTCATCAAAATGCAAATTTAAAATCTGAATTTATATCCGCAAAAGTTTTCCAAGAAAATTCATTTGAATTCCTTTATAGAACTATTTTGATTACATTTCTTAGAAGCACCAAAATGTAGTTCGTGGCCTTTAAATATAAACTTTTCATGGAGATTGAAACAAAAATTACGCGAGCAAGTATTTGGCAATTTGAACCTAGTGGCGAAGACAAAGTGTTTAGACTGTTACACTATTGGTTAAGGGATAGATTTTCCTGAATAAAATAATATGTGTTGCATTGTGCGGCCTAAAATTCGTCTCCTACTGATACTTTTCTCACATTATCTATTCAAAAAAAAAGACGCACCTGAGTTAAACATGCTGAGGGATCAGTTGGATTCAAATGTTTAAGTCCTCAGAACTCATCATCTCATCTGCCTAGCCTTTTCCCAAACTATATTGGGGTCGGCTTCCAGTCTAACCGGATGCAGCTGAGTACCAGTATTTTACATGAAGCGACTGCCTATCTGACCTCCACAACCCAGTAACTGGGTAATACGATACCCCTTGGTAGGACTGGATATCAGATTTTTAGCTTCTGACTACTCGTAACGACTGTCAAAGATCTACAAATGACAGCCGGGACCAACGGCTTAACGAGCTTTCCGAGGCACGGAGGAAACTCGATATGTAATTATGGTCACCCATCCACAGACCTACCTCGGCAAGCACGGCTTAACCTTAAAGATCGACCTGGGCGGCTGTTATTATTTAGCCACGAGCTCCTCCCTTAAGTCCTCAGAACTACCAACTCGAATCAAACGCTTCTCCCAATTCAAATCTCCAAAGCATCCTAAATAAAAGCTTTGGCAACAATTGTAGCAAGCTATTTATGGTCATACTTAAAATGCTCCGTAGTCAGGCACAAAGGAGAATAAAATACGTGAAGTAGATACGGTATAATTAATTACAGTAGGTACGTGTTAAGCATGTATGAATTGAGGACATAGTTAACAAAGAATGTCTTTGAAGAAAGAACGCGACGTAAACGTACCTACTAGCCATAGTGTATGACATTCCTGTCTATGGTATTTCATTTGTGCTTCTTACAAATTTTATTGGTACACTAACTGTCTAACATAGTACGAAAATCACCCGTTTTAGAGAGGTATAAATCAAAAGTTGTGAAATGAACGTGTTGGTCGTTGAAAAATAAATATGGATGGACTGTTGGTTTTGAAAAGAAACACAGAAATATGGATGGACTGTATAAAGGGTGATATGGCAAGATAGGAGGTGTTTGTTTAGATGACAAGTAATAAAGAGGTTTGGAAGAAATAGACACAGTCACAAATAAATTGGGATAGTGGCAGGATAATGGTGATGATGTTGATGATACAGTTGGATTAACCCATATTTGATTACAAAACACATTCAAAGAATAACACGCCTCCTGTATCCTGCCGCGAAAGTATTCAAATACCTACCTAAATAAAAGAAAAAACATCAAGAAAAAGCTATCTCATGTAATTCGTCATTAGTAGTATTAAGTAAATTACTGTCGATTGAGGAAAAACGTCGACTGCAAAAGAAGGTCGTAACTCAAGCCAGTAAAACTGCTTGCTCAAATCCGTAACGTTATTACGTTGCGGTGTCAAGGAATGGCTACCCATCTTGAGTTTATGCCGCTCAAGACTTTTGCGTATGTATTTTAATCAAATGCCATAAAATATCTGCAATATTGTATTTGAAATTTACGCAATTAGAGAGAAAAAAAGTTTTTCGAGCCGATTTTACCACTGAAACTGAACGCAAACAGCACATCTAAACTGGCTTCAAGCATCAAGTGCTGCAACTTTCATCATTGTATAGGAATATTGATACTCCCTGTTCTGAAACGAGGTTTTAACTGTGCTATTCGGGTTCAGTTTCATTGGTAAAATTCGCCCTTCGTTTGAATTGTAATTAAATAAATAAATTATTTTCCGCCTTCTGATATACGAGGTAGGTATGCATTATAAGTACCATTTGTTGTTTCAACTCAATAACAAATTATCTACCATAAATATTTGCACACACAAACAACAACAGAAACTTATTAATAGCTCAGTCCGACAACTCAAAAAAAGAAAAAGCAATCAGATTCATACCGAAATTAACAAATATTTTTTAATATCACAGTAACGTGTCGTGCTCTGAATAATTCACATGAAAATCCGTGTGTTTGTTGTGCAGGGCGTATTCGTGGTACCAACACATTCGGTCGCACGGCGATGCGGTCGCGAACAACTATACGTTCCACACAGTCATCGCGGCGAATGATTCCGCACCGAAACCCCTCAGGGATTTAAGGTAAGCATATTTTAAATATTATTTTAGGGTAGTAGGTTGGTTTATTTACGGGAATTTTTATTTTCGCTGGTATCTGTTGTATTTTGCTTGTTTTTTTTTAAACAGCATGTTTTTTTTAAATAGGTAAGTAGGAAAGACTTTTTAAAAACATCTCTGAGATGAGTATTTGAGTAGGTACTGTATCCTAAATGTTTTCATTCTAAAGCGATTTTTATGAAAAAGTAGAGTTGACGTGATTTTTAGTAATGTTTGCAAAGATAACAGTAATTAGGTATAATGCACACAACGTAACGTGTCATGTGATCATGTCCTTTTTCCATTTTACTGCAGGGCTAAGTGTCCAAAACAGATATAAAATACATGTTCTTTGTTCCCACAGCAATAAAACATCGGGAGCAACTACGGTTTCTTAATATAGTATTTTTTTTTCGATCTCACGCAGAGGCTTGTATTTTACGTCGGCATTCGACCCTCTCATATTGGATCACAATTTTTCTGCGCGAACCCGGCTCTTGTACATTAATAACAAATGTAATGCCTTCACTGTACTTTTATTTCATCCCCCTACTCGTTTGGTTCCTTAACTTCACGCTATAATGGTGCGGATGAAGTGGGGGACTTATTGACTTACATAATCCTGTTTGGAGGGCCAATAGGCATGAAAACGATTTAGTTTCAATTAACAACCGAACTTGGGGATCGTGAAATATGTTGTGCTCAATCGTGAACGGCGATTGCGCTTTTCCGCCAAGCAAATTATAATCAGAATGTATAGAAATTCTGATTTTCGAACAACTTATAATAAAAATTATTAGAAATTCTGATTTTCAAGATCAGAATGCATGGTAATTCTTGTTATTAAACAAATTATCAATGGAATGTATAGAAATTCTGATTATCGAGATCATAATCAATGGTAATTCTGATTTAATACGTAAATTATAAAAAGAATGTACCTATAGAAATTCAGATAATCAAGATCAGAATGGAATGTAATTCTGATTATTAAGTAAATTATAATCGGAATGTATAGAAATTCTGATTTCAACTTGCTTAATGGAAATACACAATGCTGTAAACGTTTCCAACAGAATAAGATTTGTCCACATAGATAACAAGACCCTTCAGTACGGAGTTTGAAGTACTGATAGCGATCTGTTGAGATCGGGAAGAGCAACGTCCTTATTATTTCATTGTTAGATCAATTGAAAATACTTTCTTTCCTTTTTCTTTTATTTTCAGCGGATTTTTTGCATTGCATTGATCAGGATACTAGATTCTTATATTACTTTAATCAATGAGCCTTATTTTCAATATTTTTTACACACAACACACATAACGACTGTAAACTGTGAAGATATTTCGAGGGTAAGGCAGCTGTATACTCCATTCTTTGCCAGTTAGGTATATTTGAATAATAGGGGCGAGCCTAGGGCCATCATATCTAGGCAGGTACTTTTAGGCCCGATCTAAAGATATAACTAGCACTTCGCCCGCGAGTTCGTCCGCGAAAATTGTGATATAATATCGGTAAAGATGTAGCTTTCTAATAACAAAAGATTTTTTGAAATTCGTCCAGTAGTTTTTAAGTTTATTCGTTACATACATAAATACAAAACTTTGTAGATTGGATGATCAGACCGTAGATGTACAAAACACAGAAGGACGTCATTACGTAACTGTAAATCTGAACTCCTGGCATCAACTAAATATTGCAGCATCAATATTCATAGTTCCTAGCTTACATAAAATAACACCTTATATAATAACATTTCTAATCCAGCTCAACTCCCTCAAGCCTACGTGACGGTACATCCACGAAATCCATTTAACATTAAAATAAGCCAGTTATATTTGTGAGCGTGCGCCTCAAAGATTATTGTGTACTTGACAACGCCATGAATTTATTATCAGGCATCACGCGCATTTCCTCCGCAGGCTAATGTGCTCAGAATGGATTATTAAAATTGATATTGTTTGCGTTTTCTACCTTAAATATTTATAATTTTGGTGAATGGAAAATTGGAATGGAAAATGTTTTTTGTTTTGAACGATGAATAACTGATATAAATATCATATGATATCGAACACGCTTTTGAAAACATAGCTTATTATTTAGCACCACATTTTTCTAGCTGACCACAGAAGCTAGCACAGAAGAGTGAGTCGGACTACGGACAGTGGACTTTGATAGATAATGGACAGAAATATTTGTCAAAGTCCCTTTCCCCTGTCCGTTCTGCTTTTGACTGCACCTTCACACAATTTTCCATAAAATACCACCTTTAACAATCCAATATTTCCATAGAAACCGTTGCCTAAACCCGGGCAAGTACAGCCACTACTTGGAGCGCTGGCTGGCGGAGTACAGCAGTCATCAGCTGCACATCATCGACGGTTCACAGCTGCGCTCGGAGCCAGCCGCAGTCATGAACACCCTGCAGAAGTTCCTCAAGATATCGCCGCATATCGACTACAATAAATTGCTCAAGTAAGTGCTAAAACAGAAAAAAGATTATCTTCGAAAATTCTATATCAGTTTAGTGTTCAAACCGATGTAGAATTGTAACATAGGCGGTCTTATCGCTCAAAGCGATTTGCCTTTTTTGCCTTGATTGCCTTTAGATATCATGAGGTGACGATTTTTAAGACATGGGGATATTATAAAAGGCGGAGGCAGGGTAATGCAAGGTGAGCAATGGCCTGGCCCACCGTCCGTCCGTCTTATGACGACAGGCCGTGTTGACGGCGCGTTCGTGTTCCAAGCGCGCCTCACGGTGATGACAGCAAATCGAAAGGGGTCCGAGAGGGAAGAAAGCCAATGCCTGCCAGGGCTGCGGGACTGTTCGAAAGAGATACCGTGGCCCTGGAACACAAAGGGCTAAGAAGGAACATGGATTGTTTTTAGTCGGTACAAGACACTCCCTTCCGCTCCGCCTAGAGCAGGCCCATCATTAAATGACCCCTGTGATTTGATGATTTCCAATAAGTGAAAAAAAAGGTTATTGAAAGGTCCACAGATATGTTCGCGACTTAACAGTCTTTTCAGGATTCAGATACTACAGTTGCTACCTACACCTATACAAAGATATAAAGTTCATTGCGTAGGATTTCTTACTCACGTTATCCCAAATTGTTTTTTCCACTCCTGATGAATTTAATGTTGCTCTTGTCAAATAACTATCCACTTTTGTTAAGTACACCAAAAATAACGACGCAGAATTAATGTAAAAGATAATGCTGCTCATAAACATTAAGTCACGCCGCGTTTTCGCCCAACACTGTATTGTGCCGAGACAACAAACTCGAGAAAATACGAAGACATAAAACTGGTCCACACCTTGTAAAGTGATATTGTACGGTCGCCGGCGAGACCAGCAACCTCTGCAATTGGCGATAACTTAGCTACAATAGCCCCTTAAACTCTAGGCGCACAACTTCGCAGTAGCAACTCGCTGGGACTAATATCACTGCATAATGCCCTATCTATATAAAGCAGCTTGTTGCCATTCTAAGCCTTCCTTAGGAAAATAGCCTCTCGTTCCTCGCCGGCGGACTCTGTATCTAGTACTCGCAAACGCTGTTTCATTTAATACTGAAATAGAATTGTTTCGATTTAAACCACGTCAAATAGGTCTTTGCGCACGACGCGTCGTATTGATATAATAGGCACTGAATAATATATGCTTTAAGGAACTAAATAGGACGTTGGTTTTCAATAACGGAAAAGCACGCTCCGTTGGTTCGGTCGCTTCGAGCAATATGGGAGGATGAAATTATTGAAAGACTCACCGAATAATAGGCATGAGCATGAGAAAGGGATTCTAAGACAAGGAATGTGGGTAAATAATGTACAAGATGGATCGTTTGCCTACTCTCCTGGAAATAATAGTCCTGTGTACATTAAACGTCAATAGGACAAAGGTACGGATGATGTATGAGTAGATAGATAGGTTTCAATATATTTTCACTTCATTTTGTTTCAGGTACGATGCTAAAAAAGGATTTTTCTGCCAAGCAGTAGGCAACGACAGGACGAAATGTCTCGGTAAATCCAAAGGTCGGATATATCCGCCGATGGAGGAGAAGTCCGCCAAGTTCCTGAAGCGTTACTACACTCCGCATAACACAGCGCTGTCCAAACTCCTCGTGAGGATAGGCAGGACTGTTCCGCAGTGGCTCAAAGACGAACTTTCGTCCAACGGATAGCATATCTTTCAACCTATAAGGTTGAGACGAAACAAGAAAGTGTTGCACGGCTTGATCAAAGTCTGTGTCATCAGTATCCCTTGACGAGGCCAAGGGTCGGCGATACGACGGCACTCCTCCAGTTACAAACTGCTGGCGTCGCCGCCATTCGCGTACTACGCAATGTTGTTCTTTCAAAGTGTTTCAATGAGAGAGTATTCTTGTTGAACGAATATCTTTGTCTATCGATTCTTGTAATATAATGTTTTTAAAGAGTGATACATAACGACTTAAAGTTCTTGATCTGTTTGAACGAGATGAAGATTGATATTATTGTTTTAATTTTGTCTCCGTAGAGTGTAGTGAATGACTGTGTGTTCCCAGAGAAACGGTTACGATTCGACTTTGCTTGCCTGATCATGTTGTTTCTTAGCCATATTTGTATGGACAGCGCCCGGCACTCGTGCGCCGGTCTAGGTGCTATTTGTTAGTAGTGTCATTCAACTTGTAGGTACATATTCGGTTATTACGAATTCGTATTGTTTGTATTACACGCTATTAAGTTGTTATCCCATCATGATTTTATGCTTAATTGATAACGCTTCATAATTAGGTGTAATTATTAATATTTTATGTTAAACTTACGAAATGGTGAACTAACCGACCGTCGCTGCACGCTTATTTTAATACTTTAGTTTAATTACAATGTACGTACCTGATGCAATTTGTAAATTTGTAGTTAATTTTGTACGTTTCATATTAGTGTAGGTTTTAACTTTATTTTAACAAACTGCTTGTCTTTCTGAGGGAACTTGCGCGGATTAATTTGTTTACTTTTCAAAGTTGACACTATAACGCTTACGGACTTGACGCGATGTCACATTCTAAAATGTAAAGATATCGGTATAAGTGTAAACGTATCTTTTGGCGGGAGTCCAAAAACGGAACTAATACCAATTTCACAATAATATATTTAACTAAAACGCCCCCCGTCAATATCCTTGCACACTGTCATCTGAAAAGAATTTACGTAACTTATAATTGCACTGTAAGTAATAATTAAAATATATCTTGGCGCAAGTTCTCCATTGTGACGCAACTGACACTCAAATATTATATTTTATTTTAATTATTATTTTAATATCTACAGATATTTTACAGTAGAACAAAACACTAGTCTTTCATGTAATGCGGCAGAAACACTTTGTTTACACACAAGTGGACATTTCCTGTGCCATGGACAGTATGAATTAATATTACATCTGACACATCACTTTTTATGTTCTCAGTTACCCATTAATTAGCCGTAAGAATTTTTAATATTATACATATTGAAGATGTCGCGTTATATTTTAAAGAAATGATATCAATGACGACCCAGCGAATGAAATAAATGTATTTGGTATATATTTTGATATGCATAAATTTATTGGCCAGATTACTCGGCAAGAAAAATGAAAGTTTTTGTAAAACTGATTCATTATAAAACGTTTCTTACTCTTTGTTGTAGTAGATGTCGGTACTTAAAAAAACTTGTAAAAAAATCTTTTCTCTTGAGAAATACATAGAAGAGTACAGAAAAATAAATATTACGAAATCGATATTTGAATATAGCGTTAAATATTAATATTTTTATGGTACATACGTTTTGTCTCTTTCTGTTGTAATGTTTGTCGAGAGGCTTCATATTAAATTTATATAAAACTTCTGATGTTCTTGGTATATTGTGAAGATGTGTGTTACGTAGAAAACGGCCTTACAATGTTTAGAAGCGAGCTATGACACTTGTTACGGTGTTGCAATTTGTGAACATGTCTCGATTTATTGGGTCGTTTACATCAGTCATTGTGCCAGCCACGAGGACGCATAGTTGTTTATTTTATTTTTTACTCGAAAATGTTAATCAATTCGAAAACCCCATGTTAATTTCTCAAAAAACCATAATAGATCTTATTTTATTTAGATAATCGTTTATAACGATACAGCCAATGACTGCTCTTAAAATGTGTTCTTTATAAGAAATTAATACATCACTTATTTTATTAAATGATTTAAACCTCAAGTGTGTTTGTGTTCAAGCTCCTAACAAATTCCTGTGCGCTCTCATCTACCTAGCCTATTCCCAAATTTGTTGGGGTCGGCTTCCAGTATAACCAAATACAGGTAAATACCAGTATTTTACATGGAGCGCCTGTTCTTAGGACCTCCACAACCCAGTTAGTACTGGGTAATACGATACTCCTTGGTAAGACTGGTTGTCAGACTTTCAGGCCATGACTACCAGGACCGACATTAAAAGATTCACCAACGGCTTAACGTGCTTGCAGAGGGCACGGAGGAAACTCGGTATGTCATGGGTGGTCACCATCCACGGACCAACCTAGACTTGCACGGCTTAGCCTATTATTCGACCCGAGCGGCTGTTATTATCCTGTACCGACTGTCTCAGATCTACAAATGACAGCCGGGGGCTTAACGTGCTTTCCGAGGCGCAGAGAGTATACAAACTGTTGCATTCTCATCATCACATGCATCCTCGTCAAATTCAAGGAGGTAACTATGCTAATGATTCTCGACTCGAATCAATAATAAAATGGGTATGTAATATTATTTTTTTGATCTGATCCTCGCCTTACAACCGCGCTTTCACACATACAAACAATCTCAAACGTTTATTCGATAATTTCTTATTCCCTAAGCCACGTTCAGGTCGTTTTTCTGAAATACTGACAAATCTTAACAACAAAAAGCAGCGTTTTTTATAATTAACTAGATAGCGTAATTTAAATTGATTTATGTCTTTTGTGACAATCTCCTGAATTTTGACGAGGATGCAAAACAACACCTTGTATAATGGGTTGTCACCCATCCACGGACCGACCAAGGCAAGCACGGCTTAACCTAAAGATCGACCCGAGCGGCTGTTATTATCCTATAAGCCTCAAAGATCTATAAATGCCAGCCGGGACCAACGGCTTAGCATGCTATCCGAGGCACGGAGGAAACTCGGTATACAAAGGTGCTCACCCATCTGCGGACCAACCAAGGCAAACACTGCAAATGATTAGAATTGTAATGGGCTCTAGAAACGTTTAAATAACGGCGTGGATCTGCGAACTAGACCGTTAACTAAGACATGTAGATATATTGGATCTCTTAAATATCCTTCCGTATATTTGCAGTAATACGTAACATTGGCAGTCGAGTGCAATTCTGAAGAGATACAACCCAACCACCCCCGAGCGCCTTGAAAAATGTATTACCTTCTTCCGTATTGTTCGATAGTCGATACGGAACGTTGGGAAATATGCTCAACCATAAGTTGCGGTATCGATATGTGCATACTTTAACAAAAGAAACGCATTAGCTGCGCTCCTTTGTTCCGTTTTCTTTTACAGTGAAAAATGAAAGGAAATGTCCGTGAAATCCAATAGAACAAAAGGTAATAAGAAACTTTGGATTGGTAAAAATATATTTTGTTACGCGCAACGCAATAAAAGATTGAGGAATATCAGCGAAACACGAATGGCGTGACAAACATTTACCTGCCGACTTCGATAAGATAATGGCAAATTAGAGAGAACATAATATTGCCATTCTTTTTCCTAGTAATGTGGTTATATTTTCAAGACAGGCATTTTGTCACGGTGGGCCATTATTCCAGGAGCAAACAACCCATAATGAGATAGTGTATAGTAGATACTGAAAATACCGTTATTGTAAAATAAAAGTGCCTAAGTTACTACTAGCAGGTCTTGGAAACATTAAATAAGTATTCTGAAGAAAATAATACTGACTCTCGAAGTCGCGACTGTCTCATTAGCAAGAATACTAAGATGAATCTTAAGTATGTTTTAACAAAGAAGTTACTTACCAGATGCATATTTCGCCGATTATACATACATAAACTTACGACTTTTTTTCTAATGGGGAAAAGCAGAAACTACAGAATGCCACCTCATACGACCCCTACATACTCCTTTTGCCTCGTCCACGTTCATACAGCAGGTCACGCACGCCGGTTGCGAGTTCGCCGCACCTGACCTTCCTGGAGAACCTCACCAAAAAGGTCAGTGTATGTCCTGCTAGAACGTCCCCTCCCGGCGGCGTTGTCACTCACATCATCATCTGCCTAGCCTTTTCCCAAACAATCTTGGGGTCGGCTTCCAGTCTAACCGGATGCAGCTCAGTACCAGTATTTTACATGAAGCGACTGCCTAGCTGACCTCCACAACCCAGTAACTGGGTAATACGATACCCCTTGGTAAGACTGGATGTCAGACTTTTAGCTTCGGACTACTTGTAAACGCGGCGTTGTCCCTCACATCTGCCTTATAAATTATTTTTGTTAGTCAAAATACACTATAACTAACATTTAAAAGGGTTATTGCCGCCAACAGCCACTCATTCGGAATCAGAAAATCGAAACCTGATGGAAAACTTAATCTAATACTGCTGGGGATCGAACTCGAGAATCTACATTCTCTGCAATCGGCAGTCACTTGTTTGCGAGCAGCGAGGTAACGAGGTGGGCAATACAGAAAAATCCGCCTAGGTAAGTAGGTAGGAATCAATATTCGATAAACAAGTCATGCTACACTAAACTTCACTAACATAAATTCAATTTTTCAGTAGTTACCCAAGTTCCAACCAATATGCATGTACAGGCAGAGTAACTTCGGAAACGCTTATTACGCGGTAGGTATATCTGGTTGTGTACTCACGTTGGTAAGAAAGCACGTATCGCGCCCTAGTTCACTACTAGCATTGAAGTTTCGATTGGATATTATGTTACTGTATTGGTAATCGTTAGGTTTGATATAAAAATACGATTTTTCAGGCTTTTTCCTTTAGGCGAGTAATATTCTCCTAGTTTCAGACATAAAGTAAGAAAACTATTATTTTTTGGGTAAGCATTATGAGTGAGTAGGTACCTGTGCTATGAGTGTTCACGCTTACGAAATGTACTAGGAAGGTGTCTTATGTTTTTTTTGGGGTAGACTTTTATAAAAGACTCGGTCTTCAGTGGATCTACTAAAAAGACTTATCGATTTTGTTTTCAGTAAAGCACTATTTGTGCAAAAAAAAGATGGCGTTCCTAAAACATCATAGAAAGACAAATTGATACAATCCTAATCATAAACCAAGATCCACCGTCTTCTGGTGTGTTTTAAGATTTAAGGCATTAGATCATCTTCACGACAGCGTCTACCATAAGTCAGCTGATGAAGCAAGCTCGCATCATGGCTTTTATCTTAAAATTACGACAGTGATGGATGACTGGTGCCTATATAATTCATTTATCTGCGATTATGGGCCCGCCTGATGCTCGGCGCGGCTGCTCCATCAAACTAACTATAAATTGACACGTTAAAATGTTGTTGCCTTTTCGTACTGAGTAGGGCTGCAAAGATCTTTTTCTTTCAACTACGCAGTAAAGTTATCATTAATCACTACAAAACCGATCACAAAGGATGTCTTTTTTGCTTATAACCAAAACAGTGCAGAAAAGTTATATGAAATCTCATTATTGCACTGTTTTTAATTACTGCACTGTTTTAAATTTTAAATTTGGAATTAAATTTACCACAGAGGTGTAATGTCTCCTATTAATGTCTCCTAAAATGTATGCATTAGATAAAAAAGATTACTGGCTGAAAGTAAAAATCGGCTGAATAAAACTGACTTGGTGAAAAAAAAAACAAATGGCGCGCATTTTGTACCAATGTAAAACTTTGATACTTCTTAGTTACCAAATAAAAAGGTAAAAAATCATGGAAATTGACAGCGATAGCGATATGAATTCAACTCCAGAAAATATAAAACAGCTGCAAATGAAGTTGTTAATAACCTTTAATAACTGCACTTTTAATAATTGTATGTTTGAAGGGAAGTTGAATTAAACTTTGTTTCATTAACTTGAGTTTTTATTTTGAGTAGGTATATTTTGTCAGGGTAGTTGAAAGAAAAGCAGATTACGCACCTCGATAAAGTGAGTAATTAATGCACTCGTGATAATTTAGTGCCCTCTCATGCGCTCGGGCACCAACATAACACTCGTGCATTAATGACTCACTTTGCGCTCGATGCAACAATCTACTATTGACTTGAACAGGGGCTGCTGTAGTGAAACATTTCTTAGAAACATTTTTTGATTTATTGAATGAACAAGATGGCGTTAGTTCTGCTGGGCTACCATGACGTCTTAAATCAGTATTGTTTTACTCTTATTCCAGTGTGGGAAAGAGACGGAGTTATACAGTGTACGGTGTGTACGGTGTCTAGCGCCATTTCTTTCCCACACTGAAAAAGGAGTAAAACAATACTGCTTTAAGACGTCATGGTAGCCCATCTGATCTTAGGCACCCGATAAAATATCTTTGTAAGTACAGCTATAAAGGTGTCGTTGTATTCACAGTGCGGTCAGTTTGCTTCATAATTTTATATTGAAAAGATCTAATAGTGTGGCTAAAAAACAAGTTAAAATACATAGGTAATTACCAAAGTATAATTAGGGAATACTAATTACTTATCACAGGTTTAAAATTATCATGATCCCCCTTTTGAAAATTAATTCCCGCATGGCATAGGGACTTATATACCTTTCTCATTTTCTCTGCCACGGTTAAGAAACAGAGTTATCCTAAATTGGATACAATCTGTCCAGGTAAACCATAATAGTAAATATATTTCATAAAAGCTTAGCCCTCTAAGCTTTAATACATTGCTGCATTTCTATGTACCTATAGGTACATACTTGCAATATGCATCTAACAGTAACAAAATTAGACGCGCAAGAAAACTTCCAGCCAGCTATTTTTATGAATAAACGGATTTAATAAAGGCAGTATAAAAATGGAATTAAGCTTGCTAAAGCATTTTACATAAAGTGATATTAACTCTTTCCCGGGCGTAATAAAAATGTCTTAGATTGAGCACGGCAGCGCATTCGCATCAACCAATTATATGGGGAGCGGCATTACTTGGGTGTTCTGCACCTAGAACCTAGATGTAGTTGAATACGAGACATTTTGCCGTTTTATGATGTGCAGACGCCAGTGAGCTTTATTACAAAGATCGAGATACCGTCGCTCCAAATTCTGAGATGTTTCTTACGGAGTTGCAATACGGGCTGCCGGATGCATCCATTCGAGAGCAGTATTTGGGGAAATAGGTAAGAGGGGAACGCGGGCCCGAAAGTCTAGCGTTTGTAAGTGCTGGTGATAACGCGAACTTGACGAGCTCCTCGACCCGTAATAGTGTAGGGTAGGAACCTTAGAATTTGCTATGTAGGTAGGTACTTCTTTTTTATGGTAATAAGGTTACGATAAATAATAGACTGGAATGGTTGAGCATATTAAGTATGTTTTACAATAATCGGTAGGTAGGTACATTTTCTAGCTAGAATGCAATAACAAATTATTTTTTCATGAGGTCTTATTTCCATTTGAATTGTAATTACAGCATAAAACTGAATACTTGCTCGTTTCAGCCTAATAGGTTAAATACACTGTGTAATATACACGTAAACCTTAAAGCGATGCAATAAGAGCCATTTTTAGAGCAAGTAAATAAACAATGATCTTCAATGTTAATAAATACATTTCTGTAGCCTTTGTTTATGAGAGCAAGTAAAATAAATGAAGCAAAGTTCGATTCGGAATAAAAAATCCGAATCGAACTTTGTTTTTTAAAGTAATAACAGAATAAGCAGCAACAGTCTGATTAATTAGTTCGAATCGATTGTTATTTAGTACGGCCAATACAAAATTAATGAGACAGTAAAATTTGTATACAACAGTGGGTACAAAGGATCTAGCAAGATAAACAGTTGATTGTGGCCTACCTAATAAATACGACGGTGTGTCTTGCGGCGCAATCTACGACAGAAGGATGGCCAACAAACAATATCTAAGTTTGTGTCGCTTTGTCGTAATATTTGCCAAGATTCCGAAAGCCCCGGCAGAGTTTGAGCGACCTCCTCGAGCTTATTACTATTTGTGTTGCCAAGATTCCCGTCTCCTACGTTTTGTGACGAAGGTATCATTCGGCGCTCCATCTAGCAAGGAGCGCCGAAATGTTCTTTCCGATGCCGTGTATTCCAATATGACTAAACTTAAAAGTTCTCTTGCACCTCGAAAACAATACAGAACGTATCATACAAAAAGGGAACTTGTTTAAAAAATAGAATTTAAATAAAAGTTGGTCGCCATCGCGTATTATGACGCTAAGTAATGGCCATAATCTTCCCGCTACATAAAAAAGCCTCAACGAAAGCTCCCATTAAACATCTCCCGAATATAAAATATACGGAACGCACGTAGTACCTACTTACTATATAAGTCTCGTTCTCTTTATTTCGCTACATATCGGGTGTTGGAATGAACGGCATGTGTTTACGTCACACTAAGTAAGAATAATGGGCGCTCATAAATCAGTGGCATCTTCACGTCGTTTTGAATACTCACAAAAGATGTCAACTCGTAGTTAAGTGCGACTCCATTCGAGACAAACGGCACGAGCAACCCCAATTGTATTATATGTTATTTAAAATACAACAAAGGTTAATTACACTTTCAGTCTGCTTTGATAAAGTTACGGAGTCATATCACAATGCTACGCCGTAGCCTTATGGCTGCTGCTTGCTGTAGCGGCGTAGCACTACGACGTAGCATTGTGGAAAACGGTCAAACAGTTTGACAGATAATGTACTGAAATATATTACAAAGTTCGCTGTCTGGTCTGCTTGTATTGTAAGATTATGTTTCAAATATGTGATTTTGATAAAATAATTTGATAATTTTTGTCTTACCTAACCTAGTCCTACCTAAAAAAAAACATTTTAACCAGTCACGTAACATTGCCCAACATCCATTTCTATTTCAAAATACTACAGCTGCAATGTGACCGTGTGTCCGGTGATTACGAGTACAACATCAACTTTTGAAGCGCCGATCCGGCTAACCGTCGGTGACACCTATCAAATCAATGGCAGCGTAGTTCGCTTAACGTGAACTGACATTAATCGAGAGAGATTCAATTTTAGGGACACACAAGCATGAAATGTCCAAGGTTCACAATTCTCTTGTTAATTAAATTATATTCAGGGACCTGTGTATATTACACAGTCAATTGGAAGATTTGTTACGAAATTATGAAAAGTCAGGCGCTTCCCATTAAAAAATAAATCGTGCCGTTTTCCCTTAAAGTGTCTTTCTATTCTGTGACATCATCTTTTCGCAATGACGTCGCAAAAATATTTTTTCTTTCTTAAAATTATTGATTACATTTACCTTTACCTAAATATTTTTTTGTGAAATAACTTAATGCCAAGTGATAGAAAGTGCATCGATACTAAAAATCGGAGACACAGACAAACAACAGAAGTTTCAAGAAATGTTAATGAAATGAACTATACCACCTCTGAACAATCGCGATTCTTAGATAATTGTGTGACGATTTTGTGTTAGTAATAAAATATTAGTTCTTCTAGTGAGCAAGCTCGTTCGATTCCCAATTCATCATAGACTCAAAGCTCACTCACGGACTGAAAGCTGACCCGTCCGCTTCGGCTTCCATCCTAACCGGATGCAGCTTATTACAGGGAGTGACTGCCTATCTGACCTCCACAACCCAGTCAATACGATACCCCTTCCTAAAACCGATTGCTTACAACTTTGATTCCCAAATTATACGTATAAAAGTAAATGATGGGTTATTTATTGACCATAACGGGGAAAGTTTCGCCGTTAGTGGCACCAAACATTAGATACCTATTAACGAAATTTCCTTATAAGTAAGTAATACCTTCAGCAACTATATTTATACATCTTCTGACTTCGATATTTACGGCCAATATTTTACTTATATGTTTCATATTTAATGTGTATTTGCTTTCGAATCTACGAGGAGTTGACAATATTCTGTATCATAAATATTTCCAATTACTTTGGTACTTGTCGTTATTCAAGCAGTTTTATTAGCTTTGTTATCGCAATTTGTGTCGAAGAGGTTGTGGAAAATATACTTGCAACTAAAACATTAACAATAAAGCTGTATTGTTAAGGCGTATATAAAAATTGCAAATAAGTCATGTCATAAGTCATGTTGCTCTTTATGGTGTCGGACGTAAAGAATAGCACCATCCCATATCTTCCCGTGGGTGTCTTAAGAGGCGATTAAGGGACTTGCTAGAGAATGGGCAGCAGCGTTCTCTGTGCTTTAGTAACAAACGTACTGCGATCGCCAACCCGCCTGCCAAGCGTGGCGATTATGGCAAAACTCCCCATATGTCAATGTGGCGACACTTGGGGAAGGCCTATGTCCAGCAGTGGACGTCTTTTGGGCCGAAATGATGATGATGATGATGAAATGAGTCATGAATAAAGTAATTGAACAACATTTACATATATCACACCTGTAATCCCTGAAACGTTAGGCAAAATCTACGTACTTATAGATGGTCCACATTTCGCTAGTTATATTTTGGCTCCATGTAGGAGCTCGTGGCTAATAATAACAGCCGCACGGGTTGATCTTTAAGGTTAAGCCGTGCTTGTCGAGATTGGTCCGTGGATGGGTGACCATAATTACATACCAAGTTTCCTCCGTGCCTCGGAAAGCACGTTAAGCCGTTGGTCCAGGCTGTCATTTGTAGGGCTTTGGCAGTCGTTACGAGTAGTCAGAAGCCGAAAGTCAGACATCCAGTCTTACCAGGGGGTATCGTGTTACTCAGTTACGGGGTTGTGGAGGTCAGATAGGCAGTCGCTTCGTGTATAATATTGGTACTTAGCTGCATCCGGTTAGACTGGAAGCCGACCCCAACATAGTTTGGGAAAAAGGCCATCAAGATGGTGATGACAATGTTATAGGGGGTGAGCTTATTGCCGTCAATCATGTACGTCCTGACTCTAGGCGGTTACTTAGAAATTCCTGATAGAAATACCCAATAACACTTTGCCAGATCTGGGAAACAAAACCCAGGACCCCATGCTCAGCGACCAAATGACCAAAAAGAAAGTCACGAATAAACTCATTATAGATCAGTTTGTTCGTGATTCGGCTCAGCAACTGACCATCATACTGCCCAAAAAGCCGTTCTATAAATGGCTTAGTAGGTTTTTCGGCCACTGAGTTTCGTCCGATCCGGTCGAAACATTAATTTCATTATTATTAATATTTAAGCAATTAAATTTTCAATTTAATTTTATTCACAAACAATTTACAATGTGTTTGAAATAACAAAAATAATAATAAAGGCTTACTATAAATGGAATGGACTATTTACAACGGACACTTAAAATTTTCCTTTTTGTTATGTTTTCCAGTTTTTCATCATAAAACGTTTACAGCGGGTCCGCGGCAATTCGTTTGCTAAAAGAAAAATGTCCGGGGCTCCTGCATGTAGCTAACTGGGATTAAGAGTTGAAACATTGCGGCAGGACATAATAACGGACTTATTTACTGTGCAACTGTGCAATTTGTTTGTACTTCGTAAGCAATAATTATTAGGACTGCATTGAGTGCCGAGTTGATTGGCTGATGAATGAGTGATTGTGAAATTGGCGTGCTATTTGATTTATCTGATAGGCTAATGCTAGGTGCTGCTGCTAGGGTGGGATTGGGCGGGCCATGTTTGTAGACTACATCAAGACGGCCGACGGACCAGAGTTGTCACGCAGTAGGTGCGATAAGACAGGCGTCGTCGTCGAGGGACGCTGTAGTGACCATTTTGAGGTATTTCGGGGACATTGGCAGAAGAAAAAAGCACATAAGAAAAAGTAGAAGGGTAAGGGAAGACCTTTGCCCAGCTATGGGACGAAACAGGTTGACATAAAAAAACGTAGGTAACCTTATGCTGTTTAGTTTATTCAACATTCCAAAAAAAACATTCCTTTAAAACATGAACAAAAAAAAACGTCACGTTAAACTAAATCAACATAAATTAGAAATGAAACAAAAAAATGGGTAACCATTAAAGTGAAAACAGCCAACAAAATGAAAAATCATTCCGCCAAACCGTCTGTAACCGGACGGATATTCTCAAACTTCCTATCTTGAACAATGTTGTTCTGATCTCCGCTTACTGCGATCGATCTCTGAAGTAATCGCAATCACAAAACTTACAAGTCATCTCCAACAACTTTGTCCTATTTTGAAACAACGATACATCTCCCAAATGTTCTTTTAGTGACACGACGTTGAAGTTTAAACACAATTGTGTTTCTGTATTGATCTATTTTCAGCTAGGAGATGCGTTGTTTCGTACGAAAATGTTGAGCATAGGTTTTTTTATCTAGACTAATATTATAAATGCGAACGTAAATCTCTTTATTTGTTACGTTTTCACGATTAAATGGCTGATTGAATCGTAATGACATTGGCAAGGAGATAGATTATATCCTGGGGTGGACACAGGCTTTTTTTTTCACACATACCCTTCAAAATTTTCAGGGGAACAAAGTCGCAGGCATCAGCTCTAAATATAAATGTATTCCTTACTAAAATCTTACATTAAATCATTCACAGACAGACATCGGGATCTGAAAGCTCGAATTGTTGCACATGAGTTGCTTTTAAAGGAAATGAGAGTTTGTACGGTATTCCCCCATTTTTGGCGGTAGACAATCCCATCAGCCACACTATTTATAGTGTTATAAAATTAAACAGCAATATAATTCTATACTGGAATCGGTACTTATTTGTGATTAATAATTTATGACTATTGCCGTATTTTTGGCAATTCCATTGGAATATTTGTTTTATTCTTAAGGCAATTGAAGGTATACACCACTGCTTTATCAATAAGATCATCAAACGAATAAATAATTAAACATTTATATATTGGAGTTAAACACAAAACTCGGTTTTGTTTTCTTGCTCACACTGAATAGTATCTATCATAGTTTTAAGTAAATTGCTCTATTCTTAGCTTTTCTCCCAAACCACCGCCATATCGCGAACTTAAATCGAGGCCTAATTCCGTCGAGGCCTCGCAAATTACAAGCACCAGGCCTCTCACATAAATCCAACCTTTTCAAGTTAATAAAAATGATTTAAGCACGCATTAAAAGGATCTTTTTCCCGCTGAGAACACGGAATTTATAATGGTAATAACTTCGCCGATTGTCCCGTAATTACGTGTTGTAGCTACATAGAAATGTTCCCTGCGATACGCTCGCCGGCGAGGGTTAACATTTACAAAAGACCTGATAATTAAAATCGTTTGGAAACAAATTCTGCGGTTATGACCCTTGCGAAGCATTTTAATTGCGCAGATTAATAAATTAATAATAAACATATTAAAGTACTAATTTCTTAATCTAAATTAATTACTAAACATAAAACTAGATAATTAAAACTAAAATAACAACAAATTATAAAAGGGCGTCAAAAAACTCCTCCTCAACGCTGCTCCTCAAGCTGGTAACGTGCCCAAGAGACTGGCGGCGTTGCCACGTTGAATGGCAATACTTAGCCTCTGGCCAAAGTAAAACCCAGCCCTTGGGTCACGGGAAGCATCAACTAGGCGTTTCTAAATTTCCTTAAAAAGGCTGTGAGCACTCGGACCCCACGGCCCCAGAGTTTCAACCCCAAACGGCTCGAAGATATAGTTACCACAAAGGTTACTAATAATAAACTAATATTAAACTATCATAAATTAACATAAATTAATATTAAAGTTGCATTAGGCACAAACAATAGTGGGTTGGTTATGTCGTGGGCCGTAAACCGGAGAGATTGTCCCTCGGAAATATCTGCCATCAAGAAAATACTGCCGCCCGTTCATTGCACGAGTACTTTGACTTGCTTTAGTTGGTCTTATTGAAAATTATTGTGGGTTACCCATCTAAAGAAATCTCTGAAAAGCCCTAGATATTTACTGGAATGCCTGCAATTTATAAGGATCTACTCAAAATCTTTTAAGGTTAGAGGGCTTCCTAAAAACCTAAGTAACTTCTGGAACTGATATCTACCATCAGCAATCATTTTTAAATTACATTACGGCAGTTTACAGCCCAAATCCACGAATAACTTTCCTCGCAGATAATAATTCAGATGGGTCAGCCGCAGATTGAAAGCGCTCCGATAACAAATGACCCTCATAATGCGCTCGACATAAATTCAACAAGGTAGGTAAGTCCAAATCACTGTCAATCTCTAATGACAATACCGTTTGTCCTCCTGATGGAGCAATTAATTTCAAGTTTCGACTTAAAACTGATTTGATATTATAGTGTTTCTGAGTAGAAAGAGAACACACATAACAACTTGCATGCATTAGTATTGGTTGGTATGTCATCTTCTGGGTTGAGAATATTGATAGAAGTTGTTGTTGTTTTTTTTTGTGATTATAATTATATAAATACTAGCTGACCCGCACAACTTCGTCTGCGGCATATAGACATACGCATACGCAGACTTTTTTTTTGAGTTTTTTTTAAAGGTCTTGACAGACATTCACTTGTAAAAGAACATCGAGCATTCGCCGTTTTTAAATTTGTCGAACTGAACAACGAACAGAGCCAAGCCTAGAGCCAAACATCGCTACGAACATTTTCATGACCTATCTCGCGAACGCTCTATTTGATACTCGTCAAAAAAATATTCTTCACGAAGATGTCAGGCTCGGCAAAAAGTTCGAAGCAAAACTGTTCTTCCGCTAGAATGCTCGCCAGAACGCTCGATAGAATGCTCGCTAAAACGCTCTCGTTCTTTTTTCTGTAATGAAACACTCGCAAGAATGTTCAATACAAGTAAATGCTCAAGTTTATCAGCACCTTAAGAGACACAATTCTGTCATACATGATGCGTAACTTTGACCTTTTAGGCAGCGCACGCAACAGAAGCTCTCAATATGAATAAATTTTCCTGTTATTGCAACATTTTTCATTGATGCTGCGCTCCTATTGGTCGCAGCGTGATTTAATATAGCCTACAGCCTTTTTCCTCGATAAATAGGCTATCCAACACTAAAAGTTTTTTTCAATTCTATCAGTAGTTCCGAAGATTAGCGCGTTGAACGAAACAAACAAACAAACTCTTCAGCTTTACAATATTAGTATAGTGTAGATACATTTGTTACAGTCGCAAATCAATTAATCATCATCATTCAACATGTTACTGACCTGTGAAACGTAAGAAAATTCTGTATTTCGCTCCCTTTCCACAAGGAGTTGCAGCAAACAATGTATGCTATCCAATTTAAAATGAATGTAATAATGCTCCGTGTTATAAACTGTAACGAAAATATTTTCGTTCCTCGACGTATGAACGTATTAAAACTAAATGAGATTTTGAAACTAAATTATGAGAGAAGAATGTTATTTTCATATTTGCATAATCTTCCCGTTATGAAGATGAAATTCACACAACGATGATTTTTGCAACCTTTCGGAGAACATGAATTATAGCATAATTAGCCATTATATAAGCGACTAAGTACTCTTACGATGTTGATGATGTTTTTTATGGTTGTTTTTGCAGACTTTACCGGTTTTCCAGACAAAACATTGATCTCTTCAAAGTTTGTGTGAATCGGTTTCTTCTAGGCAAGCGTGTTCCACCTTAGGCCGCATCATCGCTTTCATCATCATCATCATCATCATCATCATCATCACTTTACATCAGGTGAATTGCGACCAAACGTAACCGTATTTAGTATATTTAAAAATAAATAAAAATGCCAGCATTATTATACATATATGTTTACATGTGCGCGAGGTTTCTGCTTTCCATAATTTTTATTTTTTATTTAATGAATAAAATCATCCTAAGTTTCTTGCTTTTTCTCAAAGTTTGTTACTGACGAAGCTGGGGCACCCGAACCAGATGGGTCAGCTTTGGTTTGAACCGGGGGCAACCACGCGCGATCCGAGCGAACGGTGCCACGGCAGCGGCCTCTACATAAAATTTATCGCAGTTATTTTGCTATTTAATTAATTAAAAAAAACACTGACACCTTATTTTTTTTCTGCTCATTTGTTGTAATAGCGTCAGGAAATCAAAAAGGGAATTATTGGAGTTCAATTAAATACCTACATGTCATTCACGATAAACAAATGAAAATACATTTTCATTTAAAACACTAATACCTATACGATACACATAATGATTAAAATATTTATTTCATGATTTAAAGCTTTATAGCGTTCGTAATGTTCAATCAGTCCTCTATAGACTTGATCAGCGTCCGATAATAAACTGAATAGACACTCTGTAAAACCCTTTCACCGTTAGGGGTAAATTACCGGGATAATCTGTGGGACGCAACAAAATATGGTGCCGTGCATAATGTATTTATTGGTATTTTTGCTGATCTATGATTAATATTTCTAACCAAGAAAATGTTGTTTGATTTTTATCTCTGAATGAATACGAGACAAAGAAGGCTAGGGCCTGAAATAAAGGTTAAACTTGCAAAAGAAAAAACATTTTTCGACAAATTGTTAGGCAAAATTCATTTACATATGACATGAGGACTTGCTCCAGCCGCTTGCCTATAGAGAAGCTCTAAGCGAGCCTCTCTTAAGGCAAGCGCTCGCTCGTCAGAAAATTTGTGCTTGCGACACTGGCGTTAGGGAAACCCACCGTGTAGTGAGCTTGCTTGATGTAGTGCAAGCTAGGTGACTGGTATGATAGTGGCTTGCCTTTGCCAGCCACTATGTGACTTAAAATAGTTTAGGGACGTCCTCTCTCTAGGTTAGGCTTGGCTACAGATTTGTATACTGTGACTAAAGGTTACACGAAAATATACGGCGCGGACTTGGCCATATTTATTTTGATTCGCATAAAAGATATGATTACGGCTTGTCATAGCGGTACCGCTAATAAATAAGAATATATTAGTGGAACTTTTGTGACTGTGACCAGTAATTCTAAATTCGACAGTCAATTTCAGCCATGTTCCATGAGACCTAAGTACACCACAATTTTAAGGTCGTACTTGATATTATGTTGATGAATTATCACAAAACCAAACATCCACGAACGACTAATAAAAATAGAAAAAAAAAACAAAACCAATATCAGGTGGAAATAATGAAAAATATCACTCAAATAATCGCGCAACATACATGGCGGTGATTTGGATGCCCCGCAAAAAAAGGCATCTCAATTTTACGTCATTTCTCCGGCTACCTTGTAAAACCAATTCACAGTACTAATTTCAGTAACATAGTAAAAGTATATCGCATCCTAACCTATATGCAACACTTTTTCAAACATTTTAGGCTCATAATCAATTATAACACTAGCTTTCCTGACCTCAATGCCCGCAGTGAAGAAAAGAAACCTACCAGTACTAAGTACACAACTTAATAGAAAATATTTTCAGTCGACCCACTTGTATATAAACTACGGCAAAGAGATACGAAGAAAACAAACTCGGAGACAGAACTGAATCTCATTAGAGGAAAGAAACCCAGTTGACGTCAACATCGTTTTTTTTTTTGTAAATCAAACACTTAAAAATTCGGGTGAATACGTGAATAGCCAGTAATAAATAGACCAATGGTGAACACAAAAGAAGCACCTTTCAGCGTACTCAACGTTTATTAATCTCGGTTAAAATTCTTGAGAATCCTTGACCGAGATGTTTGACGCTCGGAGTAAGTCGATCAGCACTTTATCCCTCCGAAGTTCCTTGTGTACCCGCGTAATTGCCTGTAATATTTTAATAATCCTCTGAGATAACAATTTCTTCGTAACGTGACTCTTTTAGGGTAGATACCCTAAACAGATATAAAACGAATAGCAGTTCCTAGTAATTTCACGTGATTATGCGAACATGATATTAAAGGTTTATGTTTTTGGTTTATTTTGTATTTGGAGTTGTGGACTTTAGGAATTGTTATGCCTGGCATTTTCGAACAAAGGTCGTCTTCGGGAAATTCTGAAGCCGTCGAAAATAGAGTATTATAAAACTAGTTTATACGCACAACACCACCCACGCGACGTGGTTGGGATTTTTCTTGTTGTAACTTACACTAACAATGAAATAAAACGCTACTTTCTAAGCATAAATTTCCATTCATAAAATTTCCTCTGATAAAACTTAGATACATTAAAGAAGCGTGTGCTTTTGTACAAAGGTTGAATAAACGAATACATTTATTCATTCATCCTCTTGCCATCATCACCCTGAACCTCTTCAGGGTGAAGCAACTCTTCAGGGTGGGTGATGCATTCCCTTCCACTTATGATAACAGAACATCACGCTTGTAATCCCCAAAGGGTTAGGCAGAGGTGTATCTAGTAGTACTCCCACATTTCACCAGTTATGTTTAAGTCCCATGTAACAGGAGGCGAGCCTATTGCCATCAACCGTGCACAAATCCAGACTACGTGGATGCTACAGAAAAACCTGATTGAAAAGCCCAATAACAGGTTGCCCGAGCCAGGAATCCACTTCATCAGCATTCATCATCATAATTTCAGCCCAAAAGACGTCCACTGCGGGACATAGGCCTCCCCCAAGTGTCGCCACATTGCCATTTTGGGGGGTTTTGCCATAATCGCCACGCTTGGCAGGCGGGTTGGCGATCGCAGTACGGTTGTTACAAAAGCACAGAGAACGCTGCTGCCCATTCTCTGGCAAATCCCTTAGTCGCCTCTTACGACACCCACGGGTATGTATGGGATGGTGCTATTCTTTACGTCCGACACCATACAGAGCACTTCATCATCCACTTCATCATCAGCCTATAATGTTCCCACTGCTGGAACACAAGTCTCTTGTCTATGAGAGGGAGAAATCCACTTATCCTATTAAAAATACGCAGCAACTCATCGATAACCCACATTGTTGCTGCTCTTCTTTATAGATTTCACAGTAAACAGCCTTTGAGCAACAAAGGACTCCTCGGAAAAATACAATCATCATGAATCATTACGCAGCGTATGAAAGAGGGAATAATAAACCAAAATAATATTGTGAAAATGCTTGCCTTTCGAAAAATGAATACTCCACTCCATGAAAAATGTAGGCTCACCCTAATTTATGGAAAATTCTGTGGGTGATAAGACTCCTTTATAATAAATAACAAATTCTAATGAGATTCCTTAAGTTCGAATTACATAATAGCTGTGCCCTGCGATTTTACGCCTAAGGGTCGTTCGTAGCACTATTTAAATAACCTATAACCTTCCTAAAGCTTTGGACTATGAAATGCAAAAAGGTTTTTCTTAAATCCTTTTCAAATCCGCCAGTTCCAGAGAATAGCACCTTCAAACAAACTCTTCAGTGTTATTATAATAGTAAAATAGATAACTTATCCTAATATACATTTAAAATATATAAAAGTTAGTTTATTTCCCTCTCATCACCTGTCCTATAGAAAAGCAGGTAATTTACAGCCGCGTCCCTATTTTAATTAAAGGGGACTGTTATTTCAACACCAATGAAAATGTTTAGGTCGACGATAGAACCTATTTGGTCGAGATTCAAATAAACAATCAAACAGAATTCGAATGGAAAAGTATAAAAGTAAACGATACCTCTCTCCTCTGATCTTTATGGTGTCGGACGTAAAGAATAGCACCATCCCATATCTTCCCGTGGGTGTCGTAAGAGGCGACTAAGAGATTTGCCAGAGAATGGGCAGCATCGTTCTCTGTGCTTTTGTAACAACCGTACTGCGATCGCCAACCCGCCTGCCAAGCGTGGCGATTATGGCAAAACCCCCCTTCTTGGGGGAGGCCTATGTCCAGCAGTGGACGTCTTTTTGGCTGAAATGATGATGATGATGAAACGATACCTCTTAATTGGGAACACCCAAATACTCCGAAATATTTTATTCCGAATTTCAATGATCCGAGTGCCAAAAGCCCGAATTTCATAATACCTAAGAATTATAATGCCTATTATTGAAAATCACGAAATTTATTTTGCCGAAAGTCGTAAATGCGATTTGTTAGTTTTCCGATTTTCATACGTTTGAAGAATCAGATGCTGGGTCGATGATTCTCGGTCCGAAAATCGACATTCCGATTTTCAATACTTCGAATAAACTAAAAGTCAACATGTTGTGCTACAAAATTTAGTGACAGAGACGAATCGCTGCAAAACCGACCGCGGTTAAAACCATCTGCGACGATAAGCTCGCGTGGGGCCGCCCAAACCCCGCAGCGCCGGTGCTGTGACAGAAATAATGCTGGCTGCATGTTGCATGCCTGCTTGCTTGCTGCATGCCTGCTTGCATGCTTGCTTGCATGTTGCATGCATTGTGTTTATTTGTCTTGCTATTCAATATTACAAGACGTTTTTATTCCGGAATTGTATTAATCGTTTTTTTTTTAATAATAAGAATTCGTATTTTTGATGTTTCGAATTATCATTAAGTCGGACTTTTTGTTATTCGATCTATTGAAACTCGGTATTTTGAGAATAGTAATTATAAACGTTAGGAATATAGAAAATTAAGAATTATAAAAATAGTGAGGTTATAAGAAAGAAGAATAAAGAACGTATAATAATAATACGAAGAATAAAGTTGGTTACGATCGAACCCGTATTTTCGTTGAGGGACTTAGTGAGTAGAACAAAACATCACGCCTGTTATCCTCTAAGAGTTAGGCTGAGGTGTACCGAATAGTACCTACACACGTATTTCGCCAGTTTTGTATAAGTCCCATGTAACAATCACGGTGAAAATTCACTAGTTCTATCTAAAAGATTTAGAACTAAAACGGTCAGTGCTGCAGCAACAGTAAATACCGCGAGGCTAACACACACTGTATGGAATTTCCAAGCGTACAGCCGCCAGCACGGCTGATCGACTGCCAGTGTCAACACGCACCAAACCAGAGGGACGAACCGCGCTGTTAGTAGATAATATGTATAGCGTGACAAAGCCTGGCCCGCGGTTATTTTATTGGATTCACACGTCGAATAAAAACAAAAAGAAGCCGCACACGTGTGCCACATTCGATGGCAGTCTAGGTACTTAGCTAGATATAGAATATTTTGCATAACATGACATCACATCTTCAATCCTCAAAGGACTAGGCAGTGTAGCACCTAGTACACCCACTTTTTGCCAATTATGTTTAAGTCCCGTGTATTAGGGGTCTATTGCCATCAACCGAGCACAAATTCAAATTCCGAGCTGGTAATGAAATATTCCCATTGGATAAACTCAATTATAATTCTTTGCCTAACCCGGATATCCGATCCAGGACCCCGTGCTTAGCAGCGCTTGCCACTAGACCACTGAGTCAGTTTAGAGTACACCAAAATCGTAACACAGCCTCTTTATTAACTAAGAACAATGTACATAATAGAATGCTGAAAAATCTATATAAGTTGAGCATTCATGAAAAGGTCACTGCATACATAAGGGAGCCAATATGAGAGCACTGTCGGTGGAGAGCTCGTTGTTACGTAAAGTAGTAAGTTTACGTTAGCGGGGTCCAAAGCCTGGCATCGAATTCTCTCAGCCACTTACATACTCTTATATACTTTTCCTTACCTTATGGCTGACAGATTCCCTCAAAAATTAACGTAACTGAACGCTTATTAATATTAAATTGAGTTTCACGGTACTTGCTTCAACATTATTAGATTTTCAAGGGTGAGTTGGAAAATGTTATCTTTTATCAAGATTTTGTCTTAATTGATAATTAGTTAGATAAATAATATCGTGTTAACGTGCCGAATTTTTCAAGGAGAATGGGCGCTTATGTGATGATCGTGATATAAGCAGATTTCCCCGCGAGATCCCGGTTGCTGAAAATTATGTTCTTTGTTTGGGATGGGCAAATATTTTCATAGACTGTTCCACCCCGTATTGATGAGACAAATAGCGACAATAGATGTCGATAAATTATTGAAGATTATTTTATGGATTTGTTTACATTACATACCGAATAGAAAAATGAACTGTTTGGTTAAAATATCATTATCATCAGCCTTCAGTAGCCCTCTACTATAGGCGGATAACCAATCGCAAGATATTCAACTTGATTTTCGGAAAATTTTATCCACGATGCGAAGATCCGCACCTCCCAGACTGACGGCGACCTTACGTTTACGAATTACAGTCTCTGCTTAAGAACACGACGAACAAACTAACTATGGCTTAAAAATTTAAATAACAAACAATAAATTGAAGGAACTCTAACGAGTAACAAATCAATTATAAACGATATCAAACGATATTGTTCGATTCCAACAACATTAACATAACAAAGCTGGGTTGCTAGGCAAGGCGACTAAACCGACTTATCGTATTTATTTGCAAAAATATTTATGTTGATTCAATTGATCCTGGAAATATCGGATATAAAAATGGAATAGCTATCAGCCGAATACAGTTTTGATTCTTTTTCTCTGGGACTGGTACCTAAAACCTTTAACCTATATCACAAAGTCACAAACGGATGCGTCACTCACAAATTACTGACAGATTTTCCATTTGTAACAAATCAATCACATTCAAAACATCGTTGAAAGTTTGAAACACGGATTTGTCTGAACGTCAGGAATTTAAACGGAAACATATTATGGTAAGAAAGCTGTTATTGAAAGAGAAAACCAGGACCGTTGTATTGTTACCTTTATTGGACTAGCTCTTAAGGTAACTAGAACACGGCAGGAAAGTATAAAGTTTTTTTTAATAAATTTAATTTCCATAGTGCCAGTGCGAAAGGAAAAAACTACTGTCTCCTCTCATTCATGGCTTTTTTTTTCGTTTCGTAAATCTATCAGTGATGCAAAAAAAATCTTTTTGTACCTAAACGCTTAAAATGTGTTCCTATTTTCAACCTGAAAGACAAAAACCACAAACGGAACACAATTCCCTAGCGAGGTGACGTAAAGTTGAATGAAGCTTTCTGCCAAAAAGTTGTGCCAAAAGTTGTTATTGTAGGTAGTACGTCGGGAAGCGGTGCGGCTTCGTGCGGCCGGCCTAGGGTGGAACTTGTGCTGCCTGCGAGCGTATATTGAGCGGAAAGCGACGGGGGCTAGTCGCTGACGTACCCGCCACCACCTTGCTGTCAAACTTTATTCTGTTTTGAAGTTTGGCCTACACTCTTTGTACTCGTAATAACAGGTAAATTGCGACTGGTAACAGTGTTGAAAATATTCAGTGCATGAATGACATTGTCAGGACGCGGTTCGTACACACTTGTGAAATTGTCCGTGGAAATGTATAGGAAAAACAAGATAGCGGCGTTAATTCCGATTATAGCCACGCGTCAAAAGATACATGTGCAACCTTAACAGTTAAGGTAGAAGTGCCTAAGGCAGCGAACGTTTTTTGCTGTTTTTGTGTTTTTTGTTGAACAAAATAATTCGCGACCGAAATACGTATGTATATATGGAATTTTATTCATTAAAATCATCAATACAACCCTTGTAAGTTCATTGAATCCTATTTAATGACGCGCATCCTCCCTAACTAGCGTCCCTTAAACATAGAAATGTTTCACATTCGTCGTCTTTGTTGTAAAAATTGATTTTGCGGAACATTGAATGAAACCTATATATTGTTTGAAAAAGAAGCAATTTCGCGCGTACCTTCCGAAGGCGAGCACTCTTAATAAACATCGGGCACCGGCAAACTGCTGGTGCCGTAATCTCCAGAAAACATAAAAGCTTATGAAAACCCGAGTATCCAGTAATTTTTGTCAATACAGGCGAGTCCACAACGTAATGTTTCAGCCACATTACTGATAGTCATTCATTACCTATAATTTCGTGAAAACATGTTTACTTTTAACGGTCGACATGCTAGTAAAAAACCCTATCTTAAAAGAATTTATAGTAGTGAGTAAATTCATGGTAAGTTAAATATTAATATTGTGGCTATTCTAACATTAATCTGCCTCCATTTTATTACTCTAACCATACCAGCATAAACTAAAAAAAAAACCGGTGTACTTTATCGCTGCAATAATATTATAAAATAACAAAGGAAATATAACATTATAGTCTATCGTCATAATTTTAAAGGATTACTTCGTAGGTCTAGTGGTTGCTAGCGCGACTGCAGAAAATGAGATGCTGGGTTCGGGTCTCAAGTCGAGCAAAAAGTTATTGGGTTTTTTCATCAGGATTTAGTAGCCGCCATTGAGTCTTGATTTGTGCTCGGTATTTTCAATACGCACGCCTCCTCTTATGTACAAACTTGGAACTGAAAACATAAATGGCTCTAATTAACCATTCGGGGATTACAGGCTTGATGTTATGATAATATTAGAGTATAATAAACATAACCTCTTTATGGTGTCGGACGTAAAGAATAGCACCATCCCATATCTTCCCGTGGGTGTCGTAAGAGGCGACTAAGGGACTTGCCAGAGAATGGGCAGTAGCGTTCTCTGTGCTTTTGTAACAACCGTACTGCGATCGCCAACCCGCCTGCCAAGCGTGTGATTATGGCAAAACCCTCCATGTTCTGTCAATGTGGCGAAACTTGGGGGAGGTCTATGTTCAGCAATGAACGTCTTTCGGCTGAAATGATGAAAATGAAACACTAGAAAATATACATGCAAAGGAACAACTTGCGTACAGTTTTGGTTTAATTTAGGTACAGATAATTTCGTTTGAAGTGCATTTGATTGCACGAACTGCTGCTTACGTACGGCTCGTCAAAGCTCAGCAAATATTTTCTGACAGTCGGTAGGAGAGAGCGCTCACCGCTTAACGCCCCTACAACTCATTAATTAATTATACGTAGGTACTCCTGATTTAATTAGCTGGAAGTGCTATCAGTCGGGGCATGCGATTCTGGACCATTTGCATTTGGTTTGATCCTGTTTTTAGGAAGTTTAGTGCGAGCCTGGAATAATGGCATTTTATCCATCTCACATGGCATTGTTCAGGCACATAGTCATTTCATAGTTTTAGGCAAAGGGTCCACGCATGATAAAGATGAACTGATTTTTCCTTATGACTGTACCTTATTTACAATAGGATGTTCTGCTACTAGGACATGACCAGGATGTCATAGGACAATTTACCAATATGTTGCTCTAGTGTCGTTTTGATTAGACATAACTATGTTTTGTTAAGTTTTGTTTGAAGGACTTTTTGATACAGAAGAACCATAGCTTCCTAAATTCATACCTTCTCTCTCCATATTCTGCAAATAGTCCTGCTTTAACCGGGGTTACCCTTGAGTGCATTTGCATATTGCAGAAATAAATAATCGTTGGTTTGTGTCTCATTCCATTTCTTGCAGTACGAGTTGACTGTGGCCTCTCGTAACTCTCCCAAAGATCTGGGACTCCAGGATCCCGAGATAAGTGTAAATCATTTTTGTTGATTAACAGATGATACAAAGATATTTCAAACATCGGATTTCTCTCAGCTACGTAAAAGCTAAACGTACGTCAGTGTTATAATTGCGAAAACATGAATAATTAAATTACTTTCCTTTTGGGCTTCGCCGCAGTCGTATAAAGAACAGCAAGACATTGTTTCGTAATTACCCGCTTGCTGTTCATTAAATTAGATCAGATCTAAACCAAATGTTCAAGGTCAACATGTTACATTAAATTAGTAATATGAGCTATGACCTAGTTATGAATGTTTCAATCTAAATACAAGTATTCCCAAACTGACATATTCTGTATGTTAGTCTGGGAGCACTTGTATGATCCGAGCTCCGTGTATCACTTTTCGACGGGTTTTTCTGCCTGAATTCCGTAGGTATGTCTATTAGGCGAGGGACAGGCACGTTCACAATTTGCGGCTGCGGATTGGCACGAATGGGGCGTGCAATATCAAAGTTGCGGTGGTATATAGGTTCGAATATTGAAATCGATTGCCGAATGACGGACCACCAGTGTTCCGTAACCGCGCAGCTCCGCACCGCAAGCCCTCGCTCCGCTCCGCTCGCCTCCACACTATGATTTGTAATTCAATGATGACTAGTAGAGACCGCAATTCTTCCTACAATCGTCCGTTCTCGACCACGGCGCGCAATAAAATTCATGAGACTGTTGTTACATTCATGAGAGGATTTGGGAAAAAATACTGTGTTAATACGTTTGCAATACACGCGAGAGGTAGATGTTACGAGGGCGTTAGATTATTCATATTTATGGTGACATTTACTGATTTGATAAAATCATAGCAATTCGAATAAATTATAGAAAGCAATAAGGACGGAGTCGCTGGGACTCAAGTTGCTAGGACCAGGCGCGTGTCCGTAAAAGTTTGTCACTAAGCCATGCAAACAGTATGCATAGTTTCATACAATCATGCATTTTATTTGTTTATGAATGAATGAATTTTATTTCGGAAACAAAAGATCCATAGAGTGTTAATAACTTAACATTTAAATACTTATTATCTAACGATAATACCAATTACCCCTCTGCACAAAATGTTTAACAATCGGAGAGCTAAGGCTCTCCGCTACTGTCCTCAGGATGCTGTTGCGACTGTTGTTGAGTTGTTGTTTATGCAAACACATTTGAAATATTTGACATTTTACGTCGTATACCAGTCAATTTTGGCTCACAGTGATTTATCAATTTAAAATGTGTTCACGGGACTAATATTCCTTCTGCTCTGCATGATTCACAAGCACCTTGTAAGTCAGGGACCGGCACAAAATGGCGTCCCTTATTGCGTTAACGTCTAATTTACCTCTCAAGTCTCTCATCTTGGGGATAACTTAATTGACTCCGCGCGATCATTTATGTAAGGAATCTAATAGCTCATGGTAGCGCTATTAAAGCATTGGCCTTAACTTTGATTCGAATTCGACGCCATTACAACCAAGAATTACGGCTTAACGCATGTTTCAGTGTTTATCATAACCAAAAGAGTACTTCTTGTCAATTTGTCCCGGAAACGAATTACCAATAATAATTTGTCAATGGCTTGTGTCCCAGCAGTGGGAACATTATAGGCTGATGATGATGAATTTGTCAAAGACGAGAAACGATTTACAAAGTCAACAAAAGACTATGTCATGTCAGTGTTGCATGCACACATAGTTTTGTCGGGATATTATAACACCTACTAGTTATTAAATGCTTAAAGAGTATACTGTAAATGAGCAATCAGAATACTACCTGGCAGTAGCCTACCATTTTTTTTTAATAGCTCGTGTTTTCAGGGATTTACAGGTAGGTACGATCAAAAAGTTTCGCCATAGGTACATCCCGAGGTTTAGAGCAACCAATAAAATTTTAGACGCCACAAGAGCGGCATAGAAATGACGGTAATTGGGCCAGGCAGGATTTCAGATGCGACGTAACAATGGCGACGGGCAAAAACTGATAAAAGTTGGAAACAAGAATTTCATAAAAGCACTTAAGCGGTTTTTTTAAGGTGTTTTGGTTTGAAGGAGCCTTAAAAATATCGGTTAGCTGAGTGAGAACTTGATGAGAGTGTACGCGTGAAACGTGCAAAGTCAATCGCTGTCGTTTCTTTTGATACGTGAATCACATTACCCATACCCATTCTTTACCCATAATTTTCTTAAATTGCTACCTTTTAAGCTGGATCTGCGAAAGTGAACGCGATCAGCTCTACATTGGCAAAGTATTTCTCTATATAAAGGGAACATGACTCGCTGCTCGGAAACATGATAATCAAATGATGACGTCATAATTACTCATGCTGGAGTAGCTGCACCACGGCTGCGTTGACGATCAAGTTTGGAGCTATTAGATGTAAAACAGAGTGTTAAGTTCCTCGTCGTCCATAGAAAAGGTACTATAATCCAAAGAGTGTGGTGCAATGGTTGTAGGCAGGTTGTATTATATTCTAACATCGCGTTAATTCTGTTTGCGTGATATCGGGTACACAAGGCGACACAACAACCCAACCCACCCGCTATTCAACCCTCTATTCGGGTTGGTATCAGAATGACTGGATCGCAAATTGACCACGTCGCTCTTAGTCCAAATCCCAAAATACCTAAGTCGCAAAATGACTACATTGCTTTTAGTCCACATCTCATAATGTTTCGTTGGTCGCCGTGCGTACCTGACGCGTAGTTCATAGGACACCACGGAATGGCTGGATGTGAACAGCTAAAACTGTGCGAAGCGTTACCTTATAGAAGAAGCCAATGGCCGCTTGATACAGATGAAAATACCCATGAAATATGCAAATTAAATACCCCGTTGAATAAAACGAATCTGAATTTGGTATTTAATATAAATTATAAAACGCAATATCCATAAAAATAGGTCAGTCATAAAAATGTTCAACGAATGGGTGAACAAGGTGACATATGGGAACATCCGCCTGTATCGTGATATTCACTGCACGTCATAAATAAACAGACATCAGCGAGTCTGTTATTTCGTATTGCGCCTGTATATTATTATTACATAACATAACATCTCGCCTATATTCACCGACGGGTTAGGCAGTTATTATTATATCCACATTTTGCCAGTTACGTTTAAGTCCCATGTCATAGGAGCAAGCCTATTGCCATCAACAAGGCACAAATCCTGACTCCGGGCTGCCACTGAGAAATTGCTGAAAAAATGTAATAACACTACGCGCCCTGGATATCGAACGCAGGACCTAACGCTCTGCAGTCTTGCTTGTGACCAGTAGACAGACGAACACGGCAATAATATGCCTTTGTGGTGAAGATAAAGGTATCAGATACATGAAATATCAATATACGTTTGATTAATGAGGCACATTCAACAATCTAACAGTGCTGGAAAAACCGCCCTTAGAGTAAAAAAACTAGAGAGACCTTACTGTAAGGGAAATCGAGCTAGAAAGAAACACATGGCGAGCATACTCTCACCACTCGCTATAACATTTTGGAGCAAGAGGAACGTGGTGTAAAGTTCTTCATCCCATATAGAAAAGGGAGAATCCTCCGACCAGACAGGTGTTAGGTCTGGTGGGCAACTGCCTGACAGTTGATGCCGGGTTTCTCTATATATTCTTAAGTCGATGTAAACTTTACTTGCGCGATTCAGACCATATTAGTTCTTCTGTTTTCTCATAGATGGCGCTGAAGTACTTTTTGTTGTAAGATGCTTTTTGTAGGTCGCCACAACATCATAACCATCTTCTAGGAAAATGGGGAGACATGGCTAGTTCCAGCCACTAGAAAATAATTTAAAACTTTCTTCCTTCATCAATGTAGTCCCAATACTCTCCGAATAAGACGACTGTTGGTGAGACACAAAAAAAAATTACAAGTAAAGAACCATCCCCATAAACCCACAACAACATCCAACTGCAATAATAGTTCAAAAACAAATCACATTCACCATAAACAGAGCCATAACATTCACGTACAAACTATTCCTGTATCATGCATTATTAATGTCCACACGGCGGCCAAACGGTGCCAATTCCTCAGCAAGGTTAGTAGGCCAACAAATGTTTTTTACCACGGACTATTGGGCTTCCAGGAGTGTGAGATTATGTCCAAATGATGTGCTGGTTCCTGGAGGACCGCCAACATTGAGCGCCTCGGTAACCGCGCGGCGTTGCCAAAAGCTAACTGATCGATGGGCTTAGGAATTTGCAAGCGGACTAGAAGACCTATGGATAATGTTTGGGTTAATAATAGGTGAGAATGCCAGGTTGTGATGCAAGTAGGGTTATTATGATATTGTTTACGTTGAAGATGCTAGAGAAGTTTTGCCTTAGCCCGCACATGCGGCTTCCCTGGTAGCTCATAAACGGCACAAATGTGTGGATGTCTCTAACTAATCTCGATCTTATTATTTTTTTCCATTCTTTTTAATCAGATGTTTTACAATAACTCTTTTTCTTATTTACCGATTGTTTGTAAATGTGTGGCGTGGCCTTATAGATGATTGGTAACTGTTTATGTTGTCCTACGTTTTGTAGTAAGCAACGACTTATTGTCGGGCCTACGATATCCTGCCATACTTAAGTACTAACGCTGTAAAATAGAAATATTGTAAAACCAAATGATTTTAAAAGAGTAACCATGGAGTTTTTTGCCGGTTCTTTTGCATAGGAAACGCCCAAACCGAACCGAGCACCTTTTTGTCGACGTTTTATAAGTGCCATGTAGGCCTATGTGAACAAAAATATTTTGATTTTCTTTATATAATCTAGGTCTAGGTGGTCCAGGTACGCCATACGCCAATACTTCAAATAATACTTAGTTGTCCGTGTGCAGAGAGGAATATTCAATTCGTTGCTAAGATGTTTAGAGGTAAAGTTTTTATTTCACGATATTTGCCTCCAAACGCCTCTTTTCACACGTCTTAAGAGCACAATGTTGTTTTATTTCCTATTAATGTATTTGTTATTATTGTTATTAATGTATATGTATGTAAGTACCTTCTCATTCACATATTAACACAACGTATAAAACTGTTTTACGTCCGTCTCGTCACTATCTCTCAGGTCTAGTTGAAAACCAGCGTCGGGCACTAGCTGCTCGGCAGTTTGCTGAACTGGGCCTATTTGGCGCAGCCGTGAGACACACAATATTATATTTTTTATTTTCTGTTTGATTTAAGTTTTTTTATTTTTTATTGTGTGCACTTGTGGCATGTGTCAAATAAATATGTTTTCTTTCTTTCTTTCTTTTCTTTACAATAACTAGGCTATTTAAGCTTCTTAGTTTAAGTGTCCTCTCCCATGAATAACAGTTGCATCATGCGTCGCAAATTTGAACAAAACTCAGAATATACCATATTTATACTATACCTTTTATGAGATGTTGGTTCTTTAATTGATTCGGAAAAGTACCCAAAAGTGTTTGATCGCTGTTTGAACTTGAAGCTGACACTTGTTAAGAAGAACGGCAGTACCGACTGACAGACGGACAGGATGAAACTATAAGAGTTCTATTTGTGACTATGGAACCTTGAAAAGGCACAAGTTGAATGAATTCCAAGAAAGATTTCCCACTGATACACATAAATGTGCCTTTTTGTTAGATACCCAACTTTTTCAGCCTCTTTGAAAGAAACCTTTAGTATTTCTAGTAAATAAACAGTTTCCAGCCCCTACATCTTTCTGCGTCACTTACTTTCCACAATAAAGTTCACCCATCCATCCGTCTGTCAGTCTGTCCACTCGTCCATCTCTCGATCTGTAGGTAATGAAAACGTCCAATTCGAATGTTTTCCACACAACCACAATATGTTCACATGTAGGTAGGTCTTTTATGTCGCATCTCCCAGATGAGAGTCTTCGACTCAATTTACTTTTCACAACAGAATTTCTCAAATAATTTTAGAATACACAAACCTTTTTTAGTAGCTTTCACCAAAAACCATGATCAGACTATATTGTTATCATTGTGGGACACACTCACACACACTCCTCTTTACAAGAGAGAAAGCTCTGAAAACCAATTTCCTTTAAAATCCCCTTCACATTACACAAACCCCTAAAGATGACCTTGCAAAATTGATAGATAACTAGAGCTACATTTCAGAATGATATATAGTAACAGTAACTCCCCAAAAGAGATCAGCAAACGTATCCGTGTGTACGGTGAGTCTGCATTTGTATGCTTGAAGATTTACACGGCTTATCTCAGCTCCCTTTGTGTCTTGTACGGCTTTTCATGAAGCCGCTAGTTATACAAGCCATTTGATCGGAAACAAACTGACGTACTGTATTGATATGAAATATCGTTCTTCAGGTTTACATTGTTTGATCCACATAGTGAGCTCAAAGCTTTCGTAAGCCTTCTAGTTTATTCTTCGTATCAATAATACGAAACTAAATCAGTATTGATATAGAACGAAATGTGGCACGAAACTAATATTTTTGTAGACGATACTTGGATGTCGGTGTTATGTTGAGAGGAAAAGAAATCCAATATGGCGTCGTACAGTCACGACCTCTAATATGTATACACGTAGTAGCTTTTGAAAGTAATATTCTCCTTTTGTATGGTTGGTGATTTTTATACTGTTACTATTTTTCGTAACAGTATAAAATAATATAAATATTAATATAAATTAATAATAATAACAAGCAATCGTTATTCCACGAGAAAAAGTCTTTTGAATGTTACTAAATGTACCTGCACTTATCTATTGGTTTTGGCTCGTAACTATACCTTTATGAGTAAATGATGGATCGGATCGTACTCGCTATTTCATTCTCGTTCATGAGATAGACAGACTCTTTAACCGACTTCTTAAAAAGGAGGTGGTTATTGTTATGACCTTCATAATACCACAATATTTTTACCGATAAAAAACGATACATTGAATCGTTGAAACTATTTTCTATCCGTGTCATGTGTCGACTTTGTAGGATTGTTTTCGAAATGAAAAAAATATTTTTCAATAAATCACAAACATTCAAAATTGTTTTGTTTCAAACGTTTATATTGAATGTGGACGGAGCACGCTATAACAAATATTAGTAGTCGCTATGTTCGACGGAACTAAAAGGGCATGGAACCGAATTAAGCATAGTCAATTAGTCACTCCATCGCCATTTTGTTTTTTTTTTTAATGGATAAAGTACGCTTAACCAAAATATCAAACAGGTATGGTGTTCGAAAGTAATAACGTCGCCGAAATAATATAAGGTAAATATCGCTAAATGAGATCTTTACATCCAAATATCTTGACACTAAGATACTTTAGAGCATCCCACCGATGGGTATTTAGGTTTTTTTCAGTAATATTACCTATATGTTCGACCATGCCAGCTTCCATGGAAATAAATTCAAATCTTTTTAACAATAGTCACTACCAACTAACACACTAAACAAAAAAAAAGCATAAATAAATTACAAAACAGACTTTACCAAAAAAAAAACGAATACAAATCTAATTTTCAATATAACATCCCTACAAAAATAACGCCCACGAAAACTCCGGCCTCCTATCTCTTTTAAATCATAATGTATCGGAAAAGTACGGACAAGAAAATCCCGAGAAACATAAACGCTTGGCTCCAGAACAAAAAAAGAAACATTTAATTTGAAATGTACTTTTTCGAATAAACATAAAAACTTTTGGATGTTCGCGTTTGGAAATGGCAATGTTTTAATTAAACTTGCTTGATGTTGCTTAAAGGGAAGAAGAACTGGAAAAGTTGGAAAGTTGTGCCGTCCAAGGCATTGAATGAGGAAGTCTTCAGAACAGCTACCTCTAGTCTGCCTTTCATACGCTAACTCGCCGAAGCTAGCCCAACTCTGCTATAAAACTAGCCGCTATTCAGCCAGGCTCATCTTGTACCGACCCACCTATTAATAACGAAACACGATTTCTTGGAAACTTGATTAAAAATAAGTAGTTTTATCACAGATTACCTATATTAATGAACTTATGGAGCAAACAGGATAAAATTAGTTTATTTTCGCAATAAAGTGGGTATTTTAAGGAATATTTTGTGATAAAGTGGAAACTTGCGCGTAATCATTTGTAATTACCTAACTTTGAAATTCTACTTAAATAAAAATAAAACTAGGGCAAGAGCAACCCGGGTTTGGACAATTAGGGCTCCGTATCAAACACGATGAGCAGTATTTAAGAAAGGTCACTGGTCAGCCTTAATTACTGTACTGAGCGTAATTAATACTCCTACACCCTAAACTAATACATCAACATCACGAAGTAAATAAAAATACCTTTTAGGATTCCGTACCAAAAGGGTCAAACGGGACCATATTACTGAGACTTCGCTGTCCGTCCGTCCGTCTGTCCATCCGTCCGTCTGTCCGTCCGTCAGTCCGTCCGTCAGTCCGTCCGTCTGTCACCAGACTGTATCTCCGACTGCGGCTGTATCTCTGTGTAACCGTGATAGTTACCAAGTTGAGATTTCTACAGATTATGTTTATCTGTTGCCGCTATATACACCAAATACAAAAAAAAAAGAATAAAATTAATATTTAAGGGGGCTCCCATACAAAAAAAATGTTTTTTTTGCTCGTTTTTATAAATTGAACCCTTCTTGCGCGTTTTTAACTTCGTCTTAAAGTAAACTTACCATTCTTGACTCTTTCTTTTAAGGTTATTTTATGATGATCATATGGATATATGTATTTACTTTGACGCAAAAAGATATGGTCCATTTTCCTTCTGGTTCACTGTTCATATTTTTATAGGAAAATAAAAGGCTTAACGCAGATAAATTTGTTATCAATAGGAGTCGTATAAAAAATATGACTCCATGTAGTCGATGTACTGACCTTATGATGAAAATCTTTCCAAGAAAGGGGATCAAAATACTGATCGCGTGAAACTTTGGTTTTTACTTTTCTATCCATAGACATAATATTGAACCGTCTGTTTGTAATTTCAAAATAACAGCTTTTTATTTAATCCATATGAAAGTTTGTACGGTACATACCAAAAAACCATTTTTTTGTCTGTCTGTTGTTTGTTCCAGCTAATCTCCGAAACGGGTGCATCAATTTTGACGGGACTGTTACTGGCAGATAGCTGGAGTTATAAGGAGCTAATTTAGTTTGTTTCATAAAAAGGATTAGGGTTCCGAGCAAAAAAAATAACACCCCATGAAAATGTTAACAAAATCGATACATAATAATAATTTCTCGAAGACGAAGGTTTGCAGGTAGGTAACAGCTAGTATACATTTATAAATGCGAAAGTCTGAATGAATTTATTTTTGTTACTCAATCACCCTAGATCAGTATTAAATTTGACAGAGAGATAGATAATTGTAGTCCGTATTAGCAGATAGGCAATTTCTGGGTGAATCCGCAGACATAATTTTGCTAGTAATTATTATAAAATACTATCTTCTTCTTCTTAGAGTATCGATGGCAATCTAAATGATGTCGGCCCAGAACTGAGCCACTAGTTTGACGCCCTCTGTAGCGTCCATCAGTTCCTGTAATGAATAAACAGCTGGACACGGCGAACACGATATTTAGTGCCGCATCGTTTGTGGAATAGCACCACATTTCCAGGGCAGAGTCATTAATGAATTTCCACCAGAGCAGGTTTTCCTTGCTGCAACCAACCTGGGTCTGAAGTCTATTTAAAGACTTCCAGGTCAGCCATGGCAACTCATGTCCAGGTGGGAGACTCTCAGCAGGTGGAACGAATGGGTTAGGTAAGGATGCACTACCTCGCCACAGAGATAAAATATATAATAACAAACTATAATGACGGGGGAGCGTGATGAACTTTGCAAGTGCTCCAGTCCCCAGCCAAAGGTAGACGAAAAACACTATGTGGGTTCAGTTAGTAAATATATGACAGATCCCTTTGCCCACCCCAAGACATCCACGAGGATATCCATGTGCAAATAAAAAGGCCAACTATAATGTGCACCGTTTTGTGCCTATGTGCCAAAAATAAGTCACTGTTTATGAACTACAGTCTGATATATACGTACTTATTATAATGCAATATAAATACAATGATAATGCGGTAACTCACGTTACCGCATTATCATTGTACACACCATGACACTTTAATCTATAGATTTCCTGTATAAAATGGCCTCGCTTTGTATGGATTTCTAATACAATGAAAGATCCGCATAAACTGATTTTTTTAACCGACTTCTTAAAAAGAAGGTGGGTATGTATTCGACCAGCATCTTTTTTTTTCATGTATGTACTTATCATTGTACACACCATGACACTTTAATCTATAGATTTCCTGTATAAAATGGCCTCGCTTTGTATGGATTTCTAATACAATGAAAGATCCGCATAAACTGATTTTTTTAACCGACTTCTTAAAAAGAAGGTGGGTATGTATTCGACCAGCATCTTTTTTTTTCATGTATGTACACCCATTCCTCCGTGATTACTGGTCCGATTTAGGTGATTCTTTTTTAATTTGGTAAAGTAAGCTCGCGCTATGGTGATCATCATTCCCTTGCCCTTATCCCAATTTATTTGGGGTCGGCGCAGCATGTCTTCTTCTCCCATACTTCTCTATTACTTGTCATCTCATGAGACACCTCCTTTATTGCCAAATCGTCGTCGTGTTTCCTTGGTCTTCCTCTACTCTTATAACCATCCACATTTATACTCAAAACTTTCCTCACGACATTTTCCTCATTCCTCCGCATCACATGCCCATACCACGACAACCGATTACCACACATCTTTTCAGTCACCCGCGCCACTTTCAGACTTCCTCTTATGTACTCATTGAGAATTGATACTTGAGTAGGATTTGTGTGAGCTACCACAACTAAGGGTAAAATAAAAACTTTATTTTATAAAAAAAAATAAAAGACTTCCATAAAAAGTGGAAAATAACTTTAAACAATATAAAGTGGAAAATAACTGTAGTCGGTGGCAAAAAAGTCTATGAAACAAACAAAAGTCACCAGTTTTTAGTGTTTTTTTTGGAAGTTGATTATTTTTTTCGTACCTATAGCTTGATTGATCGCCTTGCGTAAGCTCACCCTTGCCAAAATCTTTGAAATACTACCTACTCAGCGAAAAAATCACGGCATATAAACAGTCCACTTAAAAAGTTATGTGCCTCTTCCCTGCCGCCTGCCCATTCTTAACTTTTAGGTAGCATAAAAACGAATAAAACAATTTTATCTAGGCAAAGTAGCTCGCTCCAAAGAAATCAAGAAAGAAAGTAATAACAATTTGCATACGAAACTATGTTCTTTGTAACCTGTGCCTTTTGAACTGAAAAGTATGTACTGCCAAGTTTTATAAGAGTGGCTTGCGTTCGATATAGTTAGTACGCTCCAGCACTGACAAATATCTGGAACCAGAAAGCCACCGAGTGCTGGAACTTGGAGCGACGTGCTTCGACTGCCAAGCAACACTACACGGTACACACAGACTGATCACAAATCACTCCATTTTCATATTGAGTGATTTATTTATTCGCGCCTCTACCAACCCCTGCACTAACACAACAGTGAAGAATAAAAACATTCATAATGTTTACCATAACATCGCTACTGTAATCCAAATAGAGATAGGCAGAGCTGTACCTTATATTACATCCATATTTCGCCAGTTATGTGAGCAAGCCTAAAGCTATCAACTGACACGAATCCAAACTCCGTGGCTGGTTCTGAGAAATTCCTAAAGAGAAAACTGAATCGCACATTACCCGACCTGGGAATGCAACCTAGGACCTCATGCTCAGCAGTAACGCTAGCGATGTCAGGTCAACGAGATCGAAACATTCTGATGATACATAAAGTGCGTAAACAGGCTGTTGTTTTGGATCTTCGTCAAATTCAAGGAGGTAACTATACTAATGATTCTGGACCCGAATCAACAATAAAATGGGTACCTATTTAATATTTTCTTTTTTTCTTTTTTACGAAAATCGGTAAGTGTGAACCACCTGTGTTTTAAACGCGGCCTGTCGGATCCTCGCCCTATAACCGCGCTTTCACACATACAAACAATCTCAAACGTTCATTCGATTATTTCCTATTCCCTGAACCAGTGAAGGGGTTTATTCTGAAATAGGTACTGACAAATTTACACAACAAAAAAAGGCAGCGTTTTTAAATAATTAACTAGGTGCCGTAATTTAATTTGATCGTTTATGTCTTTCTTTTGTGACAACCTCCTGAATTTTGACGAGGTTGCAAAACAACATCTTGTATTTGTTACTGTAAAAGCTCAAACAACGATAAATCCTCAGATTTTCCAGTTAAACCTAAGTTACTCTTAACTAACGTACGAACGATGGATAGGCATCCATTACAACTTTATAACTTTCTGGTTACTAGGAGTTGGACGAGCGCCGACGTGATAATTTGGAAAAGAGGGAAACGTGACCAACTTTTAATTTACTTATACACAAGTTTGTACTCGTGAACAGAATACAAGTGATTTACATTTATCACCCAACAAACATAATGTGGCTGTCAGGGTGACAAGCTAAGGGCTGCGGGACTGTTCAAAAGGGCTGTGGGACTGTTCGAAAGAGATACCGTGGCCCTGGAACACAAAGGGCTAAGAAGGAACATGGATGGGTTTTAGTCAGTACAAGTCTGACACTCCCTTCTGCTCCGCCTAGAGCGGGAGGGGTTATTTGATGATTTCCTAACCGAAAAAAAAAAGTGACAAGCTACACAGAACATCAGGCTGCTTCGTTCGTCTTTTGGTACGTCAAGCGGTACTGGTGACCATGAAGTCCTGGAATTAGATTATGAGGTCATTCAAAGTATTATTAGGTTTTTCCATGAACTAGGAGCCACGGAGTCTGGATTTGTGCCCAATTGGTTTCAATAGGCTCGCCCCCTATTACTTGCGAAATGTGAGTGTGCTATTAAGTCCACCTCTGCCTAAACCTTAGGGATTACAAGCGTGATATAGTGTTAAGTTGAAGTACAACTGGTGTCCGTAACGAGGGTAATGCGTGTGTATTAGGATTCTTTAACATCTCCGTGATATTGGGCCATTTGACACCAGCACCTTTACGTAATTTCCCTTGCGACTGTGATCTCGCAAATATACCAACCTATATAAAATAACGTTATAAGGACGAGAATATATTGTGACAAGTTTGACAAGTGGGGCAAAGAATTCTTACTTGGTGCAGGGCGAATGACACTTGCGATAACTTCTGCAGGCGTCGGCCGATTCTTCGCTGGAAGTTGACTACGTGCCCTGCATCAAACGATACTCCACCCGCCTCACCGAAAAGAAGAATGGCGGATTATTGAAATCCTTTGTCAGCATAACAAAAGATACGCTTACGTTCAAATTATACACATTAGGACGAACATCGATTGAAAACTTAATACGAACGATTACGAATAAAATGGGTCCCAATAAATGCTGACAAAGGTCGCAGAAATGTTCGTTTTTCAAGGAAACACGTTAAGTCGTATTATACCCTTGATAACAAAAAAATATGCCCGAGGAAAGGGACCGTATTGTCAACATTTACGTTTATAATGGCAATAATACCAATTTTTACTATTATGAACAGAGATTTAACGACATAATTCGAAATAACGAGTGGTTGGTATTATATCAGCATTTAGCATTGCTTTTGGAAACGTTCAAAAGTATGTTAAAAGTATATTACTCGAAATATTTCCTGAAAACATCGAAGTTTATTATTTTTATTTTCATGGAACAATTTGTTCGTCATTATCAGTTTTCCTCGTTTAAGTATAAAACAAAGCAATCAAATTTCAAGTTGGTATTAGAGAAACTGTTTTAGTTTTTAATGAGGTATGAGGCAATACATTTCAGAAATAGCAGCTACATTATAAAATATTCTACAACGTATGAGTGTTCGCTACAAAACATTGAGTTGTGAAACTAAAAGCGGTAAAATACGAGTCAGTTTGCGAACAAGTGTCTTAAAAAATGAACAGTTTAATGAAATACAATGTATACGTGTTACCTATATTTTTTGTTTACAATTTTCTTAGGTAAGATGGCTGGCTGAATTTTTTTAAATGATATTTTTTTTGGTAATCTATAAAGAAATGCCTATTATGATTTTCAAAGAGAATTTCTAAACCAATTATTTAAACAATCAAAAAAGAAAAAAACGATCCTTCTGTCATCTTAATTTTTTGTAATGATTTAATTGCGGGTTCGATCCTCGCACGGAACAAATATTTGTATGGCCTATCAGCCAGGTCTGGCTGTTTGTGTATGTGAGTTTAAATGTTTGTTAACGCACCCACGAAATATGTATTTAAAAAATAAATAAAAAAATTACATACTTTCGGTACATTTTTCTAGACGTCATCGTCATTCCGAATCGAAAGAGCCGTCGCTCATATTTTTAGAAGCTTTATAATGAATTAACACGTTTTAGCACTTTTAGACTAGCCAAACAGCATGTCGTTAGGTTTTGAAGGGCAGTGATAACGTAATAATTATTATGGCAACAAGTACAAAGTAGTCGAGTTACAACGGGGCAGCGCAGCGCATATGTTTATCTAAAAACTTATCTTATTACCGCAAACAGAAGGCGCTGGCTTCCACTTAAAGCTCAGTTTACATTGGTCGAGTAAGTAATCCAGTAGAGTAGGAACTGAATAACCCAATGTGGGGTCGACTAACAAAAGGGTAACGGGAATCATACAGAGAAAGCCTGCTTCGTAGTACGCAGTAGAATGTGGTATTGTGTTTCGTGATGTTGATGGCTGAAGATTTCAGTAATATAATTGAAGAGCTTTATTGTACGAACGAAGCCTATCTGGAGTCAATGGCGTCCACAGATTATATTCTATAAATGCCTCCTTAGATATAGCCTGTGCATATCACATAATATCACGCCTATAATCTTAAGACGCAGAAGCAGAGGTGTATCCATAGTCATCATCATCATCATCCGCCGATAATGTTCCCACTGCTGGGACACAGGCCTCCTCTCTATAGGGGAGTGGGCTGTAATCCACCATGCGGGCCCAGTGCGGGTTGGTAGATTTCACATGTCTTCGAATTTTTAGTTCTAGGACATGCCGGTTTTCTCATGATGTTTTCCTTCACCGTTTTTGAGGGCAGCGGTGATGAAATAAATCATACAAAGTAATGCGCCTGCTTGGGTTCAACCCCACGGCTTACTGCTCGTAAGTCGGGGCTGCCACCACTAGGCAACCGCTGCTCTCCTGTAACGAACTAGCTTATTCCTTAATGAGTGAGGAGGAAATAAGCTAATTTGTACATTAAAATAGTAAGTTAAAAAGGGAAAATGAATATATAATTGATGAGATGGATTACAAATTATTATTAAAAAAAAAAAAACACTTAACACCCAAACTTACCGTCTCTAAAAGGCAAACTCGATTGCTGAGGATGACGCAGGACCCGCAGGTTAGTTCCCGATGAACATCAGCTACTGACAGCAGCAGCTACCGTAGATTCAGCAGTTGATAATATCAGACAAGGCAGCCTCCGAAGTAGTATGAAAGGTCCCAGGAGTCCGTAGTGAGATCTCCTGGGCAGTGACCAAATCAGTTAGATTCAGGAATAAGCCTGACTGTGCTTGATTTCCTCTCTCCAGTGTCGTCCGAAAAAGACCTCTGACTCCACTCAGGTATATGCTGGTGATCACTTCAATCTCTGCCTCCTCTCTGCTCCTCAGTTTCTCGTCAGTCCTTTTCCAATTTATTTCTTTTCGGATTCAAATTGTTGCGCTCGCAACTTGCCAGTATTCAAAACAGCCAGCAACAATCGGTCTAAAACCTTGCCCATAATATTTTTATAAATATAACTTAGAATATCTTTACACAGCAAATATTCGTAATTATTTATAAAATACAACAATTGAACTCACGTATTGGTGATAATCAGTTTAGTAATATAAAATCTAAATGAAACCTTCATAGAGAATTTGGCTGGTAACAATTTAAAATTAAAAGTAAATGACAGCTGACATTATTTGATGTAAAAGAAATGTCACAACAATGGACCTACAGAAAATATTTATAAAAATTTAAACGATTGGTAAAATGCTAATGAAAAACCAATAAAAGTATGAATATGGATGATAAGTGTGAGTATAAAGTGTCTGTAGTAAGCCAATACTATACTCCATAGTAAATAAATTAAATTAAATTTGTTTATAATAGTACAGTCACATGTCTTTCAGACTAAAAAAGTCATAAATATAAATTTTGATGAATGGTGTGGCAGAGGGAGACCAAGGACCGATGGAAGGATTGTATGAGGAATGATATGAAAGAAAAAGAATTATGCGATGCTTGACGGATGACAGAGGAGAATGGAAGAAAATATATGTTGCGCAGACCCCAAGTAACATGGGACAAGGGAAGATATTGTTGATGATAGTACATTTCGTCAGTTATATTTAAGTCCCAGTAAAAACATTCATATTCATTTATTTGCGTTTTACAATGTAAAAACATGGTGTTAGCAAATGGCTTAAAGCTAAGAGCCGTAGTAGACCTTGTCAGGGCACAACAAAATTTAACATAAACCTATTATTACTACTATTATGAGAGTAGAGATTTACTAGCAATAAAATTGGGCGAGTTCAAAACTGAACTTGTTGACCAAGTACCTAGGTACTTGCTCGCTGAACCACTAACTCGCCCAATGTAAACCAGACTTAAGTCCAAGTTGTATGTAAGCCAAGCTAAGTTATTACTTTTATTACTAAGTACTCGATACTTAACCATTCTGTGCTGATATTGTGTTATAAGGAGTTGTCGACGTCAAACGTGAACAAAAGAACTTGAGTTGGGAGTTTGTTCAAGCGTGTTTCTTGTATTGTTAAGTAATTTAGATTAATTTATATGAATTCTAGGAAAACGACTTTGTTGTTTATTTTCCTATAAGAGCAATATTATGTGAATTTTAGGTTTCCGTAGTAAATCAAGCAAACCTTTTCGTTAAAAACCGCAGTTTTATCGTTTGTTTTTCATTGAAATGTTTACTTTAAAACACAAACTTATATTTTTGGTACCGACAAAATCAATGCTGTGCATGGACCGTTACACACTTGACCGATTTTATGTTTGTGTGTTCGTTCTCAGAACATTCAAATGACACTATTACATGAAGTATTTAGTCATATAACACTATCAATAACACTAGTAATGGGATATTTACCATGTTTAGTATTATATTTTTTACTATGTTTATATCCCGTTACTAGTGTTATTGATAGTGTTACTCGTAGTCACCATATCAGTTTAGTAACTTATATTTAGGGATCCCTTCTTTTCGCATAATGTTCTTTGTCCTAATATACTTCGGCATAACGATTTTGGCACAATTTGTTTTGGCATAATAATACTTCGGCATAATTTTTTTAGGCATACATTTTATGTTGGCATAATCATCTTAAAGACTAATTTGTTTTGGCTTAAATTTGATTCGCATAACGTTAGTAGGCCTAATGACTATTAGCATAATAATATTTAGGCATACAATTAATATAAATAACAAAAACAATTTTCTTGGAAATGATTCATAACATTACGTAACTTAAATGATTTTCCAATCGCGAGATAACTTTTATCTGAAGAATATATTAGATGTTGTGAGACTTTGAGTGGAAATGGTGGTGGTGAACTTGTAGTGCCCCATACATAATTCTGATGAGCAAAACCGACTCCACGTAGTCTTGTTTGTCCTACCCCTAGAGTGTAATTTAAAATCGCGTAGGCGCGTAGGGACGAGGCGCCCCGCGGGCTGAGGAGCAGGTGGCTGCGAGCGAGCCAAAGGTGAGCGAAAGCCGTCTGCGACGATTAGCAGGCGTGGGGCCGCCGGAGGCCCGCAGTGCCGGAGCCGTGACAGAAACCCTGCCTGCTGCATGTTGCATGCTCGCTTGAATGCTGCATGCTGCATGCTTGCTTGCACGCTGCATGCTTGCTTGTTTGCTGCATGTTTGCTTGCATGCAGCATGAAAGAAATCATAAAAGCAAGCGTAAATAAATTTATGCTTTAGGATATTATGCTTAAAAAAGTTATGCTTTAGAACTTTATGCTTTATAAATTTATGCTTTAGAATATTATGCTTAATCATTATTATGGTTTGAGAAATTATGCTTAAAAAAAATATGCGTAAGCTGTTATGCGTAATTATATTATGCGAAAATATAATTAAGCCAAACAAAATTATGGTAAGTTATATTAGGTCTTAAAATTTTATGCAAATGGATAGGGAACCTTATATTTAGTCATATTTTAAGTAATCGAAGTAAAACATCGCAGTCAAATAGCCAAATAGCTATTGGGTGCCCTAATCCAATTTCGTTTTGATTATCAACGGGAGTTGGCAGTCTCAGTACCTATGAGGAAAATAATGAACAAGGAGAGACAGAACAGAATCCATGTAACTAATCAAAAAAGAGTGGTTATTAAAGTCTTAAGCCGGCCATAAACGATAGGTTTGCCTGAAAATTCATCTGTGTCATAAATTCGAAGTGTTAACTGAACTTTATGTGTGACTATTAAAGTTATATTTGACATGTTTACCTCTTGGGATACTGCAAATGCAGCACGGTTTTGCTTCGATTATCCTGCAGACACAAATTGATCAGCATTCATTATCGTATTACGTCGAATGACCGCTACGCTGAACAGGCAAAGAGCAAATTGCTGTAATCTCACAGTTGGTAGATGCATTAGTAATCGGTTTGTGTAACAAGTGGACAGTACTGCCTAATCTCTTGTAATTCTGAAGTTGCGGTCAAACAGACTGGACCTGACCCGAACTGATTGCGGACACCGGACTTTGACAGATATTTTGGTACATTATCTATCCGTTTCCTGAGTCCGGTCCGATAACTTTGGGTGCTATAGACGACGATTTATGAATTTTTATTAACCGAAATAAAGACTTTGATCTTTTACGATGTGCTTCTATGTATAAAACCGGCATCGTTATTCCCAAATGATTTTATTTTTTATAATTCAGGCGTGTGTTAAATTTCAGTTACTCATAAACACTTCAGTCACCGACAGTACTCCATTCAAAAAGAAAGCAGGTAGCATTAAAACAGACATTCAGAAATGAAGTCGAATTTTTCATAACTCTCAACAAAAACAATGGCTACATGAAATGAAGCGTGCACTATGATATAACACGTACTTTTGTTTCTGAAACAATAGATACGCCGACGAAATTATGTACGACTTTTATTAAAACGAAAATGTTTTTGTATGAAGTTCGGCAGCGGGTATATTGAAATACCATTGCAAAAAATACAGGTTTGTTTTCGTTCTAAAATGAAACCTGCGACTCACGGTCATTTGGAATGGCGTCTTGCCATTCCACACGTTTGATGTACACACAAATGTTTTAGTAATCTTAGCGGATTTTATACGTAGGTAATAGGTACGTTATTAATATTCCCAGTACCGACTGTGGAAGGTACTGGAAATACTCAGTACCTTCCACAGGGTACTGGGAGGTACTCAGTTTCGTCCGGATAGACTGGAGCCCGACTCCAACATAGTGGGGCTCCTTATCAAAGTTGAGACAAACAAAGACTCGACAAATGTTAGGGCGACAGTACGACCATTAGTGGTGCAACAAATACATAATTTTATATAAAAGAAAATTGTCTGATCTGCTTGATATTAACTATTTACGTTTCTTGATTGAACTGAAAAAAAAAGATCGAAATCGAAAAATGAAAAAAGAAGCAGCTGTCAATGTCACGGTTAACAATTGGCTCTGTAATAAAAATAACTTAAAAATAGTAATCCTGTTCTAAAATCTACAAGGCTGTGCTGGTCCAACCTGTTAACGAGCGATAAGTGCAAGTGAGTGTTTGCAGAAGCGGGTTATCTCGTCTGTGTGAACGAACCGGTGAATTCGATACCGGTGACTGTTGGTGAATTTGGTCTGTAAACAGGGCGAAACTTCTGAACTGTGCATGGAAAAGGATTAATTCACTCGGGAAATACAAATGTGAGTGTAAATTTGTTCATATAATAGTGATAGAGGTGTTAAACAATAACCATATTATTGAAAAGCGGTTGATTTTTCAAGAATGTAAACAGATCACAGCTGACTCATCGATATTGTACAAAAATAAACATCTGACCAATCCAAGCGCACCACGAAATCGATGACACAAAATCTGTCGTTCGGAAATCGAATCTTTGAAGTTTAAACATCAGCACTTTGGGACTGCGCTCCGCTACACGCATAGTTTGCATATCAGCGATCTGTCGCAATATATTTCAATATATCTTGCTATTAAAATATAGTCAGGCGTAAAAAGTAATCGAAGCTACAAAGGATTGCTATAACTTTTTTGATCAATCGAATTTAAACTATGAATTCATTCTTGGAACATGTTACATTCCGACGCACCCGTACACGCTCGGAACCAGATGATGACAATGGAAACAAATCAAAAAATTTGGACAGTACAACAAATAGCATGCCTGAGTTATCTGAGGACGAAGAGGACATTCAACTAATCGCCTATAAAGATGAAATCAAAAAACTTCAATCCCAATTACAAAGTGCACATAATGAAATTGAGTTGCTATCGCTGCAAAACAGCGACCTAAAACAGATTAACAATGAATTAATGAAGAAAAATGATATATTCAAGAACATTGCAAGTAGCCCAATCAAGAAAAAAGTAAAAACACCGCTGAAGAAAACTATTAACAGCAGCATGAAAACAAAACAAACACAAACTACAGAATACCCTACATTTAAACTATGTACACAAGAAGACAAGACAAAAATTACTCCTCAAGATATCAAACAGCCGAAGATCCAACTACTTCCTATGAGACATAAAATTTGCATTGTGAGCAGTGAAACATCTGACAGGATTTATAAAATGAGTGAAAGAACTCAGCTCGCTAACTATAGTAGGTGTCATTATCGCACTCCACGATGTGGTTTAAAACATGTCTTATGTAATATTCATGAAAAAGTTCGTAATTTCACTTTCTTTGACTACTGTATTATAGTTATTGGCGAAGAAGATTTCAGACAAACTAATAACTATATGGAACTTGTTTCATATATCCGGGAAACACTACTCCCATTAAGCCATACTAATTTTATTATAAGTCTTCCAACATTTAAATATATGGAGAACAATGCTAATATAATGTTTAATAGTAGAATAGATATTTTTAATAATTTGATTTACATGGACGCCGAGACGCATAAATATGCGTATATTCTAGACTCAAACCTCAATCTGCCGTATTCATACGACTCATATAACCAACGGTCCGGTAGTATAAATAACAAAGCTCTAAATATTATTGTAACGGACTTATAGAGCTTTATTTTAAACATAAACGCACTGAATACTACCTACCAAGATATTAATTGTATACAAAATCTTAGCACGGGTAAAATTATAACACAAAATGATATTTCTGTTATAAATGACACTAAGCACTGTGATGAGGATAGTTTTTTTCGGTTCCCTATCTATTTGCATAAAATATTAAGACCTAATATAACTTAGCATAATTTTTATTGGCATAATTATGTTTTCGCATAATATAATTACGCATAACAGCTTACGCATAATTTTTTTAAGCATAATTTCTCTAACCATAATAATGATTAAGCATAATATTCTAAAGCATAAATTTATTAAGCATAAAGCTCTAAAGCATAACTTTTTTAAGCATAATATCCTAAAACATAAATATATTTACGCTTGTTTTTATGCTTGCTTGCATAATGCATGCATAATGCGTGCAAGCAAGCATGCAGAATACAAAAAGCATGCAGCATGCAAACAAACATGCAGCATGCAGCATTCAAGCGAGCATGCAACATGCAGCAGGCAGGGCTTCTGTCACGGCTCCGGCGCTGCGGGCCTCCGGCGGCCCCACACGTCCTAATCGTCGCAGACGGCTTTCGCTCACCACCGCAGCTTCGGCTTGTTGGCCGGCTTCGCCGGCCAGCCTCAGCCGCGGCGGCTCGCTCGCAGCCGCCTGCTCCTCAGCCCGCGGGCCGCCTCGCCCCTCCGCGCCTACGCGATTTTAAATTACACTCTAGGGGTAGGACAAACAAGACTACGTGGAGTCGGTTTTGCAGCGATTCGGTTCTGTCACTAACTTTTGTTGCACAGCATATTAAATTTTTAACCAACAATATTATTTAATTGTTACAGAAACTATAGCAAATTGGTTTGATTAAAATTATATATGGGACACTACAAGTTCACGACCACCATTTCCACCCAAAGTCTCACAACATAATATATTCTTCAGATAAAAGTTATCTCGCGATTGAAAAATCGTTTAAGTTACATAATGTTATGTATAATAAATCATTTCCATGAAAATTGTTTCTGTTATTTATATTAATTTTATGCCTAAATATTATTATGTTAATAGTCATTAGGCCTACTAACGTTATGCTAATCAAATTTATGCTAAAACAAATTAGTCTTTAAGATGATTATGCCAACATAAAATGTATGCCTATAAAAATTATGCCGAAGTATTATTATGCCAAAACAAATTGTGCCAAAATCGTTATGCCGAAGTATATTAGGACAAAGCATATTATGCGAAAAGAAGGGATCCCGTTTTTTTCGTGTATAAAAATCTCAATATTATGCATCAAAATATAAATGGCCTCTTAAATAAATCCAATGTATTTACTGTACTGCTAGAGGAACTACATAATTCAGGGAAAATAGTGGATGTATTATGCTTTTCTGAGCACAATATGATATTGTCGGATGTAAACCTATTACATATACCTAATTTTACTTTAGCCACACATTTCACTAGAGAATCCAGACATGGAGGCACATGTATAATGATAAGAAACGGTATTAAATATAGAACTTTGGAGTCAGTTGCGAAATATGGTGTATCCAATATTTTTGAATGCTGTATGATAAAAGGATTGATGAGACGAATGTGACAAAATTTCTGGGATTAAATATTGAAAGCACATTAAAATGGAATACCCAGATTGACAAAGTATGTAGTAAAGTAAACCAATTTTCTCATGCGCTGCGTATGCTAAGTAAAACGGCCAATCAAAACACCGTACTAACTGCATATCATGGTCTAGTAGCCTCAACATTAAGATATGGCATTATGTTTTGGGGAAACGCCTCGGGTAAAGATATGGTGTTTAAGTGTCAGAAAAGGTGTATTAGAGCGATTTGTAACCTGCAAACCACTGACAGCTGTAAACAATATTTTAAAAGTATGAAAATTTTAACAGTGCCCTCATTGTACATATACCAGACATCTATGTTCGTCAAAAATAATATGTATAAATTTGACCGAGTAGGTAGTCAGCGTCGAGCTGACCGGCTACAAACTGTTGGATCTAAAACTGCTTTATACAAAAACAGTATTTTCGTAATGGCTCCAAAATTATACAATAAATTGCCAAAATGTATCAGAAGTGAGGAAAATGTCAGCCATTTAAAAAAAAAGTTGTTCCTGTTTTTAGTTGAAAAGACGTATTACTCGATTGAAGACTATTTAAATGACAAATTATGACTAAATTTAATTTTCTTGACATTCTGAATAATTAATAATATAATTCAATTACTTTATTTTATGCGGCTCATGACATTTTTCAATTGCTTCATTTCTTTTATCCTAGACTTTACTCATTATGATAGTAAAAATAACCTGCTTACTAATATTATATTTGTATGCCGATTATTGGCCGAACATACAGATCAGCTAAAATGTATAAATAACATCTTTTTGTACTTATGTTCACAAATAAAGATTTGATTTGATTTGATTTTGAAAAACACGTATTTCAACGTTTTTGGGAACTCCACCCATCAGACGACAAAAAAGGTGACATTTTAGGCTTCATGAGTGTCGTTTCAGTAGTTTACGGGGTCGCAGATAACGGATATGAGGTCAAAATGAAAATCCAAGATGGCGCCGAGGAAATTTTTCGGGTTTTTCCTTCGTGGGTGTCGTTTTCGTAGTTTTCGTGGTCCCTGATAACGAAAATGAGGTCAAAATTAAAATCCAACTTGGTGCCGAGGAAAATTTTACATTTTGCCGTTATGGGTGTCGTTTTTGTGATTTTCGGAGTCGCTGACAACGGTAATGAGGTCAAAATGGAAATCCAGGATGCCACCGAGGGAAATAAAGTTAAATAGTTTTGTTTCATCTGAGTATTTTTTAATTTAAAAGAACTGTAATTTAGCTCATTTACACCATTAACTATATCGAAAGGCCAGGATGGATGACCGGGTACGGCACCTTAGCTCGGAAGACATGTTTAAAATAAATTTAGGTTCATCCCATTTAGGTCACTAACAATCTAAAAAAAAATATGCCGTTATGTACTTTTTTCTAACCGGAATAAATTCTCTGGCTTTTTACTTAGAAAATCATAGACTTTTATAATGGACATGTCCCTTATTTATACAGTTTAAAAAAAATACCTAATAGTATGATTGGCAGCCTTTCGCACAATATGAATATCATAATGACAGAATGGTGGATTTATTTACCCTTAGTATGCCATCCCAATTGATAATTCCATATGACCGTAGACCGTATGTGTACCTACTTAAGAGCTGGATTTAACCTCATATTCAAATACTAGTAGGCATCTCACTATATACGTAAGCTATCCTGAAATTACTTTACGAACTTGTCATTCCCGACCCCTTATTTATTCAATTTAAGCGCTCGCTGAGGCTCACTCTCTATTTTTAGTAAAAGGTTTTTTTTTTAGAAAATGTGTTCTTTATTTTTTGTTGAGATACTAAACATTTTTACTGTACGAGAATTTTACTCGGCAACTTGTATTTTCCAAAGATTTCGCTAGTGAATTTAAAAATGATGAAGAATTTAAAGCATTCTATTATTTAAAATTATCCTGTGTTTAAAATGTCAAGTCTTTGTCAATGTTTACTCTTTATCATTATTATTGTAAGTCTCTCGTGTAAAAAGATTCAAGTACGTCTTGCTTAATTTTTTTTGGGTCCTACCTTCGCCTCGGAATTTCTCAACAGCAGCCACAGAGTAAGGCATTGTGCCCAGTTGATTGCAATCAACTCGCCCCCTCTAAAATGGGACTTAAAAATAACTAGCGAAATGAGGGTTTATTATTGTTATGTATGTTTTTTCGATTATTTTACGTTGCATTTAGTTCTACTTCCAGTCATAACTATGAAATTATTGTATACATCTCCTATATGTTATTTTGTTCCGCATATGGTCGCTGTTGACCCGTAAATCAAATCGGCGGGCGTACACTCCGGGAAATCGAAAAATATGCCCAATAAAGATACCGCGCCATTAGAATACCGCCGGGAATCACTCCTGTTAGTAGCTACGGAGTACCGCGTTCGAGCGTGAACTGTGCTTTTGTTTTATTTTCTTTACACTTGCTCGAAATGTGGCTGTTATGGCACGGGTGTTATATTTACAATGGATTATAATTATAAAATTTTGCACGCGTTTTGTTGCATTGCCGCATAAGTGCAGATAACTACGACATTTAACTATACAAGGTCAAATTCAATGAGCTAGCGAAATACCAAATACGTAAGTCACGTCATTTGTCGATATATTAACATGCTAAAACAAAAAAAAATTGTGATTTTCATGTAGGATTACTACCCTCAGTTTAAAGAGTCGGTAATAAATATGAACACTGCAGCAAACGGGTGAAAAGCAATAATACCAAACGCCATCTTTTTCGTCTGTTGCTTAAAAAGCTAACGTCAAAGAACAGATAATCTATATTCAAATCTGACGCCTGAACGTCAAGGTATGGGGTGACTATGTCCAGCAGTAGTTGACCTTTCCCACCCAAAACTGCTGTCCCTAAGTAAATTGCAATTTTCCCCGAATAGAGGTGTTCCTTCCAGCGACATTTAATCGATATAGACAGGTCTTAACTGTGGATAACGAACGATGCGACGAGGATGCATCGGGTGCCAGGCATCCGTCTGGATCCTGGATGACTGTTTTTTTGTAGTATGCTTTTTTAGTAAGGACACTTCAGTAGTATCCGCGACATAAGCCTAGATAGAAAAACCCAATAACAACTGTCGGGCAGTAGCCCACCAGGCATGGAGTAATGAGGAACTTTATACCCTGTTCTTTATACCCCTTTACGTGGATAAACATGATAAAATAGTAGATTGTCGCATCGAGCGCAAAGTGAGTCATTAATGCACGAGTGTTATGTTGGTGCCCGAGCGCATGCGAGGGCACTAAATTATCACGAGTGCATTAATTACTCACTTTATCGAGGTGCGTAATCTGCTTTTCTTTCAACTACCCTGACAAAAAATACCTCCTCAAAATAAAAACTCAAGTCAATGAAACAAAGTTTAATTCATCTTCCCTTCAAACATACAATTATTAAAAGTGCAGTTATTAAAGGTTATTAACAACTTCATTTGCAGCTGTTTATATTTTCTGGAGTTGAATTCATATCGCTATCGCTATCAATTTCCATGATTTTTTACCTTTTTATTTGGTAAATAAGTAGTATCAAAGTTTTACAATGGAACAAAATGCGCGCAATTTGTTTTTTTTTTCTTTCACGTAGTCAGTTTTATTCAGCCGATTTTTACTTTCAGCCAGTAATCTTTTTGATCTAATGCATACATTTTATTAACTTAATAGGAGACATTACACCTCTGTGGTAAATTTAATTCCAAATTAAAATTTAAAACAGTGCAGTAATGAAAAACAGTGCAATAATGAGATTTCATATAACTTTTCTGCACTGTTTTGGTTCTAAGCAAAAAAGACATCCTTTGTGATCGGTTTTGTAGTGATTAATGATAACATTACTGCGTAGTTGAAAGAAAGAAATATTTTCTTACTCATTATTTACTTTCACACTATATATTTTCCCAGTAAATACTCTACTAAACTAATGTCCTTACAGCACACAAGTTTCTGGGAAATAACAAACATCGACCCGAGCCCCTATTGTTACATTACCAATACCATGATACGAGTATTTGTCATCGTAATTGAATAACCTTATTCCATGAAACGGTATTCAAACCAAACCGAACGACTATATCTCACTTAATAGACAGCGAAATACGCTACAGATGATACCAACTTATCGTGCTACTCGATAGAATGCTCGATCAACTGAAACTGCACTATGAAAACGGTTGAAAAAATTAAGTACATGACATCACTCGTGTAATCCCCGAGGGGTTGCCTAACCCTGAAGGTATACCTAATGGTACATTTCGTCAGTTATTTAATGTGTCATTTAATAGGGGCAAGTTTTTTTTTAGGTAAATAAATGATAAATTTATTTATTTTCTCATCACAATATAATATACAAATTAATATATAATTAATCATTTAAATTGATTTTTAATTTATCATTAATAAATAAATTTAGCATTTATTTATTTATTTACCACCAATTATAGTAACATTAGACAAATGATAAATTTATTTATTTTCTCATCACAATCACTAAAGTGAACAGGAATTATTTAATCAAAGACAGGTAAATATTTGTGAGAGACCGGTGCCCGAAATAGGCATACAATACCTGTGTTACGAATCAATTAACATCAACCGGGCACAAATCCAGGCCCCGTGGTTGCTAACGAGAAATTCTTGATGCAAAAACCCTACAACACTTTGCCCGATCCGGGAATCGAACCGAGGACTAAGCTTAGCAGAAGCGATGAAAACCACTTGACCAATGAAAAAGTCGATTGGAAAAAATGACGAGCAATAATAAACGATGCACGAACAAAAACATGATTGAAGAGTGAGAGAACACGGCACCAACAAAAACAAATGCAAAACGTAGAAATATTGACGTCATCATTCCCAGAAATACGAGGACACACCGCAAACAATGAGTTCGTGGAATCTTGGAAAACGTAGTGTCATGTGCGGCCGTGTTGTCGTGACAGAAAAAGCCCTCCATCAATCTGCAGGAACCTATTTCCTACCGCTGCCGTCGGCGGCCTTTCATATCACGCCATAGCTTGGCATTTTTCAGATATTGGTGAACGTATTACGAGTATATTTCGAACTTTTTCGGGAGGATCGTAGAGGCGTTTTTGCGTAATACAGACTATGTGGATCGTACGGTGGTTTTGTGTGACGTGAGAAATGATTGAAGAATAAGTTCCGTCCGAATCGTGCTTTTAGATTTGACTGGTCGCAAATTGATGTTTTTTTGTACCTACTTACATTTCTCTTGAGCGCATCATGTAAAATACTGGTACTTAGCTGCATCCGGTTAGACTGGAAGCCGAACCTAAGATAGTTTGGGAAAAGGCTAGGCAGATGATGATGATTTCTCTTGAGCGCTACGTAACTCCCAACAACTCGGCAATATGGTCCCATCTTTACCGATAGGAAATAATATTCTATCCACCCTTTTAAGCATTGAATAGTAAAGCCAATTAACTCGCCACCTAACCCAGTGGTAATCGATTCCAATTTCCCTTTATGTCTATGTGAGCCCGCCCCAGATTTCATATTCATACATAAGTTGTATAGGCATCATTGATATTTTACGACATAATGGCATAGCGATGACCTTTGGTCAGGGACGTCAGGTTCACGGATCGTAGGTTCGATTCCATTGTTTTTGCCGTTTTGAGATTCCGCACCTGTATGGCATTTGTGTAGGGATATAATGGGGTCTATGACAATGGAAGACCTAGAGTGTACTGAATTGCGATACTATCGAATGGCTTCAATTCATTGTTTGAACTTATAGATTAGATAAATTCATTAAGCACGCTATGAGCAGTCAGCAAGCAGTATTACTGGATTTTTCAGGACATAAGACATATAGGAAAATGTCGTGAGGAGCTTTGAGTGTGAATGTGGATGGGTATAAGAGTAGAGGAAGACCAAAGAAGCTATGGACGGCCTGTGTGAAGGATGATATGGCAGAAAGGAGGTATCTGTTTCGAGGACAAGTAATGGCGAAGTATGGAAGAAAAAGACATGCTGCGCCGACCCCAAATAAATTGGGATAAGGGCAGGAGAATTATGATGATTATGAAGTTACAGACAATAACGAGTAGTTGTTTTCTTTTAGTGCGCAGTTTCAATCAAAATCAAAAGTCATTTATTCAAATTAGGCACATAATCAGAATTTTTTGAACGTCAAAATTACAAGAAACAGTCCCCCAAAACGCCCGCCCTTCGCCCCTTCCTAGTGTTTCAATCAGAACTAACGCCGCTATTTTGTGATTTTAAATACAATTTCCACAAATATTTTCTCAAATATTTACCAACAGCGTCCTCCTTACAGCGTCAATCATACGAACTATGCAGTAATACATGAGGGACGAGAAAAATAAATTTTGTCACGCCATTTTCCTACCATAAAGTACAGCGAACAATCACAATAAATACAAACTCTGTGTAACAAAACGGAAACTAAAAACAGACCGTTGGCGCGTATCGAAACATCAAAATATTTATTTTCAGTTTACAGTGGAAGCATGGTGTTGTATGTAAAGCGTTTGTTTGTTACGATACCTATGGTTACTTGTCAACGGTTAAACGGACAACTTAACAGTTGTTATCCTATCTATACTTAATATTAAATGAGCAATTTTATTAATCACGTTCTCGGAAACGCTTTTAACGATTTTGATGAAAGTTGGGTTGAGTTTACATGGGCAATGGGGGAAAAAACGTTTTCTCCTTTAACCCGAGTAGAACTCGGTCGCCCAGGTACTAGTTTTAGATAAGATTTATTTTAGATATGATTTATTTTATTGAAACCTACATGACATATTGGCATGTTCGGCATCGCATGTCCTAGAACCAAAAATTGGAAAACATGTGTCATCTGCCAACACGCACTGCGTCCGTGTTGAACTACAGCCCACTCACTCTTATATAGAAGAATCCTGTGTCCCAGCAGTGGGATTATTATAAGCTTAGAATGCTTAATATTCTTATAATGACATAATATATTATACAGGATCATTTTCTCATAATATTTGGCAGACAGGATTGTCCTCTACAATACATCCACAATTGCGTTTCTGAATTATCACGGCTTAACTATAGCTTTGTGGATGTTAAATTATCAGCAAATTCTTGGCGTTTCGATGGCAAAAAAAAACCATATAAAATAAATAATAAACCAAAATTCAGCTAAGTTATGCAGTGAAACAGTCATCAAGTACTCATATGAATTGCCTAAATGCATGGATTTCCATCAAAAGTATGCTTTAAATTCTAATACGCCTAAAACACTGCATTTACCAACAGAACTCTATCCGCAGTCCAGCCCGCATAGATCCAAGTTACAATTCAGATTGATGCCATGTTGTCCATGTGACTTTACTTTATGATCGTATTCGTTGGCTGCCGGGCTAGGTGTCCGCGCGAGTAACATATGGGGCAAAAATGACGTAATGTATGGCACCGGAGATCGATAGGAACTAGCATGAACGGTGAACGTAATGCGTAGATAGACGTGCATACATAAACTCACCTGTTTTTCCCATGAGGAACACACAACACTACCTGCTACGTACTAAGTTACTTTTTTCACTCTTCTCAATGGGTAACTTCAATACAAGCCTCCCTCCATTTCGTCCACTAGTCACGATTCTGTGCTGCTTCTTTCCAATTTTCAAGGAAAACATTCAGTTCGTCCCGCCATCTCCTTCGTGGTCTGCCGCGACCCCGTGTCATTGTTTCAGGGCACCAATCCTGAGCTTAGCGGGCCCACATCTCGTTCGGCATGTGACAGACAGCAATTTATAAAGCATTTATTTATATTAATAAATAAATGCCTTTTGACTGTGTGGAATTAATAAAACTTTCTAAATAAATAAATATGCTTAGATATTCTCAATGTCTCATGTAGTATTCCTACTTCGATACTAGCTGGTTTCCTTACAATTTAGAATAAAAAATCAATTCTGGACTACAATGTCCACGTCAGTGTGAACTTATTAAACTGTAATTTTGAAACTGTGTGTTAAAACCTCACAAAACTTATAAATTTCATGCACTTGAGGTGTTTAAAAAAATAAAATTTTATGTCGATTCCACTGCTGTAAATTACACAGATATAGAACAATGAACAATTTAATCATCATCAGCCTATATTGTTCCCACTGCTGGGACACAGGCCTCCTCTCTATGAGAGGGAGAGGGCTATAATCCACCACGCCGGCCCAGTGCGGTTGGTAGATGTCACAAGTCTTCGAATTTTTAGTTCTAAGACATGCCGGCTTCCTCACGATGTTTTCCATCACCGTTTTTAGAGCAGCGGTGATGAAATAAATTACACAAAGTAATGCGCCTGTCTGGGTTCAAACCCACGGCTTACTACTCGTAAGTCGGGGCTGCCACCACTGGGCCACCGCTGCAATGTTTAATGTTTTTACATATATAATTTATGAATGTATCTATGTAACCTACAAACCGGTAGTGACGTACATCCGGGTGCCAATCCCTTATTATGATACCGAAGTTTATACGACAGTCTGAATAATAAATAAGAGTCACAGTCGGAAAGTCGGAATGTACTAGCCTGTATAAAGTGTAAAATGAACGATTCACAGTTTTTAAATGACTGGGCTAGTTTATTGCTGCTTTTGTTATAAAAATCTCTTCATATTCTACTTACCCATATTATATCAAACGATTTGATTTGGTTTATTGTATCATACACAACAACAACTTTGTTTAATAGCCATGTAATGCGAAACTAAAAAAAAAAGAAAAAACAATTAATGACGATAAGGTTCTTTATCTTACTTCACCTTACTTTTACCACGAGCAGAAAGAAAGTTCTCCACAAAATCACGCTTGTAATCCCCGAAGTGTTAGGCAGAGGTCTACCTACAGAATACCCAAATTCGTCAGTTATGTTTAAGTCCCATGTAACAATAGGGCGCGAGAATTTCCCAATACTTGTGCAAAAACCACACTATAGCAATAATTCACCCCAAAAATTGATATCGCAGCATAGCATAGGGGCACGTATCGACGCAAACGTGACTGACGTGACACTAGAAATCGTTAACAGCATGTTAACAGGCCAAAACTAGGGGCACTTTGAATAAAAACTGGTACCAGAAGAGTGACGTACCGTGCACAGTGAAGGGTTCCGTACCTAGTCAGAACGATATTTGCGAATGCACAGTATTGATTTTAACAACCGCAAAAAAAAAAGTGTTTTAACCGGAATTATAGAAACGAACAATGAAAACCATTGCATATTAGTGTATAAGTATATGCAATGTTTTTCATCTCTAACTTACATGTATGAAAGTAATTAGTGATTAATGTTTGTCCTAATTAATGTTTTCCTAATTTCACGATACCACTGTTCAGCGACACCCCTCCATTTTACTTCGATATAGTGTCCGAGTAAGGTTATACGACGGTTTTTAAGGACGGTTACGCGACAGCACGCAGCAAAACACGACGTCGACAACATTACGTGTATGGTTATAGTTAAATAAAGCTCTTTATATGTATGCAATCCAAACAAACGTACATGATTAAATTACAAGGCTTCCGTTTCTGCCATTTGACTACGGAACCCTAAAAATGCACAACATGTGCAACACTGACTGATAAAGTCCAGCTATTCCTTTTTTGAATATGGTTCACAAACGACCCCTACGTACGCGTATCTGAATTGTACGTGAATCTGCGTTGACGTACAGTCAATCGAAGGGATTGCTTGATTGATGCTTTACGCAAGCAGTACGGGGTTGCATGAACATACTGCTGGGGGATTCTTTGAACATGTGTAAATTACGCGCCCCTCCCTAAATAACTACTTAATGCGATAAATTATTGTTTTTATTTCACGTAAAACATAGCTCCAGCACTATACAGATGTTCATAAAATTTTCCTATTGTTATGAACTACTAAGTTATATTCATCAACGGCAACGTTCCTAAAATCTGATCACCATTCGTGTCCCAATCCAAAAGTTTACTTGCTCGTTAAATCCATAAATGAGCATTATTTAAACATAATTTAAAATCCTGAATATACAGCATGATTTTTTAGTCACCGTCCAAATTTAGACATTTTAATTTTAATCTTTGGCGAAAACCATTGAATACGTGTTTTTTCTTTTAGTATCACTCAATACAAAAATTTAACTAACTACCCGGGCTGGCCGCCCCCTTTCCATTGAATGTTTGCGCGGCAAGTGTTAGTAGGTATTTTTAACATTTAACTTAGTGACCAGGCAGAGCGGATAATTTTTTCGAGAAAATGATTTCATATGAAAATATGAAAGTTTCACATATCGATTTTTTTTTTTCAAAAATGGAGTTAGTGAACGATACATAATGCCTAGAAAAAATTTGGACGGTGACTAAAAAATCTTGCTGTGTCTATCTTCAAATATTCACCTAGCTATGCATTAGTGGTGATAGTCAAATGCATGTCCAGCCTACCCTGGGGGACCATAACAGTAAGACCCCGCTGCCATCTTGCTGATTGGCTAATATTTTTAACACTTAACACACTCAGATGGCAAAGACTTAGCTAGGTTCCACATCACACATTTGCCTAGCGTTTTCTAATCTATGTCGGCTTCCAGTCTAACCGGATGCAGCTGAATACCAGTATTTTACATCGAAGTGACTGCCTATCTGATCTCCACGATCCAGTTAGTACTGGGTAATACGATATCCTTTGGTAAGACTGGTTGTCAGACTTTCGGACCACTGACTATCTGTAACGACTGTCAAAATCTACAAATGACAGCTGGGACCAACGGCATAGCGTGCTTTCCGAGGCACGGAGGAAACTTGACTTTAAGGCACACACATGTCGTTTAAAAAAACTTTTTACCTTTATTCATCTTCGTTAAATGTAGAGAATAGAAACCTAGATAGCAATTACGAATATTACCCGCCTATAACGTTGCCACTGTTGGGAAGTTGGAATACAGGCCTGCTCTCTGTAAGTGACAGAGGCCTTTGACTGTGGGCTATTTCCCGAATACGCGCATTGAATAATTTGAAGTCGGACTTTGAAATCCTAGTACAGACGAAGTTTAATTGGGTTTTGCTATTGGCAATCGGTAACAGTCTCAGAGTTAGAATTATGCTGGTAAATGAGGATAAGGTCTCTTGAGAGTAGACCGTCATCAGTGGGCCGGGACCAGTACCTAATTATAACATAACCTGCTTAACCTCTCAGGGATTACCGACGTGATGTTTCTGTCATTTGTGATGAGTTTACAAATGGCTGCCTTACATCAAAAGGTAGGTGGAATATCCGGATTTAGATACCAACATTAGGGCCTGGCTTAAAGCCCTTTTCATAATGTTGCTTTATCATCCTGTCTAATTAGATGTTTCCCTTTTCATCAATACGATAAATCCACGGATTCTGTATAGAACATTACATATGGAAATGTATGTATCAAATAGGAAGATGTATATTTGATTTATACAAAGGTGCGAAGTACCATGATATTCAAAGAGCCATCAGAAACTCGAATATATCTACCTGATGTGACCCAAGACTCCCACACATTGCAAATACATATACCAAGATGTATACATAAGTAAAAGTTACAAATATTTAATAACATGTAGGCACCTAATATAAATTAATTCTCTTTGATTGTAACCCCGTAATATAACGCAAAAATATTTGTTTATGATAACCTTCAAGGCTTAAAATATCAAATATAATATTAAAGCTTTGATGTAGAAAACATAAACAAGGATATTTAATTTTATAACCCTACGTTTATTACAAAGTATGAATTATTGACGTAACCCTTTTGCCAGTAAACTTTTATAAATTATTCTATGAAAACTAATAACTTAGCAGTTGTTTTTTCCTGTTCCAGTGAGCTTATGAATTGAATGGAAGTACGTTTCCCTTGACAACACTGAATATGAAATAAAATCTTCTAAATCAAAACAAACTTCTCTTAGAACTCAAAAGTAATATTTAAATAAAACTAAAAGTATTACGTATTAAGTCCTCTGTAACGTATATTTTAATCTACGAGTATGTAATGAATTGCTACGCCGTAGGCCTGGCGTAGCGGCTACGTATCGTCGTAGCACCATTCTACACGCATGGCTTACGTGGCGCGCCTACCGGAACACGACTCAAAGGCCATGGCTTTAGGCCCGCCTGTCTTTTGTCGCGGCGACGTGAGATGGCTAATTACAAACGACGTGTGTTTGCCCTCGCACAGATTACCTGCGCTGACTCTCTGTGAGTCGTATGTCGTATTGTCCCAACGAGACAATATGTACGACCTGTACCTACTCACAATGCCGAGCCGAAATACCTCTGAAATAACACCCGAACTTTCGCATCTGTTACTGTTCTGTTACGTACACGACCGTGTGTATTGTACCTACATAAATGTAAGTACCACATCCACTCGTGTTAGTCGAACAATGGATACTTTGATAGATAAGTTACGAAGAAAGAAAACGAAGTAAATGACACGTTGAAGACGAATAACATCGATGTTTAAGTGCGAGGAACGAAATAAATCGGAATAAACCTTACATTTCAGATAAATGATGATGTTTATTTTTGTATGTACTCGTAGGTTTTTACAACCACTTTTACATGTCTCTGCACTGAAAAGCTTATAATGGGAAAATGCTCCTTTCTTCGACTGCCTTCTACGCAAATGCTCCTGTTGAGCAGGGGGTCTAGGGTTGGATTTCCAGGTCGGGCAAAGTGTTAGGTGGGTTGTGTAGGTTCTTGTATCAAGAAATTCTCAGTAGCAGTGTCGAGTCAGAACTTGTGCCCAGGTGATGGCAATAGCATCGCATTATTTCAGGGGACTTCAAAATAAGGAGCTGAATGCACCCTGCCAGTTTGTCTGTACCTTACACCCTGTATACACCTGTATATACCTTCTCGTCATTCGTACTTTCTAGCACTTTTGGTTCAGTGAACTTATTCATTCAAATCTATACTTATATATCTATACTAATATTATAAAGCTGAAGAGTTTGTTTGTTTGCTTGAACGCGCTAATCTCAGGAACTACTCATCCGATTTGAAACATTATTTCAGTGTTAGATATCCCATTTATCGAGGAAGGCTATAGGCATAACATTACGCTACGACAAGTAGGAGCGGAGCAGCAATGAATAATGTTTAAAATCGGGGAAAATGTGACGCAGACGAAGTTGCGCGGGACAGCTAGTAACCTATAATCGGACAACTAGACGCACTGCAAGTTACCATCCCTACCTACCTGTGTTTCCGAACGCTTACAAACCTAATCTCTTCAAAGTTAGAGTGAACAAGATTCTTAAAAGCTAAGGTAAGCTCATACCATCATCGACTTTGTCTCTGTCATCTCTGACCTAGACTGGAGTCAGAATCAGAATAATTTATTTGTTAAAGATACATAAGTATAAACATTAAGGATCTTATAGATTATAAAAGCTTTTGCTATGTTTTGTCATTACAGACCTACAAATTTAAATAGAGAAATAAAATGAATTTAGATTATAAATAAAATGTCAGTTGAAATAAAACATAAAAAGAAGAATAAAAAAAGTCAACTTAAAAATAAGATTACAAAGATAAAATATCAATTAAAAATAAAACCATAATCACGTTCAAAAAAAAAATTCATATATAAAATATAATTCTGAAATAAAATAAAATCCCCGGAAGGGACTTTTTAAATCTACTTAAAGGCAGTCAAGAGCAAACCAATCGCAAATAAAAATAAAATTCAAGAAGCACCGCCGTTTGTGCCGCCTAGGCTTATTGCAAATAGAAAACATTTATTCGTTCGTTATAAATTGATGTTTATTAGAGAGAAAGATTTTATTCTTGTGATTAGGATATGTTGGAAAAGATAGGTAATACCTTTTCCTGTTTGGGTTTGGTTCAAATCCCGGTTCCTCTTCGCAAAGTGCGAAAATATATAAATCGGTGTGACATTGTTCAAAAAAATCTGTTCTATAATATGATTTTAAGTTTTTTTTTCTATTTTGTCCCACTGCGAGGCAAAGCCCTTCCTTTTCTCCTTCCAATTTTTCAAAATGGAATGTTTTTTTTTTAAGTTTATTTATTTCACCCTTGCCAAGTGTTTCGAAGGTCACCACAGAAAAGTCTGACACAAATTGCATTATTATTTTACCCAATAATGGGAGGACGCAGCAGTGCTCTCGAACTGGTCACGACCAGGGAATGCTTCCTCGATCAATAAGAGATCTTGAGACTCTTTCGAGATTCTATTTCGTGGGAAGAGTGTCTCGTTCAAAATCTCAACCGTATGTATCTATTGGTCGGGATATCGGAAACTTTTTCCATGAATGGGTTTCTACTTTTAAAAAAAATCTATGGTAATTCTCATACGACACCGCTTGTCCAAAATATCCTGTATGTCTATGGAAATAAGGATTATTGATTAAAAAAACTCATTGGTTTTAAAGTAGGTAGGAATCAGAACAGGGTGGTGGCCTGGTGGCCCAGTGGTTACAGCACCGAGTTACGTATCGCTGGTGACGAGTTCGAACCCACGTTGGCACTTTACGAATTGGAATTTGAATAGGCTGATTATGAAGGCGAAATCTCTATTTCAACCTACCTACCTATTACAGAAACCCAGATGACATTTCGATTGGGCAATCTCGACTCAAGATAGCATTGCCTCACTACTCGTGTCTAATGGTTAGCGAGGACGCGCCCAGGCACTGCCTCTCAATACTGAATAAAAGCGAACTTACGCTCAAGAAGTGCCTCGTTATATCTCAATGGTCCTTAAGGATAGAACTATAAGGTCGGTTATTGTGCGTTATATATTTTCTCGTGTTAAGGTGACATTTGTGACGCATTCACACGCACGCATCACACATTGTGCTCTCGCGAGAAGAATGATTTCTGCCCGAAGCTTTTCTCCGCAATAATGAGTCACTTGACGTATTGTCCCGTGGGCGCCATCTCGTCCAAATTACGAAGCCATTGTTACTGAGATATTGTTCGTCGCCTCGTGAATATGTGCGAAAGGAAATGAAACTGTTCCCTTGTGCCAGTCACCGTTTGTTGGCTTCCCCCCGCCCCGACATACCCCGCTATATTTCCATTTCAGAGATCCGTTAAATGAGAATGCCGTCATATGTGTGATAATATACCTTTGTATGCTAATACGTAACGCTTAGCGAATACGGGTTACACTACATTATTAATTAGCTTGCGCTTAAGTTTGTGTTATTTAGACTACCAAAATTGTGAGGCGGATAATTTTGGAATTGAATTATTTTAGCTTGGTAACAGATGTAGACCTTATTCGTCGAGGGCATACATTTAATGATTTGTTTAATTATTTATTAACTCCGAAAATCCGTTTAGTACTCAAATAGCAAAGTTGAGATTTTCACGTTATGGAACGAGTAGACACAATTCACTTATGAACCCCTTGTAAGTGGGAACAATACTTGTAGGGTACTGATTCCTTTTTTTCCGGCATGGGAAATTGAGAAATCGGAAGCTGTAAGATATACTGGGAGTCATTCAACTTTTTTATAAAAACTTTAGGCATACTTACAGAATTATTTGGTCAACTAGAATTATCCTTAAATTGAGAAGCCAAAATCATTTTTAGTTTAGTTCGTGCGGATCGACTCTATTTGACGTCATCGTCGTTTCAAATCAGGGATCATGTCATGGCACTGGAAGAAAAAATATGGACTGCCGGAGTGGATTTAAATTAATCGTTTTTTCATACAATTAGTACGTAATCTGGATAGGCTCATAAAACGTATTTATGCTGTTTGCACTATGCAGTTACGCATACATTTCTGAACACCACCTAGTTACTTCAGGCGAGCATGGTGGAAGACCACAATATTGAGCTAGGTAGCGTAGTTTCAGAAAAGTTGAATTCTGGAGATTCGAGAATAAACAAAAGCCTAGTTTTGAATTGATTGAAATTTAATCACTTTGATTAAATTGGACCAATTATTGAATTGGCGGTCGTTACTGGTAGTCAATGGCAAGAAGGTCTGACAACTAGTCTTACCAGGGGGAATCGTCTTACCAAGTGGCTTGTGGGGGCCAGATGGGTAGTCGCTCCATGTACAATAGTGGTATTTAGCTGCAACCGGTTAGACTGGAAGCCGACCCCAACATAGTTGGGGAGATAAAGATGACGAATGGTATAATTGTAATATTCTCTTAATTATATATTTTAAAACATTTACCCTTATTAAATGCATGTGTCTTACCGGTACAAAAATGAAGTAATATAAAAAGTTCAAGCTCCCGTGACTAGCAAGTAACCCGTATCTGAGGTCCGGAATCCGGGGTCCTTGCAGTAAACACAACGGGACAATATTATCCGATGTGACACGGGACAGAACTACCCTGGGACACCACGAGACCATCTTTGAACCTTATTTTGCTGTAATAAACTTTATTTGAAAATAAAACAATAGGTCACCGTACAGTCGCGAGCACCAATTTGAATTTATTAAAACTAAATACACAATAAAAAAAAACAACCACAAATACTGGCGTAATGCCTAGGGCATTGTCTTTCAGTCTACCTTATGGTGATGCGGAGACAACTCAAAGCGAATCATGACAAGAATGATTAACTTGAGAATATAAAAAAATACACTAAATTATATACCTTACTAAATTCAAAAGGGTTTTTGTGTCGTGGAAAACGATTGGAACTTTGGACCAGACCGTTTTCGTATTATTCCAAAATACTATGTTCGTAACAACACGAAATAAATTAATAATCTATCGCAACTTCGTCTGCGTCACATTTTCCCCTTTGTCGCAAAATTTTTCATTGCTGCTCCACTCCTATTTGTCGTAGCGTGATGATATATATATAAAGCGTGATGATGTAGCTTATAACCTTCCCCAATAAATGCGCTATCTAACACTGAAAGATTTTTTCAAATCAGATCTGTAGTTCCTGAGATAAGCGCGTTCAAGCAAACAAACAAACTCAGCTTTATCGTATTTGTATAGATGTATAGATCTAATTCTTTCTATTAATTAATTAAAAGAAAATCACTCTTAGAAGTTTCTAAGTGCTCGTGACTGTACCGGGTTGTATACTGAAATAATATAGAATATAAAATCTTGATGTAACTGTATTCGTATACCTGCCTAAATAAATAAATTTATAGAGCTGGGGTACCTACAAAAATATTTTATGAAATCTTTGTTATTTTAGGTTCCACGAGACTTTTTTGACAACTACATAAACGCGGGAATTCCGACAGCAATTTTAATTTAAGTCAATGTGAAAAAAAAAAACCTTAAAAATTATGATTTTCACAACAAATCTGGTTTAAAAAAAATATGAATTTGATACTTTATTAAGAGGATAGACTAGCGCCGTCTAGCCCACACACAACAAGCTATTATTTTTTCCTAGGTATATAGAACATTTGTGTCCCACCCACCCACTTTTTCTTTTTTTAATACTAATTATTTTGATAAAAAAATATATTTGCTGTAGTTTTAGTTTCCAGGGCGAAAACAAAACGTTTTCATGGACGAAGCGACGCTAACCTTTCCTCTTAAGTTTATAAGTATGGTTATACATTAAAATATTTTGATGTAAAAGGAATAAATAGGGGAAAACTCCATCCTTGCGAAAAATAATTTCAATTTGTGCTTTCTCAAATTGAAAAACAAAGTTAGCAGGTAAAATATTTTCGTACAGGTAACATTCTAACAATTTTCCTTGATTACGCATGTTGAATGTGTATATTATTTTCGTAGTCTTTTTTTATCTTGGTTGTATATATATACATATATATATATATATGTTCTGTATGGTGTCGGACGTAAAGAATAGCACCATCCCATATCTTCCCGTGGCCTGGGTGTCGTAAGAGGCGACTAAGGGATTTTCCAGAGAATGGGCAGCAGCGTTCTCTGTGCTTTTGTAACAACCGTACTGCGATCGCCAACCCGCCTGCCAAGCGTGGCGATTATGGCAAAACCCCCCAAAATGCCAATGTGGCGACGCTTGGGGGAGGCCTATGTCCAGCAGTGTACGTCTTTTGGGCTGAAATGATGATGATGATGATGATATATATATCGTTGGAGAGAAATATAAATTTATTTAATGTTATTAGTTTTAGATTGGAAGTGGAAAATAGTAAAATGAAATGTAGGTTGAAAAAAAGACTTCACATGTCTCTGTTGCAATGTATAGGTATTAGGCAAGTCTAGGTAACTTGTTATTTTTTTAATTTTAATTTAGTATGTTCATTATTTAAAAACTACAAATAGATCTAAAATAATAATAAAAATATGTACAGGTATCAAAATGGGAAAAATATTACAGGACGTCAAAAAATTCGCTGTCAACAGGTTAAGTGCCCAGAAGGCTGGCAGCTTTGCCACGTTGGATGGCAATGCTGATTCCGTGGCCAACATAAAGGCCAAACCTCTGGTCACATGAAGAGTCGATTCTACATGAGACCAGAGGTTTGGCCTTTTTGCACTAAGCCTAGGTTAGTTAAATAATTGTATGTTTAGGTTTCAGTCAAGAAATCTAAGAAAAACTAGTTAAGAGTATAAAATTAATTAAAATGTTAATTTGACTTAATTAATTAAAAATAATTAAGTAACTTAAAATAAGGTAATTAGTAGGAAATGAAAGGCTTTTTATTTATTTATTATTTATAGGCTTCAGTCTGTCCAAGTAGGTCCATTTGTACCGTCTACAATTAAATGTTCGCATATTACGAGAATAAGTTTTCGGAATTCCTCAGATATATTCCTCTATTTGCCTTTTATGACACCCATGGGCGGGAAAGGGTTGCCTACTAACCCCAAAGTGATTTTTAAATTATTTAGTAACTTAATTGGTATGTCAGACAGACTACCTAAACCTATAAAGGTCCAAACAATGTAACTATTTTAATTGTTCAATCACAATTAAGTAAGTTATAAAGCGTTTGAAAAGACCCATTGAAAAATACGTAATTACGTAATCCAGGCATTACACCGCTCTAGTACGCTACAGCACCCAAAAGGCTATCAATTAAGAAAATAATAGATTAAAATCAGAACTGATCTTTGTCCGTGCACATTTCTATTTGGCCGACCTACGATTGCAATCTTATTAGAGCGTCGCCGCTATATCTCGCTGTAATTGGATTGTCTTTTGAGTCACAGCCCACGACCGATAGTGCAACAGAACTGCCTTGCACACCTTGAGAAAACACCACAATTTAATACACCATCTCCCTTCTTCCACAAACGTAAGAGAGAGATAGGAGATTGCCGAGTTCGATTCAACTTTCAAGAAAGCAGTAATTCTCCCCACTCAATATCGGAGCCCAGATGTACAAAACCATTTTATTCTTTAATAGTTCAGCTCTCGGTCCGCCTTGTTAACTTTTCAGTTTACTTAATAGAAGTTCGACGTTTGTTGTTTGTATTTAACAATGAGATTGTTGGTTAATTTTCTCTGTTTATGTTGATAATAATAAACGGGCTTCTCGTTTTCATTTATTTTGTAAATAATTTCCGGGTATTTTAAGTTAAGCACGAACTTTGTTTGTGCTACTCCATGAATGCTTAAATTGGGAAATGTATTGTGTAGTCTTTGTTCATGCCTATAAATTCTTGCTGTTTGCCCCAGATCAGTACCTGCATTGAGCCAAAGTTTCTAAAGTCAAAATCTTTCACTTTGAAAAGATGCAATTGCCAAACCTTTAAGAAACCAATCGTATATGTGCATCAATCGTGGATGCCATGCAATAAATGCCATTTCCGGAAAGTTAAAAACAAAGAGCATAGCTTGAATTCTAATTTTATCTACTTTTCAAAGAACCCTTTACGAAGCAACTTCCAATATCTGTTTCGAATAGTTTCAATTATTCCAATCGTTCGATAATGGGGCAGACGCACTCTGCAGCAATTCGTAGTATTGCAATACTTTTCTATGCACTATGCAGAGCTAAGAGATGTTTCAGAAGCGGCGACCGTAACCTACCATTGTTCGTTCACCCAGCACCGACTTATTGAAGAATTGAATATTGAAAACTCTATGGTTTCTTTTGTCAAAAACCTTGAAAAACCATAGAGTTAGAGAGTAGGTTTTGTTAGCAGTTTGCTATTATCTTGTTGAGTTGCAGATTGTGAACGTGCTGTTGTTATTCTGTGTTCATTTCATGATGGTTGTATATAAGAAGTAGTTTTTTTATGTTTTCTTTTTGCTATTTTAGTTGTAATTGTTGTAGCCCGTTGTATTTCAATAGTTTTATTGAATCGGAAAGTGGAAGCTACTCGTAGCTGCCTGTTCCAAAACTTAGATCCCTGTGGAGAAGAACTGGCAAGAAATTCCATGGACGCCTGCATACACCACGATAACTGCTGAGCGTACCGATATACACTGACCTTAATGGTGATGTTCTTCAAAAAGGTCAGGTGCGTAGGAGGCTTGCGTGTATGACCAGATGGCCTACCATGAAGCCTTAAAACATTATTGTTTTACTCCTTTTCAGTGTGGGAAAGAGATGGCGCTGGACATCCTCTATAGCTCCGTCTCTTTCCCACACTGGAATAAGAGTAAAACAATACTGCTTTAAGACGTCATGGTAGGCCAGCAGATGTTTAAACGTGGATGAGGCTAAAGAAGTATGTAAGGATCGTAGCTGGTGAATTACTGTGATTTCTGCTAATCCCGATAGGAAAAAGGGCCTTAGTGGGTGACTTTATTTATG